>CM057346.1:228895048-229495048 GCA_030015575.1 Agapanthus africanus | reverse complement strand
ATGGTCTTAATAACACCTAATTAGGCTAGGTTAACTAACACTAACAACACTAAACCATCAGTTCACACAAATCACTATTTCAAGCACAAAATCTCACTTTTTACACAAACCGAAGCTAAACTATGCATACGTTAAACAAATAAGGAGTTGGGCTCAGATCATACCTCACTTAAGGATCTTAGAGTGCAGGAAGGAGAGGAAGGAGAAGGTTTGGAGCTGCTACAGAGGCTGCTGGAGCTGTTACTACTCCTGTTGCTGCTGCTACTCCATGCTGCTGCTGATGCTGCTTGCTGCTTCCTCTTCTGCTGCTGGTGCTTGTATGAGTGTGTGTGTGTGTTGAGAGTGAGAGGAGTGAGATAGAGGAGGACAAGAAATGAGAATACCCTAGTCAACCCCTTCTCTCTTTCTCATTAAATGAGCATGGGTCAAGCCATGTTGCCCATACTCTCTCTCTCTCCAAATCAACAAATTCCAAACTATTTCTTATAATGAAAAATAAAGAAAACAACCACCATAATAAAAACCCAAATACACCTAATACAAAACTTAAAATGGCTTAGGAATTGATTAGTCCACCATGGTTGTTAATCGTGGTTTAACCCCAACTCCTAACCCTAGCTAACATGCACAAGTGTGTGTGTGCCTAGAAAAATCCTAATAAAATATTCATTAACTAGAATAAAATATCTGAAACTTAATTTGGTAAACTTTTTACCAAAAACTATCTATTAAAATATAATTAACACCTAAACACGACCTAAGGTGTTACAGCTATACTCGATTGGCTATAACAGCAAGTCCCTGATCAGGGCTGATGGGATTTACTGGTAAATGTTATAGTAGTTTCTCGAATGGTTATAGGCCGCACATCGGCATGACTTATCTGTTGGGTTATGCCAGCGCCCTGGCCATCAAACCATGGCCGATTGTGGAACAAATTTTTTTCAAACCGGAGCGAGAACAACCCGATACTGTGGATCTACCATTAACCATAATCTAGCAAGCTAAAAAGAGTTTAGGAATGTTATACCGAATGATTCGTGTCCTTCGGTCTTTAACCACCTTCCCAAGCTCCTAGTGGCCACCATGATCAAGCTGTTAATTGTATGTATGCCCTAGAGGCCAGTATTGTACAGATGATGTATATTATATTGGATGCTTGGACATATATAGAGATGACTTTCTTGCTCGATATGATAGTATGCTATCTGGTTACTCTTTATCTTAACATGTACACTAGTCTCTTTAAACTGTCTTATAGTTACATGTTGATAAAGCCCTTAGGATGTGTACTTGACTACCTGAACTATGATGCAGATCATACTAGTGGGGACATGGTGGTCCATAAGTACATCCTTCAAGGTCCCTAGTCGTGGGTGTATCGAGACAGGGCATCGATATACCAGTGTAGACTAGCGTATACGCTTCTCGACCCATGAGATGGGCGATGGATGATCGCATATCCATTGGTGTTTGACATCAGAGATGGTATACGGGTGCTCAGTGGAGACTGGGTACACTGGACGGACTCGCCGAGAACTCCCAGATGGTATTATACCTCACGTTAGATGGCAGTTCTCAGGTGACACTTGTACAGGTTAGTCTGTAGACCCGAGATCGTCATAGAGTCTTGTGTGATTCCCACTGTGCTTTGATCTCCACCTTACCACGTCCATGAGGGCGTGCAAAACGGTGGTCTTTGGGTACAGTCCCGAGTCATATGGAGGCAATGAGCGATAGGAGGGGTTTCGTCTCTCCCGGTATTGGGGGTTGATGTTGCGCAGTGCTCGATTGGCCGTAACAGGGAAGTCCCTGGCCAGGGCTGATCAGAGATTTGCTGGTAAGTGTTACCAGTAGTTTCTCGACCCGTTATGAGCCTCACATCGGCACGACTTATCGGTTATTGGGGTCTGACGTTTACCACCCCTAGACTTGATATGCGACATATCAGACGAACTGACCGGACTGTACGGTAAGTGTTACTGGTTGGATTCACAGGAGTGTGAGCGGGCTAGCTCGTCGATCTTCTGATCGCTCAATACCCGGGTGGCCGTTACGTTTAGCAGACCGCTTGCGGCTTGTGGGTGCTTGATATGATCATCATCTGCTACCGGCGTATTGACGAGTCTTTAGAGTCCTACACAGAGGTTTCCTGGCTCAAGCGAAACGAAATAGGAGCGCATATGAGATATGTGCGGGAGCGAGAATAATGCGTGTATGTGATACCGTATTTCATTCTCGCGATGAATGTATCGATTGGTTATATGCGATATAACCTAGATATCGAATCAAGGATTGATTCGATGAGCCGATACATAGGATACTAGTCGGTTATATGCGATATGACCGGATCGTTAAATCAAGTGTTGATTTAATGATTTAATGTATAATTATATATTTGATATATTGCTTTGCATTAACTAGTATTGGTTCATTTTAAAAGGATTTTCTCACTTGATGCACATTGTATATGTGATATATTTTTTTGTGCACTTGTTTGTATCATGTTTGATGATACTTGCTCACTTGGGTTTGTGTAAAGATTAAACCATGGTTATATGAATGGTTAGGGTTTTGATTATTTACTTAGTTATTTATTTATTTATTCATTTTGGATATTATTAAGAATGGTGGCTTATTTTGTTTCTATGTTGAAGCTTCTTGAAGCTTTGACAAAGTCCACCATTCTTATCTCATCCTTAACCCTAAGCATTCCAACTAACCTTAGTTTAATCTCTACACTTGACCATGGTTAGTATATGATAAGTATTCATATTAGTTTCATTTTTAAATAAGAAACTTATCATATTCTTTCTTCTTCTTCATCTTCTTCCTCAAGAAAAACCTTGCCTTCATCAATGGCAACTTGAGCAAAAGTGTGAGAAATCCAATTCTAAAGTGAACCCACCTCCTATTTCTTCACCCTCTACCTCTTGCCAAGTTGTTTTGGGTGTTTTCTTCATAAGTTTCACAAATTTGTGAAGTTGGAGCTTGAACTTGTGATGCCTCGACGTAGATCATCTTCGGCACGAAGCCGACGACCTAGTCCGCCCATTTCTCCGATCAAGCCGACGATTGAGTCCGGGATTCGAGATGGACAGCAAGAGGACGCCTACGTGGAGCCAAGGAAGTGGATATCCGGATCTACAAAGGTTGTAGCTTCTTATCTTTAGTTAAGTTGTTAACTAGATTTGTATATCGCCTAAACTTCTAGTCAACGATCCGTATTAGGGTTTCTCGGCACCCATAAAATTTGAAATTGGCATGGTTGATGCCTTGTGAGACCTCTATAGTGTGCCTAGGAACCCTACAGTGGTATCAGAGCCTAGCTAGAGCCTTAGGCGATGCTTAGACGATGTTTGAAACCCGATCGAACCCGAAACCCTAACTTTTTCATGCTCTCTGGACTTTTTCTAAAATCTGGGATTTTTCCATATTAAAAATGCTTAAAAAATTCAGCAGGGAATTCTAAGAATTACGGTGCAAATTTTTTCACATGAACAGTATATAGTGCGGCGGAACCGCGGCATAAGCATGGCTTATGCGGCGGTTCCGCGGCCTGATGATGACGTCAGCCCTCCTCGTTTGTACAGTAACTCCTATTTAATTATGCTGAGTTTTCTGGGAATTTTTAAATTGACTCAAGAGTTGAGTATTCTGGGGTTGCATTGGGAATCGTAGATTCGATCGGATTGTTAAACTTCGTCTATGTGTTTTTCCGGATAACTTTAGAATATGCTAAAAAGTCCGACCGGATATAAATACCCAACTTTTCCCCTGCCGAAAAATTTCCAAGTGTTGGATTTTTCTATGGTTTAAGGACGTTCTGAGTAGTGCAAGTAACGCGATGGTCCCTCTAGAAGACAACAAACCTTAACTCGATTATGTGACCGTCTTGAACTGCCCTTTGAATCTTCGGGTTTGGGGCAGTACGGCGTGCCACATGTGAGGCGTTGGCTTGACCCTTCTACGGCTGGACCGTTGGTACTGAGGCATGAAGTGAACGTCTTTGAACTAATTTCATGTGTTGAACGGTTTCGGGAAAACTTGGGTGTTCGAATGTTCGATCGAAAAGTTTAATATATTCTATTTATTCGGAATGGGATACAATAATTGGAATTCACAAACAGTTATGAGATAACTGAATGAATATTATAATTCTAGCGGTTTAGTTTCATTTGATATTGAAAAGAGTTTTCGATAATGAGACTAAAATGCAAGGTTTATAACTGTTAGGCATGTGATGTCTAAGTATTTCATTTGATTAGGCATGTGATGTCTAAAGAGATTGCGGATTCCAACTGTTGTAGTTTTACACTTTCTTTTCTGTGACCGTAAGTGTAATATGTGATATCGCCGGTTTCATTGCTATATATCAACGACAATTGGGATGCGCATATTTACTTACGTTGATGACATGTGATGTTATGTGTTGCTGGATATATTATATTGGATTGTCGTGTTTGAATAGCCGGGTTTTTTTTATGTGAGATGAGTGTTTTTCATTTTCATTCATGTAAAAACTTGTATGCAATATTCTTTTATTGGGGCACTTCCAGGTTGCGGAAGATGTCACCCTTTGTATATTATTTACTTTTCTGCACTAGGATAGACCCAAGGAGGGGAGCACAAGTAACCGGGTTCTAGGGTCCAGTGGGAGACCATCTCGAGGAGTCGAGTCCGGGTCTCCTAACCCTAGAATTGGTAGGGTTGCTTGCCGCTCTCGTAGGGGTCTAGGGGTGTGGGATTGGCTATTCATCACGACCGTGAAATCCGTGTTTTATACTGGCTCGTATTGAAAACACGGACGTCCTAGTATATCCAATGTTTCATATGTTTCTTCTGCTGCGATATCTGTGATGTGATCATGTGATGTTCTGTGATAGATACAGTATATAGTATATATGATATATTATATAGACGTTACTTATGTTTTGCACCCGCACTAGCCCTGCCCTGCTCTGTCGTTAGTTACCTAACCTAACGGTGCATGAGGGGACATCGAGGCGAATGCGGATGGCATAAGTGTACGTCGTATTTATCTGTGATGTTTAGGTATTTAAATGATGGGACTTCATTAATGTGATTAATGAAAGAAAAGAAACCAAATGATGTTGTAGAACCAAATTTTAAATAAAACAGGTAGCTACAGTTCTTGCTATGCATAGCGGTATATATGATATACCCTGCACCTTATTCGATGAGGAAAGGACCGAGATCCCTTCACCGGGAGTGACTCCTTTAGCAATAACTGGCAGATGCTACATACTCGGTCTGCTTTTGATTGCTTCTATAGTTTCTGCTTTGCACAGTGATATATATGATATATCCCGCACCTCATTCGACGATGAAAGGGCCGACGATCCCTTCACCGGGAGTGACCCCTTTAGCAAAACTAGAAAAGCCTCAAAATCATTCCATTTCAAAACTTCATTTGATTCTACAACGATATCAAGTTCATTACGCAATAGGTTTTCAGAAAAACCTGTCGTAGCCCTCCGTCATTTCAGATAAGTACTAGTTAGTATTCGTGCTACGTTTGTTGATTATGTTAAGGCGTAGTGTGCGGTAGCTAATTAGTGCTTATCTGTATAAGCATATGATGCGATTGGATTAGGGTAGTCGTGCGACTTTGTTGACTATGTTAAGGGTCGTGTGGGTGGGTTTAATTCAATCGGGAAATGACGGGTTGAACTTGACTAGCACTTATGATTTGTTGACTATGTTAAGGTCATATAGCTGCTAGGGGCAAAATATTATCGGGAATTTCAAGTGTTGAAATTTGCAATGAGATTGCATACCTTCTATGAGATAGTTGGATCCCGATACCCACTGCTAGTAAGAGTTACTCCTGGGAGAGTTTTACACATTGCAATTAGCTGATCAAGTAGGTGTCTAGAAAGGTATCAACGAGATTACGCCTCTGGGAAAACGAGGTTTACATTAATTAGGTTCGTGCGAAAGCACGGGGGACCTCCCTCAAAGTACCGACACTGGCCTGGCTGAAAGATTAGCGAACTTGTAGTGTGTAATTAATCCCGGCTAGTCTTTCCTTTTAGGGTTTGAAGGAAGATTTGATAAAAACCAGTGGGAGCCATCCTGATTAGATAAGATAATAACCAATCTGATCTTGCAAGAGCATACGCTAAAGTGTTTTCTTCTCTCTCTCTCCAGGTAGCGACCATGTCATGCCCTAATAAAGATAATAATATGGATGTATTGACTGAACCCGCATGTTATACTGTGCTGGGGAACGTTGGTCCCGTTCTTTCTTATAAGAGTTATAGGAATGAACAAGATATAGGGGAATACCAGGATTCCCATGCCACCCGATTGAAGAAAGTACATGATGATGCATTTTCTTCGGGTGTGTTCGTTACAGAGAACTGTTTCTCCATTTGCCCTACGTCCTGGGTATTAGATACCGGGTCAGGATCCCATATATGTAATCAGTTACATGGGCTTAGAAAAGGTAGAGAACTTGGAGAAGGTGATAAAGACATTAGAGTTGGAAATGGTGCAATTGTTGCAGCTAAGACTGTCGGGGAATATCACCTTGTATTACCAACTGGTGATACATTGGTTCTGAACGAATGCTATTACTTGCCGAACCTGATATGCAACATTATATCGGTTTCTTTGTTGAGTAAAGAGGGATATAATTTTGTATTACAGGACAATGTTATGAACATTTTCTGTAACCAAAAGTTGGTTGTATCAGGCACGTTGTGCAATGGCATTTATGTTCTAAATCAATCAACAGTTCTGAGCATAACTAACACACACAAGAGGAAGAGTTCTGAACTGAACGAATCCTTCTTGTGGCATTGTAGACTGGGTCACATCAATGCGCCACGACTGGCTAAGTTGCATAAGGATGGATATTTGAAACCATTCGAATTTTCATCTTATGACACTTGCCAGTCATGTCTCAAAGGCAAGATGACCAAAACTCCGTTTACGGGACACGGAGAAAGAGTTACCGAACTCTTAGGACTGATACATACTGATGTATGCGGTCCTATGTCTACACATGCCAGGGATGGTTTTTCATACTTCATTACATTCACTGACGATCTCTCTAGGTTCGGGTATGTGTTCCTGATGAAACACAAATCAGAAGCTTTTGAGAAATTTAGAGAATATAAACAAGAAGTTGAGAACCAAACCGGAAAAAGTATTAAAATCCTACGATCTGATCGAGGAGGTGAATACTTGAGCAATGAATTCCTGGACTTCCTAAAAGAGAATGGGATTCTCTCTCAGCTGACTCCTCCATATACACCACAGCACAACGGTGTATCAGAACGGAGGAACCGCACCCTATTAGATATGGTGCGCTCTATGATGAGCACAGCTGAGTTACCTATTTCCTTCTGGGGATATGCGCTGGAGACAGCTGCATACCTATTGAATCAAGTTCCATCTAAATCTGTACCTACCACACCATATGAGATATGGAGTAAGAAGAGACCATATTTTAAACGAGTTAAGATATGGGGTTGTCCGGCCTATGTCAAAAGGCAAAATCCAGACAAACTCGAGGCACGGTCAGTTCTTTGTAAGTTTGTGGGATATCCTAAGAATTCACAAGGATATTTTTTCTACCATGCTGAAGAACAAAATGTGTTTGTTTCTCAATATGCCACCTTTTTAGAAAAGGAATTCCTTGAAAAAGAAATTAGTGGCAAAGTGGTAGAGCTGGAAGAAGTTCCAGATACACAAACCGTAACTGAAGATTTAGTGGAACCAGAAGATTCAGTAGCTCCCAATGAACCTCAGCCTCTCCGCCGATCTAGTTGGGTTCCTCGCCAACCTAAGAGATACTACGGTTTTCTCATGGATGGTGGGAGCGAGGATTGCATCATGGAGGATGATGACCCTACTAGCTTCGAGCAGGCCATCACGAGTAAAGACTCAGTGAAATGGCTGGATGCAATGCGGTCCGAGATGGAATCCATGTACACCAACAAAGTATGGACTTTGGAAGTTGCTCCTGAAGGGGTAAAACCCATTGGGAGCAAGTGGATCTTCAAGAAAAAACTTGGTGTAGATGGGAAAGTGGAGACTTTCAAAGCTAGACTTGTAGCAAAGGGTTTTCGTCAAAGACCAGGTGTGGACTATGATGAAACCTTTTCTCCAGTGGCTATGCTTAAATCCATCCGGATCATGCTTGCCATCGCTGCATATCATGACTACGAAATCTGGCAAATGGATGTTAAGACCGCCTTTCTAAATGGTGATTTAGAAGAGTGCATGTACATGACTCAGCCAGAGGGCTTCGTAGACAGTGGGAGCAGCGGGAAGGTGTGCAAGCTGCTTAAATCCATTTATGGATTAAAGCAAGCATCGCGGAGTTGGAACATCTGCTTTGATGTCGTTATCAAAGAGTTTGATTTCGTCAAAAACCCTGATGAACCTTGTATTTACAAGAAGGTGGCAGAGAGTAAGGTTGTCTTCCTCGTATTGTACGTGGACGACATACTCTTGATAGGAAATGATATTCCTATGCTGCAATCGGTCAAACTCTTCTTATCACAAAGATTCTCAATGAAAGATCTTGGTGATGCCTCCTGCATATTGGGAATTAGGATTTATAGAGATAGATCCAAACGGATTTTGGGATTGTCCCAATCCAGGTACATTGACACCATACTAAAGATGTTTAGTATGGAAGAATCCAAGCGTGGGAACTTACCCACGATCTCTGGAGTCACTCTCTCCAAAGAGATGTCTCCCAAGACTGATTTGGAGAGAGCTCGCATGCAAGGGATACCCTATGCTTCGGCTGTAGGCTCTATCATGTACGCGATGCTATGTACCAGACCCGATGTTGCATACTCACTAAGTGTAGTGAGCAGGTATCAAGCTGATCCTGGAGAGAGTCACTGGACAGCTGTGAAGAGCATTCTCAAGTACTTACGAAGGACTAAAGAGATGCTCTTGGTGTATGGTAACGGAGAACTCCAAGTGGAGTCCTTTACCGATTCGAGCTTCCAGAGTGATAAGGACGACTCTAAGTCGCAGTCGGGCTTTGTCTTTACCCTTTACGGAGGGGCGGTTAGCTGGAAGAGTTCCAAGCAGGAAACCGTGGCAGACTCGACGATGGAGGCTGAATACATCGCTGCCAACGATGCTGCCAAAGAGGCTGTCTGGATCAAGAAGTTCATTACTGAACTTGGAGTGGTTCCATCCATTGAGCATCCAATACCTTTGTATTGCGATAACAATGGAGCGGTGGCTTTGGCCAAGGAACCCAGGTCCCATCAGCGATCCAGGCATATTCTGAGGTGGTATCACCTGATCCGGGAGATAGTTGATCGCCGAGAGATCGAGGTCAGGAGGGTTGACACGAAGAACAACACGGCGGATCCACTCACGAAGGCCATTCCCCAGATACAGTTTGAGAGACTCTTCGGGATGCTCGGTATGCGATACTACTGCAGCTGGCCCCAGTGCAAGTGGGAGATTGTTAGTTGTATGTATGCCCTAGAGGCCAGTATTGTACAGATGATGTATATTATATTGGATGCTTGGACATATATAGAGATGACTTTCTTGCTCGATATGATAGTATGCTATCTGGTTACTCTTTATCTTAACATGTACACTAGTCTCTTTAAACTGTCTTATAGTTACATGTTGATAAAGCCCTTAGGATGTGTACTTGACTACCTGAACTATGATGCAGATCATACTAGTGGGGACATGGTGGTCCATAAGTACATCCTTCAAGGTCCCTAGTCGTGGGTGTATCGAGACAGGGCATCGATATACCAGTGTAGACTAGCGTATACGCTTCTCGACCCATGAGATGGGCGATGGATGATCGCATATCCATTGGTGTTTAACATCAGAGATGGTATACGGGTGCTCAGTAGAGACTGGGTACACTGGACGGACTCGCCGAGAACTCCCAGATGGTATTATACCTCACGTTAGATGGCAGTTCTCAGGTGACACTTGTACAGGTTAGTCTGTAGACCCGAGATCGTCATAGAGTCTTGTGTGATTCCCACTGTGCTTTGATCTCCACCTTACCACGTCCATGAGGGTGTGCAAAACGGTGGTCTTTGGGTACAGTCCCGAGTCATATGGAGGCAATGAGCGATAGGAGAGGTTTCGTCTCTCCCGGTATTGGGGGTTGATGTTGCGCAGTGCTCGATTGGCCGTAACAGGGAAGTCCCTGGCCAGGGCTGATCAGAGATTTGCTGGTAAGTGTTACCAGTAGTTTCTCGACCCGTTATGAGCCTCACATCGGCACGACTTATCGGTTATTGGGGTCTGACGTTTACCACCCCTAGACTTGATATGCGACATATCAGACGAACTGACCGGACTGTACAGTAAGTGTTACTGGTTGGATTCACAGGAGTGTGAGCGGGCTAGCTCGTCGATCTTCTGATCGCTCAATACCCGGGTGGCCGTTACGTTTAGCAGACCGCTTGCGGCTTGTGGGTGCTTGATATGATCATCATCTGCTACCGGCGTATTGACGAGTCTTTAGAGTCCTACACAGAGGTTTCCTGGCTCAAGCGAAACGAAATAGGAGCGCATATGAGATATGTGCGGGAGCGAGAATAATGCGTGTATGTGATACCGTATTTCATTCTCGCGATGAATGTATCGATTGGTTATATGCGATATAACCTAGATATCGAATCAAGGATTGATTCGATGAGCCGATACATAGGATACTAGTCGGTTATATGCGATATGACCGGATCGTTAAATCAAGTGTTGATTTAATGATTTAGTGTATAATTATATATTTGATATATTGCTTTGCATTAACTAGTATTGGTTCATTTTAAAAGGATTTTCTCACTTGATGCACATTGTATATGTGATATATTTTTTTGTGCACTTGTTTGTATCATGTTTGATGATACTTGCTCACTTGGGTTTGTGTAAAGATTAAACCATGGTTATATGAATGGTTAGGGTTTTGATTATTTACTTAGTTATTTATTTATTTATTCATTTTGGATATTATTAAGAATGGTGGCTTATTTTGTTTCTATGTTGAAGCTTCTTGAAGCTTTGACAAAGTCCACCATTCTTATCTCATCTTTAACCCTAATCATTCCAACTAACCTTAGTTTAATCTCTACACTTGACCATGGTTAGTATATGATAAGTATTCATATTAGTTTCATTTTTAAATAAGAAACTTATCATATTCTTTCTTCTGCTTCATCTTCTTCCTCAAGAAAAACCTTGCCTTCATCAATGGCAACTTGAGCAAAAGTGTGAGAAATCCAATTCTAAAGTGAACCCACCTCCTATTTCTTCACCCTCTACCTCTTGCCAAGTTGTTTTGGGTGTTTTCTTCACAAGTTTCATAAATTTGTGAAGTTGGAGCTTGAACTTGTGATGCCTCGACGTAGATCATCTTCGGCATGAAGCCGACGACCTAGTCCGCCCATTTCTCCGATCAAGCCGACGATCGAGTCCAGGATTCGAGATGGACAGCGAGAGGACGCCTACGTGGAGCCAAGGAAGTGGATATCCGGATCTACAAAGGTTGTAGCTTCTTATCTTTAGTTAAGTTGTTAACTAGATTTGTATATCGCCTAAACTTCTAGTCAACGATCCGTATTAGGGTTTCTCGGCACCCATAAAATTTGAAATTGGCATGGTTGATGCCTTGTGAGACCTCTATAGTGTGCCTAGGAACCCTACACAAGCTTGGCCGCCGGTCTCCCTCTGTCGAAGATGATCCACCTGAGGATTTGTATTCCGAGCTCCTACCTCATAACCGAGGTAATTAGGGTACCTAGTTCGCTAAACTAGATAGCTTAGAAGTTGTAAAGTCTAATGATGGATTGATTTGCCTCTAAACAGTCTAGGTTTCTCAACACATGAGACTATTAGGGTGGAGGTAGAAGAAGAAGGTATGAGAGGATGAGAGTGTGAAGCTAAGCTCTACTCAAGAAAAATAGCTAAGTGTTGTGAGCAAATAGAATGAAGCATCTCCCACAAAATATCTCACAACACAAACAAATATCAAGCATGCTAGAATAGTGAACCATGAGTCACACCCATGAGTCACCATAAAGCCATGCTTCAATAAATGCACAACCCATCTCATCCTCCACTTCAATTAACCATTTAACCAAATGGTTAATAAATATACTGAGGTGGTAACTTTTAGAAGCAACTTGTAATAAATTACAAGAATACCTCTCATCCGTATATACATACCCGCATCCGTATTCCGAAAAATACGAATACAAAGAGACGAAAATAATCCAACATTATAATACTAGAATCCGGCTTAAACCAAAGCCCACTAGTATAATCCGTCCGAATCATGATACGTGCACAAGGGCATGTATATGATCGAACCCTGTTGTAAAACCATACAACCTTTACATCGTTTTTCCCGAAGCAGGGAAACCCTCTGTGTGGGACTTTAAAGACTCGTCAATACGCTGGCAGTGGGTTTAACCACAAGCATGTCAGCGGCACTAGCTGTACGTAACGGCTATCCAGGTATTGAGCGAAAGGAAGGCCGACGAGCAAACTCATCTGAACCCCTACTGAGCCTGTCCGTGACAATCTTCGCACAGTCCGGTCTGTTCGTCTAAAAGTATCGCATATCGGGTCTAGCGGGTGGATAAATTCAGACTCCTAATAACGCGACATTTCGTGTCGGTATGAAGCCCATCACAACCTGAGAAATTACTGATCCAAATCAGTAATTCTCGACTACCTTGATCAAGGATTTCAGGTGATGGCCACTCGTGCACCATGCAATATCAACCCCCAATACCGGGAGAGACGAATCCTCGACGATCTGTTCACTGCCTCCATGTGGCTCGGGACTGTACCCAACTAAAACCCATTTGCACGGCTCCTTTGAGTCGTGGTAGGGTAGTGGGAACTCACACGAGACA
Source organism: Agapanthus africanus (assembly GCA_030015575.1). Classification (NCBI taxonomy): domain Eukaryota; kingdom Viridiplantae; phylum Streptophyta; class Magnoliopsida; order Asparagales; family Amaryllidaceae; genus Agapanthus; species Agapanthus africanus. The sequence continues at coordinate 229,482,146 of CM057346.1, read as the reverse complement.
AATGACGATCTCAGGTCAACAGACTAATCTGTACACATGTCACCTGGGAACTGCTATCTGACAATAGGTATAATCCTAACTAGCATGTTCCCGGCGAGTCCGTCCAGTGTACTCATAACCCAATGAGCACCTGTATACTATCTTAGGTGAACAAACTAACACCAATGGCTTGTGAGACCTTGCCACCGCCCCTCATCGAGGTCTTGATAAGTACACACTAGTTTACTCTGGAGTATCGATGCCCAGTCTCGATACTCCCATGACTAGGGACATTTAAGGATGTGCTCATAGACCATCCAGCTTTCACGTATATGATTGCCATCATAAAGCTGGTAGTCAAGCAAGAATCCTATGGGCTCTATCAACATGTAATAGTGATCTGTAATACTACATAAAGTATTTACATGATGATAAAGACAAACCAGATAGCATACTATCATTTTGAGTAAGACTGTTCTATCCGTATACGTCTTCCCTCAATCATCACAATTGCGTGCCTGCGATTCAATAATTGACTTGAGGGCACTATAGCCAACATTATCAAGTTACCGGGGTCTGACGATTATACCCCTAGACTCGATATGTGACATATCAGACGAAGAGACCGGATTGTACGGTAAGTGTTGTTTATAAGTTTTGCGGGAGTTTGGACAAACTTATTTGTTGATCTTCTATTCCTTCAATACCTGGATAGCCGTTACGTCCAGCTAGTACCGTTAACGGCTTGTGGGTGACTGATGTGATCATTACATACTGCTGGCGTATTGACGAGTCTTTAGAGTCCCATACAGAGGTTTCCCAGCTCAAGCGAAACGAAGTAGGGCATATGTGGTGATATGTGCGGGAGCTTGATTACCGTATTCTAATCTCGCGATATTTGATATCTGTTAGGTTATGTGATATAACCGGATTGTTGAATCAAGTGTTGATTCAATGATATGTTATATGTATATATATTGAATGTTGTAGGTTATATGTGATATGACCAGGTTATTGAATCAAGTGTTGATTCGATAATTTGATATACATATAAGAGATATTAGTCGGTTATATATGATATAACCGGATTATTGAATCAAGTGTTGATTTAATAATTTAATATATATTTATATTTGATATATTTATATATTAACTAATATTGTGCTCACTAAAGATTTTATTTTCTTTACATATATAATTATGTGTGTGTATATATATATTGTGTCATGGTGGATGATACATAAAACATGGGTGTATGAGACTCACACCAAGGATAAAGATTATTTGGGTGATTATTTATTAAGAGGAAAATTAGAAATGAGTTGGAAATGAGCATGGCTTAGATAGCATGTAGAAACCATGACTCATCCCACTTATTTTATTTTACTCTAGATATTTTATCACCTAACCATCATCTTTAGCCCACGGTTAACTCTCTCATTCATCACTTGAGATATTTGTTCACCCAAGTTCATTTTCTTCTTCTTTTAGGTTTTCTTGAGCTCAAGAAAACCTAAAAGAGAAATAAATTTCTAAAGTGAGTAAAATTCCTACTTCATCAACCTACTATCATCTAGCCTATAAGATAAGGTTGTTTGCTTTACTAATTCTTTGATTAGTGAAGAGATGGCTTGAATTAGAGAAACTTCAAGGTGGATCATCTTCGGCCTCGAAAACGACGTAGCAAGCTCGATCCTTTCTTCAAGTGGAGCCAAAAAGAGTTCTAGGGACCACTACTTGGAGCTTAGGGACTACTACTTGGAGCTATTGAAGTGAAGGACTTGATCTACAAAGGTTGTAACCCTCTTCACTTAGTGTAAAACTTGTTTACATGTTTAGAAAACCCTAATTCTCTAGTTCGATTCTAAATTAGTGTAGCTTAGATCTCTAGATTTTTTTAAACTGCATACTTGATGCATGTGGAAACCTAGTTGAGATGCTAAGACACTTTCATTAACTGCTTAATTGGTATACTTTATCTAAAACTAAACAAAACATGAATATTTTTTGAAAGTTATTACCGATAAATCATGTTTTAGATGAAATAAACTAATATTCACTACAGGCATTATACACAGAAGACGCACGTAGCGAAGATGCGTATGTTTCGTTGGATGTGTGGTAACACTAGAAAAGATAATGTGCGAAATGAGGATATTTGTGCAAAAGTTGGTACAACACATGGGGAGGAGAAGATGCGGGAAAACTGGCTAAGATGGTTTGGTTATGTGCGACACAGATCTATGTAAACACCGGTTCGACGAATGGATACAAGCGATATGGCAATATCAAAAGGGTGAAAGAGAGACCGGAGTAAACATGGATGGAGGTGATACGAAAAGATATGGTTGCCAAAGGCCTCAATGAAAGTATATTGTTCTATAGGAGTGAGTGGAGGCGGAGGATTCATGTGCTGGACCCGGTGTGATTCTCATGTCGGTTCATGTAGCCTACCTCATATGCTTGGGATAAAAGGCTCAGCTGTTGTTTATTATGGAATGATATTTTACATCCAGAAATCGTTGTTAGTTGAGTATTGGAGGTGACGTCTAGGTCGTTAAGATAGTAAATAATGAAACAGTATCTGTGGTTCTTAGTAATGAAAGTGGGGCGGTGACAATTGAAAAGATGTATGAGGATATTCTTGGCAACAACGATTGGAAAAAGGAAGAGATTGTGGTGTGGTTAAGGCTTAGGGTTAGGGCCAGAAGGTGGTGATGGCGGAAAGCAAGTGGATGCCTTGATGATAGTGTATAAATAAATATAAGATGCTAACTTAACTTTTATGACCTTCCTCAAATATCTCTACTATTGTACTAGAAAACTAGGGGAAAATGGCAAGCCAAAACCCCAAATTATTTAAACATAAATTACTTGAATAGTTAATTATTTTAAGAGAGTCCATCTTAGCAATTCATAACTGTGAGAGAAAACTATATAAAACAACAATAACTAACTTTTCAATCAAATTTGTGAAGTACCTACTAAAAGTCTTTAAAAATCTCTATTATCTTAACTTAATGTCTTTAAAATTCTTCTCTAGTCTTTTGTCTATATGGACGCACCTGCAAGAATGTTAGATATTAAAAACTAGTATTCTACACGTGCAATGCACATTTTCAGATGATAGGCTCGCTAGAAAATGTTGGAAATTTCGTTATTTAGTAGAGGTTTCAAAAGACTTCAATTCGAGATTTTTATAAGTTTGATCACTTGCAAATAGAAATATAAAATGTTACTTTTCTCAGAATTATTATGAGTATAGTTCTCACCAGATGCCACAGATGCCATGCTGAGAATTAAAATGAAATACCAATTTGAATTTCCTTTCATTTTTGAGTTGAATGTAGATAGGTTCCGAAATAGTCAGATATTGATGGATCTCACTTCGCAGATTTCTTTCATCCTGGAATTATTCCCAATTACTGAAATTGCGACAAATTTATTTAATTCAAGAATTAATTTAGAATGAATTAGGGTGTATCACATGCTGTTGATTACGTGCACGGGAGAGAGAGAGAGAGAGAGAGAGAGAGAGAGATCATTCGATGCATTGCATGTTCTTCGGTCGTGCTCACATGATAAGATGGCCAGGCAGACCATATCATCTTCAAAAGAAACCTTTTCTGTCGTCTTAAAATGTCCATGTCTCACACTCATGCACGATCTTCTAAGATTCCAAAGGCGACGGATGGAGTGGGCCTGACATGGCGATTTGCGCCCATTAGGCCCACTACACATTAGTCTTGGTTTCAGAGGCTATCATAGTCTCTCTTTGTCCAAGTTGCTTTGACATATGGATGGTGAGCTGAGGACCCAATTTTCAGTCATTATTCTGGAAGAGAAAGCCAACTGGTATCTTTTTTTCTGTACTTGGGTATCTATGAAGCACCAATGATTCCTTTCTATAATTGGCATCCATGCCTCATTATTGAACATAAAAAAAGTGATGAGAAATAAACTTTTCTCATTTTCGTGTTATCCACACGGGAAGTTTGATCCGTAACAGATTACTTTTTTTCACATATCGACTTGTTGGGAGATAGCCGTTCGACGGAGAAGGCTCTATTTTATGCATGTATTGAGAAACTGTCCTATAGTGCTAACTTGGCATCCTATATCACACTATGAGAACAAAGCATCCGAGGATGATTACTTCCCGGCCAGAACCCCTTTGATACCGTAGCCACATGGGATTCGGATCAATCAAAAGTAATCAAAATATAGGGTGGTTGTTGTATGACGAGCCTTGCATTTGGTGGTTGTCGCTTATATGATATCTTTTTTTTTTGTGTCGGATCTTCACATACCTCGTGATCATGATTAGAGATCTGAATTTTACGTACTTTTTGGGTGCCTGTATTTAGTCGGACTAATTTTCATTACGTTCTAGCTATCGTCTAAGCGCAAAATTCAATTCTGTCTCTATTAGATTGGCAGTGAGACTATACTTCCGTCGTTAGGGTATTTGAGCTTAAGACCTTCTCACCGCAAATTATCAGCTCACGGATTACAAAAAAATTGACTAGAAGTCTCCTGGTTTCGAAAGTGGAAATGATGGTTGTGATCATACTCATCCTAACCGTGGTCCAACAAGTAGATTCAGTTCTTTTTAAATATTCTTTCCATTCATTTTACAGTTTTACCAATCCATAATCAATTAAATGTTTGATGTTTGAGCAATTTCTTCCTGCATACCTAGATTAAGACATGCATATGTTTAGGATTGTTACTTAATTCTGATAATCTTATACTTCACTACCATGAATGCAAACTGAACAACTAAAGCAATAAAGGACCATCAAGCCCAGAAGGTGTGGTCTCTGATTTCATCATTCATAAGAAAAAGAATTTGAACCTACCTTCCTTAAATTACATATGGATAGGCCTTTGACCGCACGACTGCTAAACTCAATCTGAAGCTATGTTACCCGTAACATGAAACATTTCGATACGTGGAAGTAAAACGGTAACGTCGACTGCTACTTGCATGGAACGTGGTGCAGTAGGAGTAATTTTCTTTGACACACTTGCATAGAACAGAAAGCGTAGCTCTAGAACATGGAGTGTTTTTTTAAAAAGAAAGTACATGGTGTATATAATTCATAACTTTGGATCCAAACTCCCCGAAAAAACCGACATAAAGCGAACAAGGGTAATAGGACCGCCACTTTCAAGCCAGAAACCCCGTATGATAATGAGTCCAATAAAATAAAATATACACGTATGTGGTGTGTTATGATGGTTGTATTTGGTGGTCGTGGGTTACTTGATATATATATGACATTTTAGCTTTGTTGGTTAAGCATCTTCACGTATGCTGTTATAATGATCGAAGGTTTAAATTAAGTGGCTAATTATCTGCATATAGGCCGCGATTTCCTGTACTTGATCGCAACTGGATGTGAGATGGCTTAGCGTATGTCAGCTTACATGTACTCACCCACAATTATGCGTTCACTACTACAAATAAGGGTTGCCCCTACGGATTTATCCGTAGGGGCAACCCACTGCCCCTACGGATATATGCGTAGGGGCGAAAAAATACCCCGTAGGTGCAAAGGCCGCAGGTGCAAGTTGAAGCCCTGAACTTGCCCCTACGGGCAAATTCTTGCCCCTACGGATATCTGTGTAGGTCCTTTTGCCCCTACAGAGTAATCCGTAGGGTAAAAAAAGTTATATTATTTATGGTTTTTTTTAATATATTGAATGTACCTACGGACATAACCGTAGGGCCATGCTATAACCCCTACGGATATCTGCGTAGGTACCGATCTGTAGGGGTCAAATATCAAGAATCCTGGTATTTTGCCCCTACGGATAACGCCGTAGGGGCTATACTGTGGCCCCTACGGATGTGTCCGTAGGGGCACTCCCAACCCCTGGTACTGCGATCAGGTGGGAAATATCAGTTACTGCTGATATTTTCCCCCTACGGATATAACCGTAGGGGCAACATGTGTACATACGGATTAATCCGTAGGTACAAATTATCTGTATTTTTTTTTAAAATAATGGGCTGCTTGATTTTTTCCCGTCCTGTGCACAATAATATATATATCAATCAAATATAAAATTAATCATCACACAACATATATCGCAGTATTCATATTCACATCTCACACATATAATATACAAAAGAAACCAAAAAACTGAATATGATATAAATATAAACCAAAATCAATATCGCCCAAAATGTTTCAAAATGTAGTACAATATGTATCATATAAATAAATACATGTTTCAAAAAATAAGAATCAAAATGCTAGCCTAGCTCGGTCCAGCTCCACCTCTGATAAACGCTAGAATCTTGCGCCTACCCCGTCGCGTCTGGACCTAACGTGTGCAATAAGCATGTAAGAACTGTGTTTTATTCGAATTCTTATCATTATCGAGTTATTTCGAAACCCCATTTGGATATCTAGTTTGGAAAACTGTAGTTTATTTTAATTAGATATGTACATGTATGATTAATAAAACCTAAGTCTACAACCAAATAAGCTCAGGCTATGTACTGATATTGGATATGTTGATATCTATAATATGAAATGATATTTTACTATTAAGTAGTATACATACCAGTATCTCCTTCAACTCCTGAACGGTGGCCTTCAAGCTCTCCAGTTCCTGCTGGATACGTCGCTCACTGGAGACGGAGGAAGTAACCGCCGGGGTGGAGTCCAACCTCATATGGGCCCTGCTAGAGCCCAGTCCTCGGCCTCTCTCCCAACCTCCGTGGTGCCGTCCGTGTGCGGCGTCCAGGACTGAGGTCAGCAGCCTCGAATGCTGCCTTCCCCCTAGTAACTGTCAGAACATTATATTTAGCACATACTGGTCTATAAAATTGACAAGAAATACCAAAATCAACAAATTCAAAACCTTACCTACAGAGATAGAAGATGTGCTCCTATGGTATCTGCATGTATCAAAATTTGAATAATATTAATTAATTTCAGTACATACATATTAACAAGGTAAACTCGCATATAGCGCTGCTTACACATAAGACAGGGAGTGAACATGCTCTTGTAGATCATCAGGTGCAAATCTAATCTCATCAAGCAGCCCATGATAATGAGTTGGACGACTAAACAAGGTCCACGACTTACAATCATTCCCGCATGCGATCACATATAAAAATCATAGTTTCTAGGATGACAAATTTTATTGTCAACTACTGTCACCACCTACAGCTAGACAATAATAAAAATTACTAAGTAAGAGCAAAAAGAATATGTGTATATTTATGATATAGCATTCTAAATCAATATACATGCCCTATATGATATATAAACATACCTGGAGGAACGGGAGTGGCCTCTGTCCCTGATATGGACGCATCACCAACAACTAGACAATCAAACATTGACAATATAAATAATTTTGACATAAACATGCATGGATATCTATAATATTACATTCAAAATGGATATTAGAGAGCGCACCTGCAATGAGAAGTGATAAAAGTATCATCCAACAAGGGTGTAATTTACAGAATCAGTTGAGACTCTTGAAAGTCATAGAAGAACCTGACCTGCACAAATCTGATGTATGCTTTCCATTGGACACTAAGAAGTCTCTAAAGGAAAAAGCCAATATGAAAGCCATCATTAGTTCATATCAGAAGATTGATGCTGAAACAGAGAACAATGAATGCCATTTTCTTCTTCTTCTGCCACATTACTATCTTCTCCTTCTTTTTCTGCCATATTACTGTCTTCTCCTTCTTATTATGTGCGTGTGCAAATTCAATGACTATATTGAGAATATGGATTAATAGTGGGTAGGAAAAGTATTTCTCAAATGGCTTTTGCGTCTAAAAACCATAAACTACTAAGTAATAGCATATATAATTTTTTTAGTATAAAGGATGTTATTTTAAGTTTTCCCTTATAGTGATATGATCTAACTGCCTTTATAAACTATAAGTGTGCAGAAAATTATGATAAGAAACCATAAGAAAGGGTCGTAGCCATGCATAACCTTGAATCTACATACCAAATCATGCACAAGCATGCAATTATTGTCACCTTGCCTTGGAATATAAAATATCTTGGAAGACTATAAGCGAGCATTTAAATCTTGATAACTTTTGACTTCAACATATATTTTTCTCAAGTACCATGAAATATACTTCTTCCGTATAAACCATTTTCAGGAAGATGGATTAACAATGACAAATTATCCATTGTGGCTCACTAGGTTAGCATTTTCTCTTCTATTGACCATCTTGCTAATCTGCTTGGTAAATTTATTCGGAACCGGCTGCGAATCATTAAAAGACATGCATAAGAAAGGAAGCTAAAATACAGAAATATAGCATACCGATATATCGAAACTTCAAAGTTGCGATGACAACCCAGAGATATTTATTTCTACATACGTGGTGCGCGTGCGAATGCGTCAGGCATCATGGACAAATATTTGAGAACATGGAAAGTATTATTAGTATAAAGTAATTAAAGCTTTTAAACACCTTGGGTAGATATTTTCTTAGTTGATGCAATCATATCATGAGGACTAAATTTAAGCTATTATACATATGCATATGTATTTTTCTAATCTAATATATCACAGAGAGAGAGAGAGAGAGAGAGAGAGAGAGAGAGAGAGAGAGAACACCAGTTTGGTAGAGAAATCAGGTAGCAGGACCGTGAAGAAATGGAGTCCATAGCATTGCTCATCATCAGCATGATGATGATGATGAGCAATGCTATGGACTCCATTTCTTCAGGGTCCTGCTACCTGATTTCTCTACCAAACTGGTGTTCTTTCTCTCTCTCTCTCTCTCTCTCTCTCTCTGTGTGTGTGTGATATATTAGATTAGAAAAATACATATGCATATGTATAATAGCTTAAATTTAGTCCTCATGATATGATTGCATCAACTAAGAAAATATCTACCCAAGGTGTTTAAAAGCTTTAATTACTTTATACTAATAATACTTTCCATGTTCTCAAATATTTGTCCATGATGCCTGACGCATTCGCACGCGCACCACGTGTGTAGAAATAAATATCTCTGGGTTGTCATCGCAACTTTGACGTTTCGATGTATCGGTATGCTATATTTCTGTATTTTAGCTTCCTTTCTTATGCATGTCTTTTAATGATTCGCAGCCGGTTCCGAATAAATTTACCCAGCAGATTAGCAAGATGGTCAAGAGAAGAGAAAAGGCTAACCTAGTGAGCCACAATGGCAAAATATGGCATGTTAGCAAGATGGTCAGGATTCATATGTGGATATTCTTGAAGACTCTGTCAGGATTCACATGTGAGCCACAAGCAGATTAGCAAGATGGTCAGGATTCATATGTGGATATTCTTGAAGACTCTGGTAGGCTATAAATTTCATTGATTTTGTTGTTGCTGTTTGATTTTAATTTTTGATTTTATTTGGTTTAATTAAACTTAATTGCAGTTTCAGATGGATTAGACGAAGATAATGAGAATACGGCATCGAAGAAGAGGAAAAGGATGTATGGATGCTGCAAAAGTACATGTCTCGGCAAATGGTAAGTAATTTATTGATCACGACATTGACCCATTTTGTATATAGGTCACTGTTTTTCTTTTGTTTTAAAAAAATTTGGGTGTGCTATTCTACTATCTACAATTAAAAAAAAAGGTAGACATAAAGATCAAAGTGCAATTTTTGAAATGAGTGTGCTATTCTACTATCTACAATTTCTATTTTCTTCTCTCTATTTCTGTTATAATCAATCTCCATGACTATTACCATGACTCTCGACTAATAAAGGTGGCTTTTCGTCCTCGGTAGCTTGATAATTGATGGAGGATATAAACTTTTGACGACATCTAACAAAAAGTGGACCCTCTTTTCTTCATTAATTCACTCCTTGTGTGTGTGTGTTTGTTTTTTTTTGGAATTAAAGGTCATTGATTTTAGAAAGACCTGAAGATATATATATATGTTGAATATATGTAGGGTGATATGCATGATCACAAGATCGTGGTGGAGGCAATAAAAAAAGTTGTTGTGGTGATCTCTATACTGGGCTACAAATATCATGAGCAGTTGGTTGATCATAAGTGCATGCTGCGTGAATAAATATTGTGTTAATTCCAAACTAAATACAAATATAAAAATTATATAGTATTCAATTTGATTTCAAACAAATACCAAATAAGAATTTATTGTACAGGTCCACGACTTACAATCATTCCCGCATGCGAGCACATATAAAAATCATAGTTTCTAGGATGACAAATTTTATTGTCAACTACTGTCACCACCTACAGCTAGACAAAAATAAAAATTACTATCTAAATAAGAGCAAAAGGAATGTGTGTATATTTATGATATAGCATTCTAAATCAATATACATGCACTATATGATATATAAACATACCTGGAGGAGCGGGAGTGGTCTCTGTCCCTGATATGGACGCATCACCAATAATTAGACAATCAAACATTGACAATATAAGTAATTTTGATATAAACAGGCATGAATATCTATAATATTACATTCAAAATGGATATTAGAGAGCGCACCTGCAGTGAGAAGTGGTAAAAGTATCACCCAACTAGGGTGTAATTTATAGAATCAGTTGAAACTCTTGAAAGTCATAGAAGAACCTGACCTGCACAAATCTGATGTATACTTTCCATTGGACACTAAGAAGTCTCTAAAACGAAAAGCCAATGTGAAAGCCATCATTAGTTCATATCAGAAGATTGATGTTAAAACAGAGAACAAGGAATGTCATTTTCTTCTTCTTCTGCCACATTACTGTCTTCTCCTTCTTCTTCTGCCACATTACTGTCTTCTCCTTATTATGTGCGCGTGCAAATTCAATGAAAGCAGAAACTCCAGTGACAAACTTAGGTTGCATACGTTGTTGCCAATTCACATACATCCAGTCCTTAACCCTGACGTACTCATGGGCCATGTTAGACTGTATCATATAAATTGTAGGTTATGATGACTATATTGAGAAATCTAAGAACGAGATGGTTACTGACAAAGGAGAAAATCCGTGTATATGCTTTGTGTGTGCGTTTGTCGTTGAAAAGAATAAATTATCGATAATTAAAGTTAGATTTGAGAATACCCATGTATGAGTTGTATTCTATATATGTGTGTTTCGATTTATGATTTCGCTTAAGTGTAGGGTTGTTTTTACTTAAAGAAGTATCACCATCTACTATATATAAAAAAATGTAGCAAACTAGGACCGGAACTCATTTAACATTATCAACTAGTGAGATTTCAATGTCGAAAACTCCCTAAAGAGGAAAATTACTAAAAGGAAAAGACTCTTTGAACAAAACGCATCCACTAGCAATAAAAGAGATTGTATCATGCTTTAGTACCAACACACAAGCACCTACATCTTGCTATGATCATAACAACATCATGATGATTTGTCAATTGCCTTGCTCATATTATGAAATTATGAACACCAAAACTCTAATCAAATCTCCATCTCAATAATTAAGCCGACAAAGGGAAAAATAATAACCAAAAAGAGGAGAGAGTCTTAATTTGCATGCCCAAAATTTCATGATAGACAGAGACTAGGAGAAAAGGAAAGAGAGGAGAGAAAATATCACAAGCAATGAAAAAAGTTGGGAAGGAGTTGAACATCATCTTTGTAACTTGTAATATGTGGCCATTTATCATCGATATCTAAGCTTTTCTTTATCAATGTAGAATCATTAAGTTTAGAAGAAGATTCAAAATTAATATACTTTAAGAAGTTTTACCACCGGCTATTCGTCTAACGTCCAGTCTTTGGTGTCACACAAAATTCTTGAATCAATATAATCCTGAGACTCGATCAAGATTCTCTGGATTAAAAAATTCCAAGGAATTGCTATTTGAATTACGTTAATTTGGAACACGTTTGTATGATTGAAGTTAAGAAACAAATATATTTCCATATTATATCATGCATTGTTTTATCAAAAATAATTTTATCGCATACCTAGCTATGTGCTGAAGTAGGCTATATATCTCAACAGAGAGAGAAATTTATAACCAACATGCCACGAATATTGAGATTGTATATATATATATATATATATATATATATAAGTAGACATTTGAATCTAGACAAATAGAAAACAAAACTTTATTGCTCCCTTGCCTCTTATCAAAATCATTAGAAATGTTCATTTTTTGGGGGCTCAAAATTTCCTTCACAAGCTTTAAAAGAAACCTAGAAAAATTCTCACCCCCTGCCGCAACCCCCTGCCCCAACCCTAACCCTAACCCTAACCCCAACCTGAGCCCCAACCCCAACCCCAACCACAGCCCTAGCCGCAGCCCGAGCCCCAATCCCAACCACAACCCTAGCCGCAGCCCGAGCCCGAGCCCGAGCCCCAACCCTAACCACAGCCCTAGCCCTAGCCTCAACCCTAACCGCAGCCCGTGCCCCAGCCCTAGCCCCAGCCCGCAGCCCCAGCCCCACCCCCAGCCCCACCCCCAATCAAAAATTTGAGTAATTGAAGAATTCCTTACCTGTGCAGAGGCGACGACGAGAACTCCGATGAGCCGGCGCTGGCGACGACGAAAGCAAGTGGTGGCTACGACGAAAGAAGGCGGTGGCTACGATGAATCGGCGGTGCTGGCGATGACGAGAACGACGATCGATCGGAGGGAACGAGGGTTTGGGAATTTTTTGTTCGCGCGAGAATTGGGAATAATTAGCGTAGGGATCGATCTGAGCTTTTAACTTAAATCCCTATTTAGATGCCCCTACGGATAAGTCCGTAGGTTCTTGGTTTGTGGCTCCGTAGGGGCAAACAACAATTTAAGATTTAATAATTTTTATATAAATATGTAAGGACCGTAGGGGCAACCGTATAGCCCTACAGATTAATCCGTAGGGCCAAAATAAATCTGCCCCTACGGATTTCACTATCCGTAGGGGCAACCCCCTATTGTAGTAGTGGTTCTAGTTATCATCCGACCAAAGATCATAACCAAATTCATGTATGTTGCTGGTGAGCGTGTTCTTGAGGCTTCAAGTGAAGGAAGTTCGAACTCATGTACATGATGGCTGAATAAATAATGCTCTTACAATATCAATTTACCTTTTTCCATTAGGCCTTCTTAAATTAAGGTTTTAATACAAGGATCGTGACTGGACGCAGAGATGGCATGACTCACGCTTACGAGTACTGTTAAAAATAAGATATATATTTGTGAGAGATATGATTTGATATGTTTGATAAATTGGTAAGATTTAGATTTGATTAGATTATGATTTACTTAAGAGTCAAGTTAGGGTTATTTGCTTGGTCAAGTATTAAACCCTAAGAGTTTATTATAAATAGAGAGCTATGGTTGTCCTCCTCTCATATCATATCGTTGTAGTTTTCTCTTTTATCAATAGACCATTGTTTCTTTTCTATTTTTCACAATATAGTCTCTTCATTATTTTACATTTCTCCTCTAATACTTATGTTTCTTAATATGATATCAGAGCCAAATCATATACTCTACAAAAAAGCCCCCTATCCTCTCTCAATCTCACAACCTCTCACGAAAGAAAAACAAGATTAGAAATCGATGGCGCAAAAGCAAAAGCCCCGCCCTTCCTCCGACCCCGACGACCTCACTCGCACCCCTCTCCAAGAGCTCCTCGCCGACAGCTTTGCCACCAAGTTCCGCCCCATCACCCTCAAACGCCCAAAGGTACTTTTGCCGCTGGTGAATGTTCCCATGATCAAGTACTCGCTCACGTAGCTTGAATCAGTTGGGCTCGAAGAGGTCTTTGTGTTTTGCTGCGCGCATTCAGGGCAAGTAAAGGATTACCTCGATGGGTCTCAGTGGACGAAGCATCCGTCGACGTTTACAGTGACTACGATCGAGTCACACGATGCGATCAGCGCTGGAGATGCACTTCGATTTGTTTTTAGCTACTGTGTGTGATGATACCCGTAAGTAGGAATTCCCCAGATCACGACACGTGGCAGGTGACGTGCCATCTGTGCAAACCCGCAACATTCCTGAGGGCAGCAGAGCTGGGATAAATATGACGCATCGGGGACGTTCCTCGGCGCCTCGTCTCCGTGGTTGGACCAGACCTTTTAGAAGATCTCCCCGGAGTACGTTCCCTATTCGTCTAGCAATCAGCCATCAGCTCGCCTCCGAGCTATTCTACAGCCGAGCTCCTTCAATCTCCTTGCTCGTCTCCGAGTTATTATAGAGCTGAGCTTCCTTAGCCTCCTCACTCGCTACCGAGTTAGTGACTGAGTTGAGCTTCCTCAGCTTCCTTATCTGTCCAGGAGCACGGAGCCCCGACGCCCCCATAAGGGGTCCGTGTATCTCGCCACGACAAGATCCCCATCGCTCTACGTCCCGCATCGTATCCCGCCATTAACGCGAATATGACGCAGGGATGTAACGGACGACGAGAATCTCGTATCGGCTCGCTTTATGTGACCGCTATATAAATCCCTCTACCAGAACGACTCAGGTAACTGGAATTGAATCTAATACGTTGCTATCCCGTCATTATTTCTCGGTACTTACTTCATCGTCGGAGGGTCCTACGGTAGTTTCCCATCCCAGGACTTCCCTCGCAGGTAGCTCGGCGTCAACAACAACCCATTGAGTTCCACATGCTCAAGCCTCATACTAAATCTCAATCGTTCAGCCTTGTTGGCAACAAGATCGACGGAGGACAACATCCGAGGGAGATTCTGACCTCCATTAGTGTGAATCGTGGATATTTAATTCTCACAAGTGGCGATACAGTCAGTAAAGACATAATGCAAAGTTGGACATATCCAGTGGTTCCGGATGTCCAATATTTTGGAGATTGCTCAAAGGTGATGCTTGACAGACAGGAAATATACAAGGCACCAGAAATGGTCCAATCACCTTCGGAGCAAATTGGTCCCTTTTCGTTGGTTGAAAGTGAAACTACTATCAGTAACAACTCTTGCATCTTCGATTGGGAAACGTTGTACTATTGGGAAACGTCACTATAGAAGATGATTGCAAAATCAGTAATGCGCTAGTTTGTGATGGTGTTCATTTGAGTACGGAAGTAGTGCTTGAACCTGGTGACTTTTTATCTTTTAAGTTTGAAGTTGAAAAACAATTTGTAGTTCTAGCTTACACAAAAGTTTATTTACTTCCTCAACCATCCAACCAAGATAGCGATGAGGAACTTGAGTATGCAAAATCAAACAACGAGATCTTCTCTCGAAACCCAAGATTTCGAGCCATCTTGAGGTAAAACTTTTTTCCAAAAAAAGGAAGTTATGCATGTCAGTCCATATATTATCCCCTTTCGTGCGGGTTCTCGTGATAACACGATTTTTTTTCCACGGGGATATTCTTTCAGAGATCCACGTGCATGGGAGATATAGGGCATATGATGGAGGCTGGGATCTCCTTCGGATGTTGTCCTCCGTCGATCCTTTGATGACGGTCTTTGAAGGCTGAGATTTGATTGGGAGTTGCTGAGTGTGGATCTAAATGGGTTGATGTTGGATGCCGAGCTACCTGCAAAGAAGTCCCGGGGCGGGTGACCACCATAAGACCCTCCGACGATCAAGTTAGAGCCGAGGAATAAGTGCAGAGTAACGGCGTATTGAAAATAAATTCAAGATACCTGAGTCGTCTGAGAGAGTGGTTTATATAGGGGTCGCGTAGAGCGAGCAGGTGCGAGATCACCGCCGTCAGTTACGCCTCAGCGTTATCCTCGCCTTGAATGGTGTGATGCGCTTATTAATGAGGGGATACGCCCATTAATGGGGGGATGCGCTAGCGCGGGACACCGATCATGGGGAGGCGGATATCTTGCCCTGGCGATATGTGCGGAGCCGTTGCAGGGCGCATAGGATCTACGCTCTTGGTTGATCGGGGGAGCCCGAGAAAGCTCGGCACGTTAGGAGCTCGGAGACGAGCTGAGATGCTAAGGAGGCTCGGCACGTCAGACGGCTCGGAGACGAGCTGGGAGGCCGAGGACGCTCAGCATGTCAGACGGCTCAGAGACGAGCATGTAGACTGAGAAAGCTCGGAGACGAGCTGCTGGTAGTTTCCTAGGTGAAGGTGGTATGTATTCAGGGAGATCTCTTGAAAGGTTAGATACGATCCTCGAGAAGAGGATCCTGAGGAATTCTCATAATGCAACCCATCTATTCCACCTCCGTAGCCTTCGGGACACGTCATCAGCCACGTGTCGTAATCTGAGGAGACAACACTTGTGAGCATCATCAATAGCTCCCCACTCTCATTCTGACCTATTCATGGGTCGGGTCGAGAGTGGCCTGCTCGGTTTTCTTTCGTTCATTTTGGCGCCAAAGAATTATAACACGGATCACCCGAGAACGACATGGTGTTTGGTGGTTACGTCATTTCGATCTTTGGGCCCACGTGTCGCCTCGTCGTTCGCCTGAATCTTCACGTGTATCCCCGATGGCGTCAGCGGATCAATGAAATAATCGTGTTATAAAGAGGGGGAGCCGTTCCAGCCAATCGCCAGTTAGGATACGGGCTACGTGTCGGATGTCGGTTGGAGGAAGTGGCAGGCTGTCTCTTACTCCTGCAGTCGAAAATACATCCCCAATGGCCGATCGCCATGTGGATCCCCGCCGGTCGATGGACGCGGCGTTTCATTTTGGCGGGAATCAATTAGGACCGTAGGATGTTTCCCTTTGGGGTGTATAAATAGGAAGGGACCATCCTAGGGTTGATACTTTGCTCAAATTCTCTTTCATTGTTGAAGATTGTCCGGCACTCCTTTTAGATCGGATCCCTTGTTGATTTTACCTCGGTGAGTCCCTTCCTTTGAATCAGGTTTAATGTCTTCATCTGAGGAGTCCTGTTGGGACCTCACCCGCGCGACAATTTGTACGTTTTGAAAAGAATTGGTTTTTAGAAATATTGCGCACACGAGCTCGGTCTCTTTTTAAAATTTATAAACCGCAAGTGCACGGCGCGTTGTAACGAGCCGGCAAATACGGGTCGATCCACAGGAAATTGGTGATTAGGGATTGTTGCTTAAGGTTCGAGAATAAAAGAATTTGGGTTGTGTCACAAAATTAGAAAATACGAAATATAGAACTAAGTTAAAAGAAAGTGACCGTTGTTTTGGTTCGGATGGTTCAATCGCGGCGATTTCATCGACGCTCCCTTGATCATGAGTTGTTCGTCCTTATGTTGACCCCGACGTGAAGCATAACTTGTCAAGACGGTTGTGAAGCACAAGTCATCAAAATACCGAAGTTCGACACAAGACATGAAACGAATCCGTCTTGTCTCACTTACCGTTTGTATTTCCAAGCTTGTAGTATCAACACTAAGCACAAGGGTTAACAAGCATACAACAATATCAAATACACAAATTAGTATGTGAGAGCAAGTAGTTTTAGTGTTAAGTTTGCTAAGTGCTTTGTGATAGTATAGGGTATATGAAAACAAGAAGAGTGTCAAGCCACTTGTTAACAACATACCATATCTAATGCTTAGCAATCTTAACACTAACTTGATTTTAACTTAAGCATTGGAAAATGGAGAGTAGGAGTGAATATGGTATATGAAGAGGTTACCTTGTAACAATGAATTCAAAATACAATATCATACTAAAACATAAAACAATCTTGAAGTTAGAATCATCATTTAAGCACATTAAACATTCACAAGAGGAGGAGGAAAGCAAAGCAATTCATCTCACATCCTTACCATCACCACAACCATGAAATTACTTACACATCATAAAGAGAAATGAAAACAACAAAAGAAGGTAAAAAAACAAAGCAAAGAGCACTTATATTAACAAATAAATGAGTTGAGATACATGGCGTTGGTTACTTGTTCAACCTCCATAATGAAGCTCTCAAAAGAAAGCTCCAAGAAAGAAGAAGAAGAAACCAAGCTTAAGCTCACACAACTCTCTCAAAACTAAACCAAAACCAAAACTAAAACTAAAGAATGGATTAGATATTGTACATGGCCCCTTTCTCTAAATCTGTTCTGGTATTTATATGTTAGTTATATGTATGCCCTAGAGGCTATTGTTGTACATATGATGTATATTATAGTGGATGCTTGGATATATATAGAGAGAACTTTCTTGCTCGATATGATAGTATGGTACCTGGTTTCACTTTATGTTAACATGTTAACAAATACTGTTTTGTGATCACGTGTTGATAAAGCCCTTAGGATATGTACTCGACTACTAGTACTATGATACGATCATACTAGTGGGGCCAGGGTAGTCTACGAGTGCATCCTATAACTGTTCCTAGTCGAGGGTGTATCGAGACAGGGCATCGATACTCCAGAGTAGGCTAGCGTATACGCATCTTGACCCATATGATGGGCGATGGATGATCCCATAACTATTGGTGTTGGACATCAAAGATGGTGTACGGGTGCTCAGTGGAGACTGGGTACACTGAACGGACTCGCCGAGAACTCCTGAATGGTATTATACCTATCGTTAGATAGCAGTTCTCCGGTGACACTAGTACATGTTAGTCTGTAGACCCGAGATCGTCATAGAGTCTTGTATGATTCCCACTGTGCTTTGATTTCCACCTTAACACGTCCAAGAGGGCGTGCAAAATGGTGGCTTTTGGGTACAGTCCCGAATCATATGGAGGCAATGAGCGATAGGAAGGGTTTCGTCTCTCCCGGTATAGAGAGTTGATGTTGTGCTGTGTTCAATTGGCTATAACTGGAAGTCTCTGGCCAGGGCTGATATGGAGATTTACTGGTAAGAGTTATCAGTAGTTTCTCGACCCGTTATGAGCCTTACATCGACACGACTTATCGGTTACTGGGGTCTGACGTTTACCACCCCTAGACTAGATATGCAACATATCAGACGAAGAGATCGGACTGTACGGGAGTGTTACTGATTGGATTTGCAGGAGAATGTACATGCTTGTTTGTTGATCTTCTGATTGATCAATACACGGATGGCTGTTACATTTAGCTGACCGCTTGCAGCTTGTGGGTGTTTGATATGATCATCACCTGCTGCCGGCGTATTGACGATTCTTTAGAGTCATACACAGAGGTTTCCTGGCTCAGGAAAAACGGAGTAGGAGCGCATATGTGATATGTGCGGGACCGAGAATAATGCGATATGAGATACCGTATTCTATTCTCGCGATATGAGATATCGGCCGGGTATATTTGATATGGCCGGGTCATCGGATCAAGTGTTGATTCGATGAATTGGTACATGTTATATTAGTCGGTTATATGCAATATAGCCGGATTGTCGGATCAAGAGTTGATTCTATAATTTAATGTATAATTATATATGTGATATATTACATTACGTTAACTAATATAAGCTCGCTTTATTGATTCATTTTCTCACTGGATAATACATTGATGTATATGCGATATATGTTAATTGTATTATTTTCTTTTGTTACAAAATATATTGTATATGTGATATATAATATTGTAACAAGTTAGGGTTACAAATGCAACATGGTTGTTAAGTTTAAACAAAGTTAGGTTTTGGATTTGGGTTAGCTGTTTCATGAAGCTTCATGAAGCTTTCCTTTTTTGTTTTCTAGCTTGATATTTTGTGAAGATATTTTGTTAACCCAACCCAAACCCTTAACTCTAGTTTATTCTCTACATGAGTTAATGCCTTCATTTATTAACTCATGGTTGTCATTTGTAACCACAACAATAATTCATTATTCATCACAAAATCTTTCTTCTTCTTCTTCCTCCTTGAAAAAGCTTTCTAGCTTTTTGTGAAATGATGATTTAAAGTGAGAAAATGAAAACAAAAGAGAGAAAAATTCCTACTTCATCATCCTCATCTATTCTAGCCACTTAGATTAGGGTGTTCACTTCACTAATACTTGATTACAAAAGTGAGAGCTTGAGTTTGAGATTCTTTAAGGTAGATTATCTTCGAAAAGGAAGACTTCAAGCAAGCATGGATCATTCGACGTCTGGAGCCTCTCTAGAGTCCGGAAGTTCATGGATCGTGGCAAAGAGACTACTACTCGGAGCTTATGAAGCGAAGGAACGGACTACAAAGGTTGTAATCTCTCTCTCTTAGATGTAAAGTTGTTTACATGCAAGTTAACCCTAATTCTCTAGTTAAGATCTTGGTTAGGATTTGTTTAGCACCCCAAAAATTTTAAAGTAGCATGATTGATACTTGCCAAAACCTTCACAAGGTGCTATGCTAACCCTACAGTGGTATCAGAGCCAAGCTAGAGCATTAGGCGTTGTCTAGACGAATTTGGAAGTCCGATCGAACCCCGAAACACCGAAAATTGACCCCTTGCTGGAAATTTTTTCAAAAGTTGAAAATTTTCATATTAAAAATACTCAGAAAATCATGCAGGGAATTTTATGGACCCACCTGAAGAAAGAGTCCCTAACTCGCTACAGTGACCGCGTAACCGCGGCCAAAACCTGGTTTTGGCGGCGGTTCCGCGGCGCCACTGTGGACGCTTGGGACGGGCACTTCAGCGACGGTCCATAGGTGCTGGGGCATGCTACTGGGAATTTTTATTTTCTGCTCAAGTGTTGAGCTCACTGGGGTATTTTGGGAATTCGTTGTGTCTGTCGAATTATCTAACTTCGTCTAGTTATCTGTGATGTTTATGTGTTGCTGTGATATGTTATATTGGATCGTTGTGTATTGAATAGCCGGGAGTTTTATGTGAGATGAGAGTTTTCTTTTTCATTCATATAAAATTCATTTGTATGTAATATTCTTTTATTGGGGCACTTCCGGGTTGAGGTTGATGTCACCATTGTATATTATTTACTTTTCCGCATTAAGATAGACCCAAGGCGGAGAGCACAAGTAACCGGGTTCTAGGGTCCAGTGGGAGGCCATCTCGAGAAGTCGAGACTGGGTCTCCTAACCCTAGAATTGGCAGGGTTACTTGCCACTCTCGTAGGGGTCTAGGGATGTGGGTTTGGATATTCATCGCGACTGTGGAATCCGTGTTTTATATAGGCTCAAAATAAAACACGGATATCCTAGTATATCCAATATTTCATATGTTGACTTCTGCTGCAATGTTCAGTGATGAGATCATATTACTGCCTGAGACGAATGCTTATACTATATGTTGATATATAAATATTGCTGCTTTCGTTTCTTCTGTGATGCTTAGGAAGCTTAAATGATGGGTTTTATTAATGAGATTAATAAAAGAAAAGAAACCTAAAAGATATTGTAGAATCAAATTTTCAAAAAGGGTAGCTACAGTTTTTTCTTTGCATACCGGTATTCCTTGTAGAATATCCAGCTCCTTATTCGATGGGGAAAGAGCCGAGACCCCTTCACCGGGAGTGACCTCTTTAGCAAAACTGGCAGATGCTACAAACTCACGGTTTAGTTTTTGACAGCTTATATAGTTCTTGCTTTGCACAGCAGTATATATGATATACCCTGCACCTTATTCGATGGGGAAAGAGCCGAGATCCCTTCACCGGGAGTGACCTCTTTAGCGAAACTAGAAAAGCCTAAAAAAACTCCTTTTCAAAATCACTTGTTTCTACAAACGATATCAAGTTCATTACGCTTATGGTTTTCTGAAAAACCTACGTAGCCCTCCGTCTTTTCAGATAAGTACTACTTAGTATTCGTGCTACGTTTGTTGACTATATTAAGGTGTAGTGTGCGGTAGCTAATTAGTGCTTATCTGCTAAAACATTAGATGTGATTGGATTAAGGTAGTTGCACGACTTTGTTGACTATGTTAAGGGTCGTGCAAGTGGGTTTAATTCAATCAGGAAATGACGGGTTGAACTTGGCTAGCAATTATGATTTGTTGACTATGTTAAGGTCATAAGTTACTAGGGACAAAAGCATTATTGGGAATTTCAAATGTTGAAATTTGCAATGAGATTGCATACCTTCTATGAGATAGATGGATCCTGATACCCACTGCGAGTAAAAGTTACTCCTGGGAGAATTTTACACAGGACAATTAGCCGGTCAAGTAGTTGTCTAGAAAGGTGTTAACGGGGTTATGCCTCTAGGAAAAATGAGGTTTATTTTAATTAGGTCCGTGTGAAAGCACGGGGAACCTCCCTTAAAGTACCAACACTGATCTGGCTGAAAAATTGGCGAACTTGTAAGGTGTAATTAATCCTGGCTAATCTTATCTTTTAGGGTTTGAAGGAAGATTTGATTAAAACAGTGGGAGCCATCCTGATTAGATAAGATAATAACCAATCTAATCTTGCAAGAGCGCACGCTAAAGTGTTTTCTTCTCTCTCTCTCCAGGTAGTGACCATGTCAGGCCTTAATCAAGATAATAATATGGATGTATTGACCGAACCTGCTTGTTATACTGAGCAGGGGAACGTTGGTCCCGTTCTTACTTATAATTGTTATAAGACTGAACAGAAAATAGGGGAATACCAGAGTTCATACGCCGCCCAAACGAAGAATAAACATGTTGATGTATCTTCTTCGGATGTGTTAGTTATCGAGAATTATTTCTCAGTTCACTCTATATCCTGGGCAATAGATACCGGATCAGGATCCCACATATGCAATATATTGCATGGGCTAAAGAAAGGTAGAGAACTGAGAATGGGTGATCATTCCGTAAGAGTAGGGAATGGTGAAAATGTTGCAGCCAAAGCAGTTGGCGAATATCACCTTGTATTACCAAGTGGTAATACATTGATTCTGAATGAATGCTATTATATACTGAACATGATATGCAACATTATAACAGTATCTTTATTAAGTAAAGAAGGATATAATTTTGTAATACAGGATAATGTTATGAACATCTTCCTAAATCAAAAGTTGATTGGATCAGGCTCGTTACATAATGGCATATACGTTCTAAATCAAAACACAGTTCTTAATATACAGAACACACACAAGAGGAAGAGTTCAAAAATGAACGAATCCTTCTTGTGGCATTGTAGATGTTAGTGTATATGCCCTAGGGGCTATTATTGTATCATACTAGCTTGTATATTACTTAATGGAAGCTTGGGATATTCACAGTTATATTAACAGTCTTGCTAAACATGGTAGTATGCTACTTGGTTTATATCTATCTTAATATGTGTGTACGTATTGATAGAGCCCTTAGGATCTTGCTTGACTACCAGCGTTGTGATGGCAGTCACACTAGTGGGGGCTGGGTAGTCTACAAGCACATCCTTTTTCAGGTCCCTAGTCGTAGGATTATCGAGACAGGGTATCGATACTCCGGAGTAGACTAGTGTGTACGCTTCTCATCCCAGTTGGGGAGATGGTCTGTCCCATAACTATCAGTACGTCGTACTGGAGATAGTATACAGGTGCTCGTTGGGTTACGGGTACACCGGACAGGACTCGCAGGGAACTGTTGGTTGGTATTATACTCGTCGTCAGTTAACAGTTCCTAGGTGACATGAGTACAGCATAGTCCGCAGACTTGACACTGCTGCTTCGCCTCGAGTGTGTTCTTACTGTTCTTAGATTGCTATCCTACCACGGCTCAAAGGAGTCGTGCAAACAGGTAGCAGTTGGGTGCAGTCCCGAAGCACTTGGAGGCAGTGACGGTTAGACAGGATTCGTCTCTCCTGGTATTGGGAGTTGATATCGCGCTGTGTCTTGAGAGCCATTACACAAAGTCCCTGGCCAGGGCAAGCGAGATTTACTAGTAGGTTTTCCAGTAGTTTCTCAAGGTGTAATGGGCTTCACTCCAACACGACTTATACCGCTTTTAGGGGACTGGCGCTTGCCGCCCTTAGGCCCGATATACGATAGTCCTAGACGAACAGACCGGACTGTATGGAGATTGTCACATCAGGCTCAGTAGGAGTTCGGATGGGTTTCCACATCGGCCTTCTTATCGACATCTACCTGGGGACCGTTACGTACAGCTAGTGCCGCTTGCGGTTTGTGGTTAAACCCACTGCCAGCGTAGTAGTCGAGTCTTTAGAGTCCCACACAGAGAGTTTCGCTGCTTCGGGCGAAACGATATAGAGGTCGTATGGTTTTACGACAGGGTTCGGGCACATACGATGTTCGGACAGTTTATACTAGCGGGCTTTAGTTTAAGCCAGATTCTAGTATTGGATTATTGGATTTATACAGTCTCAGTATTTCCGTGTTTTTACGGATGGGAGGGGCATTCTCATAATCAGTCGAGAAGCTTTTAGAAGATTGATGAGTTGGAGGCTAAGGTGGCATTTTCATTAATTGGTTTAATGACTCATGGTGTGATTCATCCATAGGAGTTAATGATGCATTTATGGCTTAATGGCTCATGGGATGAATAACACAAGGTGAGTTAATGAAGCATGATGATATTTTTTATTTGTTATTCATTTAATAAATATCTTATACTTCATATATTTACAATGAGACACTTTTCCAAGATCATTCTCACTCTCACCTTCTCTCTCCTCAAGCTCTCTCTCTTCCAACCCTAACCCTAACCTCTCATGTGTTGAGATCAAGGATTAACAAGACTAATTGATCCCTAATCCTATTCTAAATCCTCTAGGTTGCTTTGATTAGCACTCTTAGTTACCTAGTTACCTCAAGTTAGAGGTCAAGCTTGGAGTAGCAGCTCTCGGTTGGATCTTCTATCACAAAGAGGAGGCCGACGAGGAGGTGGTCAACAAGAACAAGAAGGACTTGGTTCATTAGGTATAATCTTCTTTCATAGTAGCTAATCCCTCCTATGATGTCGTTAGTTAGGGTTTGGCAAAGATCCGTAAGTTAGTCGATGTTTGTTTTAAACAAAATGATTGTTTTACCTATTCCGCCTCCTCACAACTCGTGGGGTGTCTAACGTCGACTTACAGTAGTATCAGAGCCTCGCTAAACCATTACTAACTTGTTAGCAAATTCGTTAGAAATTCGATCGCAAAACGAACCGGAAAAAACATCTTTTTCACCTAGTTTCTGTCGTTTTTGAAATGGGGTCTAAAAATTTTTCAGGGACCCTTAAAAATACAAGCAGGAAATAATAAGCTTACTGGAGAAATTTGGGATCCTAACTCGGCCAAACCGCCGCGGATCTGCGGCTGATCCTAGCGATCCGCCGCGGATCCGCAGCCGAGTTGGGACCGAGTCAGCCCAAAATTCCCCAGTAATTCTTCTGTGTTGATTTTGTTCTTTCTGGAATGTTTTGTTTCTGCTCAAGTTTCAGGTGCACAGTGAAGTATTTGGAGTAGAATTATTTGTGTTTACTTGATCGAAATTCTACGATGTTTGGCTAATTTGATTATATCTGTGATTTGTTTAATGTGTTCGTAAACCTCCCCTAACCGCTATTATGTCGGTTGGCAGGGGGTTGTACATTTTTGTAATGGTTTTTACTGTTTGTGTTTGTGGACTTGTTGGATTGTCGTGAATGGATAGCCGGGGATTTGAGACGAGCGTGTAGGGTTGCTAGTCTACGAGGCATCAACCATGCCCGATTAAAAATTTAGCCGTGCCGAACAACCCGAATTCGGAACTTTAAACTAGAGATTAGGCGAAAACAAGTATGCTAAACACTTTAACACTAAGTGAGAGGGATTACAACCTTTGTAGATCCGGTCCTTCACTTCATATGCTCCGTGTTGTGGTCCCTTCGCTGCGATCATCGGGATCCGGACTCTCGAGAGGTTCCACGAAGAGAAAGATGCAACCTTTGCTTCCGATCTTCGATACTAAGATGATCTACCTTGAAGTTTCTTTAACACAAGTTAACACTCATGAAATGATGTGAACACCCTCATTTAAATGGCAAGGGAAGATGAGGATGATGAAGTAGGATTTTTGCTCTCTTTATTTATCTTTTTCTCATATTTATTCATCACCTTTTGAAAAACTAGTAAGCTTTTCATGAAAGAATGAAGGAGGAAGAAGATGAATAATCATTTGTGATGAATAGAAAGAATGTTATCATAATCATTTATGCAACCATGGTTGTAGTAACCATTGTAGAGAGTTTACTAGGGTTAGGGTTTGGGTTAGGTCAAAGGGTGAGTCACTTGTAAATATCTATCATAATATCTTAACAAAGACAAAGTAAAGCTTCTAGAATCAACTAGAAGGTTTAACCCTAATCCAAAACCTAATCATGTTTAAACTCCTCTAAACATGTTGCATTAATAATTATAATATGTTACAATATTATATATCACATATACAATATTTATTGTAACAAAATAAAATAATACATTTAACATATATCGCATATATATCAATGTATTACCCGAGTGAGAAAAAGAATCTTTTAGTGAGCAAATATTAGTTAATGTAATTTAATATATCATATATATTATTATACATTAAATTATCGAATCAACACTTGATCCGACAATCCGGCTATATCGCATATAATCGACTAATATTTATCCGTACCGATTCATCGAATCAACACTTGATCCGATGACCCGGCTGATATCAAATATCAAGAGAATATAATACGGTATCACATATCGCATTATCCTCGGTCCCGCACATATCACATATGTGCCCCTACTCCGTTTCGCCTAAGTCAAGAAACTTCTGTGTAGGACTCTAAAGAATCGTCAATACGCCGGCAGTAGGTGATGATCATATCAAACACCCACAAGCTGCAAGTGGTCAGCTAAACGTAACAGCTACCCAGGTATTGAGCGCTCAGAAGATCAACAAGCAAGCCTGTACATTCTCCTGCGAATCCAAACAGTAACACTCCCGTACAGTCCGGTCTCGTCGTCTGATATGTTGCATATCTCGCCTAGGGGTGGTAAACGTCAGACCCCAGTAGCTCGATAAGTCGTGTCGATATGAGGTCTATAATAGTTCGAGAAACTACTGATAACACTTACCAGTAAATCTCAGCAACCCTGGCCAGGGATTTCCGGTTATAGCCAATCGAACACAGCACAACATCAACTCCCTATACCGGGAGAGACGAATCCCCTCCTATCGCTCATTGCCTCCATGTGATTCGGGACTGTACCCAAAAGCCACCTTTTTGCACGCCCTCTTGGACGTGGTATGATGGAAATCAAAGCACAGTGGGAATCACACAAGACTCTATGACGATCTCGGGTCGACAGACTACTCTGTACCAGTGTCACCGGAGAACTGCCATCTGACGTATGGTATAATACCATCTGGGAGTTCTCGGCGAGTCCGTCCAGTGTACCCAGTCTCCACTGAGCACCCGTACACCATCCTTGATGTCAAACACCGATGGATATGGGATCATCCATCGCCCATCATATGGGTCAAGATGCGTATACGCTAGTCTACTCTGGTGCATCGATGCCCTGTCTCGATACACCCTCGACTAGGAACTTTTATAGGATGTACTCGTCGACTACCGTGGCCCCACTAGTATGATCTCATCATAGTCCCAGTAGTCGAGTATATATCCTAAGGTCTTTATCAACATGTAACATAGAGACAATCAGAGTACATGTTAAGATAAAGTACAACCAGATAGCATACTATCATGTCGAGCAAGAAAGTCCTCCCTATATATGTGCTAGCATCCACTACAATATACATCGTATGTACAGTAATGGCCTCTAAGGCATACATATAACTAACAATCTCCCACTTTCACTAGGGCCATCTGTTATGGTATCGCATACCCAACAATTAGCTGCGGTTGAAGTATCTCATACTCAACCATCCCATAAAAGTCTCTACTGGGAAAAAGGCCTTTGTGAGTGGATCCGCGCTGTTTTCTTCTTTGTCTGCTCTCCTAACCTCGATCTACCTGGAGATCAACCATCTCCATGATCAGGTGATACTGCCTAAGAATTATATCTGGATTTCTGATGGGACGGTAGTTCCTTGGCTGAAGCCACAACTCCATTGTCACACAATGGTAGGAACGAAGTTCATCTTATGAACTTATATATATCCAGACTGCCTCTTTGGTAGCATCCTTGGTAACGATGTATCTTGCCTTTAATCGTCTAGTATGTCACGGTATCTAGCTTGGAACTCTTCCGACATACCGTCCCTCCACTGAGGGTAAAGACAATGCCTTCTACTGACATTCAGTCGTCCTTATCAGCCTGGAACCTTTCCAGTGATTCTCCCCAGGATCGATTGATACCATCTCACTACAACTAGTGAGTGTCCTAACATCCAATTAGATCTATCTCATAGATCCAAAACCCAGGATTTAGGAGGTATCATTTTGATCCTATATGGAGAATCCTTGTGATAAGCGGAGATTGACCGAGCGTAGCATAGGAAACTCCTTCCCTATCAAGAGTATGTCATCCACGTACTCTACGAGGATCACCACCATACTCCCTACTATCTTTTTGTATATACAAGGTTCATCTACCATTTTGATGAAGTCAAACTCTTTGACTACCACATCAAAACAGATGTTCCAACTCCGCGATGCCTGTTTTATCATATAAAATATCTTGCACACGTTTCCGCTGCTCCCACTATCTACGAAGCCCTCTGGCTGTGCACTTATAGACGCTCTTTTCTAAAATATCATTTAGAAAAGCAGTCATGACACCCAACCACCAGATATCGTAGTCATGGTATGTAGCCGTGGCAAGTAGGATCTGGATGGACTTAAGCACAGCTTTGAAAGTCTCAACTTTTCCATGTACACCAAGTAATCTTCTCAAGATATACTTACTCCTGATGGGGATTTAACCCTTCAGATAAAGCAACCAAAGTCCATACTTTGTTGGTGTATAAGGATTCCATCTCAGATCGATAAGCATCCAGCCATTCTTACAGAGTCCCACTCCTGATGGCCAGCTCGAAACTAGTTGGGTCATCATCTCATGATGCAATCCTCGCTCCCACTGTCATAGAGAAACCGAAGTATCTCTCAGGTGGGTGAGAAACCGTACTAGATCGGCGGAGAGGCTGAGGTTCGTTGGAAACTATTGAATCCTTTGGTTCTACCAAATCATCAGCTGCAGTTTGTATAGCTGGAACCTTTCCAGTTGTACATAACAGACCTTGCCTCGAGTTTGTCCGGATTTTGCCTTTTTAGACATAGGCCGGACAACCCCAAATCTTAACAAACTTAAGATATGGGCTCTTCCCTTTCCATATCACATATGAAGTGGTAGGCAACTGATTTGATTTGAACCCTATTCAATAGGTATGCAACTTCTCAAGCGCATAACACCTAAAAGGAAATAGGAAACTCAGTAGTACTCATCATAGAGCATACCATATCAAATAGGGTGCTATTGCTCCGCCCCGATACACCGACGTGCTGTGGTGTATACGGAGGAGTAATGCTGAGAGAGAATCTCATTCTCCTTTAGAATAGTCCAGGAATTCCGTGCTCAAGTATTCTCCTCCTTGATCTTATCAAAGGACATAATACTTATACCCGTATTTTGGTTCTCTACTTCTAACTTATATTCTGTGAATATCTCAAAAGCTTCGGACTTGTGTTTCAGCAGGAACATATGTCTGAATCTTGAGAGATTATCAGAGAATGTAATGAAGTACAAAGAACCGATCTTGGCATATGTAGACAGGGGACTTTCATACATCAGCATGTATCAATCCCAAAAGTTTACTAACTCTTTCTCTGTTTCCAACAAACAGAGCTGTGGTCATCTTATCTTTGTGACATGACTGGCAAGTTTCATAAGATGTAAATTCAAACTAATTTAAATATGTATCTATATGTAACTTCAGCCAGTCGGGTCGCATTGATATGACCCAGTCTACAATACCTCAAGAAGGATTCATTCATTTCTGAACTCTTCCTCTTGTGTGTGTTCCGTATACTAAGAACTGTAGTTTGATTTAGAACGACAATGCTTTTAGATAACGTGCCTGAACCGATCAACTCTTGATATAGGAAATGTTCAAAACATTATCCAACAATACAAAATTATATCCTTTCTTTACTAATAAAGAGACTGATCTGATTTTGTATATCAGGTTCGGTATCTAATAACATTTGTTCAGAATCAATGTATTCCGGTATTACAGGGTGACAGTGACCAACAGACTTGGCTGCAACACTTGCACCGTTTTCTGTCTTATGAAACTTATCACCCGTTCTCAGTTCTCTACCTATCTGTAGCCCATGTAACAGATTACATATACGGGATCCTGATCCGGTATCACATACCCAGGACGTAAAGGATACTGAGAAACAGTTCTGTGTAATGAACACACCCGAAGATGATGCATCAACATGCACTTTCTTCGTTTGGGCGGCATGGGAAATCTGGTATTCCCCAATTTCCTGCTCTGTCTTATAACAATTATAAGTTGGAGCGGGACCAACGTTCCCCAACTCAGTATAACAAGCGGGTTCGGTCAATATATCCGTGTTATTATCTTGATTAAGGCGTGATATGGTCGCTACCTGGAGAGAGAGAGAAGAAAACACTCAGCGTATGCTCTTGCAAGATTAGATTGGTTATCTAATATATCTAATCAGGATGTCTCCCACCGTTTTTATCAAATCTTCCTTCAAACCCTAAAAGGAAAGACTAGCCGGGATTAATTACACGCTACAAGTTCGCCAATCTTTCAGCCAGGCCAGTGTCGGTACTTTGAGGGAGGTCCCCCGTGCTTTCGCACGAACCTAATTAATGTAAACCTCGTTTTTCCAGAGGCGTAACCCCGTTAACACCTTTCTAGATACCTACTTGATCGGCTAATTGTAATGTGTAAAATTCTCCCAGGAGTAACTCTTACTCGCAGCGGGTATCGGGATCCAACTATCTCATAGAAGGTATGTAATCTCATTGCAAATTTCAACACTTGAAATTCCCAATTATATTTTGCCCCTAGCGTCCTATGACCTTGACGAATGCCAAACCACCCATAGTCCGCTAGCCAAATTCAACCCGTACATTTCTTGATTGAATTAAACCGACCCGCACGACCCTTGACGAATGCCAAACAACGCCGTACGAATACCTTAATCCAATCGCATCGTATGCTAGCAGATAAGCACTAGTTAGCTACCGTACACTACGCCTTGACGAATGCCAAACTACTGCAGGACGAATACTAAGTAGTACTTATCTGAAATGACGGAGGGCTACGACGGGTTTTTAAGAAAACCCTTTGCGTAATGAACTTGATATCGTTGTAGAATCGAGTGATTTTAAATGGAGTGTTTTTGAGGCTTTTCTAGTTTTGCTAAAGGGGTCACTCCCGGTGAAGGGATCGTCGGCCCTTTCCTCATCGAATAAGGTGCAGGATATTTCACAAATATCACTATGCAAAGCAGAAACTATAGAAGCAATCAAAAGACAAACCGAGTTTGTAGCATCTGCCAGTTATTGCTAAAGGAGTCACTCTCGGTGAAGGGATTTCGGTCCTTTCCTTATCGAATAAGGTGCAGGATGTTCTACAAGGAACACCGCGATGCAAAGCAAGAACTGTAGCTACCTGTTTTTGAAAAATCGATTCCACAACATCTTAGGTTTCTTTTATTTCATTAATCTTATTAATGAAGTCCCATTTTAATATGCTTCGCAAGCATCACATTTGAAATGAAATCTGCAATATAACATATATCTCATATATATAATATAAACATTCGTCACATGCAGTAATATAATCTCATCACAGAACATTGCAGCAGAAGAACATATATGAAATATTGGATATACTAGGACGTCCGTGTTTTCAATACGAGCCTGTACAAAACACGGATTCCACGGTCGCGATGAATAGCCAAACCCACATCCCTAGACCCCTACGAGAGCGGCAAGTAACACTGCCAATTCTAGGGTTAGGAGACCCGGTCTCGACTCCTCGAGATGGTCTCCCACTGGACCCTAGAACCCGGTTACTTGTGCTCCCCGCCTTGGGTCTACCTAATGCGGAAAAGTAAATAATATACAAGGGTGACATCTTCCGCTACCTGGAAGTGCCCCAATAAAAGAATATTACATACAAATGAATTTTACATGAATGAAAAAGAAAAACTCTCATCTCACATAAAACCCCCGGCTATTCAAACGCGACGATCCAATATAACATATCACAGCAACACATAATATCTCATATCATCAACGTAAGCAAGTATGCGTATCCCGATTGTCGTTGATGTATAGCAACGAAGCCGGCGATACACCACATACTACGCTTACGGTCACAGAAAAGAAAATGTAAAACTACAACAGTTGGAATCCGCAACCTCTTTAGACATCGCATGCCTAACCAAATGAATTCCTTAGACATCGCATGCCTAACAATTATAAACCCCGCATTTTAGTCTCATTATCGAAAACTCTTTTCAATATCAAGTCGGGCAATTCAACAAGATTCCCGATTGTCCTGATCGAATGCTCGTCGCAAACTTTAGTAGACGGCCGCACCCCAGATACCGTCGACGAAGTGCACCAAGACGGAACACCGCTACCGCGAGCACCCGAACGGATGCTTTCGGCGACGGGGTTCTCCTACAGTCACTTGGTCGGGGCTATGGGGCGTAGCTGTCTATTAAGTTTATCCGGCGAGTATCCGCATACACTACGTGATTGCGACGGACTTTTGATCACATCAAAATTCCGTGGCAACCGATCATCTGAGACTAAACTGCTATGTTTATAATATTCAAATTAGTTATCTCATAACTACCTGTGGATTCCAAATATTGTATCACATTCCAGATAAATAGAAAAAGTTAAACTTTCCGATCGAATCATCAAGCACCCAAGATTTCCCCAGTATATCTCAACACTTGAAATCAGTTTAAAAACATTCATCACATGCCACAGTACCAATGGTCCAGCCGTAGAAGGGTCAAGCCAACGCCTCACATGTGGCACGCCATACTGCCCCAAACCCTAAGGTTCAAAAGGCAGTTCAAGACGGTCACATAATCGAGTTAAGGTTTGTTGTCTTCTAGAGGGTCCAGCGAGTTACTTGCACGACTTAGAACATTCTTAAACACGAGAAAAAATCCAACTTTTGAAAAATTTTCCGACAGGGGAAAAAGTGAGTTATTGATATCCGTTCGAACTTTTTAACAGTTTCTAAAATTTATCCGGACAAAACACATAGACAAAATTAGACAATCTGATCGAATAATTGAATCCCCAAAACAACCCCAGAAAAACTCAACTGTTGAGTAAAAATAAAAATTTCCAGAAGACTCAGCACTTCAAGACAAGAATTACTGTGTAAGCCACGTGGTGTAACTCAGCCAAATGGCCGCGGAACCGCCGCTAATACCAGGGATAGGCCGCGGTTCCGCGCCTCACTTGTCGAGTTAAAACCACGTGCTTCACAGTATCTCATAGAATTCCCTGCTGAATTTTTTGGCAATTTTTAATTCGCAAAAATCCAAACTTTCAGAAAATTTCCAGAGAAGGGGTTTGTTCGGGTTTTCCGGGTTCGATCGGACTTCAAACTTCGTCTAGACTTCGCCTAAAACTCTAGCTTGGCTCTGATACCACTGTAGGGTTGCTAGGCACGCGCACAAGGGTCTACGAGGCATCAACCATGCCCGATTAAAAATTTAGCCGTGCCGAACAACCCGAATTCGGAACTTTAAACTAGAGATTAGGCGAAAACAAGTATGCTAAACACTTTAACACTAAGTGAGAGGGATTACAACCTTTGTAGATCCGGTCCTTCACTTCATATGCTCCGTGTTGTGGTCCCTTCGCTGCGATCATCGGGATCCGGACTCTCGAGAGGTTCTACGAAGAGAAAGATGCAACCTTTGCTTCCGATCTTCGATACTAAGATGATCTACCATGAAGTTTCTTTAACACAAGTTAACACTCATGAAATGATGTGAACACCCTCATTTAAATGGCAAGGGAAGATGAGGATGATGAAGTAGGATTTTTGCTCTCTTTATTTATCTTTTTCTCATATTTATTCATCACCTTTTGAAAAACTAGTAAGCTTTTCATGAAAGAATGAAGGAGGAAGAAGATGAATAATCATTTGTGATGAATAGAAAGAATGTTATCATAATCATTTATGCAACCATGGTTGTAGTAACCATTGTAGAGAGTTTACTAGGGTTAGGGTTTGGGTTAGGTCAAAGGGTGAGTCACTTGTAAATATCTATCATAATATCTTAACAAAGACAAAGTAAAGCTTCTAGAATCAACTAGAAGGTTTAACCCTAATCCAAACCCTAATCATGTTTAAACTCCTCTAAACATGTTGCATTAATAATTATAATATGTTACAATATTATATATCACATATACAATATTTATTATAACAAAATAAAATAATACATTTAACATATATCGCATATATATCAATGTATTACCCGAGTGAGAAAAAGAATCTTTTAGTGAGCAAATATTAGTTAATGTAATTTAATATATCATATATATTATTATACATTAAATTATCGAATCAACACTTGATCCGACAATCCGGCTATATCGCATATAATCGACTAATATTTATCCGTACCGATTCATCGAATCAACACTTGATCCGATGACCCGGCTGATATCAAATATCGCGAGAATATAATACGGTATCACATATCGCATTATCCTCGGTCCCGCACATATCACATATGTGCCCCTACTCCGTTTCGCCTGAGTCAAGAAACTTCTGTGTAGGACTCTAAAGAATCGTCAATACGCCGGCAGTAGGTGATGATCATATCAAACACCCACAAGCTGCAAGCGGTCAGCTAAACGTAACAGCTACCCAGGTATTGAGCGCTCAGAAGATCAACAAGCAAGCCTGTACATTCTCCTGCGAATCCAAACAGTAACACTCCCGTACAGTCCGGTCTCGTCGTCTGATATGTTGCATATCTCGCCTAGGGGTGGTAAACGTCAGACCCCAGTAGCTCGATAAGTCGTGTCGATATGAGGTCTATAATAGTTCGAGAAACTACTGATAACACTTACCAGTAAATCTCAGCAACCCTGGCCAGGGATTTTCGGTTATAGCCAATCGAACACAGCACAACATCAACTCCCTATACCGGGAGAGACGAATCCCCTCCTATCGCTCATTGCCTCCATGTGATTCGGGACTGTACCTAAAAGCCACCTTTTTGCACGCCCTCTTGGACGTGGTATGATAGAAATCAAAGCACAGTGGGAATCACACAAGACTCTATGACGATCTCGGGTCGACAGACTACTCTGTACCAGTGTCACCGGAGAACTGCCTTCTGACGTATGGTATAATACCATCTGGGAGTTCTCGGCGAGTCCGTCCAGTGTACCCAGTCTCCACTGAGCACCCGTACACCATCCTTGATGTCAAACACCGATGGATATGGGATCATCCATCGCCCATCATATGGGTCAAGATGCGTATACGCTAGTCTACTCTGGTGCATCGATGCCCTGTCTCGATACACCCTCGATTAGGAACTTTTATAGGATGTACTCGTCGACTACCGTGGCCCCACTAGTATGATCTCATCATAGTCCCAGTAGTCGAGTACATATCCTAAGGGCTTTATCAACATGTAACATAGAGACAATCAGAGTACATGTTAAGATAAAGTACAACCAGATAGCATACTATCATGTCGAGCAAGAAAGTCCTCCCTATATATGTCCTAGCATCCACTACAATATACATCGTATGTACAGTAATGGCCTCTAGGGCATACATATAACTAACAGAGCGTTTCTTTCATTCAAATGTAATTTATAAATTGTTGTAATATTCTTTTGCGGGGCACTTCCGGGTTGAGCTTGTAGCCATCGTTGTATTATTTCATTTACTGATTTTTGCTCCTAGGATAGACCCAAGGTGGGGTACACAAACTACCGGGTACTTTGAAGTGTTTAGTGGCCTACTCACATTGTTGAGGGAGACCGCTTCACTTCGGGTACTTGGCGAGTAGTTTGCCGTACCCGTAGGGGTCTAGGGTGGGGTTTTGGCTATGCATCGCGACTGTGTAATCCGTCTTTTTTTGCAGACTCAAAAGGAATGCGGATTCGTAGAAAATCCAATATGTTCATCTGTGATCTGGAATGCCTATTATTGCGTCTGACGAATGTACAATATCTATATATGATTGCTATTAGACGTCACTTTTGTTTTACACCCGTGCTAACCCAGCCCCCGCTCTGTCGTTAGTTAAGTAACCTAATGGGTGAATGACGGGGCCCAGTGGCGAATGCGGATGGAATAAGAGGACGTTGTATTTTCGTTGTTTTCTGCAATGATAGGTTAATGATGGGACGCATTATATTAATGCAAAGAAAATAAACCAAAGTTGAATCGTTGGAACAGTTTAAAAGAAACCACTGTGTTATTTTTAAAACAGAAGATATTTTTAATTGCGGAGCTTTAACCACTCCTTTTTAAAAGCTATCAGGTTCCTTCGGTCATATCAAGTTCACTACGTTCACGGTTTCACCAAAACCATTCGTAGCCCTCCGTCATTTCATTTGAGTATTCAGTAGTATTCAAGCTATGTATTTTGACCAACGCTAAGGCATAGTGTTTGGTAGCTGCTGGGTATTCATTTGTTGCATAGATAGATGAGTAAGTTTGGGACAGTCGTATTATCATTTGGCCAACATCAGGGGTATGTACAGATGGGTTCAAATTAACAAGATAATGATGGGTAGAACTTGACATGTGACTTATGACAATTTGATCAACGCCAAGGTCATAAGAGCATGGGGCAGAAATTTATATCGGGAATTTCTAAAGAAACTGAAATTTGCAAAGAGATGCATACCATTTGGAGTGTGATAATTTTGGTAGGATTCCTTCAGCTTTATCACACCATGATATTTGGATCTCGATTCTACTGTGAGTATCCGCTACTCATCAGGAGATTCGTCACTTAACGATCAATGCTATAAACCAAGTAGGTGTCGAGAAAGGTGTCAGCGGGGTTATGCCCTCAGAGAAAAGAGGTTATTTAATTAAGGAACTTCGCGAAAGCGTCGTAAAACTTCCTCGAAGTACCGATACCGGCCTGGCTGAACGGTTAAGCAAGTATTGTACGGTGAGAATAGTCCTGGCTAGTTCTTCCTTTTTGGTTTGAGGAGGGATTCGAGAAACAGTGGGAGCCATCCTGTTTAGATAAACTAAAAACCACTCTAAACTTGCAAGAGTATCATGCTAAAGTGTTCCCTCTCTCTCTCATTGCAGCGACCCAAAACATGACAGGCCTTAAGTTACTATTAGAAAAAAATATATTGACAGGGCTAAACTATAAAGATTGGTTGCGGAATGTCAAGATGGCTTTGACTTATGACAAATTGGGGTATGTCCTTACTGCTAAGTCACCTACTGTCCCTGGTCCAAAATCCAGTCTTGCGGATAAGGAAATCCACAAGACTTGGGAGTTAGATTGCGCGAAGGCCAAATGCATCGTGCTTGCCTCTATGAATAATGAACATCAGAGGAGGCACGAGGATATGGATCTTGAATCCATATTTCTCCATACAAAAGATCTGTATGGAGAGCAATCTTGTATAGCAACATACGAGACCTCGAAGAACTTGTTTCAGTCGAGGCTGGCCGTTGGATCATCTGTAGGAGAACATGTCCTAAATATGATTGGCTATATAGAAGAGCTCACGGACCTCGGGACGACTTTGGAGAACGAGCTCTATACAAACTTGATTCTTTAGTCCCTTCCTTCCACCTACGCCCAGTTTATTCTGAATTTCAACACTCAAAGAAAAGAAGTTGAACTTCCAGCACTCCTTAACATGTTTGGGAGTGCAGAGGGCACCTTGCAGAAGGCAAGGGAAACACCCGCTATGTTTGTTCGCGGTGCTTCTTCTTCCAGGTCCAAGGCTAGGGCCAAAGGAAGGAAGATGAAGGCCGCTACCAAACCAAGAGGTGGTGTTAGTAAAGTGGGAGCTAAGGGAAAGACAAAGATTGCAGTGCCAGTAGTGGCAAAGGATGAGTGCTTCCACTGTCGTAGGAAAGGGCACAGGAAAAAAGATTGCAAAGCTTGGAATGCCAAGAACCAGGAACCGAAGTAAGCTGTGGCTTCGACTTCAGGTGTGTTTGTAATTGAAAATTGTCTGTCAATCAACTCTACTTCCTGGGTATTAGATACCGGTTCAGGATTTCATATATGCAATTCATTGCAGGCACTGAGAAACCGTAGAGTGCTGAAGGTTGGTGATATGACCCTCCAGGTTGCTAACAGAGCTAGCGTGGGTGCTGTGTCCGTAGGGGATTATCACCTTGGATTGACGAGTGGACATATTTTGGTTTTGCATAACTGTTTTTGTGTACCCAGTTTAACATGTAATATCATATCGGTTTCGTTGTTATCAAAAGAAGATTATGATTTCACGTTTGTAAGCGATGTTGTTAACATCCACCTTAATCATGGTTTGATTGGGTCCGGTACACTAGATAACGGTATATATATCTTAAACCAATTACAGATTTTCAATGTCCAGAACACACTAAAAAGAAAGTATCCAGATATAAATCAGGCTTTCTTATGGAATTGTAGACTAGGCCACATCAATGAGACAAGGTTAACTAAGTTACATAGAGAAGGATATTTGGATCCGTTCGAATATCAATCTTATGCAACTTGTCAATCATGTCTCAAAGGAAAGATGACAAAGACTCCATTCACTGGACATGGAGTAAGAGCGAGCGAGCTCTTAGGACTCATACACAGCGATGTATGTGGTCCAATGTCTACACATGCAAGAGGTGGTTTTTCATATTTCATTACTTTTACAGATGATTACTCTAGGTACGGATTCATTTTCTTGATGAAACATAAATCCGAGGCCTTTGAGAAATTCCAAGAATATAAGAATGAAGTAGAAAACCAAACCGGCAAAAGTATCAAGACACTGAGATCTGATCGAGATGGTGAATACTTAAGTGCCGAGTTCTTAGGTTACCTAAAAGAGAAAGGAATTCTCTCTCAGCTTACTCCTCCATACACTCCACAGCATAACGGTGTATCGGAAAGACGGAACCGAACCCTATTAGATATGGTACGTTCCATGATGAGTAATGCTGAGTTACCGCGATCTTTCTGGGGTTATGCGCTAGAATCAGCAGCATATCTTTTGAACAGGGCTCCTACCAAGACTGTGTCTACCACGCCATATCAGATGTGGAGTGGGAAGAAACCCTATCTTCAGTATCTAAAGATATGGGGATGTCCAGCTTTTGTTAAAAAGCAGCATGCGGACAAACTCGAGGCACGATCAGTACAGTGTAAGTTTGTGGGATATCCAAAGAACTCCAAGAGGTATTTCTTCTATCACGCAGAGGAACAAAAGGTTTTTGTTTCTCGTCATGCCCATTTTCTAGAACAACAGTTTTTAGAAAAGGAAACAAGTGGGAGCGCAATAGAATTGGAAGAAATTCCAGAACCACAAACTACTACTGAAAGTTTGGTAGAACCAGTAGTTCAAGAAGAACAGGACATTCCCGCACCCCTCCGCAGGAGTAGTAGGTCGTCTCATCCGCCTGAGAGATACTACGGTTTTCTCATAGATGGGGATAGAGAGGATTGCGTCATTGATAATGATGAACCTACTAGCTTCCAGCAGGCCATCCAGAGCGGTGACTCGGTAAGATGGCTGGATGCAATGCGGACCGAGATGGAGTCCATGTACACCAACAAAGTATGGACTTTGAACTTTGCTCCAGGTGGGATAAAACCCATAGGATGCTAATGGATCTTCAAGAAAAAGATTGGTGTAGATGGACAGGTGGAAACTTATAAGGCTAGACTTGTTGTAAAGGGTTTTCGTCAAAGACCTGGTTTGGACTATGACGAAACTTTTTCTCCAGTGGTTATGCTCAAATCCATTCAGGTCCTTCTTGCTATTGCCGCCTTCCATGATTATGAGATATGGCAGATGGACGTAAAGACGGCTTTTCTAAATGGTAATTTGGAAGAATGCGTCTATATGGATCAGCCAGAAGGCTTCAATCGGAGTAGGAGCAGCGGGAAAGTGTGCAAGTTGCTTTAATCCATTTATAGACTAAAGCAGGCATCGCGAAGTTGGAACATCTGTTTTGATGAAACGGTCAAAGAATATGACTTTATCAAAAATCCAGATGAACCATGTATATATAGTAAAATTGTAGCATGAACTATCGTATTCCTCGTCTTGTACGTGGATGACATTCTATTGATAGGAAATGACATTGCTATGCTACAATCTGTCAAAGGATTCTTGTCACACAGGTTCTCCATGAAAGACCTGGGTGATACCTCTTAAATTCTGGGGATCCGGATCTATCGTGATAGATCCAAGAGGATGTTGGGACTTTCACAGTCTATATCAACACTATACTGAAAAGATTCAGTATGTAAGATTCTAAGTGCGGTATTTTACCGGTTTGTCACGGAATCACACTCTCCAAAGAGATGTCTCCCAAGACTGATTTGGAAAGGGATCGCATGTCTATTATACCCTACGCTTCTGTGGTAGGCTCTATAATGTATGCGATGTTGTGCACTAGACCAGATGTAGCTTACGTACTGAGCGTGGTAAGCAGGTATCAGTCAGACCCAGGGGAGAAGCACTGGATAGCAGTAAAGAACATTCTCAAGTACCTGAGAAGGACTAGGGAGATGTTCTTGGTTTACGGCGGAAAGGACCTCAAGATCAAGGCCTTTGCTGATTCCAGTTTCCAGAGTGATAAGGATGACTCCAAGTCCATGTCTGGTTATGTCTTTACCCTCAATGGAGGGGCGGTGTGCTGGAAGAGTTCCAAGCAGGACACCGTTGCTGACTCGACGATGGAAGCAGAATATATTGCTGCTTGTGATGCCGCAAAAGAAGCGGTCTGGATGAAGAAGTTCCTAACAGAACTTCAGGTAGTTCCTACCATTGTTGATCCAATACCGTTGTATTGAGACAACAACGGAGCTATAGCTTTAGCGAAGGAACCCAGGTCCCATCAGAAGTCCAGACACATCTTAAGGCAGTATCACCTGATCAGGGAGATCATAGAACGCCGGGAGATCGAGGTCCGGAGAGTTGCTACAGAGGAGAACACTGCTGATCCATTCACAAAGGCCTTACCTCAGATTCAGTTTGAGAGGCTACTCGAGATGATCGGTCTTCGATATGCCAGTACATGGCCCTAGTGCAAGTGGGAGATTGGTAGTGTATATACCCTAGGGGCCATTATTGTATCATACTAGCTTGTATATTATTTAATGGAAGCTTGGGATATTCACAGTCTTGCTAAACATGGTAGTATGCTACTTGGTTTATATCTATCTTAATATGTGTGTACGTATTGATAGAGCCGTTAGGATCTTGCTTGACTACCAGCATTGTGATGGCAGTCATACTAGTGGGGGCTGGGTAGTCTACAAGCACATCCTTTTTCAGGTCCCTAGTCGTAGGATTATCGAGACAGGGCATCGATACTCCGGAGTAGACTAGTGTGTACGCTTCTCATCCCAGTTGAGAGATGGTTTGTCCCACAGCCATCAATACGTCGTACTGGAGATAGTATACAGGTGCTCGTTGGGTTACGGGTACCGGACAGGACTCGCAGGGAACTGTTGGTTGGTATTATACCCGTCGTCAGTTAACAGTTCCCAGGTGACATGAGTACAGCATAGTCCACAGACTTGACACTGCTGCTTCGCCTCGAGTGTGTTCCCACTGTTCTTAGATTGCTACCCTACCACGGCTCAAAGGAGTCATGCAAACAGGTAGCAGTTGGGTGCAGTCCCGAAACACTTAGAGGCAGTGGCGGTTAGACAGGATTCGCCTCTTCCGGTATTGGGAGTTGATATCGCGCTGTGTCTGGAGAGCCATTACACAAAGTCCCTGGCCAGGGCAAGCGAGATTTACTGGTAGGTTTTCCAGTAGTTTCTCAAGGTGTAATGGGCTTCACTCCGATACGACTTATACCGCTTTTAGGGGACTGGCGCTTGCCGCCCCCCTAGGCCCGATATGCGATAGTCCTAGACGAATAGACCGGACTGTATGGAGATTGTCACATCAGGCTCAGTAGGAGTTCGGATGGGTTTCCTCATCGGCCTTCTTATCGACATCTACCTGGGGACCGTTACGTATAGCTAGTGTCGCTTGCGGTCGGTGGTTAAACCCACTGCCAGCGTAGTAGTCGAGTCTTTAGAGTCCCACACTGAGAGTTTCCCTGCTTCGGGCGAAACGATATAGAGGTCGTATGGTTTTACGACAGGGTTCAGACACATACATGTTTTTATGCACGTATGATATTCGGACAGTTTATACTAGAAGGCTTTAGTTTAAGCCAGATTCTAGTATTGGATTATTAGATTTATACAGTCTCAGTATTTCCGTGTTTTCACGGATGAGAGGGGTATTCTCGTAATTAGTCGAGAAGCTTCTAGAAGATTGATGAGTTGGAGGCTAAGGTGGCAGTTGCATTAATTGGTTTAATGACTCGTGGTGTGATTCATCCATAGGAGTTAATGATGCATTTATGGCTTAATGACTCATGGGATGAATCACACAAGGTGAGTTAATGAAGCATGATGATATTTTTTATTTGTTATTCATTTAATAAATATCTTATGCTTCATATATTTACAATGAGACATTTTTCCAAGATCATTCTCACTTTCACCTTCTCTCTCCTCAAGCTCTCTCTCTTCCAACCCTAACCCTAACCTCTCATGTGTTGAGATCAAGGGTTAGCAAGACTAATTGATCCCTAATCTTATTCTATATCCTCTAGGTTGCTTTGATTAGCACTCTTAGTTACCTAATTACCTCAAGTTAGAGGTCTAGCTTGGAGTAGCAGCTCTCGGGTGGATCTTCTATCACAAAGAGGAGGCCGACGAGGAGGTGGTCAACGAGAACAAGAAGGACTTGGTTCATTAGGTATAATCTTCTTTCATAGTAGCTAATCCCTCCTATGATGTTGTTAGTTAGGGTTTGGCAAAGATCCGTAAGTTAGTGGATGTTTGTTTTAAACAAAATGATTGTTTT
Organism: Agapanthus africanus; assembly: GCA_030015575.1. NCBI lineage: Eukaryota > Viridiplantae > Streptophyta > Magnoliopsida > Asparagales > Amaryllidaceae > Agapanthus > Agapanthus africanus. The sequence goes on along the minus strand of CM057346.1, from coordinate 229,439,391 downwards.
ACCTATTCCGCCTCCTCACAACTCGTGGGGTTTCTAACGTCGACTTACAGTAGACTAGGTCATATCAATGCGACACTGCTAGCTAACTTACATAACGATGGATATTTTAATCTATTCGAATTTTCATCTTATGACACTTGCCAGTCATGTCTCAAAGGCAAGATGACCAAAACTCAATTTAGTGGGCACGGAGAAAGAGTTACGGAACTCTTAAGACTGATACATAGTGATGTATGTGATCCCATGTCTACACATGCCAGGAACGGTTCTTCCTACTTCATTACATTCACTGACGATCTCTCAAGATACGGACATGTGTTCCTATTGAAACACAAGTCTGAAGGTTTTGAGAAATTCAGGGAATATAAACACGAAGTCGAGAACCAAAAGGGTAAAAGTATTAAAATCCTTCGATCTGATCGAGGAGGAGAATATTTGAGCAATGAGTTTCTGGACTATTTAAAAGAGAATGGAATTCTCTCTCAGCTTACTCCTCCTTATACACCACAGTACAACGGTGTATTGGAGCGGAGGAATTGCACCCTATTAGATATGGTGCGCTCTATTATGAGCTCCGCTGAGTTGCCTATTTCCTTTTGGAGTTATGCGTTGGAGACAGCAACATACCTATTGAATCAAGTTCCCTCTAAATCTGTACCTACCACACCACATGAGATTTGGAGTGGGAAGAGACCATATTTTAAACGAGTTAAGATATGGGGTTGTCCGGCCTATGTCAAAAGGCAAAATCCGGAAAAACTCGAGGGACGATCAGTTCTTTGCAAGTTTGTGGGATATCCTAAGAATTCACAAAGATATATTTTCTACAACACTGAGGAACAAAAGCTGTTTGTTTCTCAATATGCCACCTTTTTGGAAAAGGAATTTCTTGCAAAAGAAATTAGTGGCGAAGAGGTAGAACTGGAAGAAGTTCCAGCAGCACAAACTGCAACTGAAGATTTAATGGAACCATAGGATTCAGTAGTTCCCGACGAACCCCCGCCTCTCCGCCGATCTAGTAGGGTTCCTCATCCACCTAAGAGATACTACGGTTTTCTCGTCGATGGTGGGAGTGAGGATTGCATCATGGAAGATGATGACCCGACTAGTTTCGAGCAGGCCACCACGAGTGGTGACTCTGTGAAATGGCTGGATGCAATGCGATCTGAGATGGAATCCATGTACACCAACAAAGTATGGACTTTGGAAGTTGCTCCTGAAGGGGTAAAACCCATTAGGAGCAAATGGATCTTTAAGAAGAAACTTGGTGTAAATGGAAATGTTGAGACTTTAAAAGCTAGACTTGTTGCAAAGGGTTTTCGTCAACGACCAGGTGTGGATTATGACGAAACCTTTTCTCCAGTGGCTATGCTTAAGTCCATCCTGATCTTACTTGCCATTGCTGCATACCATGACTACGAAATCTGGCAAATGGATGTTAAGACCGCCTTTCTAAATGGTGATTTGGAAGAGTGTGTGTACATGACTCAGCCAGAGGGCTTCGTAGACAGTGGGAGTAGCGGAAAGGTGTGTAAGCTGCTTAAATCCATCTATGGGTTGAAGCAGGCATCGCAGAGTTGGAACATATGTTTTGATGTAGTAGTCAAAGAGTTTGACTTCATCAAAAACATAGATGAACCTTGTATATACAAAAAAGTTGCAAAGAGTAAGGTTGTCTTCCTCGTATTGTACGTGGATGACATACTCTTGATAGGAAATGATATTCCTATGCTACACTCGGTCAAGCTCTTCTTATCACATAGATTCTCAAATAAAGATCTAGGTGATACCTCCTGCATTTTGGGAATTAAGATCTATAGAGATAGATCTAGACGGATACTGGGATTGTCCCAATCCAGGTACATTGACACCATACTAAAGAGGTTTAGTATGGAAGAATCCAAGCATGGGAACTTACCCACGATATCTGGACTCACCCTCTCCAAAGAGATGTCTCCCAAGACTGATTTGGAAAGAGCTCGCATGCAAGGGATACCCTATGCTTCGGCAGTAGGCTCTATCATGTATGCGATACTATGTACCAGACCTGATGTAGCATACTCACTAAGTGTAGTGAATAGGTATCAAGCAGATCCTGAAGAGAATCACTGGACAGCTGTGAAGAACATTCTCAAGTACTTGAGAAGTACAAGAGAGATGTTCTTGGTGTATGGTAACGGAGAACTCCAGGTAGAGTCCTTTACCGATTCAAGCTTCTAGAGTGATAAGGACGACTCTAAGTCACACTTGGGATTTTTCTTTACCCTCAATGGAGGGGCGGTGTGTTGGAAGAGTTCCAAATAGGAAACCGTGGCAGACTCGACGATGGAGGCTGAATACATCGCTGCCAACGATGCTGCCAAAGAGGCTGTCCGGATAAAGAAGTTCATCACTGAACTTGGTATGGTTCCGTCCATTGAGTATCCAATACCTCTGTATTGTGATAACAATGAAGCTTTGGCTTTGGCCAAGGAACCCAGGTCCCATCATAAGTTCAGACATATTCTGAGGCGGTATCACCTGGAGATAGTTGATCGCCGGGAGATCGAGGTCAGGAGAGTTGATACGAAGGACAACACTGCGGATCCACTCACAAAGGCTATTCCTCAGATACAATTTGAGAGACTCTTCGGGATGTTGGGTATGAGATACTACAACAGCTGACCTTAGTGCAAGTGGGAGATTGTTAGTTATATGTATGCCCTAGTGGCCATTGTAGTACATATGATGTATATTATAGTGGATGCTTGGATATATATAGAGAGGAATTTCTTGCTCGATATGATAGTATGCTATCTGGTTTCACTTTATCTTAACATGTTAACAAATACTGTTTTGTGATCACGTGTTGATAAAGCCCTTAGGATATGTACTCGACTACTAGGACTATAATACAGATCATACTAGTGGGGCAGGGGTAGTCTACGAGTACATCCTATAACTGTTCCTAGTCGAGGGTGTATCGAAACAGGGCATCGATACTCCAGAGTAGGCTAGCGTATACGCATCTTGACCCATATGATGGGCGATGGATGATCTCATATCCATTGGTGTTGGACATCAAAGATGGTGTACGGGTGCTCAGTGGAGACTGGGTACACTGAACGGACTCGCCAAGAACTCCTGGATGGTATTATACCTATCGTCATATAGCAGTTCTCCGGTGACACTGGTACAGGTTAGTCTGTAGACCCGAGATCGTCATAGAGTCTTGTGTGATTCCCACTGTGCTTTTGTAAGTACGCGGCGGCGCCTCGGCCGTCTAACAGACGCCGATATGCGGAACAAAACTTTTACGACTGGCGCTATCGCGTACTTTATCCCGGATCGTCCATTAAAGCTAAACTAACAAATTATAAAGAGGGTAGAATTGTTATACCGAATGATCCGAGTCCTTCGATCTTCAACCATCATCCCACGCTATGTTGCAACTGATCCGAACTTGCTTGATCTCCGTTCTCATCGTCCAGGTGGCACCACGTCGACGGATCTTTAAACGGGCTCCCGCCTCTGAACCGAGGCAACTCGATCGTCAAGTTTGCTAAAAGAGACGACCAAGATGAAGTAGAGAATGAGTAGAATACTTTGTCTCGTTACGTCCAAGGTCACGGACGAACGGTTATAGAAGTTGCCTTTTGGATCGATATGAAATGAGAAATGGAGTATGCTAATTTCCATGAATCCAAACTATCATAATCTTTTGCCTAAAATTGAATTCATCAAAAATCCCACCTCCACAATGAAGTGGCCGGCCATTATATGAAGAGGGAAGGAGGGTGAGTGTAGGAGCAAGGAGGAGGGTGATCATATCCCTTCATGCTTATCACAAAGAATGAATCATCAAAAGACATTAAATGGAACCAATCACATTAAACCTAGTCACCTTGCATCATTAATGAACCATTAATGACACAAGTGAGTCATATGCCTAATCACCACTTCTAGAACCTTCTAGAAGCATGACTCACCCTGAAGACGAAAAGACAAATCCGTATTTAACCGAATGTCAAAATACGGCTGATAGAAAACTGGAAACTGGCAACTTCCAAAAATCAACCCGAAACGAATTTCAGGATAACCCCGTAACGGTATAAACATACCCGCATTTGTATTACGACCGAATACAAATGCAACTGAGACAAAGATATTATATCTACACAGTATAATACTGGGTTTCGGCTTAAACCAAAGCCTACCAGTATTATCTGCCCGAAAACTGACACGTGCGAAAATGCACGTGCATTTTCCGAACCTTGCCATAAACCCATACGGCATCTACAACGTTTCGCCCGAACTTGGGAAAGTGTCTGTGGGGGACTCTAATGACTCATCAGTACACTGGCACTGGGTATAACCACTAGCACGTCAGAGGTACTGGCTGTACGTAACGTTTTGCCTATGTATTGATTGGAAGGGAAGCTGACGAGCGAACTCATCTATAAACCCTACTGAGCCTGACAGTGACAATAACCGTACAGTCCGGAACATTCGTCTATGAGTATCGCATATACGGCCTAGGGGGCCAGTAAACGTCAGACCCCCAACAGCGATATAAGTCGTGTCAAAGAGCAGCCCAGAACACCCTGAGATTCTGCTGGTATACCTACCAGTATATCTCGATTACCCTGGCCAGGGATTTCGTGTAGTGGCTCTCCTAAACACAGCGCGATCTCACCCCCAATACCGGGAGAGACGAATCCCCGAAGATCCGCTCACTTGCCTCCAATGTGGCTCGGGACTGTACCCAAAATATACCTGTTTGCACGACTCCTTTGACCCGTGGTAGGGTATAAATCAAAGCACAGTGGGAACTCACACGAGACAAATGACGACCTCAGGTCAATGAACTAACCTGTACACATGTCACCACGGAACTGCTATCTGACGATATGTATAATACCAACTAGCATGTTCCCGGCGAGTCCTGTCCGGTGTACTCATAACCTAATGAGCACCTGTATACATCTTAGGTGATCCAACTGACACCAGTGGCTTGTGAGACCGACCACCGCCCCTCGTCGGGGTCTCGACTGTATACACTAGTCTACTCTGGAGTATCGATGCCCTGTCTCGAAACTCCCACGACTAGGGACACTTTAAGGATGTGCTTATAGACCCCAGCTCCCACATATATGATCACCATCATACTGCTGATAGTCAAACAAGAATCCTATGGGCTCTATCATGATGATAAAGACAAACCAAATAGCATACTATCATCTCGAGTAAGACTGTTTTATCGGTATAGGTCATCCCTCAATCATTGCAATCACGTACCTGCGATCCAATAATTGACTTAGAGGGCACTATATCCAACAATCTCCCACTTGCACTTAAGGCTAATTATTGCGATGTCGAGTACTCACAGCTCGTGTGATACCGAGCATCCAACTCCTCTACTAATCAGTTTCACAATGCCTGTTTGCGAAACTAATGTGTTCGAGAAATAGCCTAAGTGAGTGGATCCGCCATGATGTTTCTTTCTATGTCTCTCTTAATCTCATGTTCACGGAGAAAACCATCTCCCGAATTGAGTAATACGTGTCTTAGAATATGTCTGGATATCTGATGGGACCTAGTTCATAAATGAACTCAAAATCCAAACTTCTTAGACTGTATCGATCACTGAAACTAATCAGTGTCCAGCACCATGCCTCCCACAGTATCCTCTTGGACCGCCTGTCCATAATACTGTCCCTCATCTGAGGAAAAACTATAACCTTGACAATCATTCTGTCATCTATGTCACCTTTGAAGCCTAGAATGATAACCGTCTCCCGAAGGAGGCCGCCGTTATCAAATCCGTAGAACATCCACTTATGTTCTAAAAACTGCTTCCTAATGTTTCTCCAGGATTGGATTAATATAAACTTATCGCATCTAGTGCAATAACAACATCTGGTGTGGTACTTGACATCTCACGATTGACTCAATTGCCTAAGCAAGTGATCTGCCAATCATGCACATCCCTCTCCCCTTTAGTCTATAAGACACTTTTAGAGAGGGTGACTCCATTACCTGTAGGTACACCATCATGCCAGGAGTCATTTATTCTAAAATACTATTAGAATACTGTCAAAGAACCCACATTAGGAAACTACCCAAATCTAGATCTAAAACCATAGATCTTGTATCCAGAATGTCGGATATTACATCTATGTCCTTTGTGGAGAAACAACTGTGTGACGACCTCAGTACAACCGTTTAGTATAGGAATTTTACTTCCTATTCTGTGCATGTCATCCAAATACCAGGACATCACACCTTACTACTTTCTTAACAGATTCATCCCCTATTCTGATGAAGCCAAACCCATGACTGTTACATCAAGAATAGATGATCTATCTCCGCTATTCCTGCTCAAGTCTATAAATAGACATAAGCATCTTGCCCACTATTCTTCCGCTGCTCCCACTGACTACGACAACCCTCTGGCAGAATAATATATACGTACATTTCTAAAACTAGTTTAGAACGACACTATACATATCCTCCTGCCCGGTCTCATAGTCTGGAACAACAGTAGTGTCAAGTCTGGGTAAGCAAGAACCTCCCTGTCACCGTCCTTGAGGCTACCGGAGTACCTCTCGGGTGTCTGAGGTTACCCACCATATCTGCGGAGTGGTTATTGGAATGTCAAACCTGATTGAATATATAGGTCCTATTAAACTTTCCGTAATTGTTTGCGGTTCTGGAATCACTTCCAGTTCTACCATACTCCCACTTATGTTTTCTGAAAAATCCATTTTAAGAAAACTGTGGCGAGTCAAGAACAATATCACTATTGATTTTCTAGATGGTAGAAAATCAACCCTCGTCGAAGCTAGGGTCAACCCGCAAACTGCCATTACAGAAACGTGCCTTGAGTTTTCCAGTGTCTGTTTTAAAGTATAAGCTGGAGAACTCCCCTTTACCTTAACATCGTTAAGATATGAAGCAATCTATATCCAATATAGAAACATAGGCACTTATTTTAATTTGGAACCAAATTCTAATCATGCAGCTGTCTCCAGTGCATATCAACTTAATGGAGAGAGGCTAATCAGTATTATTCAACTTAGGAATCTATCCAATTATGAGTAACCTGAAAGAGAAACAAGTTTCTCAAAAAACCATTACTATCAATTGAATACCATTCACAAGAATCTACATCTTCGATTTCTTTGAAGAATCCCGATACTTGTGACACTTGGTTCTCTACTTTATTCCTATACCCACAACTTCTCAAAACTTAGACATTGTATTTCTACGAAACACTTGTCTAAAAACTAGAGAAGTTACAAGTAAACAGAATATAGTACGAGGACCAACCCTCTTTGTCCTGACGGACACTGGACAACATACATTACTCTGTATAAGTCCGCTGAGTTGAATAACTCAAAACATGTGCATCGTAGGTTGAAAAATGTACCCAGGCGATTTCCTCAAATATCACCAATTACAACGAATTCCGATATAATGAGGATGATCACCTAATTTCCAAAAACTTGCTCCCACTCAACATCTGTATTCTCATATAGATGTGAGAATGAAACCTGGTAAATACATACCCTGGAGTAAGTATCCAATCGGGAAATCAGTTTTCAATTAACAATGCATAGTGAATATGAAACATAAATATGTTTTGTAGGGGTTTCCTGGTATTCCTAGTAATGCCTCTTCCATAATCCAAATCACGACTTCAACCGTATATTTCCCTTCCATTATTCCAATTCCCTTTAATTTGTCTTTAGTCGTTACCTTCTGTACATCATCATTAGGCTAAGTTGTTTTCTTCCTTCCCTACCGTTCGGCACCAGCCTATGGTTTGGAAGAAGAATATCCAGTAAGCATAATAGGTGTACCCTCCTAATCCTAGGAGTACTCGCAACTTGAGAGAAGGTGATGATAAAAACAACTGAATAATACCTTATTCTTATTTCTCCTGAACCAGAATCCATCCTCGAAAAAATGTCCTTCGAGTTCGTATATAACCATACGATGGATTTATCCAATGGAATTGGATGTTCGTAGTGATACGGGTTGTTCTGGAGAAATCAAAGGTGAAGTAGGAGTGGCGATGAAATACGTGATTTGGTCATGAATGTAAATAGTCGCAATTTACTTTGCCCTCTTTCTAATTCCTTTATCTTGTCTTTACATATTATCTTTTGCACACCCTACTTAGGCTAATTGGTTTTCTTCATTCCCTACCGTTCGGCACCAGCCTATGGTTTGGAAGAAGACTATCCAATAAGCGTAATAGGTGTACTTTCCTAAACCAAGGAGCCCTCGCAACCTGAGAGAAGGTGATAATAAAAGACAACAGAATAAACCAATTCTTTTTCTCCTGAACCTGGATCCATCCTCGAAGAAGTCCCTTCGAGTTCGTATATAACCATACGATGGATCTATCCAATGGAAGTGGATGTCCGTAGTAATACGGGGTGTTCTGAGAAATACAAAGGGTAAAAGAAAGAGCTGCAATGACTTATGTAACTATAGACAATCCAAAAGTCAGTATATTAAGAAGGTTCGGTCAACTTTGGTCACTGAGTTATAGTCTAGGGTCGGTCAAAGGTCGCTGCCAAAGAGAGAGAGAAAAGAAACACTCTGCGTGCACTCTTGCCTAAATCAGAATGGTTATCACTTTATCTAATTTGGAAACCTCCCACTGTTTTCTCAAATTCTCCTCCAAACCTGAAAGAAGAATTAGTCGGGGTTACCCGAAGAGTAAACCAACTCATCAGTGAGAATCAGGATCCAACTATCATCGCATGATAACTTGATGGAAGCCACTCAAGTTAACACACTCCAGAAGGTATGCGCAAGTCTGGCAAGTTTCTTGTATGTTTGAAACTCCCGATGTAATTTTTATCCCATGCTCTTATGACCTTGACGTAGGCCAACAAATCATAAGCAACATGTCAAGTTCTACCCGTCGTTGTCCTGATCAACTTAAGTCATCGTACAAGCCCTTGACGTAGGCCAACAAGGTGTACGTCTGACTTAAACTAATGCATCTATCTATGCAACAAATGAATACCCAGCAGCTACCAAACACTATGTCTTGACGTAGGCCAACAAACATAGCTTGAATACTACTGACCATCCATAAGAAACGACGGAGGATTACGGCTGGTTTTTGGCGAAAAACCTTTAACGTAATGAACTTGATCTCGTTGAAGGAATCTGATAGCTTTATAAAAATATATAGTTGCGAAAACCTTTTGTTAAAGAGGTCACTCCCGGTGAAGGGATCTCGGCTCTTTCCTCGTGGAATGAGGTGCAGGATATTCTAACTGAATACCGCTATGCAAAACAAAGGGAAACGTCTTTGTAATAATTTTAAAATTTGTTCTAACAACATCAAATATAGGTTTGTTTTATCTCGCATTGATAAGAATCAATACAGTACCATCAATCAATCACACCAGAAAAGAACGAAAATAAAATGTACGTATATGCCATCCGCATTCGTCACTGGGTCCCGTCATCACCCGTTTGGTTACTTAACTAACGACAGAGCGGGGACTGGACTAGCGCGGGTGTAAAACATATACAACATCTAATAGTATATATACTAATATACAGTAATCGCTCCAGGCATGATAATATGCAACATTACAGAAAAGTAATAAGCATCACAGAACAATACAGATAATCTGGGATCCCCGGGTTTCATAGAGCCGCTGCTGAAACTCGACGTTCCCCTGGTCGTGTGGATAGCCTGTGCAATGAAACCTAGACCCCTACGGGTGCGGCAAGTTACCCGCCAAAACCTGAAGCGAGGTAGTCCCCACAACATAGTGAATAGAATACCCGGCACTTCACGGAATCCGGTAAATTGAGCACCCCTCCTTGGGTCAACCTGTACCCCCTACGAGTGCGGCGAATAGTCTGCCAATTCTAGAGTGAGGTCCCTTTGCCTCTCAATGCCATGAGATACGAACCCGTTGCCCTCCAGAACCCGGCTATTCGTGCACCCCACCACGGGGTAAACTTAGTACAAAAATAAAAATAGTACAATAGGTACATCGACCGCAACCTGGTCGTGCCCCAAAAGAATATTATACAAACAGGCAGTGACGGCAGTCCATAAGTCGGACGTTCGACCCGCAATATCAAATGTACAAATAAATTTAAACAACACAATCATTGCACCCTGCTATCCACCATGACAAATCCGCAACATTACAGCACAACACAGAATATCAACGCGAATGTCACGTTCGCAAACCCGTCTAAAAGAACTATAGCAATCAGACGCGGTTTACCGATCAAATGACATTCCCGGTCGGAGATAAAATGAAAATACTGAAAAACTAACAAGTTTAAAATTTCGATCGACCAAATATCACAAAGTGGGCCCCACGCAAATCTGGAGAACAGTAACAAAACCTGGGCCCAAAAGATATATACCAAAAACCCCAAATTCCAACATGGAATGCACTGTAGAAAATTGAGTGAGTGATCTCACTTTTCTGCGGCGGATCCGCGGCAAACCTTGGCTTAGACGGCGGATCCGCGGCGGAACAGTGGAGTCACTTCCTCGAATTTCTACAGTATTCCTAAAAAACCCTGCTTGATTTTCTGGTATGTGTAAAATTAATTTTGGAACCCATTTAAAATCGACAGAAACTGTCAAGCTTGGATTTTGCAGTTTTTGATTTCCGGTTCGATCGGTGTTTTAAACGCGTTAGCACAAGTTAGTATAGCAAAATGGTGAGGCTCTGATACCACTGTAAGTACGCGGCGGCGCCTCGGCCGTCTAACAGACGCCGATATGCGGAACAAAACTTTTACGACTGGCGCTATCGCGTACTTTATCCCGGATCGTCCATTAAAGCTAAACTAACAAATTATAAAGAGGGTAGAATTGTTATACCGAATGATCCGAGTCCTTCGATCTTCAACCATCATCCCACGCTATATTGCAACTGATCCGAACTTGCTTGATCTCCGTTCTCATCGTCCAGGTGGCACCACGTCGACGGATCTTTAAACGGGCTCCCGCCTCTGAACTGAGGCAACTCGATCATCAAGTTTGCCAAAAGAGACGACCAAGATGAAGTAGAGAATGAGTAGAATACTTTGTCTCGTTACGTCCAAGGTCACGGACGAACGGTTATAGAAGTTGCCTTTTGGATCGATATGAAATGAGAAATGGAGTATGCTAATTTCCATGAATCCAAACTATCATAATCTTTTGCCTAAAATTGAATTCATCAAAAATCCCACCTCCACAATGAAGTGGCCGGCCATTATATGAAGAGGGAAGGAGGGTGAGTGTAGGAGCAAGGAGGAGGGTGACCATATCCCTTCATGCTTATCACAAAGAATGAATCATCAAAAGACATTAAATGGAACCAATCACATTAAACCTAGTCACCTTGCATCATTAATGAACCATTAATGACACAAGTGAGTCATATGCCTAATCACCACTTCTAGAACCTTCTAGAAGCATGACTCACCCTGAAGACGAAAAGGCAAATCCGTATTTAACCGAATGTCAAAATACGGCTGATAGAAAACTGGAAACTGGCAACATCCAAAAATCATCCCGAAATGAATTTCAGGATAACCCCGTAACGGTATAAACATACCCGCATTTGTATTACGACCGAATAAAAATGCATCTGAGACAAAGATATTATATCTACACAGTATAATACTGGGTTCCGGCTTAAACCAAAGCCTACCAGTATTATCTGCCCGAAAACTGACACGTGCGAAAATGCACGTGCATTTTCCGAACCTTGCCATAAACCCATACGGCATCTACAACGTTTCGCCCGAACTTGGGAAAGTGTCTGTGGGGGACTCTAATGACTCATCAATACACTGGCACTGGGTATAACCACTAGCACGTCAGAGGTACTGGCTGTACGTAACGTTTTGCCTATGTATTGATTGGAAGGGAAGCTGACGAGCGAACTCATCTATAAACCCTACTGAGCCTGACAGTGACAATAACCGTACAGTCCAGAACATTCGTCTATGAGTATCGCGTATACGGCCTAGGGGGCCAGTAAACGTCAGACCCCCAACAGCGATATAAGTCGTGTCAGAGAGCAGCCCAGAACACCCTGAGATTCTGCTGGTATACCTACCAGTATATCTCGATTACCCTGGCCAGGGATTTCGTGTAGTGGCTCTCCTAAACACAGCGCGATCTCACCCCCAATACCGGGAGAGACGAATCCCCGAAGATCCGCTCACTTGCCTCCAATGTGGCTCGGGACTGTACCCAAAATATACCTGTTTGCACGACTCCTTTGACCCGTGGTAGGGTATAAATCAAAGCACAGTGGGAACTCACACGAGACAAATGACGACCTCAGGTCAATGAACTAACCTGTACACATGTCACCACGGAACTGCTATCTGACGATATGTATAATACCAACTAGCATGTTCCCGGCGAGTCCTGTCCGGTGTACTCATAACCTAATTAGCACCTGTATACATCTTAGGTGATCCAACTGACACCAGTGGCTTGTGAGACCGACCACCGCCCCTCGTCGGGGTCTCGACTGTATACACTAGTCTACTCTGGAGTATCGATGCCCTGTCTCGAAACTCCCACGACTAGGGACACTTTAAGGATGTGCTTATAGACCCCAGCTCCCACATATATGATCGCCATCATACTGCTGGTAGTCAAACAAGAATCCTATAGGCTCTATCATGATGATAAAGACAAACCAGATAGCATACTATCATCTCGAGTAAGACTGTTTTATCGGTATAGGTCCTCCCTCAATCATTGCAATCACGTACCTGCGATCCAATAATTGACTTAGAGGGCACTATATCCAACAGCTTTGATTTCCACCTTACCACGTCCAAGAGGGCGTGCAAAACGGTGGCTTTTGGGTACAGTCCCGAATCACATGGAGGCAATGAGCGATAGGAGGGGTTTCGTCTCTCCCGGTATAGGGAGTTGATGTTGTGCTGTGTTCGATTGGCTATAACTGGAAGTCCCTGACCAGGGCTGATATGGAGATTTACGGGTAAGAGTTATTAGTAGTTTCTCGACCCGTTATGAGCTTTACATCGACACGACTTATCGGTTACTGGGGTCTGACGTTTACTGTTCATATTAGAAAACTGCATTCTAATACCGCCCATTCATTATCTATTTGTTTTATTTATCGGTACTATTAACTAGTGTCTGCTCAGTAATACAGATTACAGGTATCCATGATAAAATATTGGAAATATATTTAAAAGCATGGATATATCAATTGAGAGCCGACACTGAAACCAGAACCGCAATCCGACCGATACTTCAGGAGTCCCTTTTTGCAACAAGTTTGTGTACACATTTTTCTATCTAAATGGTCCAACACAATAAATGTGTACACAATACTTTTAGGCACATGTGGATATGCATTCAAGGCAAAATATTATATGCATTCAAGGCTAAACATCATGTGTTGATTTTTTCCTTCCAAAACTGAAATCAAATCAAAGTCAATTAAACAAATCAGCATGAGCCATAATGGGACATTCATGAATCAAGCCACATGTGGGAATGGAGTAATGAGCATTTAATGCTGAAGATCATGTGTTGAATTGTATTGAAAAATTCCCTCCAATAATAAGTGCAAAATAAAATCAAATGGACAAATCAACAAAACCATAATGGGGGCAGCCATGATTTAGGCACATGTGGGAATGAAGTTATGAGAATTTAATGCTAAAAATTTGGTGTTGATTTAGAAATTCGAATTTCCCTCCAAGCATTGGGTGCAAATCAAGTCAATACAGAGAAAACAAAGTGGACCAAAGTGATGCGGGGGACCTAACAAGTCAACGCACCAAGTACGAGACCGTTCCAACATGATGTGGCCAGCCACATCACATTATAGACCGCCTTGGCCGGCCCCACAGGCTCCATTGGGCCCCAGTTCTTCACACACCCCTTCTTGCTGCCACGTAGCCCTATTTTTATTGTTTATTTTCTTTTGTTCTTTGCCTATAAATAGCAGGTAGTGGGCAAAGGTTCAAGGGCCATTCTTTAGTCTTGGATTGTCATTCTTTGTCCAAGTTTTCTATTCTCCTTTCTTGTAAATAGCTTAGTCCTCCTTGAGTTCTTAACCTTCTCTTAATCCTTCAACCTCTTCATTGAGCTTGAAAGTTTAAGGGTTGGTTATTGATCTCAAGGGGTTGTATCATTCTTGAAGTTTAATAAAGTGTTATTTTGTGCTTCTTTCACCATGAGTTCTTTACCCTCTCTTGATCTTGCAACCTCTTTATTGAGCTTGCAAGTTTAAGTTTGGGTTATTGAACCCATGTCTTGCAATATGTTCTTTGGTTCCTAATCTTTTACTTACTTGCATTTTATTCTTGCTCTTTTAATTCTCGCACTTAAATTCCATGCACTTTAATTACTTGCTTGTAATCTTTTCTTCTTTTTGTTCTTCTCTTTTTGGTTTGTTTTGTGAATGGTGTGAATATTGTTGTTAGGAAAAGAGAAAGATTTTGTAAGTTAACATTTCGTTCCTCATTTCCTTTTCCCGTCTTTTCCATTTGAAACTCTGCCCAAACCCTACGCAAGCGCTCTGTTAGGCATCCTACCCTACCAAGGTAAAGGTGATTCTTAACCGTGACTGGTTGCATTCGGTTTGGGCGGAGGCGAAAGCAAGAGACAAGAACGGACGGACAAGGGTCAATAAGCCGGATTCCACGAATACCGTGCTTAAATACCCTAATCCACGTTGTTGCCGATTGCTCTAGCTTCATTGGTTGAGTACGGCTCAAAGTACTTAAATACGAAATCCATTAATTTACACTATCCTATCGTTTCCTAACAAGCCTTATACTTGAATATAACACATAGGTTAGATAACGAACAAATCCGCCACGTTGTTAACTCGTTAAAACAAGAACGTAAAACTTACCATCTCCCTGTGGATCGACCCGTGCTCATCGCGGCTAACTGCAAAGCGACACCATCCTGATCGCGGTTAAACTTACCAATTTCGTATCAAGTGTCGGATGTTCAAAGTTCTAAAGTTATAACCGCGATCAGGACGGTGTCGCTTTGCAGCTAGCCGGTTGAGCACTGGTCGATCCATAGGGAGATGGTTGTATTTCCGTTCTTGTCTTAGACGAGTCAATAAAGAATGTGTATATGTTTGTTCGATTCTAACCTATGTGTTATATGCAAGTATAAAGTTGTTAAGAAAAAGATACGAAATTGTAAGCTAAAGAAATCCGTATTCAAAACCTTTGAGCAGAGTTTTGACCAATTGAAGCTAGAGCAATTGGCAACAACGTGGATTAAGGGATTTAAGCACGGTATTCGTGGAATCCGGCTTATTTACCCTTGTCCTTCCGTTCTTGTCTCTTGCTTTCGCCTCCGGCCAAACCGAACGCAACCGGTCGCGGTTAGGAATCACCATTACCTTGGTAGGGTAGGGTGCTTAACGGAGCGCTCGCGTAACGTTTGGGCGGAGTTCAATGGAAAATAACGGGAAAAGGAAATGAGCAAAGAAATATTAACTTACAATACCGTATTTATTCTTAACAACGATAATTACAACCATTCACAAAAACGAACCAAAAAGAGCAAAAGAAAAGAAAAGATTACAAGTAAGTAAGTGCATGGAATTTAAGTGCAAGAAAGTAAAGCATGAATGTAAAGCAAGTAATAAAAAGCAAGAAAGAAATAAGCAAGAAAGTAATTACAAGAACATAGAACTCAAGACAAGCATGGGATCAATAGCCAACCCTTAAACTTGCAAGCTCAATCAAGAGGTTGCAAGATCAAGAGAAGGGTAAAGAACTCATGTGAAATGAAGCACTAATTCCATAAGAAGATACAACCCTTGAAATCAATAACAAACCCTTAAACTTTCAAGCTCAATGAAGAGGTTGAAAGATCAAGAGAAAGCAAGGATCTCAAGGGGAAGCTAAAACAAAAGAATGATACAAAAACCCTCATCTTTATTTCATCATCCACTCAAAAAGCTCTCACTACAATTTTCATGGAGGAAAGAATGAAGAAGAAGAAGAAGAAGAAACTAAACTAAACTACACTAAAGAGGGAATGGAAATCAAGACATGAAGGAGCTTGGCTTGGAACAAAACCGGGGTATTTATAGGATGGAAACAGAGAACCTAGGGCAACATTCTGACAGTATATGAAATTCCAAAACTGCCCCTGAAATTTGACCAAGTGAGGAGCCTATACGGCAGCGGAACCGCGGCCTAAGCGTGCTTATGCCGCGGAACCGCGGCCGTTTAGAGGAGTTAGGCCATGAAATTTGGTGGTTTTCCCTAGTTTTTAGTACTCTTCAGTGTGGTATATGACTTTTTCTCAGAAACTCTTCCCATTTCTTCCAGAATTTCAGTAGATCAAAAGGTGATGTGATGTGGATCTTTTTCCAAGATTTCCTCGAGCTCCGCGTAGATATGTTGGATCTTGTGTTGACATTGAGCTTTGTGCACGAAAATGACATCGATTTGCCATTTTGTCCCTTAAACTGGTGTGTGGCAACATACGGATAGAGAGAGGAGACCCGTGTTTTATCTGTGTTGGCAGTAATCCGGAATTTGACGTACTTTTCCATGAATTTCACTGTTCAGAGCCGAGAACCTGTATTCTGCAAATATGTAGTAAACACTGATCAAAAGCACCTGCCTATAAACAAACGAGCGTAAGAATGGGCGGTATAAAATGCAATATTCTGGTATGAACATCTCCCACTGTGCTTTGATTTCCACCCTACCACGGCTCTACTGAGTCATGGAAACAGGCGGTTTTTGGGTACAGTCCCGATTCACATGGAGGCAATGAGCGACAAAAGGGGATTCGTCTCTCCCGGTATTGGGGGTTGATGTTGCGCTATGCTCGACTGGCCATAACTGGAAATCCCTGGACAGGGTTGCACTGATTTACTGGTAAGTGTTATCAGTAGTTTCATGCTTATTATGGACCTTACATCGGCATGACTTATCAAGCTACTGGGTCTGACGTTTACCACCCCTAGGCGAGATATGCGACATATCAGACGAACAGACCGGACTGTACGGTAAGTGTTACTGATTGGATTCACAGGAGTGTGAGCAGGCTTGCTCGTTGATCTTCTGATCGCTCAATACCCGGGTGGCCGTTATGTTTAGCAGACCGCTTGCGGATTGTGGGCGATTGATATGATCACCACCTACTGCCGGCGTATTGACGAGTCTTTAGAGTCCTACACAGAGATTTCCTGGCTCAAGCGAAACGAAATAGGAGCGCATATGAGATATGTGTGGGATCGAGAATAATACCAGTATGTGATACTGTATTTTATTCTCGCGATTTGTATCATCGGTCGGTTATATGTGATATAGCCGGGTTACCGAATCAAGTGTTGATTCGATATATTGATACACTAGATATTAGTCGGTTATATGCGATATGACCGGATCATTAAATCAAGTATTGATTTAATGATTTAATGTATAATTATATATTTTATATATTACTTTACATTAACTAATATTGGTTCACTTAAGATTGACTTTCTCACTTTTTGTGTACAAGTTGTATATATGATATATGTTTGTGCACTAGTTTGTATCATGATTGATGATACATGCAAACTTGGGTGTGTGTATGACTTACACTATGTTTAGGTTAATGGTTTAGGTTTTTTTTTATTTTGGTAAAAACAAAATGGTGGCTTTCTTTGTTTTGCTTGAAGCTTCATGAAGCTTTTAAGCATCTTTGACAAAGTCTAACCATTTTGTTTTGCATAAGATTTTCACTAACCTAACCATTAAATCAAACTAAGGTTTAGTCTCTACAAATGTTAACTCACCCATGGTTGCATTATGATAGACTTCACTTGATTATTCATTTGGTTAATTCATTATTCATTTCATATTCTTTTCTTTCTTTCTTCTTCTTCTTCTTCAAGAAGAAGAAAGCTTGCTTGAAAATTTTCAAGTGAAGAAAAAGAGTGAGAAATCCAAATCCAAAGTGAACTCACTTCCTATTTTTTCATCCTCTACCACTTGCCATATAGTATAGGGTGTTCTCTTCACAAAATTCATGACCAAGTGAAGATGGAGCTTGAGCTTGAGTCTCCTCAACGTAGATCATTTTCGGCCTCGAAGTCAACGACCTAGCCCGTTCATTTCTCCGAGGAAACCGTCACAAGAGTCCAGGATCGCGATGATCGCAGCGAAAGGATGTCAACACGGAGCCTTAGAAGTGAAGGACCGGATCTACAAAGGTTGTAATCCCTTTCACTTAGTAGCAAAGTAGTTTTCTTGCTTTTAGTTTCGCCTTACCTCTAGTATACGATCTTGCATAGGGTTGTTCGGCACCTAAAAATTTGATTTTGGCATGGTAGATGCCTTGTAGAACCTTGTTAGTATGCCTAGGAACCCTACAGTGGTATCATAGCCTAGCTAGAGCTTTAGGCGAAGTGTAGACGAAGTTAGAAACTCGATCGAGCCCCGAAACCCTAATCATTACCCTTCTCTGTACATTTTTTAAAACTGTGGATTTTTCCAAATTAAAAATACTCAAAAAAATCAGCAGGGTTTTCTAGGAATTACTGTGCAGCACGTGACCCTAAATCCATCACGGCGCCGCGGAACCGCGGCCGCACCCTGGCTTGCGCGGCGGTTCCGCGGCCATACTGTAGCTTCATTGGTCACTGTTTGCACAGTAATGTCCATATGTAATTCCTGTGTTTTCTGGGAATTTATACTCAAGAGTTGAGTTTTTTGGGTTGTATTGGGAGTTCGTTGATTTGATCAGAAAGCTTAACTTCGTCTATGTGTTTTTCCGGGTAATTTAGAAGGTGTTAAAAAGTTCGACCGGATATCAATATCTCACTTTTTCACCTACCGGAAAATTTCCAAATGTTGGATTTTTCCGTAGTTTAAGAACGTTCTAAGTAGTGCAAGTAACGTGATGGACCCTCTAGAAGACATCAAACCTTAACTCGATTATGTGACCGTCTTGAACTACCTTTTGAACCTTAGGGTTTGGGGCAGTACGGCGTGCCACATGTGAGGCGTTGGCTTGACCCTTCTACGGCTGGACCGTTGATACTGTGGCATGAAGTGGATGTTTTTAAACTTATTTCAAGTGTTGACCTTTTCGGGAAAACTTGGGTGTTTGATTATTCGATCGGAAAGTTTAACATTGTCTATTTATCTGGAATGTGATACAATATTTGGAATCCACATGTAATTATGAGATAACTATTTTAAATGTTATAAATCTAGCAGTTTTTTCTCACTTGATCGGTTGCCACGGGATTTTGATGTGATCAAAAGTCCGTCGCAATCACGTTGTGTACGCGGATACTCGCCGGGTAAACTTAATAGATAGCTACACCCCATAGCCCCGACCAAGTGACTGTATGTCAGGGCCCGAAAGTACGGAACGTGACCGGCACTTAGATTACGAAGCGTCTAGAGGCGCCACGTGACCTAAGTAAGCCGAAGCCCAGAAATCTAAACCATAAAAGAAGAAAAAGAAGAAAAGAAAAGAAAACAAGTATAAAAACATCAGCAAATTTTACCAAAAATTTCAGCAGAGTCTCCTCTGTAAAAACTGGCCCCCAAACGGGTACAACAAGTATAATATACATAAACAATAAAAAGCATCCCCAAACGGGAGCTAGCATCAACGCCAATAGGTGGAATCAACCACAACAGGCACAATAATATACAACGCCAAAGGGCGAGGCTCAAAACTCAAAAGAAAACAAAACCACCAGATCAGAATAATACACGCGCGACTCTAAGGTCGAAATAAAAGACTGGTCCAATAAACTTATCAAGTAATACAAATATGGTTGATGGAGCTTACTAGATACAAATGAAAGAATAAAAATACAATGGTGGTTCGGATACAAGTGAACCAACCTACCGTGCAAATCACCCTGAAAGAATAGATGTGCCAGCAAGCTGCCAGGGAAACCTGTACATCGAACCTGTAATAAAATTTGGCACAACGGGGGTGAGTTGCTAACTCGTGAGTAGAAGACATCTACGAAAAGAAATCGAATGCACGACGCTATCCTAGGTCATAATAATACACTACTATATCCCAAACATCTGGTAATAGTAGGGTAATACTACGTGTAAGTGCAGATACTCCGTGTTCGTGTCAGTGCCTCATATAATACTATGTCATATGAAATGAAATGCATGCACCATGAATGTAAAGTGACAAATCCTGAAATCCAGATATATATGTATAAGAACTCTTTAGCTGTTATCATAGTAAAGTGTGTATAAGTATCTGAAATCTCAACAATGAAATCCATGGAAATCCGTGTTAAGCATCGATACAACACATGTAATCTCAAGTCTCATAGTCTCAATACCTTGGGCTCCGTCAGTACGGATCGGCCCATATCATCAAATCTCACGACAACGGTCGGTATCCTCCGGATATCCGCCGCGCCAGACATCACCGGTAAGTAGCCTTCCCCTGCCAGGCTCATCGTCTACAACTCGATCTTCTTGCCCCGGGGTACCATACCGGGCCCACCATGTACCCAAGATGGTTCATCCACTCCTCGAATCGGGTCTCGAAATCCAACAGAAAACATGAAATACTCATGGTGGACGACACATACATCACGAGAAAACCGTATCTTATTTTAAAAAGAGAAGAGGAGAGAGAGAGAAGTTTTTATATATTTTTGCGGTTTTCCCCAAAAATCCAGAAATCTCATAGAAATCCAAATCTCAAAATCATGAGTAAGTATATGATAAGTGTCGGCATATGCCCATACTACTGTGCGATAACATGAAAATATGAATGCATGAATGTCTAAGTAATAAATATCATGTCTTATACTAACATCAGAGAGTAATCACAATATTATATCGGTTTAGTTGTTAACTGATTTTATCAATAAAAGATAATATGATCTAAAGTGTACGTGACATAGCAATTACCGATGATGATGTGTGTGAGCCGGCAAATAAGTGTGCGTGGAATATGCGCATCATCGGTAATGGTGCGGGTGTCCTAACAGGTAAGGTTTATACTGATTATAGCAACATATGTAAGAACATGCACCATGATAATTACAGTATAAATGTAAATACAGATGTGCATTATCCACTCCTCTGCGAGATAAGAGTACAACTACCACTATGTGAGTCGAACCTAAACCAGTGTCCATCTAACATCCTAAGGAACTAAACCTAATAGACTAGTCAGTAAGAAACTAGAGTCTACCTAAGGTCTGAATCAATATCTCTAATAGTCGGCGATCCCGCCTCAATAGCGTCACGTACGTAGTACGGCTTCCTCGAATCAAGAGTGCGGATCAATCATCAAATCTAAGCCTCGTACGGTAAAATCCATCGTACGGCATCCCAATATCTGGGTACGGTCAAGTATCTCCTAGGTGTCTCCTCATTCGTATAATGTCATCATCAACACATCTCATGATCAAGGTGCTAAACTGTGATCGCATACATCAATCATATATCATTGCCATCATGATAAGAATCATTAGTTTATCCTCAGAATATCATGTCACATGTGTCATATTGTGATTAAGTCATACTTATATGATATCGGCATCAGGTCACACCAATATAATGTCGTAATCAAGTTATACATATATCATATCGTGATCAGTCACAAGTTACAGTCCGGGTACTATTCTAGCGTCCCATGTACATCAATATCACCACCACTCTTTATAATTTATATATTCATGTTCATTATCTCATTCTCCAATGATCCGCTAACACTTTAATACGACTGTATAGCCAAGAATTACGGCATCAAGCCCAGTTATACTGTTTCATCATATCTCGGATATCATATCACATCAATGTATCCCATATACGTGTTGTGTGTGTGTATATATATATATATATATATATATATACCTATACCTCGTCCTATATATATATATACACATGCACGTATACACCATGTCGTGTTTCAGTGTGTGAGTGTGTATGTTTCTACCTGAAACCTACGAACCTCTTCCAAGGTATTCATCTTCTGATATGTCTTTCTAAATCAGTCTAATCCAGCCTAGGGTCATTACTAGGGCCCTACTCATTAAGAATATAGGGTCACATCTGGTTTCCTAATGACAATAAATACTATTCCTATTCTACGTTGCGGGGGTGCTAAACGCCATCCACCCGACTTCCCCCCGTAGATATACATCTACTCACCTGGTCTATGTCTGCCGAAGACGGTGTCGCCATCTCCTCTTCATCGCCCGCAGTCCACATGAGGGTACCTAAACGCAAACATATAAATAGTATCGTAAACTGAATCACATACAAAAGTCAAAACGATGTAAGGAACCAGCAAAGGTTAAAACCTATGTCCCGTCCACGCAAAAGAACCAAATATCGCTCGATATCGGTGTACAAACTCCGATGGATCGAGATAAACATCAACAGATAACTCGTAGTTTTAAAACACATTACTTATATTGTAAAACATGATCAAATTCATCGAAACACTAAAATCGATCAAATCGTCCGTTTTCGAAAAACCCGAAAATGCCAATTTACCGTTTTTCATCAAAACTTGACATTTAAATGAAACCAAAGGTTATAAAACTCATTAAATAGCATAACTAAAATATACAAATTATTACTATATTTTTATTACACATATTTGTAGTAATTTGAAATTTCTAGTTTGCACCCTTTAAAAATTTTCAACATTTTCCAAGCAAAATACCACAATTCCACCTCAAAACATGATTTTGCATAAATTAATGACTTAAACCACAATTTATGATGATAATGATATAATGAAACCATAATTATATTTTTAATCTCATTTATATAGGAATTTCTAAAATCTAGTTTACAAAATTAGCAATTTTTTATCACAATTTATCAATTATCCATTGAAACTAGCAATCAAACTAACTTTTTCTTTCCATTAACATGCTAACATTTCCACTAAAACTATAATCCAATGATAACAACCCAAATTAGAATTTTATATTAACCACAAACACATTTTGCAAAAACCTAGTTAACTAAATTCCTAATTTAAAACAATTTTAAATGAAAATTTTACAATTCAACAACCATGCAATATTTTCCAATTCTAAAAGTTCTAAACTAACTATTATAACCCTAAATAATTAACAAAAATCATAACTTGAATTTACAAACCCTAACTTGAATTTTAAAAAAAAACATAGAATTAATTCATTAAATCTAATTAAGCTTAAATGAACATCTAAAACAATAAATCAAAAGAAAGAAATTATACCTCCCAAAATATGAAATCCAAACAAGAAATGAGCCTCCAAAATGCATGCATTCCATCTCCAAATTTCATATAAAAATGAGCAAGGAATAAAGAGTATGGAATAAATAGGATTTTGTGGAATTTTAATTGAATTTTTGATGTGTTTTTGATGAATTTTGAATAAAAATGAGGTGGAAAATGGGGGGGGGGGCAGCCATGGGGGGTTTGTGGCCGGCCCTAGAGAGGTGAGGGAGAGAAAGAAGAGAGTGGAAAAAGTGTGTGGAAGTTTCAAGAGAAGAAACATCAATAAAAGTCTTTTCATGCTTTATTTAATTAATTATTTATTTATTTACTATAGCAACTCAAGAAAACTCTAGAAAATAGGAAAAATTTGCAAATAAATTTTGCATGATGCACACTAATTTCTAATATGCCATGGTTCATTTTTACAAATTAAAACCATTTAAATTTGTAATTTACACTAATTTAGTGTAAAAATAAAGCTTATGTTAATATTTAAAATAATTAATTTAGGAAAAATATTTTATTAAACTAAAAATTTATAAGTGGCTAAATAAACACCATTTAATAGTAATTTCATAATTAAAATAGATATTTTAAAAATTATAATGAAAAACAATCACGGTTTGGTTTTACGAAAAATACATTTTACTTTACCGAAAATCCTAAAATTCACTTAAACACTTTTATTCATTTAATTATTTATTTAATCATTTTTAACACGTTACAATCTTCCCCCCTTTTAGAAATTCGGTCCCCGAATTTAGATTAAAACTCCCCCTCCAAATACTAGAACGTTTAGCAAAACATTCAAATCGTCGGGGCTCCGAAATCATCAATACATAACAAAAATCAACTCCATCAAGCATAACGCAATCATCAGAGTTATGGTGAAGATAAAATATCAAAACCCAATATGAAAACCATTATAATATACATCAATCTATAACTTATATATAGTGTGCATCATAGTGAAATCGCCTAAGCCTCATAATAAAGAAGCATACAAAAACCCCACTTGAAAATTCGCCGTGCAATGCACGTGTCACGGTATAAGTAGCGGACGTTTAATTTAAAAAAAATAACTATATATATATATATCTTTTATTTAACATACACGTCCCGCCTGGTTACTAAATCAAATAATAATGACTATGAAAACATACTGCTCAAACTGAAATCAATCCCAATCACATCATAAAAATATCATGTGCGTCCGGTGCGCACTGAAATCGAAACCAACTAAAGATACCATGAATACACACAAAAACAAAACTAAGTGCAACAGGTGTGCACCAAAAACATCTGTCAAGTGCAACGGGCGTGCACGACTCAATATCAGGTGCATCTAATCTGCACAAAACCCCGATTTAGTGCATCTGGTGTGCACAAAATCGCATCAAGTGGGCCAAGTATGCGCAAGAATCCTAATCAGGTGCACATGGTGCACGAAAACATATATCGAATATCAAAATCAAAATCACAGTACAAAAATGCATGAAAACTAGGTCGAAACATATGTCAAAATCATGTGTAACCCCTATGCACGAAATCAAATCAAAAATCTTAAAATATATAAAACCAAATCAAGTGTACTGGGTGTATACTAAACAACATCAATACAACTGATATATGAAACACAAATAGAATGAAATGAAGGTACACCCATGAAATACCAATCGTAGAACAAAATCCTCAAAATACAAAAATCCAATCAATGAAAATATGAAATTCAAATCACTAAATCACAATTGTAAACACTATCGTCAATGTGCGCCTCTTTCCTCTGATGTCGACTGCTTCGAACTCGTTCTTTCATAGGTGTGCTGACTGCGCTACCAACGGCAATACTCATGTCTAGAGTCTCCCAAATAGTCGATCCCTTCACTTGATATCCGGACTACATTAAACTTTTCGATCGATCCATCAAAATCCCATAATTCCCCGAGAGCTCAACACTCAAGTACAGTTTAAAAATATCCGGTACATACCCCAGCATCGATGATCCAGCCGTAGAAGGGCAAACCCAAGCCTCACTAATGGCACCGCGGAACTGCCGTAAACCCTAAGGTTCAAGGGCGTTCTCGTGGTCATTATGTCGAGTTAGGGTTTCATTCTTCTAGAGGGTCCATCGAAATACCTGCATGTTCTTCCGAATACTTTAAACTTGGGAAAATGGTTTTCTGATAATCGTTCGAACCTTTTAACTTCATCCGGACGGTATGTGAATACCCTTCGTCCGCACGCTAAACAATGCTTCAATCCTCAAGAATAACCAATACTCTAATGGTTATCGCATTCGAGCCACAGCTCCCTCTGCCCGTGCGCCCGTGGTAATAGAACCACCCTCCGACATCGACGAAGATAGATCAAAGGAACGAATGAAATACGGTGCAAACAAATGTACATCCTAAGGCTCCTTAAGCAGAGTAGCGTATCGTAAGTATGCCGCGGACCATACCCACGGTACGTTACTCTACCTAAATCGCCTACTCCATCAACCAAGGGTCACCTAGACTTATACAGGGTTAAACCTAGCGCTCTGATACCAACTTTGTCACGGCCCGAAAGTACGGAACGTGACCGGCACTTAGATTACGAAGCATCTAGAGGCGCTACGTGACCTAAGTAAGCCGAAGCCCAGAAATCTAAACCATAAAAGAAGAAAAAGAAGAAAAGAAAAGAAAAGAAAACAAGTATAAAAATATCAGCAAATTTTACCAAAAATTTCGGCAGAGTCTCCTCTGTAAAAACTGGCCCCCAAACGGGTACAACAAGTATAATATACATAAACAATAAAAAGCATCCCCAAACGGGAGCTAGCATCAACGCCAATAGGCGGAATCAACCACAACAGGCACAATAATATACAACGCCAAAGGGCGAGGCTCAAAACTCAAAAGAAAATAAAACCACCAGATCAGAATAATACACGCGCGACTCTAAGGTCGAAATAAAAGACTGGTCCAAAAAACTTATCAAGTAATACAAATATGGTTGATGGAGCTTACTAGATACAAATGAAAGAATAAAAGTACAATGGTGGTTCGGATACAAGTGAACCAACCTACCGTGCAAATCACCCTGAAAGAATAGATGTGCTAGCAAGCTGCTAGGGAAACCTGTACATCGAACCTGTAATAAAATTTGGCACAACGGGGGTGAGTTGCCAACTCGTGAGTAGAAGACATCTACGAAAAAAAATCGAATGCACGACGCTATCCTAGGTCATAATAATACACTACTATATCCCAAACATCTGGTAATAGCAGGGTAATACTACGTGTAAGTGCAGATACTCCGCGTTCGTGTCAGTGCCTCATATAATACTATGTCATATGAAATGAAATGCATGCACCATGAATGTAAAGTGACAAATCCTGAAATCCAGATATATATGTATAAGAACTCTTTAGCTGTTATCATAGTAAAGTGTGTATAAGCATCTGAAATCTCAACAATGAAATCCATGGAAATCCGTGTCAAGCATCGACACAACACATGTAATCTCAAGTCTCATAGTCTCAATACCTCGGGCTCCGTCAGTCCGGATCGGCCCATATCATCAAATCTCACGACAACGGTCGGTATCCTCCGGATATCCGCCGCGCCAGACATCACCGGTAGGTAGCCTTCCCCTGCCAGGCTCATCGTCTACAACTCGATCTTCTTGCCCCGGGGTACCATACCGGGCCCACCATGTACCCGAGACGGTTCATCCACTCCTCGAATCGGGTCTCGAAATCCAACAGAAAACATGAAATACTCATGGTGGACGACACATACATCATGAGAAAACCGCATCTTATTTTAAAAAGAGAAGAGGAGAGAGAGAGAGAGGTTTTTATATATTTTTGCGGTTTTCCCCAAAAATCCAGAAATCTCATAGAAATCCAAATCTCAAAATCATGAGTAAGTATATGATAAGTGTCGGCATATGCCCATACTACTGTGCGATAACATGAAAATATGAATGCATGAATGTCTAAGTAATAAATATCATGTCTTATACTAACATCAGAGAGTAATCACAATATTATATCGGTTTAGTTGTTAACTGATTTTATCAATAAAAGATAATATGATCTAAAGTGTACGTGACATAGCAATTACCGATGATGATGTGTGTGAGCCGGCAAATAAGTGTGCGTGGAATATGCGCATCATCGGTAATGGTGCGGGTGTCCTAACAGGTAAGGTTTATACTGATTATAGCAACATATGTAAGAACATGCACCATGATAATTACAGTATAAATGTAAATACAGATGTGCATTATCCACTCCTCTGCGAGATACGAGTACAACTACCACTATGTGAGTCGAACCTAAACCAGTGTCCATCTAACATCCTAAGGAACTAAACCTAATAGACTAGTCAGTAAGAAACTAGAGTCTACCTAAGGTCTGAATCAATATCTCTAATAGTCGGCGATCCCGCCTCAATAGCGTCACGTACGTAGTATGGCTTCCTCGAATCAAGAGTGCGGATCAATCATCAAATCTAAGCCTCGTACGGTAAAATCCATCGTACGGCATCCCAATATCGGGGTACGGTCAAGTATCTCCTAGGTGTCTCCTCATTCGTATAATGTCATCATCAACACATCTCATGATCAAGGTGCTAAACTGTGATCACATACATCAATCATATATCATTGCCATCATGATAAGCATCATTAGTTTATCCTCAGAATATCATGTCACATGTGTCATATTGTGATTAAGTCATACTTATATGATATCGGCATCATGTCACACCAATATAATATCGTAATCAAGTTATACATATATCATATCGTGATCAGTCACAAGTTACAGTCCGGGTACTATTCTAGCGTCCCATGTACATCAATATCACCACCACTCTTTATAATTTATATATTCATGTTCATTATCTCATTCTCTAATGATCCGCTAACACTTTAATACGACTGTATAGCCAAGAATTACGGCATCAAGCCCAGTTACATTGTTTCATCATATCTCGGATATCATATCACATCAATGTATCCCATATACGTGTTGTGTGTGTATATATATATATATATATACACATGCACGTATACACCATGTCGTGTTTCAGTGTGTGAGTGTGTATGTTTCTACCTGAAACCTACGAACCTCTTCTAAGGTATTCATCTTCTGATATGTCTTTCTAAATCAGTCTAATCCAGCCTAGGATCATTACTAGGGTCCTACTCATTAAGAATATAGGGTCACATCTGGTTTCCTAATGACAATAAATACTATTCCTATTCTACGTTGCGGGGGTGCTAAACGCCATCCACCCGACTTCCCCCCGTAGATATACATCTACTCACCTGGTCCATGTCTGCCGAAGACGGTGTCGCCATCCTCCTCTTCATCGCCCGCAGTCCATATGAGGGTACCTAAACGCAAACATATAAATAGTATCGTAAACTGAATCACATACAAAAGTCAAAACGATGTAAGGAACCAGCATAGGTTAAAACCTATGTCCCATCCACGCAAAAGAACCAAATATCGCTCGATATCGGCGTACAAACTCCGATGGATCGAGATAAACATCAACAGATAACTCGTAGGTTTAAAACACATTACTTATATTGTAAAACATGATCAAATTCATCGAAACACTAAAATCGGTCAAATCGTCCGTTTTCGAAAAACCCGAAAATGCCAATTTACCGTTTTTCATCAAAACTTGACATTTAAATGAAACCAAAGGTCGTAAAACTCATTAAATAGCATAACTAGACTATACAAATTATTACTATATTTTTATTACACATATTTGTAGTAATTTGAAATTTCTAGTTTGCACCCTTTAAAAATTTTCAACATTTTCCAAGCAAAATACCACAATTCCACCTCAAAACATGATTTTGCATAAATTAATGACTTAAACCACAATTTATGATGATAATGATATAATGAAACCATAATTATATTTTTAATCTCATTTATATAGGAATTTCTAAAATCTAGTTTACAAAATTAGCAATTTTTTATCACAATTTATCAATTATCCATTGAAACTAGCAATCAAACTAAGTTTTTCTTTCCATTAACATGCTAACATTTCCACTAAAACTATAATCCAATGATAACAACCCAAATTAGAATTTTATATTAACCACAAACACATTTTGCAAAAACCTAGTTAACTAAATTCCTAATTTAAAACAATTTTAAATGAAAATTTTACAATTCAACAACCATGTAATATTTTCCAATTCTAAAAGTTCTAAACTAACTATTATAACCCTAAATAATTAACAAAAATCATAACTTGAATTTACAAACCCTAACTTGAATTTTAAAAAAAAACATAGAATTAATTCATTAAATCTAATTAAGCTTAAATGAACATCTAAAACAATAAATCAAAAGAAAGAAATTATACCTCCCAAAATATGAAATCCAAACAAGAAATGAGCCTCCAAAATGCATGCCTTCCATCTCCAAATTTCATATAAAAATGAGCAAGGAATAAAGAGTATGGAATAAATAGGATTTTGTGGAATTTTAATTGAATTTTTGATGTGTTTTTGATGAATTTTGAATAAAAATGAGGTGGAAAATGGGGGGGGGGCAGCCATGGGGGGTTTGTGGCCGGACCTAGAGAGGTGAGGGAGAGAAATAAGAGAGTGGAAAAAGTGTGTGGAAGTTTCAAGAGAAGAAACATCACTAAAAGTCGTTTCATGCTTTATTTAATTATTTATTTATTTATTTACTATAGCAACTCAAGAAAACTCTAGAAAATAGGAAAAATTTGCAAATAAATTTTGCATGATACACACTAATTTCTAATATGCCATGGTTCATTTTTACAAATTAAAACCATTTAAATTTGTAATTTACACTAATTTAGTGTAAAAATAAAGCTTATGTTAATATTTAAAATAATTAATTTAGGAAAAATATTTTATTAAACTAAAAATTTATAAGTGGCTAAATAAACACCATTTACTAGTAATTTCATAATTAAAATAGATATTTTAAAAATTATAATGAAAAACAATCACGGTTTGGTTTTACGAAAAATACATTTTACTTTACCGAAAATCCTAAAATTCACTTAAACACTTTTATTCATTTAATTATTTATTTAATCATTTTTAACACGTTACACTGTAGGAGAACCCCGTCGCCAAAAAGCATCCGTTCGGGTGCTCGCGGCAGCGGTGTTCCGCCTTAGTGCACTTCGTCGACAGTATCGGGGGTGCGGCCGTCTACTAAATTTTGCGACGAGCATTCGTTATGGATGTCGGGAATCTTGTTGAATTGCCCGACTTGATATTGAAAAGAGTTTTCGATAATGAGACTAAAATGCGGGGTTTATAATGGTTAGGCATGCAATGTTTAAGGGGGTTGCGGATTCCAACTGTTGTAGTTTTACACTTTATTTTCTGTGACCGTAAGTGTAGTATGTAGTTGTATCACCGGTTTTCGTTGCTATACGTCGGCGACAATCGGTGTATGCATAGTTACTTACGTTGATGACATGTGATGTTATGTGTTGCTGGATATGTTATATTGGATAGTCGTATTTGAATAGCCGGGGTTTTTTATGTGAGATGAGTGTTTTTCTTTTTCATTCATGTAAAAACTTGTATGTAATATTCTTTTATTGGGGCACTTCCGGATTGAGGATGATGTTGTAGGGTTGCTAAGCACGCGCACAAGGGTCTACAAGGCATCAACCATGCCCGATTAAAAAATTAGCCGTGCCGAACAACCCGAATACGGATCTTTAGACTAGAGATTAGGCGAAAACTAACATGCTAAACATTTTAACACTAAGTGAGAGGGATTACAACCTTTGTAGATCCGGTCCTTCACTTCATATGCTCCGTGTTGTGGTCTCTTCGCTGCGATCATCGGGATCCGGACTCTCGAGAGGTTCCACGAAGAGAAAGATGCAACCTTTGCTTCCGATCTTCGATACTAAGATGATCTACCTTGAAGTTCCGTTAACACAAGCTAACACTCATGAAATGATGTGAACACCCTCATCTAAATGGCAAGGGAAGATGAGGATGATGAAGTAGGATTTTTGCTCTCTTTATTTATCTTTTTCTCATATTTATTCATCACATTGAAAAAAGCTAGCAAGCTTTTTCATGAAGAGAATGAAGGAAGAAGATGAACAATGAATTGAATTTTTTTTTGTGATGAATAATGCAAAAGAGATAATGATGAATTATGCAACCATGGTTGACTTAACCATTGTAGAGTGATGGATGGACCATTGGTACTGTGGCATGTGATGGATGTTTTTAAACTGATTTCAAGTGTTGAGATATATTGGGGAAATCTTGGGTGTTTGATGATTCGATCGGAAAGTTTAACTTTGTCTATTTATCTGGAATGTGATACAATATTTGGAATCCACAGGTAGTTATGAGACAACTGATTTGAATATTATAGACATAGCAGTTTAGTCTCAGATGATCGGTTGCCACGGAATTTTGATGCGATCAAAAGTCTGTCGCAATCACGTAGCGTACGCGGATACTCGCCGGGTAAACTTAATAGACAGCTACGCCCTATAGCCCCGACCAAGTGACTGTAGGAGAACCCCGTCGCCAAAAGCATCCGTTTGGGTGCTCGCGGTAGCGGTGTTCCGCCTTGGTGCACTTCGTCGACGGTATCGGGGGTGCGGCCGTCTACTAAAGTTTGCGACAAGCATTCGATCAGTTTTTCGGGAATCTTGTTGAATTGCCCGACTTGATATTGAAAAGTGTTTTCGATAATGAGACTAAAATGTGGGGTTTATAAATGTTAGGCATGCGATGTCTAAGGAATTCATTTGGTTAGGCATGCGATGTCTAAAGAGGTTGCGGATTCCAACTGTTGTAGTTTTACACTTTATTTTCTGTGACCGTAAGCGTAGTATGTGGTGTATCGCCGGCTTCGTTGCTATACATCAACGACAATCGGGATACGCATACTTGCTTACGTTGATGATATGTGATATTATGTGTTGCTGTGATATGTTGTATTGGATCATCGCTTTTGAATAGCCGGGGGTTTTATGTGAGATGAGAGTTTTTCTTTTTCATTCATGTAAAATTCTTTTGTATGTAATATTCTTTTATTGGGGCACTTCCAGGTAGCGGAAGATGTCACCGTTGTATATTATTTACTTTTCCGCATTAGGTAGACCCAAGGCGGGGAGCACAAGTAACCGGGTTCTAGGGTCCAGTGGGAGACCATCTCGAGGAGTCGAGACCGGGTCTCCTAACCCCAGAATTGGCAGTGTTACTTGCCGCTCTCGTAGGGGTCTAGGGATGTGGGTTTGGCTATTCATCGCGACCGTGGAATCCGTGTTTTATACAGGCTCGTATTGAAAACACGGACGTCCTAGTATATCCAATATTTCATATATGTTCTTCTGCTGCAATGTTCTGTGATGAGATCATATTACTGCCTGAGACGAATGTTTATATTATATATATGAGATATATGCTATATTGCAGATTTCGTTTCAAAAAGAGATGCTTGCGAAGCATAATTAAAATGGGACTTCATTAATGAGATTAATGAAATAAAAGAAACCTACGATGTTGTAGAAACTTGTTTAAAAACTG
Source organism: Agapanthus africanus (assembly GCA_030015575.1). Lineage (NCBI taxonomy): Eukaryota > Viridiplantae > Streptophyta > Magnoliopsida > Asparagales > Amaryllidaceae > Agapanthus > Agapanthus africanus. Next base: position 229,406,584 of record CM057346.1, on the reverse strand, counting down.
GTAGCTCTAGTTCTTGCTTTGCATAGCGGTGTTCCTTGTAGAACATCCAGCACCTTATTCGATAAGGAAAGGACCGAGATCCCTTCACCGGGAGTGACTCCTTTAGCAATGACTGGCAGATGCTACAAACTCGGTTTGTCTTTTGATTGCTTCTATAGTTCTTGCTTTGCATAGTGGTATTTGTGAAATATCCTGCTCCTTATTGGATAAGGAAAGGGACGACGATCCCTTCACCGGGAGTGACCCCTTTAGCAAAACTAGAAAGGCCTAAAAAACACTCCATTTAAAATCACTCGATTCTACAACGATATCAAGTTCATTACGCAAAGGGTTTTCTGAAAAACCCGTGGTAGCCCTCCGTCATTTCAGATAGATATTATTTAGTATTCGTGCTATGTTTGTTGACTTAGTTAAGGCATAGTGTACGGTAGCTAAGTAATGTTTATCTGCTAAAACATGAGATGTGATTGGATTAAGGTATTCGTACGGCCTTGTTGACTCAGTTAAGGGTCGTACGGGTGGGTTTACTTCAATCGGGAAATGTACGGGTTGAACTTGACTTGCGATTTATGATTTGTTGACTTAGTTAAGGTCATAGATCGCTAGGGGCAAAATATTATTGGGAATTTCAAGTGTTGAAATTTACAATGAGATTGCATACCTTCTATGAGATAGTTGGATCCCGATACCCGCTGCGAGTAAGAGTTACTCCTGGGAGAGCTTTACACATTACAATTAGCCGATCAAGTAGGTGTCTAGAACGGTGTCATCGGGGTTATGCCTCTGGGAAAACGAGGTTTACTTTAATTAGGTTCGTGCGAAAGCACGGGGGACCTCCTTCAAAGTACCGACACTGGCCTGGCTGAAAAATTGGCGAACTTGTAGCGTGTGATTAATCCCGGCTAGTCTTTCCTTTTAGGGTTTGAAGGAAGATTTGATTAAAACAGTGGGAGACATCCTGATTAGATATATTAGATAACTAATCTAATCTTGTAAGAGCATACGCTGAGTGTTTTCTTCTCTCTCTCTCCAGGTAGCGACCATATCACGCCTTAATCAAGATAATAGAACCTGATATACAAATTGACCGAACCCGCTTGTTATACTGAGCTGGGGAATGTTGGTCCCGCTCCAACTTATAATTGTTGTAAGACAGAGCAGGAAATTAGGGATTACCAGAATTCCCGTGCCGCCCAAACGAAGAAAGTGCATGTTGATGCATCATCTTCGGGTGTGTTCATTACAGAGAACTGTTTCTCAGTATCCTTTACGTCCTGGGTATATGATACCGGATCAGGATCCCGTATATGTAATCTGTTACATGGGCAATAGATAGGTAGAGAACTGAGAACGGGTGATAAGTTTCATGAGACAGAAAACGGTGCAAGTGTTGCAGCCAAGTCTGTTGGTCACTATCACCCTGTATTACCAGAATACATTGATTCTGAACGAATGTTATTAGATACCGAACCTGATATACAACATCATATCAGTCTTTTTATTAGTAAAGAAGGATATAATTTGGTATTGTTGGATAATGTTTTGAACATTTCCTATATCAAGAGTTGATCGGTTCAGGCACGTTATCTAAAAGCATTGACGTTCTAAATCAAACTACAGTTCTTAGTTTACAGAACACACACGAGAGGAAGAGTTCAGAAATGAATGAATCCTTCTTGAGGTATTGTAGACTAGGTCATATCAATGCGACCAGACAGGCTGAAGTTACATTTAGATGCATATTTAAATTAGTTTGAATTTACATCTTGTGAAACTTGCCGGTCATGTCACAAAGATAAGATGACCACAGCTCTGTTTATTGGAAACAGAGAAAGAGTTAGTGAACTCTTGGGATTGATACATGCTGATGTATGTAAGTCCCCTGTCTACACATGCCAAGACCGGTTCTTTCTACTTCATTACATTCTCTGATAATCTCTCAAGATTCAGACATATGTTTCTGTTGAAACACAGGTCCGAACCTTTTGAGATATTCACAGAATATAAATTAGAAGTAGAGAACCAAAATACGGGTAAAAGGATTATGTCCTATGATGTGATCAAGGAGGAGAATACTTAAGCACGGAATTCCTGGACTATTCTAAAGGAGAATGAGATTCTCTCTCAGCATTACTCCCCCGTATACACCACAGCACGTCGGTGTATCGGGGTGGAGCCACAGCACCCTATGTGATATGGTGTGCTCTATGATGAGTACTACTGAGTTTCCTATTTCCTTTAGGGAGTTATGCACTTGAGAAGCTGCATACCTATTGAATAGGGTTCAAATCAAATCAGTTGCCTACCACTTCATATGTGATATGGAAAGGGAAGAGCCTGTATCTTAAGCTTGTTAAGATTTGGGGTTGTCCGGCCTATGTCTAAAAGCTAAATCCGGACAAGCTCGAGGCAAGGTCTGTTCTGTAGAACTGAAAATGTTCCAGCTATACAAACTGCAGCTGATGATTTGGTAAACCCGAAGGAGTCAATAATTTCCAACGAACCTCAGCCTCTCCGCCGATCTAGTAGGGTTCCTCACCCACCTGAGAGATACTTCGGTTTCTCTATGACAGTGGGAGCGAGGATTGCATCATGAGATGATGACCCAACTAGTTTCGAGCTGGCCATCAGGAGTGGGACTCTGTAAGAATGGCTGGATGCTTATCGATCTGAGATGGAATCCTTATACACCAACAAAGTATGGACTTTGGTTGCTTTATCTGAAGGGTTAAATCCCCATCAGGAGCGAGTATATCTTGAGAAGATTACTTGGTGTACATGGAAATGTTGAGACTTTCAAAGCTATGCTTATGTCTATCCAGATCCTACTTGCCACGGCTACATACCATGACTACGACATCTGGCGGTTGGGTGTCATGACAGCTTTTCTAAATGATGTTTTAGAAAAGAGCGTCTATAAGTACACAGCCAGAGGGCTTCGTAGACAGTGGGAGCAGCGGAAACATGTGCAAGATGTTTTATACGATAAAACAGGCATCGCGGAGTTGGAACATCTGTTTTGATGTGGTAGTCAAAGAGTTTGACTTCATCAAAATGGTAGATGAACCTTGTATATACAAAAAGGTAGTAGGGAGTATGGTGGTGATCCTCGTAGAGTACGTGGATGACATACTCTTGATAGGGAAGGAGTTTCCTATGCTACGCTCGGTCAATCTCCGCTTATCACAAGGATTCTCCATATAGGATCAAAGTGATACCTCCTAAATCCGGGGTTTCGGATCTATGAGATAGATCTAATTGGATGTTAGGATACTCTCTAGTTGTAGTGAGTTGGTATCAATCAATCCTGAGGAGAATCACTGGAAAGGTTCCAGAGTGATAAGGACGACTGAATGTCAGTCGCAGGCATTGTCTACACCCTCAGTGGAGGGACGGTATGTTGGAAGAGTTCCAAGCTAGATACCGTGACATACTAGACGATTAAAGGCAAGATACATCGTTACCAAGGATGCTACCAAAGAGGCAGTCTGGATATATATAAGTTCATAAGATGAACTTCGTTCCTACCATTGTGTGACAATGGAGTTGTGGCTTATGCCAAGGAACCCCCGTCCCATCAGAAATCCAGATATAATTCTTAGGCAGTATCACCTGATCATGGAGATGGTTGATCTCCAGGGAGATCGAGGTTAGGAGAGTAGACACAGAGGACAACAGCGCGGATCCACTCACGAAGGCCATTTTCCCAGTAGAGACTTTTATGGGATGGTTGAGTATGAGATACTTCAACCGCAGCTAATTGTTGGGTATGCGATACCATAACAGATGGCCCTAGTGCAAGTGGGAGATTGTTAGTTATATGTATGCCCTAGAGGCCATTACTGTACATACGATGTATATTGTAGTGGATGCTAGGACATATATAGGGAGGACTTTCTTGCTCGACATGATAGTATGCTATCTGGTTGTACTTTATCTTAACATGTATTCTGATTGTCTCTATATTACATGTTGATAAAGCCTTTAGGATATGTACTCGACTACTGGGACTATGATGAGATCATACTAGTGGGGCCATGGTAGTCGATGAGTACATCCTACAACTGTTCCTAGTCGAGGGTGTATCGAGATAGGACATCGATACACCAGAGTAGACTAGCGTATACGCATCTTGACCCATAAGATGGGCGATGGATGATCCCATATCCATCGGTGTTTGACATCAAGGATGGCGTACGGGTGCTCAGTAGAGACTGGGTACACTGGACGGACTCGCCGAGAACTCCCAGATGGTATTATACCATACGTCAGATAGCAGTTCTCCGGTGACACTGGTACAGAGTAGTCTGTTGACCCGAGATCGTCATAGAGTCTTGTGTGATTCCCACTGTGCTTTGATTTCCATCATACCACGTCCAAGAGGGCGTGCAAAAAGGTGGCTTTTGGGTACAGTCCCGAATCACATGGAGGCAATGAGCGATAGGAGGGGATTCGTCTCTCCCGGTATAGGGAGTTGATGTTGTGCTGTGTTCGATTGGCTATAACCGGAAATCCCTGGCCAGGGTTGCTGAGATTTACTGGTAAGTGTTATCGATAGTTTCTCGAACTGTTATAGACCTCATATCGACACGACTTATCGAGCTACTGGGGTCTGACGTTTACCACCCCTAGGCGAGATATGCAACATATCAGACGACGAGACCGGACTGTACGGGAGTGTTTCTGTTTGGATTCACAGGAGAATGTACAGGCTTGCTTGTTGATCTTCTGAGCGCTCAATACCTGGATAGCTGTTACGTTTAGCTGACCGCTTGCAGCTTGTGGGTGTTTGATATGATCATCACCTACTACCGGCGTATTGACGATTCTTTAGAGTCCTACACAGAGGTTTCTTGGCTCAGGCAAAACGGAGTAGGAGCATATATGTGATATGTGCGGGACCGAGGATAATGTGATATGTGATACCGTATTATATTCTCGCGATATTTGATATCAGCCGGGTCATCGGATCAAGTGTTGATTCGATGAATCGGTACGGATAAATATTAGTCGGTTATATACGATATAGCCGGATTGTCGGATCAAGTGTTGATTCGATAATTTAATGTATAATAATATATATGAAATATTAAATGACATTAACTAATATTAGCTCACTAAAAGATTCTTTTTCTCACTCGGATAATACATTGATATATATGCGATATATGTTAATTGTATTATTTTATTTGGTTACAATAAATATTATATATATGATATATAATATTGTAACATGATATGATAAATAATGCAACATGTTTAGTAGAGATTAAACAAGATTAGGGTTTGATTTGGGTTAATGCTTTCTAGATGATTCTAGAAGGTTTAGTTTAGTTTTGTGAAAGATATTTTGTTATGACTCATTCTTAACTCAACCCAAACCCTAACCCTTGGTCAATTCTCTACAATGGTTAAGTCAACCATGGTTGCATAATTCATCATTATCTCTTTTGCATTATTCATCACAAAATATCTTTCACAAAACAAAACTAAACCTTCTAGAATCATCTAGAAAGCATTAACCCAAATCAAACCCTAATCTTGTTTAATCTCTACTAAACATGTTGCATTATTTATCATATCATGTTACAATATTATATATCATATATATAATATTTATTGTAACCAAATAAAATAATACAATTAACATATATCGCATATATATCAATGTATTATCCGAGTGAGAAAAAGAATCTTTTAGTGAGCTAATATTAGTTAATGTCATTTAATATATCATATATATTATTATACATTAAATTATCGAATCAACACTTGATCTGACAATCCGGCTATATCGCATATAACCGACTAATATTTATTCGTACCGATTCATCGAATCAACACTTGATCCGATGACCCGGCTGATATCAAATATCGCGAGAATATAATACGGTATCACATATCGCATTATTCTCGGTCCCGCACATATCACATATGTGCTCCTACTCCGTTTTGCCTGAGCCGAGAAACCTCTGTGTAGGACTCTAAAGAATCGTCAATACGCCGGCAGTAGGTGATGATCATATCAAACACCCACAAGCTGCAAGCGGTCAGCTAAACGTAACAGCTACCCAGGTATTGAGCGCTCAGAAGATCAACAAGCAAGCCTGTACATTCTTCTGTGAATCCAAACAGTAACACTCCCGTACAGTCTGGTCTCGTCGTCTGATATGTTGAATATCTCGCCTAGGGGTGGTAAACGTCAGACCCCAGTAGCTCGATAAGTCGTGTCGATATGAGGTCTATAACAGTTCGAGAAACTATTGATAACACTTACCAGTAAATCTCAGCAACCCTGGCCAGGGATTTCCGGTTATAGCCAATCGAACACAGCACAACATCAACTCCCTATACCGGGAGAGACGAATCCCCTCCTATCGCTCATTGCCTCCATGTGATTCGGGACTGTACCCAAAAGCCACCTTTTTGCATGCCCTCTTGGACGTGGTATGATGGAAATCAAAGCACAGTGGGAATCACACAAGACTCTATGACGATCTCGGGTCAACAGACTACTCTGTACCAGTGTTACCGGAGAACTGCCATCTGACGTATGGTATAATACCATCTGGGAGTTCTCGGCGAGTCTGTCCAGTGTACCCAGTCTCTACTGAGCACCCGTACACCATCCTTGATGTCAAACACCGATGGATATGGGATCATCCATCGCCCATCTTATGGGTCAAGATGCGTATACGCTAGTCTACTCTGGTGTATCGATGCCCTGTCTCGATACAGCCTCGACTAGGAACAGTTATAGGATGTACTCATCGACTACCGTGGCCCCACTAGTATGATCTCATCATAGTCCCAGTAGTCGAGTACATATCCTAAGGGCTTTATCAACATGTAATATAGAGACAATCAGAGTACATGTTAAGATAAAGTACAACCAGATAGCATACTATCATGTCGAGCAAGAAAGTCCTCCCTATATATGTCCTAGTATCCACTACAATATACATCGTATGTATAGTAATAGCCTCTAGGGCATACATATAACTAACAGATGTCACCATTGTATATTATTTACCTTTCCGCAATAGGATAGACCCAAGGAGGGGAGCACAAGTAACCGGGTTCTAGGGTCCAGTCGGAGACCATCTCGAGGATTCGAGTCCGGGTCTCCTAACTCTAGAATTGGTAGGGTTGCTTGCCACTCTCATAGGGGTCTAGGGGTGTGGGATTGGCTATTCATCACGACCGTGGAATCCGTGTTTTATACAGGCTCAAAATAAAACACGGACGTCCTAGTATATCCAATATTTCATATGATATTTTCTGCTACGTTATCTGTGATGTGATCATGTGATATGTTCAGATAGATATTGTGTAGGGTTCCTAGGCACTCTTGTGAAGGTTCATAAGGCATCAAACATGCCCGGATAAAAATTTAGACGTGCCGAACAACCCAAAGCCGGGATCTTTGCTAGATTATTAGGGTTAAACATGCAAGATGATAACTTTTATCTAAGTGTGAGGGATTACAACCTTTGTAGTCCGCTCCTTCACTTCACAAGCTCCGAGTAGAAGTCCCTTTGCCGCGATCCACGATCTCCCGGACTCATGAGAGGCTCCACGACTCGAACGATCCATGCTAGCTTGAACTGTTCCAAATCTCCGATGATCTACGTCGAAGTTGTAAAGACTCAAGCTATCTCACTCTAAAGAGATGAACACACTAATCTCATGGGCTAGATGAGATGAGGATGAGAGAGTAGTATTTTTGCTTTCTTTTTAAATCATTTTCTCATATTTATTCATCACATAAAGAATTTCAAGTGAGCTTTTTCAAGAGAGAATAAGATGATAATGGAAAATCATAATCATAATAATTCTTTTGTGATGAATAGAAAGAAATGTATATGATTGATATATAAACCATGGTCAAGGATGAGTGGCTAAGATTTTGTAGAGAATAAACTAGAGTTAGAGTTTGGTTGGGTTAGAAATGTGTCATCACAAAATATCTTAACCATGACAAAAGAAGATGCTTCTAGAAGGTGCATGAAGCAACTAACCCTAATCAAACCCTAACCTCATTTAATCATCCTTAAACATGTTTAACAATAAATCATATCATGTCACAATAATATATATCACATATATATTATATATATGCAACAAAAGAAAATAATACAATTAACATATATCGCATATATATCAATGTATCATCCAGTGAGAAAATGAAATAATAAAGCGAGCCAATATTAGATAATGTAATACAATATATCATATATATTATTATACATTAAATCATCGAATCAACACTTGATTTGATGATCCGGCTATATCGAATATTACCGACTAATATATCATGTACCGATTCATCGAATCAACACTTGATCCGATGTCTCAGTTCATATCTAAATATCGCGAGAATATAATACGGTATCTCATATCACATTATTCTCGGTCCTGCACATATCACATATGTGTCTCTACTCCGTTTCGCCTGAGCCAAGAAACCTCTGTGTAGGACTCTAAAGAATCGTCAATACGCCGGTAGCAGGTGATGATCATATCAAACACCCACAAGCTGCAAGCGGTCAGCTAAACGTAATAGCCACCCAGGTATTGAGCGATCAGAAGATCAACAAGCTAGCCTGTGCGTTCTCCTGTGAATCCAATTAGTAACACTCCCGTACAGTACGGTCTGTTCGTCTGATATGTCGCATATCAAGTCTAGGGGTGGTATACGTCAGACCCCAGTAACCGATAAGTCGTGTCGATGTGTGGTTCATAACGGGTCGAGAAACTACTAGTAACACTTACCAGTAAATCTCTATATCAGCCCTGGCCAGGGACTTCCAGTTATAGCCAATCGAACACAGCACAACATCAACTCCCTATACCGGGAGAGACGAATCCCCTCCTATCGCTCATTGCCTCCATGTGATTCGGGACTGTACCCAAAAGCCACCGTTTTGCACGCCCTCTTGGACGTGGTAAGGTGGAAATTAAAGCACAGTGGGAATCACACAAGACTCTATGATGATCTCGGGTCTACAGACTACCCTGTACCAGTGTCACCGGAGAACTGCCATCTGACGTGTGGTATATCACCATCTGGGAGTTCTCGGCGAGTCCGTCCAGTGTACCCAGTCTCCACTGAGCACCCGTACACCATCTCTGATGTCAAACACCGATGGATGTGGGATCATCCATCGCCCATCATATGGGTCAAGATGCGTATACGCTAGTCTACTCTGGTGTATCGATGCCCTGTCTCGATATACCCTCGACTAGATACTGTTATAGGATGTACTCATCGACTACCAAGGCCCCACTAGTATGATCTCATCATAGTCCCAGTAGTCGAGTACAGATCCTAAGGGCTTTATCAACATGTGAGAGTAAAACAGTAAACCAATACAAGTCAACATGTTAAGATAAAGTGAAACCAAATAGCATACTATCATGACGAGCAAGAAAGTTATCTCTATATATATCCAAGCATCCATTATAATATACATCATATGTACACAATGGCCTCTAGGGCATATACATAACTAACAATCTCCCACTTGCACTAAGGCCAGCTTCTGTAGTATCTCATACCTAGCATCCCGAATAATCTCTCAAACTGTATCTGGGGGATAGCCTTCGTGAATGGATCCACAGTGTTGTCCTTCGTATCTACTCTCCTGACCTCGATCTCCCGGCGATCAACTATCTCCCTGATCAGGTGATACCGCCTCAGAATATGTCTGGACTTCTGATGGGATCTGGGTTCCTTGGCCAATGCCACAGCTCCATTGTTATCGCAATACAGAGGTATTGGATGCTCAATGGATGGAACCACTCCAAGTTCAGTAATGAACTTCTTGATCCAGACAGCCTTTTTGGCAGCATCGTTGGCAGCGATGTATTCAGCCTCCATCGTCGAGTCTGCAACGGTATCCTGTTTGGAACTCTTCCAACATACCGCCCCTCCATTGAGGGTAAAGACAAAACCCGAATGCGACTTAGAGTCGTCCTTATCACTTTGGAAGCTGGAATCGGTAAAGGACTCCACCTGGAGTTCTCCATTACTATACACCAAGAACATCTCCTTAGTCCTTCGTAAGTACTTGAGAATGTTCTTCACAGCTGTCCAGTGACTCTCTCCAGGATCTACTTGATACCGACTCACTACACTTAGTGAGTATGCTACATCGGGTCTGGTACATAGCATCGCATACATGATAGAGCCTACTGCCGAAGCATAGGGTATCCCTTGCATGCGAGCTCTCTCTAAATCAGTCTTGGGAGACATCTCTTTGGAGAGAGTGAGTCCAGAGATCGTGGGTTGGTTCCCACGCTTAGATTCTTCCATACTAAATCTCTTTAGTATGGTGTCAATGTACCTGGATTGGGACAATCCCAGTATCCGTTTAGATCTATCTCTATAGATCATGATTCCCAATATGCAGGAGGCATCACCTAGATCTTTCATTGAGAATCTCGGTGATAAGAAGAGTTTGACTGATTGCAGCATAGGAATATCATTTTCTATCAAGAGTATGTCATCCACGTACAATACGAGGAAGACAACCTTACCCTCTGCTACCTTCTTATAGATACAAGGTTCATCTATATTTTTGATGAAGTCAAACTCTTTGACTACAACATCAAAACAGATGTTCCAACTCCGCGATGCTTGCTTTAACCCATAAATGGATTTAAGCAGCTTGCACACCTTTCCGCTGCTCCCACTATCTACGAAGCCCTCTGGCTGAGTCATGTACACGCTCTCTTCTAAATCACCGTTTAGAAAGGCGGTCTTAACATCCATTTGCCAGATTTCGTAGTCATGGTATGCAGCAATGGCAAGTAAGATCCGGATGGACTTAAGCATAGCCACTGGAGAAAAGGTTTCATCATAATCCACACCTGGTCGTTGACGAAATCCCTTTGCTACAAGTCTAGCTTTGAAAGTCTCAACTTTTCCATCTACACCAAATTTCCTTTTAAAAATCCACTTGCTCCCAATGGGTTTTACCCCTTCAGGAGCATTTTCCAAAATCCATACTTTATTGGTGTACATGGATTCCATCTCAGATCGCATTGCATCCAGCCATTTAACAGAGTCACCACTCGAGATGGCCTCCTTGAAACTAGTCGGGTCATCATCATCCATGATGCAATCCTCGCTTCCACCATCAATGAGAAAACCGTAGTATCTCTCCGGTGGACGAGAAACCCTACTAGATCGGCGGAGAGGCTGGGGTTCGTTGGGTACTATTGAATCCTCCGGTTCTACCAAATTTTCAGTTTCAGTTTGAGTTTGTGTAGCTGGAATTTCTTCCAGTTCTACCTCTTCGCCACTAATTTCTTTTGCAAGAAATTCCTTTTCTAAAAAGATGGCATGTCGAGAAACAAACACCTTTTGTTCCTCACGATGGTAGAAAAGATATCCATGTGAATGTTTGGGATATCCCACAAACTTGCATAGAACTGACCGTGCCTCGAGTTTGTCTAGATTTTGCCTTTTGACATAGGCCAGACAACCCCATATCTTAACTCGTTTAAGACATGGTCTCTTCCCACTCCATATCCCATATGGTGTGGTAGGTACAGATTTAGTTGGAACTTGATTCAATAGGTATGCTGCTGTCTCCAGTGCATACCCCCAGAAGGAAATTGGTAACTCAGCTGTACTCATCATCGAGCGCACCATATCTAATAGGGTGCGATTCCTTCGCTCAGATACACCGTTGTGCTGTGGTGTATAAGGAGGAGTAAGCTGAGAGAGAATCCCATTCTCTTTTAGATAATCTAGGAACTCACTGCTTAAGTATTCACCTCCTCGATCAGATCGAAGAATCTTAATACTTTTGCCCGTTTGATTCTCTACTTCGTGCTTATATTCTCTGAATTTCTCAAAAGCTTCAGACTTGTGTTTCATCAGGAACACATGTCCGAATCTAGAGAGATCGTCAGTGAATGTAATGAAGTAGGAAGAATCGTTCCTGGCATGCGTAGACATGGGACCACATACATCACTATGTATCAGTCCTAAGAGTTCATTAACTCTTTCTCCGTGTCCACTAAACGGAGCTTTGGTCATTTTTCCTTTGAGACATGAATGGCAAGTATCATAAGATGATAATTCGAACGGATTCAAATAACCATCCTTATGTAACTTAGCCAGTCGTGTCGCATTGATATGACCAAGTCTACAATGCCACAAGTAGGATTCGTTCATATCTGAACTTTTCCTCTTGTGTGTGTTTTGTATAGTCAGGACTGTATTCTGATTCAGAATGAATATGCCACTATGTAACGAGCCTGATGCAATCAACTTTTGATCTAGGAATATGTTCATAACATTATCCTTTACTACAAAATTATATCCTTCTTTACTTAATAAAGAAACTGATATAATGTTGCACATCATGTTCGGTATATAATAGCACTCATTTAGAATCAGTGTATTACGACTTGGTAATACAAGGTGATATTCGCCAACTGCTTTGGCTACAATACTTGCACCGTTCCCTACTTGAACGGAATGATCACCTTTTCCTAGTTCTCTACCTTTCCGTAGCCCATGTAACAATTTACATATGTAGGATCCTGATCCGGTATCTAATACCCAGGACGTAGGGTGAACTGAGAAACAGTTCTCAATAACTAACACACCCGAAGAAGATGCATCAGCATGCATGTTCTTTTGGACGGCGTGAGAATCCAGATATTCTCCTGTTTCCTGTTCAGTCTTATAACTCTTATAAGAAAGAACGGGTCCAACGTTCCCTTGCTCAGTACAATAATCGGGTTCAGTCAATACATCCATATTATTATCTTGATTATGGCCTGGCATGGTCGCTACCTGGAGAGAGAGAAGAAAACACTTTAGCGTATGCTCTTGCAAGATTAGATTGGTTATTATCTTATCTAATCAGGATATCTCCCACTGTTTTTATCAAATCTACCTTCAAACCCAAAAAAGGTAAGATTAGCCGGGATTAATTACACCCTACAATTTCGTCAATCTTTCAGCCAGATCAGTGTCGGTACTTTGAGGGAGGTTCCCCGTGCTTTCGCACGGACCTGATTAAAGTAAACCTCATTTTCCCACAGGTGTAACCCCGTTAACACTTTTCTAGACACCTACTTGATCGGCTAATTGTCCTGTGTAAAACTCTCCCAGGAGTAACATTTACTCGCAGTGGGTATCGGGATCCAACTATCTCATAGGAGGTATGCAATCTCATTGCAAATTTCAACACTTGAAATTCCCGATAATGCTTTTGCCCCTAACCCCTATGACCTTGACAAAGGCCAACAAACCATAAGAAGCTAGTCAAGTTCAACCTGTCATTTCTTGATTGAAATTAGACCCACCCGCACGACCCTTGACAAATGCCAACAAGGTCGTACGAATACCCTAATCGAATCACATCATATGTTTAAACAGATAAGTACCAGTTAGCTACCGCACACTACGCCTTGACAAAGGCCAACAAACGCAGCACGAATACTAAATAGTCTTTATCTGAAAAGACGGAGGGCTACGCAGGTTTTTCAGAAAACCCTGAGCGTAATGAACTTGATATCGTCGTAGAATCGAGTGAAGTTTTGAAAAGGAGTGTTTTTGAGGCTTTTCTTAGTTTCGCTAAAGGGGTCACTCCCGGTGAAGGGATCGTCGGCCCTTTCCTCATCGAATAAGGTGCAGGATATATCATATATACCGCTGTGCAAAGCAAAACTTTAAAAGCAATCAAAAGACAAACCGAGTTTTGTAGCATCTGCCAGTTTCGCTAAAGAGGTCACTCCCGGTGAAGGGATCTCGGCTCTTTCCCCATCGAATAAGGTGCAGGATATATATATCACTGTGCAAAGCAAAACTGTAGCTACCCTTTTTATAAAGTTTTGATTCTACAACATCTTTAGGTTTCTTTTTATTTTATTAATCTCATTAATAAAAATCCCATCAGCTTATGCTTCCTAAGCATCACATAAGAAACGAAAGCAGTAATATTTATATATCAACATATATATATAGTATAAGCATTCGTCTCAGGCAGTAATATGATCTCATCACAGAACATTGCAGCAGAAGAACATATATGAAATATTGGATATACTAGGATGTCCGTGTTTTCAATACGAGCCTGTATAAAACACGGATTCCACGGTTGCGACGAATAGCCAAACCCACATCCCAAGACCCCTCCGAGAGCGGCAAGTAACACTGCCAATTCTACAGTTAGGAGACCCGTTCTCGACTCCTCGAGATGGCCTCCCACTGGACCCTAGAACTCGGTTACTTGTGCTCCCCTCCTTGGGTCTACCTAATGCGGAAAAGTAAATAATATACAACGGTGACATCATCCGCAACCTGGAAGTGCCCCAAATAAAAGAATATTACATTACAAATGAATTTTACATGAATGAAAATAAAAACCCTCATCTCATATAAAACCCCGGCTATTCAGAACGCGACGATCCAATATAACATATCACAGCAATACATAATATCACATATCATCAACGTAAGTAAATATGCGCATCCCAATTGTCGTTGACATATAGCAACGAAACCGGCGATATCACATATTACACTTACGGTTACAGAAAAGAAAGTGTAAAACTACAACATTTGGAATCCACAATCACTTTAGACATCGTAAATCCGAAATATCACATACTTCGCATTTCATGCCTAACTCTATGAATTCCACATATTGTATCACATTCCAGATAAATAGACAGTATTAAACTTTTCGAACAGATAATCAAATACCCAAAATTTTCCAAAGTGCTCAACTCTTGAGCGGAGTTCAAATAATCCCAGAATATGTCACAGTACCAGTGATCCAGCCGTAGAAGGGTCAAGCCAACGCCTCACATGTGGCACGCCGTACTCCCCAAAACCTGAAGGTTCAAAAGGCAGTTCAAGACGGTCACATAATCGAGTTAAGGTTTGTTGTCTTCTAGAGGGTCCACCGCTTAACATATATAATTTTTCCGAAAGATTTAAACCCGAAAAAAAATTCAACACTTGAAAATTTACCGTGCCGGGAAACAGTGAGTTAATGATATCCGTTCAAATAGTTTAACAGTTTCTAAATATCCGGAAATAAAAATGAATTTAAATATTCCGTTCGAATCTACGATTACAAAGCAAACCCCAGAACACTCAACTTTTGAGTCAATATAAAAATACCAGAAACTATAAAACCACAAATAAAGAATTACTGTGTAAAAAATAAAGTCCAATCAAACAATACGGTCGCGGAACCGCGGCCCAAGCAGGCAATGGCCGCGATTCCGCGGTCGTTTGTACGGATCACAGTCTCGAATTTCACAGTTATTCTTATTTTTATCTGCTGTATTTTTCAGGTATTTTTAATTCAGAAAAAATCCAGATTTTAAAAAATTTCCAGAGAGGGGGTATATTTTTTCGGTTCGGGTTCGATTGGAGTTTTAACTTCGTAAACACATCGCCTAATGCTCTAGCTAGGCTCTGATACCACTGTAGGGTTCCTAGGCACTCTTGTGAAGGTTCATAAGGCATCAAACATGCCCGGATAAAAATTTAGACGTGCCGAACAACCCATAACCGGGATCTTTGCTAGATTATTAGGGTTAAACATGCAAGATGATAACTTTTATCTAAGTGTGAGGGATTACAACCTTTGTAGTCCGCTCCTTCGCATCACAAGCTCCGAGTAGAAGTCCCTTTGCCGCGATCCACGATCTCCCGGACTCATGAGAGGCTCTACGACTCGAACGATCCATGCTAGCTTGAAGTGTTCCAAATCTCTGATGATCTACGTCGAAGTTGCAAAGACTCAAGCTATCTCACTCTAAAGAGATGAACACACTAATCTCATGGGCTAGATGAGATGAGGATGAGAGAGTAGTATTTTTGCTTTCTTTTTAAGTCATTTTCTCATATTTATTCATCACATAAAGAATTTCAAGTGAGCTTTTTCAAGAGAGAAGAAGATGATAATGGAAAATCATAATCATAATAATCCTTTTGTGATGAATAGAAAGAAATGTATATGATTGATATATAAACCATGGTCAAGGATGAGTGGCTAAGATTTTGTAGAGAATAAACTAGAGTTAGAGTTTGGTTGGGTTAGAAATGTGTCATCACAAAATATCTTAACCATGACAAAAGAAGATGCTTCTAGAAGGTGCATGAAGCAACTAACCCTAATCAAACCCTAACCTCATTTAATCATCCTTAAACATGTTTAACAATAAATCATATCATGTCACAATAATATATATCACATATATATTATATATATGCAACAAAAGAAAATAATACAATTAACATATATCGCATATATATCAATGTATCATCCAGTGAGAAAATGAAATAATAAAGCGAGCCAATATTAGATAATGTAATACAATATATCATATATATTATTATATATTAAATCATCGAATCAACACTTGATTTGATGATCCGGCTATATCGAATATTACCGACTAATATATCATGTACCGATTCATCGAATCAACACTTGATCCGATGTCTCAGTTCATATCTAAATATCGGGAGAATATAATACGGTATCTCATATCGCATTATTCTCGGTCCTGCACATATCACATATGTGTCTCTACTCCATTTCGCCTGAGCCAAGAAACCTCTGTGTAGGACTCTAAAGAATCGTCAATACGCCGGTAGCAGGTGATGATCATATCAAACACCCACAAGCTGCAAGCGGTCAGCTAAACGTAACAGCCACCCAGGTATTGAGCGATCAGAAGATCAACAAGCTAGCCTGTGCGTTCTTCTGTGAATCCAATCAGTAACACTCCCGTACAGTCCGGTCTGTTCGTCTGATATGTCACATATCAAGTCTAGGGGTGGTATACGTCAGACCCCAGTAACCGATAAGTCGTGTCGATGTGTGGCTCATAACGGGTCGAGAAACTACTAGTAACACTTACCAGTAAATCTCTATATCAGCCCTGGCCAGGGACTTCCAGTTATAGCCAATCGAACACAGCACAACATCAACTCCCTATACCGGGAGAGACGAATCCCCTCCTATCGCTCATTGCCTCCATGTGATTCGGGACTGTACCCAAAAGCCACCGTTTTGCACGCCCTCCTGGACGTGGTAAGGTGGAAATCAAAGCACAGTGGGAATCACACAAGACTCTATGACGATCTCGGGTCTACAGACTACCCTGTACCAGTGTCACCGGAGAACTGCCATCTGACGTGTGGTATATCACCATCTGGGAGTTCTCGGCGAGTCCGTCCAGTGTACCCAGTCTCCACTGAGCACCCGTACACCATCTCTGATGTCAAACACCGATGGATGTGGGATCATCCATCGCCCATCATATGGGTCAAGATGCGTATACGCTAGTCTACTCTGGTGTATCGATGCCCTGTCTCGATATACCCTCGACTAGGAACTGTTATAGGATGTACTCATCGACTACCAAGGCCCCACTAGTATGATCTCATCATAGTCCCAGTAGTCGAGTACAGATGCTAAGGGCTTTATCAACATGTGAGAGTAAAACAGTAAACCAATACAAGTCAACATGTTAAGATAAAGTGAAACCAAATAGCATACTATCATGACGAGCAAGAAAGTCATCTCTATATATATCCAAGCATCCATTATAATATACATCATATGTACAACAATAGCCTCTAGGGCATATACGTAACTTACATATTGAATATAGTATATATGATATATTATATAGACGTTGCTTATGTTTTGCACCCGTGCTAGCCTTGCCCCGCTCTGCCGTTAGTTACCTAACCTAACGGTGCAGACGGGACATCGAGGTGAATGCGGATGGCATAAGCGTACGTTGTATTTATCTGTGATGTTTAGGTGGACTTAGATGATGGGACATTCATTAATGAGATTAATGAAAAAAAATATACCTAAAAGATGTTGTGGAATCGAATTTCAAAAATCAGGTAGCTCCAGTTGTTGCTTTGCATAGCGGTGTTCCTTGTAGAACATCCAGCACCTTATTCGATAAGGAAAGAGCCGAGATCCTTTCACTGGGAGTGACCTCTTTAGCAATAACTAGCAGATGCTACAACCTTCGGTTTGTCTTTTGACTGCTTTTCTAGTTCTTGCTTTCCATAGTGGTATTGTGAATATCCTGCACCTCATTCGACGAGGAAAGAGCCGAGATCCCTTCACCGGGAGTGACCTCTTTAGCGAAACTAGCAAAAGCCCGAAAAACACTCCATTTGAAAACCATTTGATTCCGCAACGAGATCAAGTTCAAAGCGTTAAAGGTTTTCTTAAAAACCATCCGCAACCCTCCGTCATTTTAGGAAGTAGAGTACTTACTATTCGTGCTGTGTTTGTTGACCATAGTCAAGGCACAGTGTACGGTAGCTAAGTGATGTCTTCCTATACCGCATATGATGCGATTAGTTTGGACAGTCGCGTGACTTTGTTGACCTTAGTTAAGGGTCTTGTGGGTGGGTCTAATTAATCACGAAATGACGGGTAGAGCTTGACTAGTGCTTATGATTTGTTGACCATAGTTAAGGTCATAAGTGCTAGGGGTAAAAACCTTTATCGGGAGTTTCAAGTGTTGAAATTTGCAATGAGATTGCATACCTTCTATATGATAGTTGGATCCTGATACCCACTGTGAGTAATTGTTACTCCTGGAAGAGTTTTGCACATTATAATTAGCCGAACAAGTAGGTGTCTAGAAAGGTGTCAACGGGGTTACGCCCCTGGAAAAACGAGGTTTATTTTAATTAGGTCCGTGTGAAAGCACGGGGAACCTCCCTCAAAGTACCGGCACTGGACTGGCTGAAAGATCGGCGAACTTGTAGAGTGTAATTAATCCCGGCTAGTCTTTCATTTTAAGGTTTGAAGGAAGATTTGATTAAAACAGTGGGAGCCATCCTGATTAGATAAAATATATAACCAATCTAATCTTGCAAGAGCGCACGCAGAGTGTTTTCTTCTCTCTCTTTCCAGGTAGCGACCATGTCACGCCTTAATCAAGATAATAATATGGATGTATTGACCGAACCCGCTTATTATACTGAGCTGGGGACGTTGGTCCCGCTCCAACTTATAATTTTTATAAGACCGAGCAGGAAATAGGGGAATGTCAGGATTCCCATGCCGCCCAAACGAAGAAAGTGCATGATGATGCATCTTCTTCGGGTGTGTTCATTACAAAGAACTGTTTCTCTGTATCCTCTACGTCCTGGGTATTAGATACCGGATCAGGATCTCGCAAATGTAATCCGTTACATGGGCTACAGATAGGTAGAGAACTGAGAACGGGTGATAAATTTCAAGAATTGGAAACAGTGCAAGTATTGCAGCCAAAGTGTTGGCAGTTATCACTCTGTATTACCAGAATACACTGATTCTGAACGAATGTTATTAGATACCGAACCTGATAGACAACATCATATCAGTCTCTTTATTTACTAAAGAAGGATATAATTTTGTATTGTTGGATAATGTTTTGCACATTTCCTATATCAAGAGTTGATCGGTTCAGGCACGTTATCTAAAAGCATATACATTCTACATCAGACCACAGTTCTTAACGTACAGAACACGCACAAGAGGAAGAGTTCAGAAATGAACGAATCTTTCTTGAGGTATTGTAGACTAGGTCATATCAATATGACCCGACTACCTAAAGTTACATTTAGATGCATATTTAAATCAGTTTGAATTTACATCTTGTGAAACTTGCCAGTCATGTCATAAAGATAAGATGACCATAGCTCTGTTTACTCGAAACAGAGAAAGAGTTAGTGAACTCTTAGGACTGATACATAGTGATGTATAAAGGTCCCCAGTCTACATATGCCAGGATTGGTTCTTTGTACTTCCTTATATTCACTGATGATCTCTCAAGATTCGGACACATGTTCCTGTTGAAACACATGTCTGAAGCTTTTGAGAAATTCAAAGAATATAAGTCAGAAGTAGAGAACCAATACAGGTTTAAATATTATGTCCTATGATGAAATCAGGGAGGAGAATACTTGTGCATGGAATTCTTGGACTATTCTAAAGGAGAATGAGATTCTCTCTCGGTGTTACTCCTCTGAATACACTACAGCACAACGGTATATCGGGACGGAGCAATCGCACCCTATGAGATATGGTGCGCTCTATGATGAGTACTACTGAGTTATCTATTTCCTTTTGGGGGTTGTGCACTTGAGAAGCTGCATACCTATTGAATTGGATTCCAATCAAATCAGTGCCTACTGCTCTATATGAGATATGGTATGTGAAGAGCCTATCTCTTAAGTAAGTTAAGATTTGGGATTGTCCGGCCTATGTCAAAAGCAAAATCCGGACAAGATCGAGGCAAGGTCAGTTCTGTAGAACTGGAAGGAGTTCCAGCTATACAAACTACAGCTGATGATTTGACAGAACCAAAGGATTCAATAGTCCCCGACGAACCTCAGCCTCTTCGCCGATCTAGCAGGGTTCCTCACCTGCCTGAGAGATATTTTGGTTTCTCGATGACAGTGGGAGCGAGGATTGCATCATAAGATGATGACCCAACTAGTTTCGAGCAGGCCATCGGGAGTAGGGACTCTGTAAGAATGGCTGGATGCTTAGAGATCTGAGATGGAATCCATGTACACCAACAAAGTATGGACTTTGGATGCTATATCTGAAGGGTTAAATCCCCATCAGGAGCAAGTATATCTTGAGAAGATTACTTGGTGTAGATGGAAAAGTTGAGACTTTCAAAGCTAGACTTGTTAATGGTTTTCATCATCGACCAGGCGTGGATAATGATGAAACCTTTTCCAGTGGCTTTGCTTAAGTCCATCTGGATCCTACTTAACATTGCTACATACCATAACTACGATATCTGGTGGTTGGGTGTCATGAAATTTTTTCTAAATACTGATTTAGAAGAGAACATCTATAAGTACACAGCCAGAGGGCTTCATAAACAGTGGGAGCAGTGGAAACGTGTGTAAGTTGCTTTACAGAATAAAGCAGGTATCGCGGAGTTGGAACGTCTGTTTTGATGTGATAGTCAAAGAGTTTGACTTCATCAAAATGGTAGATGAACCTTGTATATACAAAAAGGTAGTAGAGAGTAAGGTGGTGATCCTCGTAGAGTACGTGGATGACATACTCTTGACAGGGAAAGAGTTTCCTATGCTACGCTCGGTCAATCTCCTCTTATCACATGAATTCTCCATATAGGATCAAAGTGATTCCTCCTTAATTCTAGGTTTTATATCTATGAGATAGATCTAATTGGATGTTAGGATTCTTGCTAGTAGTAGTGAGAAGGCATCAATTGATCCTAGGGAGAATCGCTGGAATGGTTCCAGGGTGGTAAGGTCGACTGAATGTCAGTCACAGGCATTGTCTTTACCCTCAGTGGAGGGACGGTATGTTGGAAAAGTTCCAAGCTAGATACCGTGGCAAACTAGACGATAAAGGCTGGTGACATCGCTATCAAAGATACTACCAAAGAGGCAGTTTGGGTGTATATTGGTTCATGAGATGAACTAGGTTCCGACCATTGTGTGACAATGGAAGTGTGGCTTTGGCCCAGGAACCCCGGTCCCATCAGTGACCCAGACATATTCTGAGGTAGCATCACCTGATCATGGAAATAGTAGATCTCCAGGGTGATCAAGGTTAGGAGAGTAGACTCAGAGGACAACACGGCGGATCCACTCACAAAGGCCTTTTCCCAGAGAGAGACTTTTATGGGATGGTTGAGTATAAGATACTACAACCACTGCTACAGATGGCCCTAGTGCAAGTAGGAGATTGTTAGTTATATGTATGCACTAGAGGCCATTACTGTACATGAGATGTATATATTGTAGTGGATGCTGGGACATATATAGGTAGGACTTTCTTGCTCAACATGATAGTACGCTATCTGGTTGCTCTTTATCTTAACATGTATACTTGCTGTCTCTCTATTACATGTTGATAAAGCCCTTAGGATGTGTGCTCGACTTCCAGGACTATGATGCAGATCATACTAGTGGGGCCTGGGTATTCAATGAGTACATCCTTCAATGTTCCTAGTCATGGGAATATCGAAACGGGGCATCGACATTCCAGAGTAGACTAGCGTATATCTTCTCGACCCATGTGATGGGCGATGGATGATCCCATATCTATTGGTGTTTGAAATCAGAGATGGTATGCGGGTGCTCAGTGGAGACTGGGTACACTGAACGAACTCACCGAGAACTCCCAGATGGTATTATACCCCACGTCAGATGGCAGTTCTCTGGTGACACTGGTACAGCTTAGTCTGTTGACCCGAGATCTTCATAGAGTCTTGTGTGTCTCCCACTGTGCTTTGATTTGCACCCTACCACGGCTCTACTGAGTCATGCAAACAGGTGGTTTTTTGGTACAGTCCCGATTCACATGGAGGCAATGAGCGATAGGAGGGGATTCGTCTCTCCCGGTATTGGGGGTTGATGTTGCGCTATGCTCGACTGGCCATAACTGGAAATCCCTGGTCAGGGTTGCACTGATTTACTGGTAAGTGTTATCAGTAGTTTCATGCTTGTTATGGACCTTACATCGGCATGACTTATCAAGCTACTGGGGTCTGACGTTTACCACCCCTAGGCGAGATATGCGACATATCAGACGAATAGACCGGACTGTGCGGTAAGTGTTACAGATTGGATTCATAGGAGTGTGAGTAGGCTTGCTCGTTGATCTTCTGATCGATCAATACCCGGGTGGCCATTACGTTTAGCAGACCGCTCGCGGCTTGTGGGTGATTGATATGATCACCACCTACTGCCGGCGTATTGACGAGTCTTTAGAGTCCTACACAGAGGTTTCCTGGCTCAAGCGAAACGAAATAGGAGCGCATATGAGATATGTCCGGGACTGAGAATAATACCAGTATGTGATACTGTGTTTTATTCTCGCGATTTGTATCATCGGTCGGTTATATGTGATATAGCCGGGTTACCGAATCAAGTATTGATTCGATATATTGATACACTAGATATTAGTCGGTTATATGCGATATGACCGGATCATTAAATCATGTATTGATTTAATGATTTAATGTATAATTATATATTTGATATATTACTTTACATTAACTAGTATTGGTTCACTTAAGATTGACTTTCTCACTTTTTGTGTACAAGTTATATATATGATATATGTTTGTGCACTAGTTTGTATCATGATTGATGATACATGCAAACTTGGGTGTGTGTATGACTTACACTATGTTTAGGTTAATGGTTTATGTTTTTGTTTATTTTGGTAAAAACAAAATGGTGGCTTTCTTTGTTTTGCTTGAAGCTTCATGAAGTTTTTAAGCATCTTTGACAAAGTCTAACCATTTTGTTTTGCATAAGATTTTCACTAACCTAACCATTAACTCAAACTAAGGTTTAGTCTTTACAAAGGTTAACTCACCTATGGTTGCATTATGATAGACTTCACTTGATTATTCATTTGGTTAATTCATTGTTCATTTCATATTCTTTTCTTTCTTCTTCTTCTTCTTCAAGAAGAAGAAAGCTTGCCAGAAAATTTTCAAGTGAAGAAAAAGAGTGAGAAATCCAAATCCAAAGTGAACCCACTTCCTATTTCTTCATCCTCTACCACTTGCCATGTAGTATAGGGTGTTCTCTTCATAAAGTTCATGACCAAGTGAAGATGGAGCTTCAGCTTGAGTCTCCTCGACGTAGATCATCTTCGGCCACGAAGTCAACGACCTAGCCCGTTCATTTCTCCGAGGAAACCATCACAAGAGTCCGGGATCGCGATGATCGCAGCGAAGGGACGTCAACATGGAGCTTTAGAAGTGAAGGACCGGATCTACAAAGGTTGTAATCCCTTTCACTCAGTAGCAAAGTAGTTTACTTGCTTTTAGTTTCGCCTTACCTCTAGTATACGATCTTGCATAGGGTTGTTCGGCACCTAAAAATTTGATTTTGGCATGGTAGATGCCTTGTAGAACCTTGTTAGTATGCCTAGGAACCCTACATGTTCTCATACTTCATCACATTCACTGACGATCTCTCTAGGTTCGGATATGTGTATCTGATGAAACACAAATCTGAAGATTTTGAGAAATTCAGAGAATTCAGAAACGAAGTGGAGAACCAGATTGGCAAAAGTATCAAGATCCTCCGATCGGATAGAGGAGGGGAGTACTTAAGCACGGAATTCCTAGATTACTTAAAAGAGAATGGAATTCTCTCTCAGCTTACTCCTCCTTATACACTACAGCACAATGGTGTATCGGAGCGGAGGAATCGTACACTACTGGATATGGTTTGCTCCATGATGAGTAGTACTGAGTTGCCTCTTTCATTCTGGGGACATGCGCTTCAGACAGCAGCATACCTACTGAACTACGTTCCATCCAAATCTGTGCCTAAGACTCCATATGAAGTATGGAGTGGAAGAAATCCATATCTTAAGCGATTTAAGATATAGGGTTGTCCGGCCTATGTGAAAACACAGAAACCGGACAAACTAGAGGCACGGTCAGTTCTATGTAAATTTGTGCGATATCCTAAAGATTCACTAGGATATCTGTTCTACTACACTGAGGAACAGAAGGTGTTTGTATCTCGCCATGCTACCTTTTTAGAAAGGGAGTTTCTTGCAAAAGAAACTAGTGGGAGTTCGGTAGAACTGGGAGAAATCCATAAACCACAAAATGTAACTGAAGATTTGGTGGAACCGCTAGATTTAGTTTTACCCAACGAACCTCAGCCACTCCACAGATCTGTAGGATTTCTCATCCGCCCGAGAGATACTACGGTTTTCTCATAGACGGGGATCGAGAGGATTGCATCTTGGAAGAAGATGATCCTACCAGTTTCAGGCAGGCCATTATCAGTAGGGACTCTGATAAGTGGCTGGATGCTATGCGATCCGAAATGGAGTCCATGTACACCAATAAAGTGTGGACCTTGGATATTGCTCCACATGGGGTAAAACCCGTTGGATGCAAATGGATCTACAAAAGAAAACTTGGTGTAGATGGGCAGGTGGAAACCTATAAGGCTAGACTCGTTGCAAGAGGTATTCGTCAAAGACCTGGTGTGGACTATGACGAAAATTTTTCTCCAGTGGCTATGCTCAAATCCATCCGGATCCTACTTGCCATTGCTTCCTTCCATGACTATGAAATCTGGCAGATGGACGTAAAAACGGCTTTTCTAAACGGCAGTTTGGAAGAATGCGTTTATATGGATCGACCAGAAGGTTTTGTAGACAGTGGGAGCAGCGGAAAGGTGTGCAAGTTTCTTAAATCCATTTATGGATTAAAGCAGGCGTCGCGGAGCTGGAATATCTGTTTTGATGAGGCAATCAAGGAATTTGATTTCATCAAAAACGAAGATGAACCTTGTATCTATAAGAAGATTGTAGGACGAACTGTTGTGTTCCTAGTCTTGTACGTGGACGACATTCTTTTGATAGTAAATGATGTTCCTATGCTACAATTGGTCAAGCTATTCTTGTCACAACGGTTCTCCATGAAGGACCTGGGTGATGCCTCATACATTCTGGGGATCAAGATCTACAGAGATAGATCAAAGAGACTACTGGGACTTTCACAGTCCAGGTACATAGAGACCGTACTAAAGAGATTTAGTATGGAAGATTCCAAGCGCGGTAATGTACCCGCATTGCACGGAATCACCCTCTCCAAGGGGATATCTCCCAAGACTGACGAGGAGAGGGTTCGCATGAGCACTATACCCTACGCTTCGGCGGTAGGATCTATAATATATGCGATGCTATGTACAAGACCAGATGTAGCTTACACGCTGAGCGTGGTGAGCCGGTATCAGTCAGACCCAGATGAGAACCACTGGACGGTAGTGAAGAACATTCTCAAGTACCTGAGAAGGACTAAGGAGATGTTCCTGGTTTACAGTAATGGAGACCTCAGAGTCGAGTCCTATACCGATTCAAGCTTCCAGAGTGACAAGGATGATAGCAAGTCTGTCTCGAGTTTTGTGTTTACCCTCAACGGAGGGGCGGTGAGTTGGAGGAGTTCCAAACAGGATACCATCGCAAACTCGACGATGGAGGCTGAATACATTGCTGCAAGCGATGCCGCAAAAGAGGCGGTCTGGATGAAGAAGTTCATTAGTGAACTTCAGGTGGTTCGGTCCATTGTTGACCCAATACCTTTGTATTGCGATAACAATGGGGCTATAGTTTTAGCGAAGGAACCAAGGTCCCATCAGAAGTCCAGACACATCTTAAGGCGGTATCACCTGATCAGGGAGATCATTGATCGCCAGGAGATCGAGGTACGGAGAGTGGACACAAAAGACAACACGGCGGATCCATTCACAAAGGCCCTCCCTCAAACACAGTTCGAGCGAATTTTTGAGCTATTGGGTATGCGGTACGCCAGCAGCTGGCCATAGAGCAGAAGTTGGGTATGCGGTACGCCAATTACTGGCCTTTAGTGCAAGTAGGAGATTGTTGGATATGTATGCCCTAGAGGCCATTATTGTATAGTACTAGTTTGTATAATACATTTTGGAAGCTTGGGATACATACGGGTTTACGACAGTCTTGCTCGATATAGTAGTATGCTACTTGGTTTGTTTCTATCTTAATATGTGTATATGTTTCTATTAATATATCGCTAATACATTTTGGTGGAGCCCTTAGGATCATTGCTTGACTACCGGCTTGTGATGGCGATCACAGTAGTGGGGGCTGGGTAGTCTATAAGCACATCCTTATTTTGGTCCCTAGTCATAGGATTATCGAGACAGGGCATCGATACTCCAGAGTGGACTGGTGCATACGCTTCTTATCCCAGCAGGGGAGATGGTTTGTCCTACAGCCATCAGTACGTCGTACTGGAGATAGTATGCAGGTGCTCGTTAGGTTACGAGTACACTGGACAAGACTCATCGGGAACTGTTTAGTTGGTATTATACCTATCGTCAGTTAACAGTTCCCAGGTGACATGAGTACAGCTTAGTCCGTTGACTTGATACTGTCACTTCGCCTCGAGTGTGTTCCCACTGTTCTTAGATTATTACCCTACCACGAATCTATTGAGTCGTACAAACAGGTAGTAGTTGGGTGCAGTCCCGAAGCACTTGGAGGTAGTAACGGTTAGACAGGATTCATCTCTCCCAGTATTGGGAGTTGATATCGCGCTATGTCTAGGAGAGCCATTACACATAGTCATCCCTGGCCAGGGCAAGCGAGATTTGCTGGTAGTGTTACCAGTAGTTTCTCAGGGTGTTCTAGGCTACACTCCGACATGACTTGTACCGCTATTAGGGGACTGACGTTTACCGCCCTTAGGCCCGACATGCGATACTCTCAGACGAACAGACCGGACTGTATGGAGATTGTCACATTCAGGCTCAGTAGGAGTTCAGATGGGTTCACCTCATCAGTCTTCTTATCGGCATCTACCCGGGGACCGTTACGTACAACTAGTACCGCTTGCGGCCCGTGGTTAAACCCACTTCCAGCATAGTGTCGAGTCTTTAGAGTCCCACACAGAGGGTTGTTCGCCTTTGGGCAAAACAGAGTAGAGGTCGCATAGTTTTGCGACGGGGTTCGTTCACGTCCGCGCACTTGTGCACGTTTGGTGTCCGGGCAGTTATTACTAGCGGGCTTTGGTTTAAGCAAGATCCTAGAATTTGTTTTGGGATTGGTTTTGTCTCATTGTATTCGTGTTCCTCGGAACACGGATGCGGGTATGTATGCACAGTTGACAGAGGCAGGGGAATCTCATTAGGGTTATTGACCGTTGACTTTTTCTTAACCTTAATGAGAATGGGAAATATGATTAATGATATTAATTAAGGATAATTGTGCCACGGTTAGGTTGACCATTTGACTTTTGTTGACCTTTTGACTTTGGTTGACCGGTTGACTTTTGTTGACCTTTTGACCATCATCATTTCATTTGCAAGATACTTCTTGTTTCTTGGAAAATGCATTTAATGTTGAAATGATAATGGTCATTCCAAACTAACCATCACATTTTCCTTAGTTATTATTATTATTATTATTATTATTCTTATTTGAGAGCATGGTTGTAGATTTTCTAGTTAATTCTCACTTGCTCTTTCTCTTTCATGCAAAGCTCTCCCTCTTCTTCTCTCAAAGCTCTCATCTTTCATGTGTTGAAAACCATGAGCTTTGTAAGATAAAACCATCAAGACATCACTCTACTCATTCTAGGGTTCTTAGTTTAGCAAGCCAAGCACTCTAGTTACCTCTTGGTTGAGGTAGGAGCTCAAGGTAGAGGCTTTCGGATGGATCTATCTTCGGCAAAGAGAAGACGACGAGGAGGAGCCGTCTACGCCACTCCAAGGAGCAAGCAAGAAGGAGGACCACAACAAGAAGAGAAGGAGTTCAAGATCTAGGTATAACCATCTAACTTTGTAGCTAAAACTTTTAGCTTGTTTGTTAGTTTTTGTTTAGCAAAGATCCTTTATGGTTGGTCCATGTTTCCTTATGAGAAAAATTTGATTTTTACCTATTCCGCCTCCCCGAAAGCACCGGGGTGGGTAACGTGGACCTTTCAGTAATACAGAGAATCCTAGAAGAAATTTGGTGCACTGCCGAGTTGACTCGGCCGCGGATCCGCGGCGGATCGCTTGGATCGGCCGCGGATCTGCGGTCTTCTGAGCAACTCATCCATCTGAAGATAGGTATAGTACCATATGGAAGTTCTCGGCGAGTCCGTCCAGTGTACTCACACCTAGTGAGAACCTGCATTTGATCTTAGGTGCATCAGACCAATGGCTGCGGGACTAACCATCCCCCGACGGGGGTAGAAACATACACACCAGTCTACTCTGGAGTATCGGTGCCCAGTCTCGATACTCACGCGACTGGGGACCATTTAAGGATGTGCTTATGGACTACCATGCTCCCACAAGTATGATCGCCATCACAACACGGGTAGTCAAGCAAGATCCTAGGGGCTTTATCATATGTAACCGCAATATGTAATAACGAGTATGACATATGCCATGTTAAGATAAAGACAAACCACTATAGTATACCACCGTATCGAGTCTTTATCAATATGTGCAATCTAGATATAACAAAAATACAAATAAATACCATATCCCGATAAAGACAAGACAAATAATACACTATAAAACTGAGCAAGATTGTTCTGTACATACATATCCCTAGTATCCATATGTATACATATACAATACTGGCCTCTAGGGCATATACATCCAACAGATATTTTGTGAAGATATTTTGTTAACCCAACCCAAACCCTTAACTCTAGTTTATTCTCTACATGAGTTAATGCCTTCATTTATTAACTCATGGTTGTCATTTGTAACCACAACAATAATTCATTATTCATCACAAAATCTTTCTTCTTCTTCTTCCTCCTTGAAAAAGCTTTCTAGCTTTTTGTGAAGTGATGATTTAAAGTGAGAAAATGAAAACAAAAGAGAGAAAAATTCATACTTCATCATCCTCATCTATTCTAGCCACTTATATTAGGGTGTTCACTTCACTAATACTTGATTAGAGAAGTGAGAGCTTGAGTTTGAGATTCTTCAAGGTAAATCATCTTCGAAAAGGAAGACTTCAAGCAAGTATGGATCATTCGACTTGTGGAGCCTTTCTAGAGTCCGGAAGTTCATGGATCGTGGCGAAGGGACTACTACTCGGAGCATATGAAGTGAAGGAACGGACTACAAAGGTTGTAATCCCTCTCTCTTAGATATAAAGTTGTCTACATGCAAGTTAACCCTAATTCTCTACTTAAGATCTTGGTTAGGGTTTGTTTAGCACCCCAAAAATTTTAAAGTAGCACGATTGATGCTTGCCAAAACCTTCACAAGGTTCTATGCTAACCCTACATTATAGGCATCATTCTAGAATAAATTGTAGGGTTCTTAAGCACGACAGCAAGGTTTCGGGTGGCACCGTCCATGCCATTTTCAAATTTTTGTCATGCTAAAGAACTCTAACCTAGGATGTTTAACTAGAGAATCATACGAAACATAAAGTAAACAACTTTACTTCTAAGTGATTAGGAATTACAACCTTTGTGTCCCGTTCCTTCACTTCATTAGCTCCAAGTAGTGGTCCCTTTGCTGCGATCAAAGAACTCCCGGACTCTTGAGAAGCTCCATAAGGTGAATGATGCATGCTTACTTGTAGTCTTCGAAATCCATGATGATCTACTTCGAGGAAACACGAACTCAAGCTATCTTTTCACTAATATGAAATTAGTGAAGCTAACACCCTAATCTAAATGGCTGGTATAGAAGGGGATGATGAAGTAGAAATTTTGCTCACTTTAGAATTTCTTTTCTCACTATTTTTCTTTATCTCCAAAAATCAAGAGAGAGCTTGAAGGTGATGAAGGAGGAAGAAGATGAATGAATAATTGAGATGAGGTTAGAAATGCAACCATGGTGAGTTATGTCATGCTTAACCCTTGTAGTGAATAAACCATGGCTAAGGGTTAAATGCTAGGTTAATAAATATCTTAAGTGAAAACAAAAGAGGTGGACTTTAGTCAATGTTCTATAAGCTTCATCCAAGCTCATAAACATGACTAATTGTTCACTAATTTTGAATTTGCTTAATAATAAATATTAACCCATATTAATCCTAGAATGGTGTATCTTACATCGTTGTTGCATGTGTAACCTAGCATGACACATGAATATATATCGCATATATATTTATGTGTGCAAAAAGAAAACAATACATTTAACATATATCACATATATATCAATGTATCCTAAGTGAGAAAAAGAAATGTTTAAGTGAGCTTATATTAGTTAATGTAATGTAATATATAAAATATATAATTATACATTAAATTATTAAATCAATACATGATTTAATAATCCGGCTATATTACCTATAACCGACTAATATAATATGTATCATTTTATCGAATCAACACTTGATCCGATAACCCGGCTATATCATATATAACCGGCCGATATCAAATATCGCGAGAATAGAATACGGTATCACGTACACGTATTAATCTCGGTCCCGCACATATCACATATGTGCTTCTCCATTTTGCCTGAGCCAGGAAAGCTCTATATAGGACTCAAAAGACTCGTCAATACACCGGCAGTAGGTGATGATCATATCAAACACCCACAAGCTGCAAGCGGTCAGCTAAATGTAACAGCCACCCGGGTATTGAGCGATCAGAAGATCAACAAGCAAGCCTGCTCACACTCCTGTTAATCTAATCAGTAACACTACCGTACAGTCCGGTCTCTTCGTCTGATATGTCGCATATCCAGTCTAGGGGTGGTTAACGTCAGACCCCAGTAACCGATAAGTCGTGCCGATGTGAGGCTCATAACGGGTCGAGAAACTATTGATAACACTTACCAGTAGATCTTCATATCAGCCATGGCCAGAGACTTCCAGTTATAGCCAATCGAGCACAGCGCAACATCAACCCCCAATACCGGGAAAGACGAAACCCCTCCTATCGCTCATTGCCTCTATGTGATTCGGGACTGCACCCAAAAGCCACAGTTTTGCACGTTCTCATGAACATGGTAAGGTGGAAATCAAAGCACAGTGGGAATCACACAAGACTCTATGACAATCTCAGGTCTACAGACTAACCTGTACCAGTGTCACCAGAGAACTGCTATATGACGATAGGTATAATACCAACTAGGAGTTCTCGGTGAGTCCGTTCAGTGTAGCCAGTCTCCACTGAGCACCCGTATACCATCTTTGATGTCAAACACCAATGGATGTGGGATCATCCATCGCCCATCATATGGATCAAGATGCGTATACGCTAGTCTACTCTGGAGTATCGATGCCCTGTCTCGATACACGCTCGACTAGGAACAATTATAGGATGTACTCGTGGACTACCCTGGCCCAACTAGTATGATCTCCATCATAGTTCTAGTAGTCAAGTACATATCCTAAGGGCTTTATCAACATGTGAGAGCAAGACAGTAACACAATACAAGTCAACATGTTAAGACAAAGTGAAACCAGATAGCATACTATCATGTCGAGCAAGAATGTCCTCTCTATATATATCCAAGCATCCACTACAATATGTAAGTATACGGTAGCGCCCCGGCCAATAATCTTAGGCCAAACCGGAACAAAAACTTTTACAACTGGCGCTATCGCATACTATAACCCGGATCTTGCCATTAACGCTAAACTAACAAACTGTAAAGAGGTAGAAAGGCTATACAGATCGATTCGTGTCCTTCAGTCTTTAGCCATCATCCCACGCTCCTCGCGGCATCTCCGATCTCCTGTCTCCACGTCGAGGTGGCACCACGTCAACGAATCTTTATACGGGCTCCCGCCTCTATACCGAGGCAACTCGGACATGTAGTATGCTAACCGACATGTCCAAGATGAAGTAGAGAATGAGTGTGAATACTTTGTCTTAAACACCCTAGGGTTTTCATCACATGAGAGGGTTAGGGTGGAGGTTGAAGAAGATGCAAAGGGATGAAAAGTGTGAGCTCAAGAAAATCAAGTGAGCAAAAAACCAAGTCTCAAAAATAACCCCTTGGCTGTCCACTAATTTTGGGTGTGGTATATATTAGGTTTTGTGTTGAAATATCAAGGAAAATATCTTACCAAAATATCTCCACAAACCCTAAAAAATATCCTACTCAAAATAGACACCATTAATTCTTTAATGACTCACTAGATGACTCATTACATGAGTCATTAGTGAACATTCTAGAATAAATGTGTCATCCAAAGTGAGTCACACTTTCCAAAACCATTTAAACATTTAAACTAAAATGTTTAACCAAAAGAAATGCATCTTCTAAAGTAATCTCGTAGCGGATTACGAGAATACCCCTCACCTGTATATACATACCTGTATCCATATTCCGACCGAATACGAATACGATGAGACTAAGATATTCCGACTCAATATAATACTTGGATCCGGCTTAAACCAAAGCCCACCAGTATTATCTGTCCGAATCATGACACGTGCACAGGTACACATGCATGTTCGAACCCTTCCATAATACCATACGGCCTCTACAACGTTTCGCCCGAACTTGGGAAACAATCTGTGGGGGACTCTAAAGACTCGTCAATACTCTGGCCGTGGGTTTAACCCCAAGCACGTCAGCGGCACTAGCTGTGCGTAACGGCTACCCATGTACTGACCGAAAGGGAAGACGATAAGCGAACTCATCCTGGAACCCTACTGAGCCTATCAGTGACAATATCCATACAGTCCAGCCCGTTTGTGTATGAGCATCGCATATTGGGCCTAGGGGGCTGGTAACATCAGACCCCCATAAGCTGTATAAGTCATGTCGGAGGGTAGCCCTGAACACCCTGAGAAACTACTGGAATACCTACCAGTAATTCTCACCTGCCTTGGCCAAGGACTTGGTGTAATGGCTCTCCTAAACATAGCGCGATCTCACCCTCAATACCGAGAGAGACGAATCCACTGCCGATCCGCTCACTGCCTCTATGTGGCTCGGGACTGTACCCAACTAAAACCTGTTTGCATGACTCCTTTGAACCGTGGTAGGGTAGTAATCTAAGCACAGTGGAAACTCACATGAGACAAATGATGACCTCAGGTCGATGAACTAACATGTACATATGTCACCAGGGAACTGCTATCTGACGCTAGGTACAATACAACTAGTAGGTTCCCAGCGAGTCATGTCCGGTGCGCTCATAACCCAATTGTTAGTGTATATGCCCTAGAGGCCATTACTGTATCATACTAGTTTGTATATTACTTATTGGAAGCTTGGGATATTCACAGTTGTATAGACAATCTTGCTTAAAATAGTAATATGCTACTTGGTTTGTTTCTACTTTAATATGTGCATGTGTTTCTTTTAACATATTGCTTATACATATTAGTAGAGTGTTGGAGATAGTGCCCTCAGAGTCAATTATTAGGTCACAGGTACGTGATTGCAATGATTGAGGGAGGACCTATCCCGGTAGGACAGTCTTACTCGAGATGATAGTATGCTATCTGGTTTATCTTTATCATCGTGTACTGCTTTAGGTGACCTGACAAGTCGCTATTACACGTTGATAGAGCCCCTAGGATTCTTGCTTGACCACCAGCAGTATGAGGGCGATCATATAAGTGGGAGCTGGGGTCTATAAGCACATCTTTAAATGGTCCCTAGTTGTGAGAGTTTCGAGATAGGGCATCGATACTCTAGAGTAGACTAGTGTATACAGTCGAGACCCCGACGAGGGGCGGTGGCCGGTCTCACAAGCCACTGGTGTCAGTTGGATCACCTAAGATGTATACAGGTGCTCATTGGGTTATGAGTACACCGGACAGGACTCGCCGGGAACATGCTAGTTGTTCATATACCAGACGTCAGATGGCAGTTCCCTGGTCACATGTGTACAGGTTAGTTCATCGACCTGGGGATCGTCATTTGTCTTGTGTGAGTTCCCACTGTACTTTGATTACTACCCTACCACGGCTCAAAGGAGTCGTGCAAACAGGTTTTAGTTGGGTACAGTCCCGAGCCACATGGAGGCAGTGAGCGTATCTTCAGGGGTTCTTCTCTCCCGGTATTGGGGGTGAGGTCGCGCTGTGTCTAGGAGAGCCATTACACGATGCCCTCGGCCGAGGCAAGGAGATTTACTGGTAGGTATTCCAGTAGTATCTCAGGGTGTTTTGGGCTACACTCCGACACGACTTGTACCGTTTTTGGGGGTCTGACTTTTACCAACCCCCTAGGCCCGCCATGCGATGCTCATAGACGAACGGACCGGACTGTACGGATATTGTCACTGACAGGCTCAGTAAGGTTGTCAGGCTGAGTTCGCTCACAGACGTCCCTTTTAGTCAATACCTGATAGCCCGTTACGTATTGGCTTATACCTCTGACATGCTAGTGGTTAAATCCACAACCAAGGTGTTGACGAGTCTTTAGAGTCCCCCACATTCAGTTACTCAGCTTTCGGGCGAAAAGCTGTAGAGGCCGTATGGAGATATGGCAGGGTCCGATCAGATACGTGCGGTATTGCACGGATCAGGATCGGACAGTTTGTACTATAGGCTGTATGGATATATGGCAGGGTTCGATCAGATACGTGCGGTATTGCACGGATCAGGATCGAACGAATATTACTGGCCGGCTTTGGTTTAAGCCGGATCTTAGTATAGTACAGTGTAGATTTTGTCTCATTGCATTTGTAGTTCGGTCGGAATACAAATGCGGGTATGTATGCACAGTAACGGGGTTTTCCTGTAATTTATTACGGGACCAGTTTTCTGGAGTTGCCAGTTTGCTTTCCGTTTCGGCCGATTTCCTTTGTATCGTTCATTGGCCGAAGATTGGTGGAGGAGGGCTTATTTGCATTGTTGCAAATAAGTGTTTGTGGAGGGGGTTCTTTGCATCTTGTTGCTTCATGATGACTTCACCATCATTGACTTGTTTTGACTCCATCATGGCTTGACTTTTAAAGTCATGATTGTTGATGATGATGAGGGGTGAGGTTGGTGGAGTGTTGGGTTTATGTTTGTGATGATTTCCTTTCATATGATAACCATTCCTCTCTCTCTCTTGCATAATATGAGTATGGCTCCCCTTTTTTGATACATGGATTCTCATTCTCTCCACCACAATTAGCATGGCCGGCCACTTCATGAAGTGGTCTGTCCAAAATTTTTGGATGGGGATTTGTTGTTCTTTTCATGCTCCCAAAATCCCCAAGTCCCTCTACATAGTTCTTGTATCATCCCTCCACCATATGGCACCTCCATGAACCCCAAATGAGACACAAGTCTCTACACTACATTCTACAGTAAATCTTGGGCACGTCGACTAGCCAGCTTCATGCCCGAGTTGCCTCGGCATTGAGGTGGGAGCCCGTAAAAGAAGTAGGCGATGTGGTGCACTTCCGGCGACGAGGTGGAGACAGGACATTCCGCGGGAGATCGGGACGACGACGAGAAGACCGGAGGACTCGGGTCAGTCGGTATATCTCTCTTCCCCATCTTGTAGTTAGCTAGGACTAGTTAATGGTTCGATCCGGGTATTAGTGCACGGTGGTGCCAGTTCATGAAAATTTAAAGTTTATCACCGCTTCCGCATTTCGGCCTCGGGATGGAGGTTGGGGCGCCGCCGTGCACTTACAGTGGTATCAGAGCCTCGCCATTAACTTAGTCTAGCTTTGTTTGATGTGTTTACATTTCCGATCGACCAAAATTCCAAAATCCGCATTTTTGTTCACATCAGTTTCCTGTTGAAATTTTTTGGAGTCGAAAAATTTTTCAGGTTGAAGAAAAGTGATGTTCTAGGAGAAATAAGAGTTCTGTGAAAATTCGATGCACTAACTCCACTGTAGGAGCGCGGAACCGCGGCCAAACACCCCTTTGGGCCGCGGTTCCGCCGCACTATTTTGGGGTCGCTGCATCAAATTTCTGCAGTATCTTTTTGGGCTGAAAATAGGGGTTTTGGAATAATAACATTGGGCCCAGAATTTCTTGATCGGCTACAGTAATGCTTGGGGGCCCACTTGTTAAAATTTGATTGATCGGATATTTTAAACACATTATTTCACAGTATTTACATTATATCTGTGACCGTGAATGTCACTTGATCGGTAAATCCGGTCTAACTGCTATAGCCCGGTTAGACGGATTTGCGAACGTGACTTTCACGTTGATGTTCTATGTATTGCTGTGATGTTGCGGATCGGTCATGGGGGATAGCCTGGATGCAATGCTAGTACAGTGTTTTGTTGTATTATGTACATTTGTTATTGCGGGGTGAGCGTCCGACATGTGGACTGCCGTCACTGCCTGTTTGTATTATTATTTTGGGGTACGGCCAGGTTGCGGTCGATGTACCCATTGTATGTATATTTTACTTTCTGTACTAGGATTACCCCAAGGTGGGGTGCACGGATAGCCGGGTTCTAGAGGGCAACAAGCCCGCATCTCATGGCATTGAGACGGAGGGGGCTTTGCTCTAGGATTGGCGGGCTATTCGCCACACTCGTAGGGGGTACAGGTTGACCCAGGAGGGGTACCCAAGTTACCGGATTCCGTAAAGTGCTGGGTGGTCTATTCATGTTGCTGAAGGGGGCTGCCTCGCTTCAGGTTTTGGCGGGTAACTTGCCGCGCCCGTAGGGGTCTAGGATTCCATTGCACAGGCTATCCACACGACCAGGGGAACGTCGGGTTTCTGTAGTGGCTCTGTGAAACCCGGGGATCCCAGATATCTGTATTGTTTCTGTGATGCTGTACATTTCTGTGATGTTGCATTTTTATCACGCCTTGAGCGAATATAATATATTGGTATATATATATTAGTAGATGTTGTATATGTTTTGCATCCGCGCTAGTCCAGTCCCCGCTCTGTCGTTAGTTATCTAACCTAACGAGTAATGACGGGACCCAGTGGCGAATGCGGATGGCATATACGTACGTCATATTATTTTCGTTCTTTGTGATGTGATCAATTGATGGGACTGCGTTGATTCGGATCAATGCAAGTTAAAACAAACCTAATCTGATGTTGTTGGAACACTTTTCAAAAAGCTGTTATTGCAAGGACGTTCACTTTTGTTTTGCATCGTGATATTCAGTTGGAATATCCTGCTTCTCAGTCGACGAGGCAAGGGCCGAGATCCTTTCACCGGGAGTGACCCCTTGGACAAAAAGTTTGCGTCAGGGCAATAACTTCACTATAGCCGATTACTTTTGCTTTGCACCATGGTATTCAGTTGGAATATCCTGCACCTCATCCTACGGGGAAAGAGCCGAGATCCCTTCACCGGGAGTGACCTCTTTAGCAATGGTTTTCGTCACTATATTTTTAAAAATCTATCCGGTTCCTTCAACGATATCAAGTTCTTTACGTTAAAGGTTTTCGCCAGAAACCATTCGTAGCCCTCCGTCGTTTCATATAAATAGTCAATAGTATTCAAGCTGTGTTTGTTGGCCAAAGTCAAGGCACAGTGTTTGGTAGCTGTTGGTTATTCATATGCAGCATAGATAGATGCGTTGGTTTGGAACAGTCGTATAGCCTTGTTGGCCAAAGTCAAGGGCTTGTGCGGGTGGATTCGAATCAACCTGGAGAATGACGGGTAGAACTTGACATGTGACTTATGATTTGTTGGCCAAAGTCAAGGTCATAAGAGCATGGGGCAAAAATATCATCGTGAGTTTCAAAAGTACTGAAACTTGCCAGATATGCGCATACCTTCTGGAGTGTGATAGCGTGAGCGGATTCCGTCACGTTATCATGCGATGATAGTTGGATCCCGATTCCCACTGATGAGTTAGTATACTCCTCGGGTGACCCCGACTAATTCTTCTTTCAGGTTTGGAGGAGAATTTGAGGTACAGTGGGAGGTTTCCAGATTAGATAAATTGGTAACCATTCTGATCTAGGTTAGAGTGCACGCTGAGTGTTTCTTTTCTCTCTCTCTTTGGCAGCGACCATTGACCCGACCCTAAGACTATGACTCAGTGACCAAAATTGACCGAACCTTCTTAAAACACTGGCTTTTGGATTGTCAGAGTTGCTAACCTCATTGCCACTCCTACTTTTACCCTTTTCTCCAGGACACCCCCTATTACTACGAACGTCCACTTCCATTGGACAAAACCATCGTATGGTTAGATACGAACTCGAAGGAATTTATTCGAGGATGGTTTCAGGTTCTGGAGGAATCGGATAGGACTATTCAGTTGTCTTTTCCTTTTACCTTCTCTCAGGTTGCGAGTACTCCTTGGTTTAGGAGATAGCACACCTATTACGCAAATTGGATTGTCTTCTTCCAAACCATAGGCTGTTGCCGACCGGTAGGGAATGAAGAAAACCAATTAGCCTAACGATGGTGTACAGAAGGTATTATGTAAAGACAAAGTAAGGGATTAGTAAGAGGGCAAAGTAAATTGCGACTGATATTCACAACCAAACCAAGTATTTCTTCGCCAATCCTAAAATCACCTTTGTATTTCTCCAGGACACTCCGTATCACTACGAAGATCCATAGTTTATTGGATACTCCATCGTATGGTTGTATACGAACTCGAAAGGAACTTGTTCCAGTTCGGGGATGGATTCTGGTTCAGGAGAAATAGGAATAAGGTTTATTCGGTTGTCTTTTATCTTCACCTTCTCTCATTACGAGTGTTCCGAGGATTAGGACAGTACACCCATTATGCTTATTGGATAGTCTTCTTCCAAACCATAGGCTGGTGCCGAATGGTGGGGAAGGAAGAAAACCATTTGGCCTAAGGGGTGTGCAGAAGGTAAAGACTAAAGACATATGAAGGGATTTGGAGAGGTGGCAAAGAATTATACGGTTACAGTCGTGAATCTGGAAGAGGCATTACTAGGAATACCGGGATACCCCATCGAAACATTTCAATGTTTCAGTCTCACTGTGTACTGTTAAAGGAAAACTGATTTCCCGATTAGACACTTGCTCCAGGGTATGTATTTACCAGGCATGATTCTCACATCAGTATGGTTTTACAGATGATGAGTGGGAGTAAGTTATTGGGAATTAGGTGATCATCCTCATTATATCGGGATTCGTTGTAATCGGTGATATTTGAGGAAGTCACCTGGGTTGTTTGCCGGTCGGCAAATATTTGGTTTTGAATATCCGCTGTTATGCACCAATTTCAAATTGATATATCTGTACGTCTATTTTCATAGAGTGAGATATACCTTTATGAAATTATGTCTACGACATTTACCTATATCAGTGGATGGTTAGGTAAGGAGCATTAAACAGCGGTGTAATTCTTCTTAACCATAAGTACAGTTTTCAACCTACGACACACAGTGAATGAGTTGTCAGACTCAAGGGACTTATACAGAGTATTGTATGTTGTCCAGGGTCCATCAGGACAGAGGGGTTGGTCCTCGTACTATATTCGGTTTACTTATGACTTCTCTAGTTTTTTGACAAGTGTTTCATGGAAACACAGGGTCCAAATTTTGAGAAGTTATAGGTATTTGAATAGAGTAGAGAACCAGGTGTAGCAAGTATCGGGATTCTTCAAAGTGATCGAAGATGTAGATACTTGTCAATGGTATTCAGTTGAAAGTAATGATTAAGAGAACTTGCTTCTCTTTCAGGTTACTCATAATTGGAAGCATTCCTAAGTTGTGTAACGCTGATCGGCCTCCTTCCATTTAGTTGACGTGCACTGGAGACAGTTGCATGATTTGGATCTGGTTCAATTAAATCAGTGCCTCTGTTTCTATATTGGATATAGAACAGTTCATATCTTAACGATGTTAAGGTACGGGAAGTTGTCCGGCTTATGATTAAAACCAGACTCTGGATAACTCAAGGCACGTTTCTGTAATGGCTGTTTGTGGGTTGACCCAGGCTATGACGAGGGTTGACTTTCTACCATCTGGATGAACAATAGCAATATTGTTCTAGACTCGCCACAGTTTTATTAAAAATGGATTTTTTTCAGAAAACAGTAGTGGGAGTATGGTAGAACTGGGAGTGATTCCAGAACCACAAACGATTACTGAAGATTTCATAGGAACCTAAAGATTCAATCTGGTTTGACATTCCATTAGCCACTCCGCAGATAAGGTGGGTAACCTCAGGCACCCGAGGTGTACTCCGGTAGCCTCAAGGACGGTGACAGGGAGGTTCTTGTTTACCCAAAATTGCCATTGCTGTTGTTCCAGGTTACGAGACCTGGCGGGAGGATGAGTATAGCGTCGTTCTAAACTAACTTTAGAAGTGTACGTATATATGACTCTGCCAGAGGTTGTCGTAGTCAGTGGGAGCAGCGGAAGCATTGGTGGACAGGTAGCTTATGTCTATTTATAGACTAAAGCAGATATAGCGGAGATAGATCATCTATTTCTGACGTGCCAGTCATAGGTTTGACTTCATCAGAATAGGGGATAGATCTGTTGAGAAGGCAGTAGGGTATGATGTCCTAGTATTTGGATGACATACACAGAGTAGGAAGTGATATTCCTACACTACAATTGGTTATACTTTGGTCGTCACACAGTGGTTTCTCCACAAAGGAAATGGATTTTATATCAGACATACTGGTTACTAGATCTATGGTTTTAGATCTAGATTTGGGTGGTTTCCCAATCAGGGTACTCAGACAGCATTCTAAGAGTATTTAGAATGGACGACTCCATGCACGGTAGTCTACCTGCAGAAGATGGAGTCACCCTCTCTAAAGCTGTCTTACAGACTAAAGAGGAGAGGGATGTGCATGATTGGCAGATCACTTGCTCAGGCAATTGAGTCAATCATGAGATATCAAGTACCACACCAGATATTGTTCTTACACTAGATGCAATAAGTTGACATTGATCCAATCCTGGAGAAACAGTCGGAAGCAGTTTTAGAACATAAGTGGATGTTCTAGGGATATGATAACGACAGTTTCATTCGGGAGACAGTTATCATTCCAGGCTTCCAAGGTGACCTGGACGACAAGGAGGTTGTCAGAGTTATAGTTTTTCATTCTGACGAGGGACAGTATTTTGGACAGGAGATCCAAGGCAATACTGAGGAAGGCATGGCGCAGGATACTGATTAAGTTCAGTTGACGATACAGTCTAAGAAGTTTGGATTTGGAGTTCATTTATGAGCTAGGTCCCATCAGACATCCAGACACATTCTAAGACAGGTATTGCTCATTTCGGGAGATGGGTTTCTCCGCGAACTTGAGATATAGAGAGACATGGAAAGCGACAACAAAGCGGATCCACTCACTAAGGCTATTCCTCGAACGCAATAGTTTCGCAAACGAGTTTTGTGAGACTGACTAGTAGAAGAGTTGGGTGTTCGGTATCACACGGGCTGTGAGTATGCGACATCGCAATAATTAGCCTTGAGTGCAAGTGGGAGATTGTTGGAGATAGTGCCCTCAGAGTCAATTATTAGGTCACAGGTACGTGATTGCAATGATTGAGGGAGGACCTATCCCGGTAGGACAGTCTTACTCGAGATGATAGTATGCTATCTGGTTTATCTTTATCATCGTGTACTGCTTTAGGTGACCTGACAAGTCGCTATTACACGTTGATAGAGCCCCTAGGATTCTTGCTTGACCACCAGTAGTATGAGGGCGATCATATAAGTGGGAGCTGGGGTCTATAAGCACATTCTTAAATGGTCCCTAGTCGTGAGAGTTTCGAGATAGGGCATCGATACTCCAGAGTAGACTAGTGTATACAGTCGAGACCCCGACGAGGGGCGGTAGCCGGTCTCACAAGCCACTGGTGTCAGTTGGATCACCTAAGATGTATACAGGTGCTCATTGGGTTATGAGTACACCGGACAGGACTCGCCGGGAACATGCTAGTTGGTCATATACCAGACGTCAGATGGAAGTTCCCTGGTGACATGTGTACAGGTTAGATCATCGACCTGGGGATCGTCATTTGTCTTGTGTGAGTTCCCACTGTACTTTGATTACTACCCTACCACGGCTCAAAGGAGTCGTGCAAACAGGTTTTAGTTGGGTACAGTCCCGATCCACATGGAGGCAGTGAGCGTATCTTCAGGGGTTCGTCTCTCCCGGTATTGGGGGTGAGGTCACGCTGTGTCTAGGAGAGCCATTACACGAAGCCCTCGGCCGAGGCAAGGAGATTTACTGGTAGGTATTCCAGTAGTATCTCAGGGTGTTCTAGGCTACACTCCGACACGACTTGTACCGCTTTTGGGGGTCTGACTTTTACCAACCCCCTAGGCCCGCCATGCGATGCTCATAGACGAACGGACCGGACTGTACGGATATTGTCACTGACAGGCTCAGTAGGGTTGTCAGGCTGAGTTCGCTCACAGACGTCCCTTTTAGTCAATACCTGGTAGCCCGTTATGTATTGGCTTATACCTCTGATGTGCTAGTGGTTAAATCCACAACCAAGGTGTTGACGAGTCTTTAGAGTCCCCCACATTCAGTTACTCAGCTTTCGGGCGAAAAGCTGTAGAGGCCGTATGGAGATATGGCAGGGTCCGATCAGATACGTGCGGTATTGCACGGATCAGGATCGGACAGTTTGTACTATAGGCCGTATGGATATATGGCAGGGTTCGATCAGATACGTGCGGTATTGCACGGATCAGGATCGAACGGATATTACTGGCCGGCTTTGGTTTAAGCCGGATCCTAGTATAGTACAGTGTAGATTTTGTCTCATTGCATTTGTAGTTCGGTCGGAATACAAATGCGGGTGTGTTTGCACAGTAACGGGGTTTTCCTGTAATTTATTACGGGACCAGTTTTCTGGAGTTGCCAGTTTGCTTTCCGTTTCGGCCGATTTCCTTTGTATCGTTCATTGGCCGAAGATTGGTGGAGGAGGGCTTATTTGCATTGTTGCAAATAAGTGTTTGTGGAGGGGGTTCTTTGCATCTTGTTGCTTCATGATGACTTCACCATCATTGACTTGTTTTGACTCCATCATGGCTTGACTTTTAAAGTCATGATTGTTGATGATGATGAGGGGTGAGGTTGGTGGAGTATTGGGTTTATGTTTGTGATGATTTCCTTTCATATGATAACCATTCCTCTCTCTCTCTCTTGCATAATATGAGTATGGCTCCCCTTTTTTGATACATGGATTCTCATTCTCTCCACCACAATTAGCATGGCCGGCCACTTCATGAAGTGGGCTGTCCAAAATTTTTGGATGGGGATTTGTTGTTCTTTTCATGCTCCCAAAATCCCCAAGTCCCTCTACATAGTTCTTGTATCATCCCTCCACCATATGGCACCTCCATGAACCCCAAATGAGACACAAGTCTCTACACTACATTCTACAGTAAATCTTGGGCACGTCGACTAGCCATCTTCGTGCCCGAGTTGCCTCGGCATTGAGGTGGGAGCCCGTAAAAGAAGTAGGCGATGTGGTGCACTTCCGGCGACGAGGTGGAGACAGGACATTCCGCGGGAGATCGGGACGACGACGAGAAGACCGGAGGACTCGGGTCAGTCGGTATATCTCTCTTCCCCATCTTGTAGTTAGCTAGGACTAGTTAATGGTTCGATCCGGGTATTAGTGCGCGGTGGTGCCAGTTCATGAAAATTTAAAGTTTATCACCGCTTCCGCATTTCGGCCTCGGGATGGAGGTCGAGGCTACACTACGACATGACTTATACCGCTATTAGGGGACTGATGTTTACCGCCCCTAGGCCCGCCATGCGATATGATCAGACGAACAGACCGGACTGTACGGAGACATTCACATTCAGGCTCAGTAGGAGTTCAGATGGGTTTCACCTCGTCCGTCTTCTTATCGGCATATAACTGGGGGCCGTTACGCACAACTAGTGCCGCTTGCGGTCTGTGGTTAAACCCACTGCCAGCGTAGTGTCGAGTCTTTAGAGTCCCATACAGAGAGCTATTCGCCTTTAGGCAAAAGAGTAGAGGTCTCATGGTTTTGCGACAGGGTTCGGTCACATCCTTGCACTTGTGCACTTTTTGTGTCTGGGTAGTTATCACTAGCGGGCTTTGATTTAAGCCAGATCCTAGTGTACATTTTGGGATTGGTTTTATCTCGTTTGTATTCGTGTTCTTCGGAACGCGGATGCGGGTGTGTATGCACGGTTGACAGAGAGACAGAGGCAGAGGATTCTCATTAGGGTTGTTGACTGTTGACTTTTGCTAAACCCTAATGAGAATAAGAAATATGATTAATGATAATATTAATTAAGTATTATTGTGCCATGGTTGGGTTGAAAGGTTGACTTTATTGACTTGTTGACTTAGTTGACCAGTTGACTAGGTTGGACTTGTTGACCATCATCATTACAATGGCTATCATTTCATGGCAAAGTCTTTTGCTTGCTAGTTATTCTTTACAAAATGAGTGCATGAAATGATATTGCCATTTTGACTTGAACCATCACATAATACTCAATTACTATTATTTGTTATGATTATTTTGGATTATGAGAGCAAGGGTGAGAAAAGTCTTGCTCATTCTATCATTCTCATTCTCTCTCATCCTCAAGCTCTCCCTCTTCCTCTTGCTCTCTTTC
Organism: Agapanthus africanus; assembly: GCA_030015575.1. NCBI lineage: Eukaryota > Viridiplantae > Streptophyta > Magnoliopsida > Asparagales > Amaryllidaceae > Agapanthus > Agapanthus africanus. Next base: position 229,361,623 of record CM057346.1, on the reverse strand, counting down.
TAGTTCATGGTTCTATTTGTCTCATGTGTTGAGAAGCAAGAACCATAGAGATAAAATCCAAAACACTTCTCTACTCATCCTAGTATACAAGGTTTAGCAAACCAAGTGTTCTAGTTTCCTCAAGATTGAGGTTGAAGCCAAAGGTAGAAGCTTTCAGGTGGATCCATCTTCGGCACAAAGAGACGACGAGGAGAGAACCATCCGACCACCACAAGGAGTCCAAGAGAAGGAGTTCAAGTTAAAGTATAACCCCTAACCGAGTAGGTAAAACTCCTAGTTAGGTTGTTAGATAGTTGTTTAACAAAGATCCGTATTTTGAGTCCATGTTACCACCAAAAGAAAAATCGTTTTTCATCATTTCCGCAAGCCCGAAAGAACCGGGAGAGGTAACGTGGACTTACAGTGGTATCAGAGCCTAGTTAAACACTATCTAACATGTTAGCAAAGTAACTAGAAGTTCGATCGGAGAAAATGTCACGAAACACGCCCGAAAAGTATACTTTCTGCCGATTTTTTTTCCTGTTCAAAAATTAATTAATCTTACACTAAAAATCGGTTCAGGCTTTTTAAAACCCAGACAAGAAAATTGGTCCACCGACTCGGTCAAAGCGCTGCGGAACCGCGGCAGGAGCATTCTCCCGCCGCGGATCCGCGACCGAGTTGACTCGGCCGTGGCACAATTTTCCTGCTGTGTTTTTCTAGGGGTGTTTTGGGATTTTTACAATATGTTTTTTCTGCCCAGATTTTACAGAAAGCAAAATTTGTTTTTGGGGTCTAAAAATCTGTATTTTGATCGAACTTCTAAACACTTAAGCTAACGGGTTATATCTGTGATGTGATATATGTATCGAACGTCTACTAATCGCTATACGTCGATTGGTAGGGGTTATACATATCTGTGATCTGTAATGTTGATGGTATGTGTATATGAATTCATTGGACTGTCGCGGATGAATAGCCGGGGGGTTGTGAGATGAGAGTTTTCTTTATCTTTCAATTCATGTAATTTGTAATTGATGTAAAATTATTTATTTGGCCGCACAACCGGGATGAGGTTGTAGCCGTCATTGTATAATTTCTTTTACTGTTTTTGCTCCTAGGATAGACCCATGGAGGGGGTGCACAAACTACCGGGTACCTCGAAGTGCCAAGTGGCCTACTCACGGTGTTGAGGGAGGTTGCTTCATTTCGGGTACTTGGCGGGTAGTTTGCCGCACCCGTAGGGGTCTAGGGTGGGGTATTGGCTATTCATCGCGACCGTGTAATCTGCTCTTCGTTACAGGCTCGTACGGAATGCGGATTCCTAGTATATCCAATATGTTCATCTGTGATCTGGAATGGCTATCATTGCATGTGATGAATGTATATATCTATATATGATATCTATTTAGGCGTTGCTTATGTTTTGCATCCGCGCTAGTCCAGCCCCCGCTCTGTCATTAGTTAAGTAACCTAACGGGTAATGACGGGGCCCCGTGGCGAATGCGCATGGCATAAGCGTATGTCATATTTTCGTTGTTTTCTGCAATGGTAGGATTAAATGATGGGACGCATTAAAATTAATGCAAGAAAATAAACCGAAGTAGAGTCATTGGAACACTTTCAAAACCACTCGGTTTCTTTTCAAAAATAACTTTTAAACGCGGAGCTTAAGCCACTCCTTTTAAAAGCTATCTCGTTCCATCGATTATATCAAGTTCACTACGTTCACGGTTTTGCCAAAACCATTTGTAGCCCTCCGTCGTTTCACATGGATAGTCAATAGTATTCAAGCTATGTTTGTTGGCCAAAGTCAAGGCATAGTGATTGGTAGCTATTGGGTATTCATGTGCAGCATAGATAGATGCGTTGGTTTGGGACAGTCGTACTGCCTTGTTGGCCAAAGTCAAGGGTAGGTACGGGTGGGTTCAAATTAACCTAGAGAATGACGGGTAGAACTTGACATGTGACTTATGATTTGTTGGCCAAAGTCAAGGTCATAAGTGCATGGGGCAAAAATCCACATCGGGAGTTACTAAAGAAACTGAAACTTGCTAGCGCAGCATACCATATCGACAGGGCCAAACTGCAAAGATTGGCTCAGGAATGTCAAAATGGAAATCACTTATGACAAGTTGGGGTATCTTCTTACCACCAAAGCTCCCCCTGTCCCAGGTCCCACCTCCAGCGTCGCGGATAAGGAAATCCGTAAGACTTGGGAGATCGATTGCGCGAAGGCCAAGTGCCTCGTGCTTGCCTCTATGGACAATGAACATCAGAGGAGGCATGAGAATATGGACCTCGAATCCATATTTCTCCATACAAAAGAACTGTATGGAGAGCAATCTCGTATCGCCAGATAAGAAGTGTCGAAAAAGCTGTTTTCGACAAGATTAGCCATCGGATCATCGGTAGCGGAACACGTGCTTAAGATGATTGGCTTCATTGAGGAGCTCGCGGACCTTGGGACCACGTTAGAAAACGAGCTCTACACGGACTTGATTCTCCAAATTCTTCCTTCCACTTACGCCCAGTTTATCCTGAACTTCAACTTGCAAGAAAAAGAAGTTGAACTTTCAAAACTCCTCAACATGCTGAGGAGTACAGAGGGCACCCTTCAGAAAGGTAGGGAAACATCCACTTTGTTTGTAGGAGGATCTTCCTCTTCTAGGTCCAAGGAGAAAGCCAAGGGAAAGAAGAAGAAAACCCCCACCAAACCAAGGGGCGGTGTTAGTAAAGTGGATACGAAGGGAAAGACAAAAGCAACAAAGGTAGCGGGAAAGCTTGTGGGAAAGGAAGAATGCTTTTATTGTCACAAGAGTGGACACTGGAAAAAGGATTGCAGGGCTTGGAAGGCCAGAAACCAGGACCCGAAGCAAGTTGCTGCTTCGGCTTCAGGTGTGTATGTTATTGAAAACTGTCTATCAATAAACTCTACTTCCTGGGTATAAGATACCGGATCAGGATCTCATATCTGCAATTCTTTGCAGGCACTGAGAAAGCGTAGGGTTTTGAAGGCAGCTGATATGACCCTCAGAGTTGCCAACAGAGCTGGCATGGATGCTGAGTCCGTGGGGGACTATCACCTGGGAATGTCAGATGGGCATGTTTTGGTTTTGCGTGATTGTTATTTTGTACCCAATGCAACTTGTAATATCATATCTGTATCTTTATTATCTAGAGAAGGTTATGAATTTGCATTTGTAAGCAATGTTGTAAACATTCACCTTAATCATGTTTTGATTGGGTCAGGTACATTAAGCAATGGTATATGTTGGAGATAGTGCCCTCAGAGTCAATTATTGGATCACAGGCACGTGATTGCAATGATTGAGGGATGACCTATCCCGGTACGACAGTCTTACTCGAGATGATAGTATGCTATCTGGTTTACCTTTATCATCGTGTACTGCTTTAGGTGACCTGACAGGTCACTATTGCACGTTGATAGAGCCCCTAGGATTCTTGCTTGGCTGCCAGCAGTATGAGGGCGATCATATAAGTGAGAGCTGGAGTCTACAAGCATATCCTTAAAAGGTCCCTAGTCGTGGGAGTTTCGAGACAGGGCATCGATTCTCCAGAGTAGACTAGTGTATACAGTCGAGACCCCGACGAGGGGCGGTGGCCGGTCTCACAGGCCACTGGTGTCAGTTGGTTCACCTAAGATGTATACAGGTGCTCGTTGGGTTATGAGTACACCGGACAGGACTCGCCGGGAACATGATAGTTGGTCTTATACCTGACGTCAGATAGCAGTTCCCAGGTGACATGTGTACAGGTTAGTTCATCGACCTAGGGATCGTCATTTGTCTCGTGTGAGTTCCCACTGTGCTTTGATTACTACCCTACCACGGCTCAAAGGAGTCGTGCAAACAGGTTTTAGTTGGGTACAGTCCTGAGCCACATGGAGGCAGTGAGCGGATCTTCGGGGGTTCGTCTCTCCCGGTATTGGGGGTGAGGTCGCGCTGTGTCTAGGAGAGCCATTACACGAAGTCCTTGGCCAAGGCGGGAGATTTACTGGTAGGTATTCCAGTAGTATCTCAGGGTGTTCTAGGCTACACTCCGACACGACTTGTACCGCTTTTGGGGGTCTGACTTTTACCCACCCCCTAGGCCCGACATGCGATACTCATAGACGAACGGACCGGACTGTACGGATATTGTCACTGACAGGCTCAGTAGGGTGTCAGGATGAGTTCGCTCATCGACGTCCCTTTTGGTCAATAGCTGGTGGCCCGTTACGTATTGGCTTATACCTCTGACGTGCTAGTGGTTGAATCCACAGCCATAGTATTGACGAGTCTTTAAAGTCCACCACACTTTCAGTTACTCAGCTTTCGGGCGAAACGCTGTAGAGGCGTATGGAGATATGGCAGGGTCCGATCAGATACGTGCGGTATTGCACGGATCAGGATCGGACGGTTTGTACTAGAGGCCGTATAGTTATATGGCAGGGTTCGGTCAGATACGTGCGGTATTGCACGGATCAGGATCGAACGGATATTACTAACCGGCTTTGGTTTAAGCCGGATCCTAGTTTAGTACAGTGTAGATTTTGTCTTTTTGCATTTGTATCCGGACGGAATACAGATGCGGGTGTGTATGCACAGTATCGGGGTTTTCCTGTAATTTATTACGGGACCAGTTTTCTGGAGTTGCCAGTTTGCATTCCGTTCCGGCCGGTTTTCCTTTGTTCTTTCCCGGCCGGACTTTTCCGATGGAGGGGGTTATTTGTAATTGTGCAAATAACATTTGTGGAGGGGGTTTCTTGCAATTGTTTTGATTATGATAGCATCATATCTTTTCCACCATCATTTTGATTCTCTTGCATTAATTGTGATTAATGAAAGGGTATGGGTTTAATAGTGTGAAGCATGGTTGATGTTTCTTTGTCTTTTGATGTGGTCACCTTTTCTTCTCTCCTACACTCACCTCCCTTCATGCTACATATCCATTTTCCCTCCACCATTCTAAAGGGCCGGCCACATTTTTTAGAGGAGGAGAGAATGAGAGAGTGTTTCATTTGGAGTGTGGCAATTTTCCTTGATCTCATTCTCATGTAATGAAAAATGAAAGCACCATTTTTCATACCTTCATTCCTCCACATCCATGGCAACCAATACCCCAAAGTGAGACATGCACTCTACACTATATTCTACAGCACTTCTTGGGCACGTCGACTTGCCAGCTTCGTGCCCGAGTTGCCTCGGTATAGAGGCGGGAGCCCGTAAAAGATGCAGGCGATGTGGTGCCCTTCCGGCGAAGAGGCGACGACCGGAGTTTCCGCGAGAGATCGGGATGACGACGAGAAGACCGGAGGACTCGGATCACTCGGTATATCTCTTCCCATCTTGTAGTTAGCTAGAACTAGTTTAATGGCCCGATCCGGGGTTTAGTGCGCGGTAGTGCCGGTTTGCTAAGTTCGCAAAATTAAAGTTTATCACCGCTTCCGCATTTGGCCGTCGGATTGACGACCGGGGCGCCGCCGTGCACTTACAGTGGTATCAGAGACTCGCCATTAACTTCGTCTAGCTTCGTTTGATGTGTTTTACATTTCCGATCGACCAAAATTCCAAAACTTGCATTTTTGTTCACATCAGTTTTCTTCTGAATTTTTTTGGTCTCGAAAAATTTTTCAGGTTGTAAAATATAGATGTACTGGAAATTCTAAGACTACTGGGAAAATTCAACACAGTCCGTCGACGACTGAAGCGCGGAACCGCGGCCAAACCCCCCCTTGGGCCGCGGTTCCGCCGCACATTGGTGTCCTCACTGTGTCCAATTTCTCCAGTGGGCTTCTGGGCAAATTTTAGGGGTTTTGGAATATTAATTTTGGGCCCAGATTTTCTGTGAGTGCTACAGTATTGCTTGGGGGCCCACTTGTTAATTTTTGATCGATCGGATATTTTAAACACATTATTTCACAGTATTTACATTATATCTGCGACCGTGAATGTCACTCGATCGGTAAATTCTGTCTAACTGCTATAGCACGGTTAGACGGATTTGCGAACGTGACTTTCACGTTGATGTTCTATGTATTTGCTGTGATGTTGCGGATCGGTCGTGGGGGATAGCCTGGATGCAATGCTAGTACAGTTTTGTTGTATTATGTACATTTGTTGCTGCGGGGCGAGCGTCCGACATGTGGACTGCCGTCACTGCCTGTTTGTATTATTATTTTGGGGCACGACCAGGTTGCGGTCGATATACCCGGTGTATGTATATTTTACTTTCTGTACTAGGATTACCCCGCGGAGGGGTGCACGGATAGCCGGGTTCTAGAAGGCAACAAGCCCGCATCTCATGGCATTGGGACGGAGGGGGCTTCACTCCAGGATTGGCTGGCTATTCGCCGCACTCGTAGGGGGTATAGGATTTCATTGCACAGGCTATCCACACGACCAGGGGAACGTCGGGTTTTCAGTAGTGGCTCTGTGAAACCCGGGGATCCCAGATATCTGTATTGTTCTGTGATGCTGTACATTTCTGTGATGTTGCATTTTATTCACGCCTTGAGCGAAATACTATATATTGGTATATATATTAGTAGATGTTGTATATGTTTTTCATCCGCGCTAGTCCAGTCCCCGCTCTGCCGTTAGTTAGCTAACCTAACGGGTGATGACGGGACCCAGTGGCGAATGCGGATGGCATATACATACGTCAGTATATTTTCGTTCTTTCTGGTGTGATCAATTGATGGGACTGCGTTGATTCGGATCAATGCAAGATAAACAAACCTATACTGATGTTGTTGGAACACTTTTCAAAAAGCTGTTATTGCAAGGACGTTCATTTCTGTTTTGCATCGTGGTATTCATTTGGAATATCCTGCTCCTCAGTCGACGAGGCAAGGGCCGAGATCCCTTCACCGGGAGTGACCCCTTGGACAGAAGTTTGCGTCAGGGCATTAACTTCATTATAGCCGATTACTTTTGCTTTGCACCGTGGTATTCATTTGGAATATCCTGCACCCCATTCTACGTGGAAAGAGCCGAGATCCCTTCACCGGGAGTGACCTCTTTAGTAAAGGTTTTCGTCACTATATTTTCTAAAAAGCTATCCGTTCCTTCAACGATATCAAGTTCATTACGTTAAAGGTTTTCGCCAGAAACCATTCGTAGCCCTCCGTCGTTTCATATGGGTAGTCAATAGTATTCAAGCTGTGTATGTTGGCCAAAGTCAAGGCACAGTGATTGGTAGCTATTGGGTATTCATATGCAGCATAGATAGATGCGTTGGTTTGGGACAGTCATACTGCCATTTTGGCCAAAGTCAAGGGTAGGTACGGGTGGATTCAAATTAACCTGGAGAATGACTGGTTGAACTTGACATGTGACTTATGATATGTTGGCCAAAGTCAAGGTCATAAGAGCATGGGGCAGAAATCCACATCGGGAGTTTCAAAAGAACTGAAACTTGCCAGATTTGCGCATACCTCCTGGAGTGTGATAGCGTGGGCGGATTCCGTCACGTTATCATGCAATGATAGTTGGATCCCGATTCCCACTGATGAGTTAGTTTACTCCTCGGGTGACCCCGACTAATTCTTCTTTCAGGTTTGGAGTAGAATTTGAGGTACAGTGGGAGGTTTCCAGATTAGATAAATTGGTAACCATTCTGATCTTGGTTAGAGTGCACGCTGAGTGTTTCTTTTCTCTCTCTCTTGGCAGCGACCATTGACCCAACCCTAGACTATGACTCAGTGACCAAGTTGACCGTGTTGGAGATAGTGCCCTCAGAGTCAATTATTAGGTCACAGGTACGTGATTGCAATGATTGATGGAGGACCTATCCCGGTAGGACAGTCTTACTCGAGATGATAGTATGCTATCTGGTTTACCTTTATCATCGTGTACTGCTTGAGGTGACCTGACACGTCGCTATTACACGTTGATAGAGCCCCTAGGATTCTTGCTTGACCACCAGCAGTATGAGGGCGATCATATAAGTGGGAGCTGGGGGTCTATAAGCTTATCCTTAAAAGGTCCCTAGTCGTGGGAGTTTCGAGACTGGGCATCGATACTCCATTAGTAGACTAGTGTATATAGTCGAGACCCCGACGAGGGGCGGTGGCCGGTCTCACAAGCCACTGGTGTCAGTTGGATCACCTAAGATGTATACAGGTGCTCATTGGGTTATGAGTACACCGGACAGGACTCGCCGGGAACATGCTAGTTGGTCATATACCAGACGTCAGATGGCAGTTCCCTGGTGACATGTGTGCAGGTTAGTTCATCGACCTGGGGATCGTCATTTGTCTCGTGTGAGTTCCCACTGTACTTTGATTACTACCCTACCACGACTCAAAGGAGTCATGCAAACAGGTTTTAGTTGGGTACAGTCCCGAGCCACATGGAGGCAGTGAGCGTATCTTCAGGGGTTCGTCTCTCCCGGTATTGGGGGTGAGGTCGTGCTGTGTCTAGGAGAGCCATTACACAAAGTCCTTGGCCAAGGCAAGGAGATTTACTGGTAGGTATTCCAGTAGTATCTCAGGGTGTTCTGGGCTACACTCCGACACGACTTGTACCGCTTTTGGGGGTCTGACTTTTACCAACCCCCTAGGCCCGCCATGCGATACTCATAGACGAACGGACCGGACTGCACGGATATTGTCACTGACAGGCTCAGTAGGGTGTCAGGCTGAGTTCGCTCACGGACGTCCCTTTTAGTCAATACCTGGTAGCCCGTTATGTATTGGCTTATACCTCTAACGTGCTAGTGGTTAAATCCACAACCAAGGTGTTGGTGAGTCTTTAGAGTCCACCACATTTCAGTTACTCAAGCTTTCGGGCGAAAGGTTGTAGAGGCCGTATGGAGATATGGCAAGGTCCGATCAGATACGTGCGGTATTGCACAGATCAGGATCGGACAGTTTGTACTATAGGCCGTATGGTTATATGGCAGGGTTCGATCAGATACGTGCGGTATTGCACGGATCAGGATCGAACAGAAATTACTATCCGGTTTTGGTATAAGCCGGATTCTAGTATAGTACAGTGTAGATTTTGTCTCATTGCATTTGTATTTCGGTCGGAATACAAATGCGGGTGTGTATGCACAGTATCGGGGTTTTCCTGTAATTTATTACGGGACCAGTTTTATGGAGTTGCCAGTTTGCTTTCCGTTTCGGCCAATTTCCATTGTTCCGTTCATTGGCCGAAGATTGGTGGAGGAGGGCTTATTTGCATTGTTGCAAATAAGTGTTTGTGGAGGGGTTCTTTGCTTATTGTTGTATCATGATAGCCTCTCATTGACCTTGACTTCTAGCTTCATGATAGCTTGACTTTCTTTATCATCATGGTTTTGATGATGGTTGTTGATGATGAGAGATGGTTGTTAGTTGAGTGTTGGTTTTGCTTTGTTATCATTTGGTTCATATGATAACCATTCCTCTCTCTCTCTTGTTTTGATATGAGAATGGCTCCCATTATTTTTGAGCTCTCTCTCTCTTTTCACTCTCCTTCTCCTCTTGTCATGGCCGGCCACCATGAGGGTGGGTTGCCCATTTTTGTAGTGGGGATTTTTTGCTCTCTTGATGTTAGAAAAATCCCCAAGTTCCTCCACATTGTTCTTGTTTCATCCCTCCACCAAATGGCATCTCCACTACCCCAAAAGGAGACACAAGTTCTACTACACACATTCTACAGCGAATCTTGGGCACGTCGAGTAGCCGGCTTCGTGCCCGAGTTGCCTCGGCATTGAGGTGGGAGCCCGTAAACAAAGTAGGCGATGTGGTGCACTTCCGGCGACGAGGAGGAGACGGGACTTTTCCGCAGGAGATCGGGACCATGACGAGAAGACCGGAGGACTTGGATCGTCGGTATATCTCTATTCCCTTTCTTGTAGTTAGCTTAGACTAGTTAATGGTAACGATCCGGGTGATAGTGCGCGGTGGTGCCGGTTTGCTAAGTCCGCAAATTTTAAGTTATTCACCGCTTCCGCATTCCGGCGTCGGATTGACGGCCGGGGCGCCGCCGTGCACTTACAGTGGTATCAGAGCCTCGCCATTAACTTAGTCTAGCTTTGTGTAATGTGTTTGCATTTCCGATTGATCAAAAAGTTCCAAAACTGCATTTTAGTTCGCATCAGTTTCTGTTGAAAATTTTTGGTCTCGAAAAATTTTTCAGGTTGTAGAATATTGATGTACTGGATAATCTAAGAGTTCTGTAAAAATTTGATGAAGTAACTCCACAGTTGGAGCGCGGAACCGCCGCGAAAACCCCATTAGTGCGGCCCTTCCGCCGCGCACTATTCACATCACTTCACCATTTTTTTACAGAGGCCTTCTGGGCTTAAAATATGGGCTTTGGAATATTAAAGTTGGGCCAATTGTTTCTGTGAGTGCTACAGTTTTCTTTGGGGCCCACTTGTTAATTGTTTGATCAATCGGAAATTTTTTAAACACATTTTTCACAGTATTTACATTATATCTGCGACCGTGAATGTCACTCGATCGGTAAATCCGGTCTAACTGCTATAGCCCGGTTAGACGGATTTGCGAACGTGACTTTCACGTTGATGTTCTATGTATTTGCTGTGATGTTGCGGATCGGTCGTGGGGGATAGCCTGGATGCAATGCTAGTACAGTTTTGTTGTATTATGTACATTTGATATTGCGGGGCGAGCGTCCGACATGTGGACTGCCGTCACTGCCTGACTGTATTATTATTTTGGGGCACGACCTGGTTGCGGTCGATGTACCCGGTGTATGTATATTTTACTTTCTGTACTAGGATTGCCCCGCGGAGGGGTGCACGGATAGCCGGGTTCTGGAGGGCAACAAGCCCGCATCTCATGGCATTGAGACGGAGGGGGCTTCACTCTAGGATTGGCGGGCTATTCGCCGCACTCGTAGGGGGTACAGGTTGACCCAGGAGGGGTGCCCAAGTTGCCGGATTCCGTGAAGTGCTGGGTGGTCCATTCACGGGGCTGAAGGGGGCTGCCTCGCTTCAGGTTTTGGCGGGTGACTTGCCGCGCCCGTAGGGGTCTAGGATTTCATTGCACAGGCTATCCACCCGACCAGGGGAACGTCGGGTTTCAGTAGTGGCTCTGTGAAACCCGGGGATCCCAGATATCTGTATTGTTTCTGTGATGCTGTTCATTCTCTGTGATGTTGCATTTTATTCACGCCTTGAGCGAAATATAATATATTGGTATATATATTAGTAGATGTTGTATATGTTTTACATCCGCGCTAGTCCAGTCCCCGCTCTGTCGTTAGTTAGCTAACCTAACGGGTAATGACGGGACCCAGTGGCGAATGCGGATGGCATATACGTACATCAGTATATTTTCGTTCTTTTTGGTGTGATCAATTGATGGGACTGCATTGATTCGGATCAATGCAAAGTTTAAAACAAACCTAATCTGATGTTGTTGGAACACTTTTTCAAAAGCTGTTATTGCAAGGACGTTTACTTTTGTTTTGCATCGTGGTATTCATTTAGAATATCCTGCTCCTCAGTCGACGAGGCAAGGGCCGAAATCCCTTCACCGGGAGTGACCCCTTGGACAGAAGTTTGCGTCAGGGCATTAACTTCACTATAGCCGATTACTTTTGCTTTGCACAGTGATATTCGGTTATGAATATCCAGCACCCCATTCTACGGGGAAAGAGCCGAGATCCCTTCACCGGGAGTGACCTCTTTAGTAAAGGTTTTCGTCACTATATTTTCTAAAAAGCTATCCGTCCCTTCAACGATATCAAGTTCATTACGTTAAAGGTTTTCGCCAGAAACCATTCGTAGCCCTCCGTCGTTTCATATGGGTGGTCAATAGTATTCAAGCTGTGTATGTTGGCCAAAGTCAAGGCACAGTGATTGGTAGCTATTGGGGTATTCATATGCAGCATAGATAGATGCGTTGGTTTGGGACAGTCGTGCTGCCATTTTGGCCAAAGTCAAGGGTATGTACGGGTGGATTCAAATTAACCTGGAGAATGACGGGCAGAACTTGACATGTGACTTATGATATGTTGGCCAAAGTCAAGGTCATAAGAGCATGGGGCAGAAATCACATCGGGAGTTTCAAAAGAACTAAAACTTGCCAGATATGCGCATACCTTCTGGAGTGTGTTGACGTGAGCGGATTCCGTCACGTTATCATGCGATGATAGTTGGATCCCGATTCCCACTGATGAGTTAGTTTACTCCTCGGGTCACCCCGACTAATTCTTCTTTAGGTTTGGAGGAGAATTTGAGATACAGTGGGAGGATTCCAGATTAGATAAATTGGTAACCATTCTGATCTAGGTTAGAGTGCACGCTGAGTGTTTCTTTTCTCTCTCTCTTTGGCAGCGACCATTGACCCGACCCTAAGACTATGACTCAGTGACCAAGTTGACCGAACCTTCTTAAACACTGGCTTTTGGATTGTCAGAGTTGCAGACCTCATTGCCACTCCTACTTTTACCCTTTTCTCCAGGACACCCCATATTACTACGAACGTCCACTTCCATTGGACAAAACCATCGTATGGTTAGATACGAACTCGAAGGAATTCGAGGATGGTTTCCGGTTCTGGAGAAAACGAATAGGATTATTCAGTTGTCTTTTCTTTTCACCTTCTCTCAGGTTGCGAGTACTCCTTGGTTTAGGAGTAGTACACCTATTACGCAAATTGGATAGTCTTCTTCCAAACCATAGGCTGGTGCCGACCGGTAGGGAATGAAGGAAACCAGTTAGCCTAAACGGTGTACAGAAGGTATTAAGTTCAGACAAAACAAGGGATTAGTAAGAGGGCAAAGTAAATTGCAACAGATATTCACGACCAAACCAAATATTTCGTTACCACTCCCACATCACCTTTGTATTTCTCCAGGACACTCCGTATCACTACGAAGATCCACAGTTTATTTGGATACTCCATCGTATGGTTATATACGAACTCGAATGGAACTTGTTCCAGTTCGGGGATGGATTCTGGTTCAGGAGAAATAGGAATAAGGTTTATTCGGTTGTCTTTTATCTTCACCCTCTCTCATTGCGAGTGTTCCTAGGATTGGGACAGTACACCCATTATGCTTATTGGATAGTCTTCTTCCAAACCATAGGCTGGTGCCGAACGGTAGGGAAGGAAGAAAACCATTTGGCCTAAAGGGGTGTGCAGAAGGTAAAGACTAAAGACATATGAAGGGTTTTGGAGAGGTGGCAAAGAATTATACGGTTACAGTCGTGAATCTGGAAGAGGCATTACTAAGAATACCAGGATACCCCATCGAAACATTTCAGTGTTTCAGTTTCACTGTGTAATGTTAAAAGAAAACTGATTTCCCGATTAGACACTTACTCCAGGGTATGTATTTGCCAGGTATGATTCTCACATCTGTATGGTTTTACAGATGATGAGTGGGAGTAAGCTATTGGGAATTAGGTGATTGTCCTCATTATATCGGGATTCGTTGTAATCGGTGATATTTGAGGAAGTCACCTGGGTTATTTGCCGGACGGCAAGTATTTGGTTTTGAATATCCGCCGTTATGCACCAATTTCAAATCGATGTATCTGTACGTCTATTTTCATAGAGTGAGATATACCTTTCTGAAATTATGTCTACGACATTTACCTATATCAGTGGATGGTTAGGTAAGGAGCATTAAACAGCGGTGTAATTCTTCTTAACCATAAGAAAACAGTTTTCAACCTACGACACACAGTGAAAGAGTTATCAGACTCAGGGGACTTATACAGAGTATTGTATGTTGTCCAGTATCCATTAGGACAGAGGGGTTGGTCCTCGTACTACATTCAGTTTACTTATGACTTCTCTAGTTTTTAGACAGGTGTTTCGTGGAAACACAGGGTCCGAATTTGAGAAGTTATAGGTATTTGAATAGAGTAGAGAACCAGGTATAGCAAGTATCGGGATTCTTCAAAGAGATCGAAGATGTAGATACTTGTGTATGGTATTCAGTTGATAGTAATGATAAAGAGATCTTGCTTCTCTTTCAGGTTATTCATAATTGGAAGTATTCCTAAGTTGTGTAACGCTGATCGGCCTCCTTCCATTTAGTTGACATGCGCTGGGGACAGCTGCATGATTTGAATCTGGTTCAATTAAATCAGTGCCTCTGTTTCTATATTGGATATAGAACAGTTCATATCTTAACGATGTTAAGGTACGGGGAGTTGTCCGGTTTATGATTAAAACCAGACACGGGACAACTCAAGGCACGTTTCTGTAATGGCTGTTTGTGGGTTGACCCAGGCTTTGACGAGGGTTAACTTTCTACCATCTGGATGAACAATAGCAATATTGTTCTAGACTCGCCACAATTTTATTAAAAATGGATTTTTTCAGAAAACAGTAGTGGGAGTATGGTAGAACTGGAAGTAATTCCAGAACCACAAACGATTACTGAAGATTTGATAAGGAACCTAAAGATTCAATCTGGATTGACATTCCATTGGCCACTCCGCAGATAAGGTGGGTAACTTCAGGCACCCGAGAGGCACTACGGTAGCCTCAAGGACGGTGACAGGAAAGTTCTTGTTTACCCACAATTGCCATTGCTGTTGTTCCAGGTTACGAGACCCGGCGGGAGGATGAATATAGCGTCGTTCTAAACCAGTTTTAGAAGTGTACGTCTATATGACTCTGCCAGAGGGTTGTCGTAGTCAGTGGGAGCAGCGGAAGCATTGGTGGACAGGTAGCTTATGTCTATTTATAGACTAAAGCAGATGTAGCGGAGATAGATCATCTATTTCTGACGTAACAGTCATGGGTTTGACTTCATCAGAATAGGGGATGGATCTGTTGAGAAGGTACTAGGGTGTGATATCCTAGTATTTGGATGACATACACAGAGTAGGAAAAGAAACTCCTATACTACAATCGGTTATACTTTGGTCGTCACACAGTTGTTTCTCCACAAAGGAAATGGATTTTATATCTGACATACTGGTTACTGGATCTATGGTTTTAGATCTAGATTTGGGTGGTTTCCCAATCAGGGTACTTGACAGCATTCTAAGAGTATTTAGGATGGACGACTCCTGGCACGGTAGTGTACCTGCAGGTAATGGAGTCACCCTCTCCAAAGGTGTCTTACAGACTAAAGGGGAGAGGGACGGGCGTGATTGGCAGATCACTTGCTCAGGCAATTGAGTCAATCGTGAGATGTCAAGTACCACACCAGATGTTGTTCTTGCACTAGATGCAATAAGTTGACATTAATCCAATCCTGGAGAAACAGTCGGAAGCAGTTTTAGAACATAAGTGGATGTTCTAGGGAGATGATAACGACAGCCTCATTCAGGAGACAGTTATCATTCCAGGCTTCCAAGGTGACATGGACGACAAGGAGGTTGTCAGAGTTATAGTTTTCCTTCTGATGAGGGGCAGTATTTTGGACAGGTGGTCCAAGGCAATACTGAGGGAGGCTTGGCGCGCAGGACACTGATTAAGTTCAGTTGTCGATACAGTCTAAGAAGTTTGGATTTGGAGTTCATTTATGAGCTATGTCCCATCAGACATCCAGACACATTCTAAGACAGGTATTGCTCTTTTCGGGAGATGGCTTTCTCCGCGAACTTGAGATATAGAGAGACATAGAAAGAAACAACTAAGCGGATCCACTCACTGAGGCTATTCCTCGAACGCAATAGTTCCGCAAACGAGCTTTGTGAGACTGACTAGTAGAGGAGTTGGATGTTCGGTATCACACGGGCTGTGAGTATGCGACATCGCAATAATTAGCCTTGAGTGCAAGTGGGAGATTGTTGGAGATAGTGCCCTCAGAGTCAATTATTAGGTCACAGGTACGTGATTGCAATGATTGATGGAGGACCTATCCCGGTAGGACAGTCTTACTCGAGATGATAGTATGCTATCTGGTTTACCTTTATCATCGTGTACTGCTTGAGGTGACCTGACACGTCGCTATTACACGTTGATAGAGCCCCTAGGATTCTTGCTTGACCACCAGCAGTATGAGGGCGATCATATAAGTGGGAGCTGGGGGTCTATAAGCTTATCCTTAAAAGGTCCCTAGTCGTGGGAGTTTCGAGACTGGGCATCGATACTCCATTAGTAGACTAGTGTATATAGTCGAGACCCCGACGAGGGGCGGTGGCCGGTCTCACAAGCCACTGGTGTCAGTTGGATCACCTAAGATGTATACAGGTGCTCATTGGGTTATGAGTACACCGGACAGGACTCGCCGGGAACATGCTAGTTGGTCATATACCAGACGTCAGATGGCAGTTCCCTGGTGACATGTGTGCAGGTTAGTTCATCGACCTGGGGATCGTCATTTGTCTCGTGTGAGTTCCCACTGTACTTTGATTACTACCCTACCACGACTCAAAGGAGTCATGCAAACAGGTTTTAGTTGGGTACAGTCCCGAGCCACATGGAGGCAGTGAGCGTATCTTCAGGGGTTCGTCTCTCCCGGTATTGGGGGTGAGGTCGTGCTGTGTCTAGGAGAGCCATTACACAAAGTCCTTGGCCAAGGCAAGGAGATTTACTGGTAGGTATTCCAGTAGTATCTCAGGGTGTTCTGGGCTACACTCCGACACGACTTGTACCGCTTTTGGGGGTCTGACTTTTACCAACCCCCTAGGCCCGCCATGCGATACTCATAGACGAACGGACCGGACTGCACGGATATTGTCACTGACAGGCTCAGTAGGGTGTCAGGCTGAGTTCGCTCACGGACGTCCCTTATAGTCAATACCTGGTAGCCCGTTATGTATTGGCTTATACCTCTAACGTGCTAGTGGTTAAATCCACAACCAAGGTGTTGGTGAGTCTTTAGAGTCCACCACATTTCAGTTACTCAAGCTTTCGGGCGAAAGGTTGTAGAGGCCGTATGGAGATATGGCAAGGTCCGATCAGATACGTGCGGTATTGCACAGATCAGGATCGGACAGTTTGTACTATAGGCCGTATGGTTATATGGCAGGGTTCGATCAGATACGTGCGGTATTGCACGGATCAGGATCGAACAGAAATTACTATCCGGTTTTGGTATAAGCCGGATTCTAGTATAGTACAGTGTAGATTTTGTCTCATTGCATTTGTATTTCGGTCGGAATACAAATGCGGGTGTGTATGCACAGTATCGGGGTTTTCCTGTAATTTATTACGGGACCAGTTTTATGGAGTTGCCAGTTTGCTTTCCGTTTCGGCCAATTTCCATTGTTCCGTTCATTGGCCGAAGATTGGTGGAGGAGGGCTTATTTGCATTGTTGCAAATAAGTGTTTGTGGAGGGGTTCTTTGCTTATTGTTGTATCATGATAGCCTCTCATTGACCTTGACTTCTAGCTTCATGATAGCTTGACTTTCTTTATCATCATGGTTTTGATGATGGTTGTTGATGATGAGAGATGGTTGTTAGTTGAGTGTTGGTTTTGCTTTGTTATCATTTGGTTCATATGATAACCATTCCTCTCTCTCTCTTGTTTTGATATGAGAATGGCTCCCATTATTTTTGAGCTCTCTCTCTCTTTTCACTCTCCTTCTCCTCTTGTCATGGCCGGCCACCATGAGGGTGGGTTGCCCATTTTTGTAGTGGGGATTTTTTGCTCTCTTGATGTTAGAAAAATCCCCAAGTTCCTCCACATTGTTCTTGTTTCATCCCTCCACCAAATGGCATCTCCACTACCCCAAAAGGAGACACAAGTTCTACTACACACATTCTACAGCGAATCTTGGGCACGTCGAGTAGCCGGCTTCGTGCCCGAGTTGCCTCGGCATTGAGGTGGGAGCCCGTAAACAAAGTAGGCGATGTGGTGCACTTCCGGCGACGAGGAGGAGACGGGACTTTTCCGCAGGAGATCGGGACCATGACGAGAAGACCGGAGGACTTGGATCGTCGGTATATCTCTATTCCCTTTCTTGTAGTTAGCTTAGACTAGTTAATGGTAACGATCCGGGTGATAGTGCGCGGTGGTGCCGGTTTGCTAAGTCCGCAAATTTTAAGTTATTCACCGCTTCCGCATTCCGGCGTCGGATTGACGGCCGGGGCGCCGCCGTGCACTTACAGACCGAACCTCCTTAACACTGGCTTTTGGATTGTCAGAGTTGCAGACCTCATTGCCACTCCTACTTTTACCCTTTTCTCCAGGACACCCCGTATTACTGCGAACGTCCACTTCCATTGGACAAAACCATCGTATGGTTAGATACGAACTCGAAGGAATTCGAGGATGGTTTTCGGTTCTGGAGAAAACGGATGGGATTATTCAGTTGTCTTTTCCTTTTTGCCTCCTCTCAAGTTACGAGTACTCCTTAGTTTAGGAGATAGTACACCTATTACGCAAATTGGATAGTCTTCTTCCAAACCTTAGGCTGGTGCCGACCGGTAGGGAATGAAGAAAACCAATTAGCATAACGATGGTGTGCAGAAGGTATTAAGATTAAGACAAAGCAAGGGATTAGTAAGAGGGCAAAGTAAATTGCGACTGATATTCACGACCAAACCAAGTATTTCTTCGCCAATCCTAAATCACCTTTGTATTTCTCCAGGACACTCCGTATCACTACGAAGATCCACAGTTTATTGGATACTCCGTCGTATGGTTATATACGAACTCGAAAGGAACTTGTTCCAGTTCGGGGATGGATTCTGGTCCAGGAGAAATAGGAATAAGGTTTATTCGGTTGTCTTTTATTTTCACCTTCTCTCGCATTGCGAGTGCTCCTAGGGTTAGGACAGTACACCCATTATGCTTATTGGATAGTCTTCTTCCAAACCATAGGCTGGTGCCGAACGGTAGGGAAGGAAGAAAACCAATTGGCCTAAAGGGGTGTGCAGAAGGTAATGACTAAAGACATATAAAGGGATTTGGAGAAGTGGCAAAGAATTATACGGTTATAGTTGTGAATTTGGATAATGGTAGAGGCATTACTAGGAATACCAGGATACCCCATCGAAACATTTCAATGTTTCAGTTCAACTGTGTACCGTTAAAAGAAAACTGATTTCCCGATTAGACACTTGCTCCAGGGTATGTATTTACCAGGTTTGATTCTCACATCTGTATGGTTTTACAGATGATGAGTGGGAGTAAGTTATTGGGAATTGGGTGATCATCCTCATTATATCGGGATTCATTGTAATCGGTGATATTTGAGGAGATCACCTGGGCTGTTTGCCGGTCGGCAAATATTTGGTTTTGAATATCCGCTGTTGTGCACCAATTTCAAATTGATATATCTGTACGTCTATTTTCATAGAGTGAGATATACCTTTTGATATTATGTCGATGACATTTACCTATATCAGTGGATGGTTAGGTAAGGAGCATTAAACAGCGGTGTAATTCTTCTTAACCATAAGTACAGTTTTCAACCTACGACGCACAGTGAAAGAGTTGTTAGACTCAGCGGACTTATACAGAGTATTGTATGTTATCCAGTGTCCATTAGGACAGAGGGGTTGGTACTCATACTATATTCTGTTTACTTTTAACTTCTCTAGTTCTTAGACATGTGTTTCGTAGAAACACAGGGTCTAAGTTTTGAGGAGTTATGGGTATTTGAATAGAGTAGAGAACCAGGTATAGCAAGTATCGGGATTCTTCAAAGTGATAGAAGATGTAGATACTTGTGTATGGTATTCAGTTGATAGTAATGATAAAGAGAACTTGCTTCTCTTTCAGGTTACTCATAATTGGAAGCATTCCTAAGTTGAGTAACGCTGATCGGCCTTTTTCCATTTAGTAGACATGCACTGGAGACAGGTGCATGATTTGAATCTGGCTCAATTAAATCTGTGCCTCTGGTTCTATATTGGATATAGAACAGTTCATATCTTAACGATGTTAAGGTACGGGGAGTTGTCCGGCTTATGATTAAAACCAGACACTGGACAACTCAAGGCACGTTTCTGTAATGGCTGTTTGTGGGTTGACCCAGGCTATGACGAGGGTTGATTTTCTACCATAAGAAAGATCAATAGTGATATTGTTCTTAACTCGCCACAGTTTTAATAAAATGGATTTTTTCAAAAACAGTAGTGGGAGTATGGTAGAACTGGAAGTGATTCCAGAACCGCAAACGATTACTGAAGATTTGATATGGAACCTAAAGATTCAATCTGATTTGACATTCCATTGGCCACTCCGCAGATAAGGTGGGTAACTTCAGGCACCCGAGAGGTACTACAGTAGCCTCAAGGACGGTGACAGGGAAGTTCTTGTTTACCCACACTTGCCATTGTTGTTGTTCCAGGCTGTGAGACCCGGCAGGAGGATGAGTATAGCGTCGTTCTAAACTAGCTTTAGAAGTGTACGTCTATATGACTCTGCCAGAGGGTTATCGTAGTCAGTGGGAGCAGCGGAAGCATTGGTGGATATCAGGCTTATGTCTATTTGTAGACTAAAGCAGATGTAGCGGAGATAGATCATCTATTTCTGATGTGACAGTCATAGGTTTGACGTCATCAGAATAGGGGATGGATCTGTTAAGAAGGTAGTAGGGTGTGATATCCTAGTATTTGGATGACATACACAGAGTAGGAAAAGAAACTCCTATACTACGATTGGTTATACTATGGTCGTCACACAGTAGTTTCTCCACATAGGAATTGGATCTTATATCGTATATTCTGGTTACTAGATCTATGCTTTTAGATCTAGATTTGGGTGGTTTCCCAAACAGGGTACTTTGACAGCATTCTAAGAGTATTTAGAATGGACGACTCCTGGCACGGTAGTGTACCTGCAGCTGATGGAGTCACCCTCTCTAAAGGTGTCTTGTAGACTAAAGTAGAGAGGGATGTGCATGATTGGCAGATCACTTGCTTAGGCAATTGAGTCAATCATGAGATGTCAAGTACCACACTAGATGTTGTTCTTGCACTAGATGCAATAAGTTGACATTGATCCAATCCTGGAGAAACAGTCGGAAGCAGTTTTAGAACATAAGTGGATGTTCTAGGGATATGATAACGACAGCCTCATTTGGGGGACAGTTATCATTCCAGGCTTCCAAGGTGACATGGACGACAAGGAGGTTGTCAGAGTTATAGTTTTCCTTCTGACGAGGGGCAGTATTCTGGACAGGTGATCCAAGGCAATACTGAGGGAGGCATGGCGCAGGATACTGATTAAGTTCAGTTGACGATACAGTCTGAGAAGTTTGGATTTGGAGTTCATTTATGAGCTAGGTCCCATCAGACATCCAGACAGTCTAAGACAGGTATTGCTCATTTCGGGAGATGGATTTCTCCGCGAACTTGAGATATAGAGAGAGACATAGAAAGAAACTTCAGAGCGGATCCACTCGCTGAGGCTATTCCTCGAACGCAAGAGTTTCGCAAACAGGCTTTGTGAGACTGACTAGTAGAGGAGTTGGGTGTTCAGTATCACACGGGCTGTGAGTATGCGACATCGCAATAATTAGCCTTGAGTGCAAGTGGGAGATTGTTGGAGATAGTGCCCTCAGAGTCAATTATTGGATCACAGGCACGTGATTGCAATGATTGAAGGAGGACCTATCCCGGTACGACAGTCTTACTCGAGATGATAGTATGCTATCTGGTTTACCTTTATCATCGTGTACTGCTTTAGGTGACCTGACAGGTCACTATTGCACGTTGATAGAGCCCCTAGGATTCTTGCTTGGCTGCCAGCAGTATGAGGGCGATCATATAAGTGAGAGCTGGAGTCTACAAGCATATCCTTAAAAGGTCCCTAGTCGTGGGAGTTTCGAGACAGGGCATCGATTCTCCAGAGTAGACTAGTGTATACAGTCGAGACCCCGACGAGGGGCGGTGGCCGGTCTCACAGGCCACTGGTGTCAGTTGGTTCACCTAAGATGTATACAGGTGCTCATTGGGTTATGAGTACACCGGACATGACTCGCCGGGAACATGCTAGTTGGTCTTATACCTGACGTCAGATAGCAGTTCCCAGGTGACATGTGTACAGGTTAGTTCATCGACCTGGGGATCGTCATTTGTCTCGTGTGAGTTCCCACTGTGCTTTGATTACTACCCTACCACGGCTCAAAGGAGTCGTGCAAACAGGTTTTAGTTGGGTACAGTCCCGAGCCACATGGAGGCAGTGAGCGGATCTTCGGGGGTTCGTCTCTCCCGGTATTGGGGGTGAGGTCGCGCTGTGTCTAGGAGAGCCATTACACGAAGTCCTTGGCCAAGGCAGGAGATTTACTGGTAGGTATTCCAGTAGTATCTCAGGGTGTTCTAGGCTACACTCCGACACGACTTGTACCGCTTTTGGGGGTCTGACTTTTACCCACCCCCTAGGCCCGACATGCGATACTCATAGAAGAACGGACCGGACTGTACGGATATTGTCACTGACAGGCTCAGTAGGGTGTCAAGATGAGTTCGCTCATCGACGTCCCTTTTGGTCAATAGCTGGTGGCCCGTTACGTATTGGCTTATACCTCTGACGTGCTAGTGGTTGAATCCACAGCCATAGTATTGACGAGTCTTTAGAGTCCACCACACTTTCAGTTACTCAGCTTTCGGGCGAAACGCTGTAGAGGCCGTATGGAGATATGGCAGGGTCCGATCAGATACGTGCGGTATTGCACGGATCAGGATCGGACGGTTTGTACTAGAGGCCGTATAGTTATATGGCAGGGTTCGGTCAGATACGTGCGGTATTGCACGGATCAGGATCGAACGGATATTACTAACCGGCTTTGGTTTAAGCCGGATCCTAGTTTAGTATAGTGTAGATTTTGTCTTTTTGCATTTGTATCCGGACGGAATACAGATGCGGGTGTGTATGCACAGTATCGGGGTTTTCCTGTAATTTATTACGGGACCAGTTTTCTGGAGTTGCCAGTTTGCATTCCGTTCCGGCCGGTTTTCCTTTGTTCTTTCCCGGCCGGACTTTTCCGATGGAGGGGGTTATTTGCAATTGTGCAAATAACATTTGTGGAGGGGGTTTCTTGCAATTGTTTTGATTATGATAGCATCATATCTTTTCCACCATCATTTTGATTCTCTTGCATTAATTGTGATTAATGAAAGGGTATGGGTTTAATAGTGTGAAGCATGGTTGATGTTTCTTTGTCTTTTGATGTGGTCACCTTTTCTTCTCTCCTACACTCACCTCCCTTCATGCTACATATCCATTTTCCCTCCACCATTCTAAAGGGCCGGCCACATTTTTTAGAGGAGGAGAGAATGAGAGAGTGTTTCATTTGGAGTGCGGCAATTTTCCTTGATCTCATTCTCATGTAATGAAAAATGAAAGCACCATTTTTCATACCTTCATTCCTCCACATCCATGGCAACCAATACCCCAAAGTGAGACATGCACTCTACACTATATTCTACAGCACTTCTTGGGCACGTCGACTTGCCAGCTTCGTGCCCGAGTTGCCTCGGTATAGAGGCGGGAGCCCGTAAAAGATGCAGGCGATGTGGTGCTCTTCTGGCGAAGAGGCGACGACCGGAGTTTCCGCGAGAGATCGGGATGACGACGAGAAGACCGGAGGACTCGGATCACTCGGTATATCTCTTCCCATCTTGTAGTTAGCTAGAACTAGTTTAATGGCCCGATCCGGGGTTTAGTGCGCGGTGGTGCCGGTTTGCTAAGTTCGCAAAATTAAAGTTTATCACCGCTTCCGCATTTGGCCGTCGGATTGACGACCGGGGCGCCGCCGTGCACTTACAGTATATACGTATTAAACCAACCACATATTTTCAATGTCCAGAATACACACAAAAGAAAGTCTCCGGAAACAAATCAGGCTTTCTTATGGCATTGTAGACTGGGTCACATCAATGAGAAAAGGTTGATGAAGTTACATACAGAAGGATATTTGGATCCATTCGAATATCAATCATATGCAACTTGTCAATCCTGTCTCAAAGGAAAGATGACAAAGACTCCGTTCACTGGACATGGAGTAAGAGCGAGCGAGCTCTTGGGACTCGTACACAGCGACGTGTGCGGTCCAATGTCTACACATGCGCGAAGCGGTTATTCTTACTTCATTACTTTTACGGATGACTTTTCAAGGTACGGATATGTCTTCTTAATGAAACATAAATCCGAAGCCTTTGGAAAATTCCAGGAATATAAGAATGAAGTAGAAAAACAAACTGGCAAAAGTATCAAGACACTGAGATCTGATCGAGGTGGTGAATACTTGGGTGCCGAGTTCCTGGATTACCCAAAAGAGAATGGAATTCTCTCTCAGCTTACTCCTCCATACACTCTGCAACATAACGGTGTATCGGAGAGACGGAACCGGACCCTATTGGATATGGTACGTTCCATGATGAGTAATGCTGAGTTACCGCGATCATTCTGGGGATATGCACTAGAATCAGCTGCATTCCTTTTGAACTGAGTTCCAACTAAGACTGTGCCTACCACACCATATCAGATGTGGTGTGGGAAGAAACCCTATCGTAAGCACATTAAGACATGGGGATGTCCAGCTTTTGTCAAAATACAGCATGCGGACAAACTCGAGGCACGCTCAGTACAGTGCAAGTTTGTGGGATATCCAAAGAACTCCAAGGGATATTTCTTCTATTGTGAAGAGGAACAAAAGGTTTTTGTTTCTCGTCATGCTCACTTCTTGGAAACTGAGTTTTTGGAAAATCAGATAAGTGGGAGCGCAATAGAACTGGAAGAAATTCCAGAACCATGAGCTATTACTGAAAGCTTAGTAGAACCAGAGGGTTCGAAAGATCAGGACATTCCTGCGCCGCTCCGCAGGAGTAGTAGGCAGTCTCATCCGCCCGAGAGATACTACGGTTTTCTCATAGACGGGGATAGAGAGGATTGCATCATTGATAGTGATGAGCCGACTACCTTCCAGAAGGCCATTCAAAGCGTTGACTCGGTAAAATGGCTGGATGCAATGCGGACCGAAATGGAGTCCATGTACACCAACAAAGTATGGACGTTGGACGTTGCTCCAGATGGGGTAAAACCCGTAGGATGCAAGTGGATCTTCAAAAGGAAGATTGGTGTAGATGGACAGGTTGAGACCTATAAGGCTAGACTTGTTGCAAAGGGTTTTCGTCAAAGACCTGGTTTGGACTATGACGAAACCTTTTCTCCAGTGGCTATGCTAAAATCCATTCGGATCCTTCTTACCATTGCTGCCTTCCACGATTATGAGATTTGGCAGATGGACGTAAAGACCGCTTTTCTAAATGGAAATTTAGAGGAGTGTGTCTATATGGACCAGCCAGAGGGTTTCATTCAGAGTGGGAGCAGCGGAAAGGTGTGCGAGTTGCTTAAGTCCATTTATAGACTAAAGCAGGCATCGCGGAGTTGGAACATCTGTTTTGATGAGACGGTCAAAGAATTTGGCTTCATCAAAAATACAGATGAACCATGTATCTATAGTATATTTGTAGCAAGAACTGTCGTATTCCTCGTTTTATACATGGATAACATTCTCTTAATAGGAAATGACATTCCTATGCTACAATCAGTCAAAGGGTTCTTGTCACACAGGTTCTCCATGAAAGACCTGGATGATGCCTCTTACATTCTGGGGATCCGGATCTATCGTGACAGATCCAAGAGGATATTAGGACTTTCACAGTCCAGGTACATCGACACCATACTGAAAAGATTCAGTATGGAAGATTCCAAGCACGGTAATCTACCGGCTTGTCATGGGATCACCCTCTCCAAGGAGATGTCTCCCAAGACTGATTTGGAAAGGGATCACATGTTTATTATACCCTACGCTTCTGCGGTAGGTTCTATAATGTATGCGATGTTGTGTACCAGACCAGATGTAGCTTATGCACTATGTGTGGTAAGCCGGTATCAGTCAAACCCTGGGAAGAAGCACTGGATAGCGGTAAAGAACATTCTCAAGTACATGAGAAGGACTAAGGAGATGTTCTTGGTGTATGGCGGAAAAGACCTCCAGATCGAGGCCTTTGCTGACTCCAGCTTCCAAAGTGACAAGGATGATTCCAAGTCCATGTAGGGTTATGTCTTTACCCTCAATGGAGGGGTGGTGTGTTGGAAGAGTTCCAAACAGGAAACCGTTGCTGACTCGACGATGGAAGCGGAATATATCGCTGCTGCTGATGCCGCAAAAGAAGCCGCCTGGATGAGGAATTTCTTAACAGAACTTCAGGTGGTTCCGTCCATTGTTGATCTAATACCTCTGTATTGCGACAACAACGGGGATATAGCTTTAGCGAAGGAACCCAGGTCCCATCAGAGGTACAGACACATCTTGAGACGGTATCACCTGATCAGGGAGATCGTGGGTCGCCAGGAGATCGAGGTTCGGAGAGTTGCTACGGAAGATAACACTGCTGATCCACTCACGAAGGCCTTACCCCAGACTCACTTCGAGCGGCTGATCGAGATGATATGTCTTCGATACGCCAGTACATGGCCTCAGTGCAAGTGGGAGATTGTTAGTGTATATGCCCTAGAGGCCATTACTGTATCATACAAGTTTGTATATTACTTAATGGAAGCTTGGGATATTCATAGTTGTATAGACAATCTTGCTCAAAATAGTAGTCTGCTACTTGGTTTGTTTCTACTTTAATATGTGCATGTGTTTCTTTTAGCATATTGCTTATACATATTAGTAGAGCCCTTAGGATCTTTGCTTGATTACCTGCGTTGTGATGGCAGTCACACTCGTGGGGGCTGGGTAATCCATAAGCACATCCTTATACAGGTCCCTAGTCATAGGACTAACGAGACAGGGCATCGATACTCCGGAGTAGACTAGCGTATGCACTTCTCATCCCAGCAGGGGAAACGGTCTATCCCACAGCCGTCAGTACGTCGTACTTGAGATAGTATGCGGGTGCTCGTTAGGTTACGAGTACACTGGACATGACTCGTCGGGAACTGTTGGTTGGTACTATACCTATCGTCAGTTATCAGTTCCCAGGTGACATGAGTACAGCTCAGTCCGCTGACTTGATACTGTCACTTTGCCTCGAGTGTGTTCCCACTGTACTTAGATTACTACCCAACCACGGCTCAAAGGAGT
The DNA here is from genome assembly GCA_030015575.1 of Agapanthus africanus. NCBI lineage: Eukaryota > Viridiplantae > Streptophyta > Magnoliopsida > Asparagales > Amaryllidaceae > Agapanthus > Agapanthus africanus. The sequence continues at coordinate 229,334,711 of CM057346.1, read as the reverse complement.
CGTGCAAACAGGTAGTAGTTGGGTGCAGTCCCGAAGCACTTGGAGGCAGTGACGGTTAGATATGATTCGTCTCTCCCAGTATTGGGGGTTGATATCGCGCTGTGTCTAGGAGGGCCATTACACAAAGTCCCTGGCCAGGGAAAGCGAAATATACTGGTAGGTTTCCAGTGTTATCTCAGGGTGTTCTGGGCTACACTCCGACACGACTTGTACCGCTATTAGGGGACTGACGTTTACCGCCCCTAGGCCCGCCATGCGATATGATCAGACGAACATACCGGACTGTACGGAGACTTTCACATTCAGGCTCAGTAGGTGTTCAGATGGGTTTCACCTCGTCCGTCTTCTTATCGGCATCTACCTGGGGGCCGTTACGCATAGGTAGTGCCGCTTGCGGTCTGTGGTTAAACCCACTGCCAGCGTAGTGTTGAGTCTTTAGAGTCCCACACAGAGGGCTATTCGCCTTTAGGCAAAAGAGTAGAGGTCGCATGGTTTTGCGACAGGGTTCGGTCACATCCGTGCACTTGTTCAAGTTTTGTGTCCGGGCAGTTATCACTAGAGGGCTTTGGTTTAAGCCAGATCCTAGTGTACATTTTAGGATTGGTTTTATCTCGTTTGTATTCGTGTTCCTCGGAACGCGGATGCGGGTGTGTATGCACGGTTGACAGAGAGACAGAGGCAGAGGATTCTCATTAGGGTTGTTGACTGTTGACTTTTGCTAAACCCTAATGAGAATAAGAAATGTGATTAATGATAATATTAATTAAGTATTATCGTGCTATGGTTGGGTTGAAAGGTTGACTTTGTTGACTTGTTGACTTAGTTGACCGGTTGACTAGGTTGGACTTGTTGACCATCATCATTACAATGGCTATCATTTCATGGCAAAGACTTTTGCTTGCTTGTTATTCTTTACAAAATGAGTGCATGAAATGATATTGCCATTTTGACTTGAACCATCACATAATACTCAATTACTATTATTTGTTATGATTATTTTGGATTATGAGAGCAAGGGTGAGAAAAGTCTTGCTCATTCTATTATTCTCATTCTCTCTCATCCTCAAGCTCTCCCTCTTCCTCTTGCTCTCTTTCTAGTTCATGGTTCTATTTGTCTCATGTGTTGAGAAGCAAGAACCATAGAGATAAAACCCAAAACACTTCTCTACGCATCCTAGTATACAAGGTTTAGCAAACCAAGTGTTCTAGTTTCCTCAAGATTGTGGTTGAAGCCAAAGGTAGAAGCTTTCAGGTGGATCCATCTTCGGCACAAAGAGACGACGAGGAGAGAACCATCCGACCACCACAAGGAGTCCAAGAGAAGGAGTTCAAGTTAAGGTATAACCCCTAACCGAGTAGGTAAAACTCCTAGTTAGGTTGTTAGATAGTTGTTTAACAAAGATCCGTATTTTGAGTCCATGTTACCACCAAAAGAAAAATCGTTTTTCATCATTTCAGCAAGCCCGAAAGAACCGGGAGAGGTAACGTGGACTTACACCAATGAGCACCTGTATACATTTTAGGTGATCCAACTGACACCAATGGCTTGTGAGACCGGCCACCGCCCCTCGTCGGGGTCTCGACTGCATACACTAGTCTACTCCGGAGTATCGATGCCCTGTCTCGAAACTCCCTCGACTAGGGACCACTTTTAAGGATGTGCTTATGGACTACCCAACTCTCACGTATATGATCGCCATCATACTGCTGGTAGTAAAGCAAGAATCCTAAGGGCTTATCAACGTGTAATAGTGATCATGTCACCTAAAGCTGTACACGATGATAAAGGCAAACCAGATAGCATACTATCATCTCGAGTAAGACCGTCCTCCCGAATTGAGTAATACGTGTCTTAGAATATGTCTGGATATCTGATGGGACCTAGTTCATAAATGAAGTCCAAATCCAAACTTCTTAGACTGTATCGTCAGCTGAACCTAATCAGTATCCTGCACCATGCCTCCCACAGTATCCTCTTGGACTACATGTCCAAACTACTGCCCCCTTCGACAGAGGGAAAACTATAACTCTGACAATCACTCTGTAATCTATGTCACCTTGGAAGCCTAGAATGATAACCGTCTCCGAAGGAGGCTGCCGTCATCAAATCCGTAGAACATCTACTGTCACGACCTGAAATTGGCACGTGACGGCCCTAATACTACGCAACGCCTAATGACGTAACGCAGTAAAAGAAAGAAAAAACCGTGAAATCTAAACCAAATAAAGACAAGAAAAGATAATAGCAGTTTTGAAACATTTGAAATCACAACCCAAATTCTTTAAAAAGTTCAACTGGCTTTCTTAAAAATTTTGGCAGCACCCCCTTTATAAAAACTAACCCTGAAATGGGTACAACAATTAAAGATAAATAAAGCATCCCCAAACGGGAGCAAATACATGCCCAAAGGCAGAAAACAATCACCACCACAAATATGTGATGCCGTAGCGAAGAAATAAAGACAATAGAGAGAAAGCTGTATAAAAGACAACAAATCCACAATTTATACAATATCCTCCTCACCAGATCTCTAAGTCAACAATATAATAGTAGATGGAGAGTACAAGATACAATGAATATACAATACAAATACAGACAACCACCAAAACCCACCTGAACAAAACAGCACACTGTGAGCCAATGTGGTATATGTAGCAAAAGATGATAGATGAATAGCCAGCCTCGACTACTCTGGGGAACACTCTGTAACACCTGTGGCACAATGGGGGTGAGTTGCCAACTCGTGAATAGTAAATAACATATGCAGGTAATCGCAAGAATGCACATAAAGCATGAATCTAAGATATGCAATTAACAGTAATAACATGTCATATGAATGCAGAATAATGGAAAGTACTCTAGCAGGTACAACCAATATATGAAGCAATAATAATATGACAATAGTATACAATAATCATGCAATAAGGGTGTGAGAATATAAATATGCAACAATCATGAAAGGTACACTAACATGTACTACTCATACATGAAACAGTGTACAAATAGATAAAGGTGAGGTATGGAGTGAAATATGTCATTTCCACGGAATCCTGACATCGTGGTAGGATCACAATCCATCAAGATACTCAAAATCCCAATTTCTTAATCATCCCCTAATTGGCTCTCATAACATATAAGTCTCACATCTCCTCAATGTACAATATCAAGTATATCTCGCATATCCCGACTGTAAACATCAAGTAGATCTCACATATCTATCCAGTATCCAATCTCAATGAATCACTTATATCCCAAATCAAATCTCAAGTAACATTCTAACATCCTAAATATATTTGCATAAATAAATATGATGGGGTCAATACACATATATTAGCGTCCCATTCCACTAATATTGGTGTAAGGGTATATATAACAGCGGCTAAACCCCCTGTTATATATACAAGGAGTAATTATAAATATCATGAAACCAATGTGCCAAGTATCGACACAAAAATACTAATCTATCAGATGCTGCCACCAAGGCTAGCATCCTGATAGGTACGTATCGTACGCTATCCCGAAAGCACGAGTGCCTAGCTCTGACCCTCGCCTTTCGACGTATTAATACGTACATGACTCACGTCGGTATCCACATGATAGCCGCTGAGTCATAAGTACTGTTACCGGTAGGTACTTGCCCACCTCCAGGCTCAATCGAAAAAGTCCATCGATCATCTTGCCGAGGGGAACCGTACCGGGCCCCACCATATACCCTCATACGGCAGCCACTCCTCGTATGGAGTATATAATCAGAACAGATAAATCTCATGGTGGATGCGCAAATATCATATCAAGGAAACCGGGCCTTTCATATATTGCATAATTTTATGAACTCCCGCGGTTCCCAAATCCAGAAAATATCATGAAAAATCCATATAATAATGCGAAAATCCATGAATATAATATGTGCGCCATATTTGAAATGCAAGCATATAAAGGAAAAACCACTAATTAACTGTATCAGGTTAATACAAATATCATGCGGTTCCTATTTATCCACTTCTAAATAACATCAAGTGAGGGTAAACATGTAGCTAAAGCCAGATGTATGTGAAATCAATAAGGTATAGCAAGATAATGTGTCTACCTATAAGCAATGATATAATATACCCCCTGAGTATAAGAACAGTATGTGCAAGGTATACCTATAGCTATGTTAGGGAGTGTGTATGGACCTATCACTAATGGTACAATACTCTATAGGAATACAGGTATGCTAAATGCCATATATGATAAGCAGTATGAATCAATGTCACAATGTCCCTAACCAAGAAATATAACATCTATAAGTGGTTTGTGTGTGACATGGCAATTATTGACGGTGTGTATAGCATACAATCAGTGCTCGTGCAACATGAATCGTCAATAATATGTGCAGTGCCCTACAACTACTAGTCCAGGCACAACTACATCTAAGTAATAGGGTAAAGGCGCAATTCTAAGAATAACGTAGAATATGCGACAAGTAATAAAATCTCTAGCCCTGACGCATAACGCCATGCGGGCGATTCCCTTGTAGATGTTAAATCTACTCACCGATGGTCTCGAGCTATGAAAATCCGACTACCGGTTTCCCCTTGTCCGCGGCACCCGAAGTCCCTGCTTGCGAACCTAAAATTTAATAAATACAGCACATAAGCTAAATATCCTATGATGACAAAAAGACAACGAAACGCAATGAAAACGCCCGGAAAATTACACTGCGCGCTCAGCGCATCTATCGCGCACGATACCGGGCAAAAACCCTAATTAGGGTCGCTAAATTAAAAAACACCAAGTCTGGACCCCGATCGTCCCGATCGCGCAACACAACACAAGAATTACGAGGAATACAATAGATATAACCCCGCAACGACCAATCGAACCCACGTCGGAAAAACCCCGAAATCTAGTAAGCAATCCATCGTAATATTTCGCACTAGTTTCAAGCTAATGCATATCTAGCAATTACAAACACCTTAAAATAGCTTAACTAATCTATCTAAACCATTCCTGTGTTTTTAACACTCGCTAATTATGTTTTAGCAAAAACCTAGTAAGTTAATTGCATAATTAAACAAAGTGTTCATTAGCAAAAATTAACATTTTCTACTAGGTTAATCATCTCCAAAAGACAAATTAACACTTCAAATGAACACTAAACACTTAACTAAATTTAACCCTAACATGAATTTCTTAAACCAAATATAAATGAATTAATCATAATTTAAAAACTAAACTAAACACATAATTAGCTAACTAAATTAGCAAGAATAAGATTAAAGCAAATATAAAAGGATTAAGGTAAGAATTATACCACCCCAAGAACACAAAAATGAAACTTAATACAACATCTTAGCATCAAAAACCAAGCTTTATTGAAGATCCATGAAGGATTAATGAAGGAAAAATGGTTTAATTTTTATATAGGAATTTTTGGATTTATTTTTGAAATTCTTTTGTGTTTTTGAGTGAAAAAGAGTGACAAATGAGCTTGGAAAATGAAATGGCCAGAAATGGGGATGAGGCTCGGCCAAGGAGGGATGGGGGGTATTTTTGTGAATATTTTGTGAAGAAATAGCTAGAAAAGAGAGTAATAAATGCTAATTAAAGCTATTTGCCACCTTTCACTCTTTTCTTTTCTTTTTTAATCCAAATCCTTTTGCATAAAAGAAAAAATCTAGATATTTGAAAAGATGCTTCTAAAATAAATCTAGTGACAAAAATAAATTTATTCACAAGAGAATTTTTTTTTGATTTACGTGCACAAAATACCGCTTAAAATAATATTTTATTTAGAAAAATTCTATCTGAACCAAAAACCTATCAAATACTCCCAAAGTTCGCGCACAAGCTTTATTTTATCTAAACTAGGTGCCGGCAAGCTTATACGGACGTTTGATCAAAATTGGGTTAAAACGGGAAAAACCGATAATTTTGCAATAAAACGGGAAAATTCACAAAACAATTTCTAAAACATTACAATCTCCCCCCTTATAAAAATTCGTCCCCGAATTTAAAATTTTCACTAAGCATACCTTCAAAAAGAAGAGCACAAAACTCCCAATTCTCGCTCGCAGCCTCCCGAGTGATCATCTCGCTATACGGCTACGTCCAAGAAAACTCTCCACAGATAGCAAGACCCTTGACTGAAGTTTTTCCACCTGCCGGGCCATTAACACCAATGGCTGTCGGTGAGCGAAAAGATCGCGTCAAAGCAAATGGTCTAATGTTGAATCATGTGAAAAAAAGTCATGAAGGTAATTGTAAAGTATTAACACAAAGATGCTGGGTAAAAACTCAATAATCTGGGCGGAAGTGCCAAATTAAAGGCAACGAACTAACTCGCTTAAAGGATCTTAAAAGGACCTACAATCCTGGGATAAGATTCCTAAAACTCCACACGTCATTTATCGGAAAATCCATAGGAATACATGATCTCTCTCTGCGAACTCAGGCCTGCGACCACCCCGGTCGGCATAAGATCTCTGTCCGCACAGGACTGTCATCATCCTGACCTGAACAACTGGATCATCTCCGAAGTCTCTAGACTAGCTGGGGTCCAAAAATCCCACAACGCAGAGTGAGAAAAATAGATTGGTGATCGACACGACCTAACCCCTAAACCTAAAGGTTGCCAATTGGAGTGTCTCCTGATAACAACTATCGAAGGAGGATCCTAACAATAGCGAGTGACGATCCCCAACTGCCGACAACAACAACACGAATGCACAAACATATCCTCCAGAGTCGGTATAGCCCTCTCTCACAAACCCATCATCCTGCGGATGGAAAGATGGAGCTAAAGCTTAACCAGTACCTAAGGCTTCCTGAAGCTTCCGCCCAAGACGACAAGCGAACAGGGTGCCTTCATTGGATACGACCCTCGAAGGAACTGTATGCAATGCACAACTTAACAAAGAACAACTGAGCAAACCGAGGAAAACCGGACAACAAGCATCCGAATGGCGTCACACCCTGGGTAGACGCATAACGAAATTCATGGAAATCTGCCCCCATTCCCACTTCGGAACGGTTAAAGGTTGCAACTCTCCAGCCGGTCTTAGATGCTCAACCCAAAACACACAACAAGACAAACACCTTGAAACGAAACCCGAAATTTCTCTTTACATTCCTGCCCATCCGTAACTATCTCACAAGTCACATAAATGTTGGTGGAACTTGAATGAATATAGAGAATTGACAGATGTGCCAGCTCTAGGATTTCACGTCTCTACCTAATAAAATCAGGTACACAAATGCGTCCCTAACTTAGCACACTATTGTCACAAATCAAGGAATCCGAATCATTACCCAGCCGAGTATGCTCAAGTATCTCTAACGAACGAGCGTCGGTAGGCAGTGTCTCGCGAAAGAGATTGAAGACAAGTGGTCGGGCGTGGACATGAGCAAGCTGTCCCCTCCATAGAGACGAACTTAAGCTGTACTCAATGATCACACAAGAACTGTAAATCTGCGGAGGACTATCACAACAATCAAATCCGATGCAGGAAGATGCATATTAAGCTTTGGTGGTCCGTGAAAAATCTGACACGACTCTCAAACCAGTAGTGTCTCCAAATCTCCAACGCAAAACCACCACGGCCATCTCCACATCATGAGTGGAATATCCTGCTAGTACTTCCTCCAACTATCGGGAAGCAAAAGCGATAACTCTATAGTGCTACCTCAGCAAACAATCGAGCCTACTCAAGAAACATTACAGTTAAACAACAAAGTTGCCCGAACCAAAAGCAAAGAAAGAACTGATGCAATTATTAACCGAATCTTTGACTGCCGAAACTCCGCACACATGCCTGAGTCCAAAGAAAGAAACCTCCACTCCGGTCAATTCAGTTAACGGTGCAGCACTACACTAACGATCCTGCAAGAAACGGCGGTAGAAACCTGCTAAGCCCAAAATCTGCGGACCTCTTTCCTGCACACAAGTCTGGGCCTAAGCTGTATGGCCACAATCTCCCTCGGAACCATACAAAACCATCTCCCGTGACTACAAGACCTATGAGTCAACACAAACAAGCCTGAAGGAACACTCCGAGAATCTAACAAATAGCTGGCACTCTCCCAGCATCTGTATAACAAATCCTCAATTGCTACTCCTGTCCCTCAGGACACATTAAAGTAGACCAAAATGTCGTGAATAACACAACAATAACTGGTCGAGGAACGGCTTGAAGAAATCCGGTTCATCACATCTACTAATGCTGCTAGGGCATTGGTGAGTCCAATGACACACCAAAACACATAAAGCCCGTAGCACGCACAAGGCAGCCTTCGGAATGTCCTCACTCCGAACCTACAACAATGATGACCTGATCCCAAACAACTTAGAAAATGTCTCGCAATGTGGAGCTGATCGAAGAAATCATCAAGTCGAGGTAAAGGATACCTATCCGCACCGTAAGCCGGTTCAATTGACGATATATGAATCCACTACCCCAATCTTTCGTCTTTCTCCTTGATGAACAGAACTAGGAGCTTCCAAAAGCGAAACGCTCAGACGCACAAAACTCCCCAACAAACAACTCTGCAGCTGATCCTTAAGCTCCCTAAGCTTCGCCAGCTCTTCTGGAACATCTTCGGAAAACTCTTGCACGAAAGAAAACCGGTCCAACAACCCTCTGTGGCTACGGTATCACGAATGAACGCCAAGAATCCATGGTATCTCCTCAAAAGTCGAATAGCGAAAAAGGCTGAATTCAAGCTGTGACAGGCGGCACAACTATCCACCTGCATAACAAGAATTGACTCGCCGGGAAAACAAAACCTAGCTATTTTCTCACGGTAGTCCACAGACGCTAGCACGTAACTAACCAGTCCATGCCCAGGAGAACGTCAAATCCAACATCTTTAGAAGGATCAAAGTGACGGACAAATCTCCTAACCAATTGGCATACGATTGAATTACGTATTGCGCAACAAAAGAATCGCTGACAGAAGTTAACACAACAAACGACAGATCTAGCTAACACGATCCTCGTCCCAACCACGGCACAAAGTGTGAAAAACAAACCAATACATCAAAAGAACATACGAATTAAGGATACCTGAAAACTCTGCATTGGACGCCTGCGCGTCCCGATGAGTAGAAGCAAACTCCTGTGTCTGCCCTCTATCCGCAACTGGCTGAAATCTTCCTCTGCTAGACTGTCCCCTCTGAGCAAACCTTCCACGTCCACGACCTCTCTGAATACAATCCTGACGCAGTGCTAAAGAACAATCCTTGACGAAGTGCTGAAGGCTTCCGCATCGAAAACATCCATACGATGGCTGCTGACCCTCCATGGGATAAGAGCTGAACGACTGTCCTCATCCAAAGCCTCTGCTACTCCTACGACAGCCATGAAATCTGTCTCGATGACTAAGCCTCTGTCTCTGGGCTGGTACACTGGTACGAGTCCTCCACTGTCCTGGAACTCTCAGATTCTCTGGAATATATGCCTCGTCAGCTGGGGCTGCATCCACTGGTGCTAAGTAGGTGACGGACTGCTGCATGCTGATCCCAAGGAACAACTGTGTAACAGGGGTGACAACCTCCTGTCGCTGCGCTCGAACGACATCATATAATGATCTCATCGTCTGGCGCAAGTCCTGCATCTCTGCCACAAGACAAGCGAGCTGCTCTGTCGATGGCTGATCCGTCTGCACCTGTGCAACTAGCGTGCCATCCTGGTCAGTGCTCGTCTCACCCGAGCCAACTCTGACCTCGGCCCTCGCTGCATCACTCTGAGTCCCCATAGTCATCGGCGGCAAGGCTATAAATAGAAATGAGATTCAATAAGGACACGGAAATCGAATCACAAGGATATGTATCATCAAGGAAGGAATTTCAAGCAATTTGTACTTTGGTCACTTTAGGTGAAGTACCGCATCGTGAGCATGCTGCAGACATACACACACTATGTTACTCTGCTTAAGCTACCTACTCCATCATACCAAGGTCATCCTACTCTCCGAAAGGTAAAACCTAGCGCTTTGATACCAACTTTGTCACGACCCGAAATTGGCACGTGACGGCCCTAATACTACGCAACGCCTAATGACGTAACGCAGTAAAAGAAAGACAAAACCGAGAAATCTAAACCAAATAAAGACAATTTGAAACATTTGAAATCACAACCCAAATTCTTTAAAAAGTTCAACTGGCATTCTTAAAAATTTTGGCAGCACCCCCTTTATAAAAACTAACCCCAAAACGGGTACAACAATTAAAGATAAATAAAGTATCCCAAACGGGAGAATATACACGCCCAAAGACGGAAAACAATCACCACCACAAATATACGACGCCGTAGCGAAGAAATAAAGACAATAGAGAGAAAGCTTTATAAAAGACAACAAATCCACAATTTATACAATATCGTCCTCACCAAGTCTCTAAGTCAACAACATAATAGTAGATGGAGAGTACAAGATACAACGAATATACAATACAAATACAGATAACCACCAAAACCCACTTGAACAAAACAGCACACTGTGAGTCGATGCGGTATATGTAGCAAAAGATGATAGATGAATAGCCAGCCTCGACTACTCTGGGGAACACTCTGTAACACCTATGGCACAACGGGGGAGAGTTTCCAACTCGTGAATAGTAAATAACATATGCAGGTAATCGCAAGAATGCACGTAAAGCATGAATCTAAGATATGCAATTAACAGCAATAACATGTCATATGAATGCGGAATAATGGATAGTACTCTAGCAGGTACAACCAATATATGAAGCAATAATAATATGACAATAGTATACAATAATCATGCAATAAGGGTGTGAGAATATAAATATGCAACAATCATGAAAGGTACACTAACAGGTACTACTCATACATGAAACAGTGCACAAACAGATAACGGTGAGGTATGGAGTGAAATATGTCATTTCCACGGAATTCTGAAATCGTGGTAGGATCACAATCCATCAAGATACTCAAAATCCCAAATCCTCAATCAGCCCCCAATTGGCTCTCATAACATATAAGTCTCACATCTCCTCAATGTACAATATCAAGTATATCTCGCATATCCCGACTGTACAACATCAAGTAGATCTCACATATCTATCCACTATCCAATCTCAATGAATCACTTATATCCCAAATCAAATTTCAAGTAACATTCTAATATCCTAAATATATTTGCATAAATAAAAATGATGGGGTCAATACACATATATTAGCATCCCATTCCACTAATAATGGTGTAAGGGTATATATAACAGCGGCTAAATCCCCTGTTATATATACAAGGAGTAATTAGAAATATCGTGAAACCAATATGCTAAGCATCGACACAAAAATACTAATCTATCAGATGCTGCTAGCAAGGCTAGCATCCTAATAGGTACGGATCGTACGCTATCCCGAAAGCATGAGTGCCTAGCTCTGACCCTCGCCTTTCGACGTATCAATACATACATGACTCACGTCGGTATCCACATGATAGCCGCTGAGTCATAAGTACTGTTACCGGTAGGTACTTGCCCACCTCCAGGCTCAATCGGCAAAGTCCATCGATCATCTTGCCGAGGGGAACCGTACCGGGCCCCACCATGTACCCTCATACGGCAGCCACTCCTCGTATGGAGTATATAATCAGAACCGATAAATCTCATGGTGGATGCGCAAATATCATATCAAGGAAACCGGGCCTTTCATATAACGCATAATTTTATGAACTCCCGCGGTTCCCAAATCCAGAAAATATCATGAAAAATCCATATAACAATGCGAAAATCCATGAATATAATATGTGCGCCATATCTGAAATGCAAGCATATAAAGGAAATACCGCTAATTAACTGCATCAGGTTAATACAAATATCATGCGGTTCCTATTTATCCACTTCTAAATAACATCAAGTGAGGTTAAACATGTAGCTAAAACCAGATGTATGTGAAATCAATAAGGTATAGCAAGATAATGTGTCTACCTATAAGCAATGATATAGTATACCCCCTGGGTATAAGAACAGTATGTGCAAGGTATACCTGTAGTTATGTTAGGGAGTGTGTATGGACCTATCACTAATGGTACAATACTCTATAGGAATACAGGTATGCTAAATGCCATATATGATAAGCAGTATGAATCAATGTCACAATGTCCCTAACCAAGCAATATAACATCTATAAGTGGTTTGTGTGTGACATGGCAATTATTGACGGTGTGTGTAGCATACAATCAGTGCTCGTGCAATATGAATCGTCAATAATATGTGCAGTTCCCTACTACTACTAGTCTAGGCACAACTACATCTAAGTAATAGGGTAAAAAGCGCAATTCTAACAATAACGTAGAATATGCGACAAGTAAAAAAATCTCTAGCCCTGACGCATAACGCCATGCGGACGATTCCCCTGTAGATGTTAAATTTACTTACCGATGGTCTCGGCCTATGAAAATCCGACCACCAGTTTCCCCTTGTCCGCGGCACCCGATGTCCCTGCTTGCGAACCTAAAATTTAATAAATACAGCACATAAGCTAAATATCCTATGATGACAAAAAGACAACGAAACGCGATGAAAACGCCCGGAAAATTACACTGCGCGCTTAGCGCATCTATCGCGCACGATACCGGCCAAAAACCCTAATTGGGGTCGCTAAACTACAAAACACCAAGTCTGGACCCCGACCGTCCCGATAGCGCAACACAACACAAGAATTACGAGGAATACAATAGATATAACCCCGCAACGACCAATCGAACCCACGTCGGAAAAACCCCGAAATCTAGTAAGCAACATATTGTAATATTTCGCACTAGTTTCAAGCTAATGCATATCTAGCGATTACAAACACCTTGAAATAGTTTAACTAATCTATCTAAACCATTCCTATATTTTTAACACTCGCTAATTATGTTTTAGGAAAAACCTAGTAAGCTAATTGCATAATTAAACAAAGTGTTCATTAGCAAAAATTAACATTTTCTACTAGGTTAATCATCTCCAAAACACAAATTAACACTTCAAATGAACACTAAACAAAATTTAACCCTAACATGAATTTCTTAAACCAAATATAAATGAATTAATCATAATTTAAAAACTAAACTAAACACATAATTAGCTAACGAAATTAGCTAGAATAAGATTAAAGCAAATATAAAAGGATTAAGGTAAGAATTATACATCCCCAAGAACACAAAAATGAAACTTAATACAACATCTTAGCATCAAAAACCAAGCTTTATTGAAGATCCATGAAGGATTAGAGAAGGAAAAATGGTTTAATTTTTAAATATGAATTTTTGGATTTATTTTGTTTTTTTGAGTGAAAAAGAGTGAGAAATGAGCTTGGAAAATGAAATGGCCAAAAATGGGGATGAGGCTCGGCCAAGGAGGGATGGGGGGTATTTTTGTGAATATTTTGTGAAGAAATAGCTAGGAAAGAGAGTAACAAATGCTAAATAAAGCTATTTGCCACCTTTCACTCTTTTCTTTTCTTTTTTAATCCAAATCCTTTTGCAAAAAAGAAAAATCTAGATATTTGAAAAGAAGCTTCTAAAATAAATCTAGTGGCAAAAATAAATTTATTCACAAGAGAATTTTTTTTGATTTACGTGCACAAAATACCGCTTAAAATAATATTTTATTTGGGAAAAATTCTATCTGAACCAAAACCTCCCAAATACTCCCAAAGTTCGCGCACAAGCTTTATTTTAGCTAAACTAGGTGCCGGAAAGCTTATACGGACGTTTGATCGAAATCGGGTTAAAACGGGAAAAACCGACAATTTTGCCATAAAACGGGAAAATTCACAAAACGATTTCTAAAACATTACAATCTCCCCCCTTATAAAAATTCGTCCCCGAATTTAAAATTTTCACTAAGCATACCTTCAAAAAGAAGAGCACAAAACTCCCAATTCTCGCTCGCAGCCTCCCGAGTGATCATCTCACTATACGGCTACGTTCAAGAAAACTCTCCACAGATAGCAAGACCCTTGACCGAAGTTTCCCCACTTGCCGGGCCATTAACACCAATGGCTGTCGGTGAGCGAAAAGATCGCGTCAAAGCAAATGGTCTAATGCTGAATCATGTGAAAAAAAGTCATGAAGGTAATTGCAAAGTATCAACACAAAGAATGCGGGGTGAAAACTCAATAATCTGGGCGGAAGTGCCAAATTAAAGACAACGAACTAACTCGCTTAAAGGATCTCAAAAGGACCTACAATCCTGGGATAAGATTCCCAAAACTCCACACGTCATTTATCGGAAAATCCATAGGAATACATGATCTCTCACTGCGAACTCAGGCCTGCGACCACCCTGGTCGGCATAAGATCTCTGTCCGCACAGGACTGTCATCATCCTGACCTGAACAACTGGATCATCTCCGAAGTCTCTAGACTAGCTGGGGTCCAAAAATCCCACAACGCAGAGTGAGAAAAATAGATTGGTGATCGACACGACCTAACCCCTAAACCTAAAGGTTGCCAATTGGAGTGTCTCCTGATAACAACTATCGAAGGAAGATCCTAACAATGGCGAGTGACGATCCCCAACTGCCGACAACAACAACACGAATGCACAAACATATCCTCCAGAGTCGGTATACCCCTCTCTCACAAACCCATCATCCTGCGGATGGAAAGATGGAGCCAAAGCTTAACCAGTACCTAAGGCTTCCTGAAGCTTCTGCCCAAGACGACAAGCGAACAGGGTGCTTTCATTGGATACGACCATCGAAGGAACTCCGTGCAATGCACAACTTAACAAAGAACAACTGAGCAAACCGAGTAAAACCGGACAACAAGCATCCGAATGGAGTCACACCCTGGGTAGTCCCATAACGAAATTCGTGGAAATCTGCCCCCATTCCCACTTCGGAATGGTTAAAGGTTGCAACTCTCCAGCCGGTCTCAGATGCTCAACCCAAAACACACAACAAGACAAACACCTTGAAACGAAACCTGAAATTTCTCTTTACATTCCCGCCCATCCGTAACAATCTCACAAGTCACATCAATTTTGGTGGAACTTGAATGAATACAGAGAATTGACAGATGTTCCAGCTCTAGGATTTCACGTCTCTACCCGATAATATCAGGTACACAAACGCGTCCCTAACTTAGAACATTATTGTCACAAATCAAGGACTCCGAATCATTACCCAGCCGAGTATGCTCAAGTATCTCTAACGAACGAGCGTCGGTAGGCAGTGTCTCGTGAAAGAGATTGAAGAAAAGTGGTGGACATGAGCGAGCTGTCCCCTCCGTAGAGACGAACTTAAGCTGTACTCAACGATCACACAAGAACTGTAAATCTGCGGAGGACTATCACAACAATCAAATCCGCTGCAGGAAGATGCATATTAAGCTCTGGAGGTCCGTGAAAAATCTGACACGACTCTCAAACCAGTAGTGTCTCCAAATCTCCAATGCAAAACCACCACGGTCATCTCCAGATCATGAGTGGAATATCCTGCTAGTACTTCCTCCAACTGTCGGGAAGCAAAAGCGATAACTCTATAGTGCTACCTCAGCAAACAATCGAGCCCACTTAAGAAACATTACAGTTAAACCACAAAGTCGCCCGAACCAACAGCAAAGAAAGAACTGATGCAATTGTTAACCGAATCTTCGACTCCCGAAACTCCGCACACATGCCTGAGTCCAAAGAAAGAAACCTCCACTCCGGTCAATTCAGTAAACGGTGCAGCACTACCTTAACGATCCTGCATGAAACGGCGGGAGAAACCTGCTAAGCCCAAAATCTGTGGACCTCCTTCCTGCACACAAGTCCGGGCCTAAACTGTTTGGCCACGATCTCCCTCGGAACCACACAAACCGTCTCCCGTGACTACAAAACCTATGAGTCAACACAAACAAGCCTGAAGGAACACTCCGAGAATCTAACAAACAGCTGGCACTCTCCCAGCATCTGCATAACAAATCCTCAATTGCTACTTCTGTCCCTCAAGACACATTAAAGTAGACCAGAATGTCGTGAATAACACAATAATAACTGGTCGAGGAACTGCCTGAAGAAATCCGGTTCATCACATCTACTAATGCTGCTAGGGCATTGGTGAGTCCAATGACACACCAAAACACATAAAGCCCGTAGCACGCACAAGGCAGCCTTCGGAATGTCCTCACTCCGAACCCGCAACAATGATGACCTGATCCCAAACAACTTAGAAAATATCTCGCAATGTGGAGCTGATCGAAGAAATCATCAAGTCGAGGTAAAGGATACCTATCCGCACCGTAAGCCGGTTCAATTGACGATCTATGAATCCACAACCCCAATCTTTCGTCTTTCTCCTTGATGAACAGAACTAGGAGCTTCCAAAAGCGAAACGCTCAGACGCACAAAACTCCCCAACAAACAACTCTGCAGCTGATCCTTAAGCTCCCTAAGTTTCGCTAGCTCCTCTGGAACATCGTCGGAAAACTCTTGCACGAAAGAAAACCGGTCCAACAACCCTCTGTGGCTACGGTATCACGAATGAACGCCAAGAATCCATAACATCTCCTCAAAAGCCGAATAGCGAAAAAGGCTGAATTCAAGCTGTGACAGGCGGCACAACTATCTACCTGCACAACAAGAATTGACTCGCCGGGAAAACAAAACCTAGCTGTTTTCTCACGGTAGTCCACAGACGGCTAGCACGTAACTAACCAGTCCGTGCCCAGGAGAACGTCAAATCCAATATCTCTAGAAGGATCAAAGTGACAGACAAATCTCCTAACCAATTGGCATACGACTGAATTACGTATTGCGCAACAAAAGAATCGCTGACAGAAGTTAACACAACAAACGACAGAGCTAGCTAACACGATCCTTGTCCCAACCATGGCACAAAGTGTGAAAAACAAACCAATACATCAAAAGAACATACGAATTAAGGATACCTGAAAACTCTGCATTGGACGCCCGCGCGTCTCGATGAGTAGAAGCAAACTCCTATGTCTGCCCTCTACCCGCAACTGGCTGAAATCTTCCTCTGCTAGACTGTCCCCTCTGAGCAAACCTTCCACGTCCTCGACCTCTCTGAATACGATCCTGACGCAGTGCTAAAGAACAATCCCTGACGAAGTGCTGAAGGCTTCCGCATCGAAAACATCCATACGATGGCTGCTGACCCTCCTTGGGATAAGAGCTAACGACTGTCCTCGTCCAAAGCCTCTGCTACTCCCACGACAGCTATGAAATCTGTCTCGACGACTAAGCCTCTGTCTCTGGGCTGGTACACTGGTACGAGTTCTCCACTGTCCTGGAACTCTCAGTGTCTCTGGAATATATGCCTCGTCAACTGGGGCTGCATCCACTGGTGCTAAGTAGGTGACGGACTGCTGCATGCTGATCCCAAGGAACAACTGTGTAACAGGGGTGACAACCTCCTGTCACTGCGCTTGAACGGCATCAACTAATGATCTCATCGTCTGGTGCAAGTCCTGCATTTCTGCCACAAGCCTAGCGAGCTGCTCCGTCGAAGGCTGATCCGTCTGCACCTATGCAACTAGCGTGCCATCCTGGTCAGTGCTCGTCTCACCCGAGCCAACTCTGACCTCGGCCCTCGCTGCATCACTTTGAGTCCCCATAGTCATCGGCGGCAAGGCTATAAATAGATATGAGATTCAATAAGGACACGGAAATCGAATCACAAGGATATGAATCATCAAGGAAGGAATTTCAAGCAATTTGTACTTAGGTCACTTTAGGCGAAGTACCGCATCGTGAGCATGCTGCAGACATACACACACTACGTTACTCTGCTTAAGCTACCTACTCCATCATACCAAGGTCATCCTAATCTCCGAAAGGTAAAACCTAGCGCTCTGATACCAACTTTGTCACGACCCAAAATTGGCACGTGACGGCCCTAATACTACGCAACGCCTAATGACGTAACGCAGTAAAAGAAAGCCAAAACCGAGAAATCTAAACCAAATAAAGACAAGAAAAGATAATAGCAGTTTTGAAACATTTAAAATCACAACCCAAATACTTTAAAAAGTTCAACTGGCTTTCTTAAAAATTTTGGCAGCACCCCCTTTATAAAAACTAACTCCGAAACGGGTACAACAATTAAAGATAAATAAAGCATCCCCAAACGGGAGCAAATACACGCCCAAAGGCGGAAAACAATCACCACCACAAATATATGACGCCGTAGCGAAGAAATAAAGACAATAGAGAGAAAGCTGTATAAAAGACAACAAATCCACAATTTATACAATATCGTCCTCACCAAGTCTCTAAGTCAACAACATAATTGTAGATGGAGAGTACAAGATACAACGAATATACAATACAAATACAGATAACCACCAAAACCCACTTGAACAAAACAGCACACTGTGAGCCGATGCGGTATATGTAGCAAAAGATGATAGATGAATAGCCAGCCTCGACTACTCTGGGGAACACTCTGTAACACCTATAGCACAACGGGGTGAGTTGCCAACTCGTGAATAGTAAATAACATATGCAGGTAATCGAAAGAATGCACGTAAAGCATGAATCTAAGATATGCAATTAATAGCAATAACATGTCATATGAATGCAGAATAATGGAAAGTTCTCTAGCAGGTACAACCAATATATGAAGCAATAATAATATGACAATAGTACGCAATAATCATGCAATAAGGGTGTGAGAATATAAATATGCAACAATCATGAAAGGTACACTAACAGGTACTACTAGTACATGAAACAGTGCACAAACAGATAAAGGTGAGGTATGGAGTGAAATATGTCATTTCCACAGAATCCTGACATCGTGGTAGGATCACAATCCATCAAGATACTCAAAATCCCAATTCCTCAATCAGCCCCCAATTGGCTCTCATAACATATAAGTCTCACATCTTCTCAATGTATAATATCAAGTATATCTCGCATATCCCGATAGTACAACATCAAGTGGATCTCACATATCTATCCAGTATCCAATCTCAATGAATCACTTATATCCCAAATCAAATCTCAAGTAACATTCTAACATCCTAAATATATTTGCATAAATAAATATGATGGGGTCAATACACATATATTAGCGTCCCATTCCACTAATAATGGTCTAAGGGTATATATAACAGCGGCTAAATCCCCTGTTATATATATATATAAGGAGTAATTTGAAATATCATGAAACCAATGTGCCAAGTATCGACACAAAAATACTAATCTATCAGATGCTGCCATCAAGGCTAGCATCTTGATCGGTACGTATCGTACGCTATCCCGAAAGCACGAGTGCTTAGCTCTGACCTTCGCCTTTCGACGTATCAATACGTACATGACTCACGTCGGTATCCACATGATAGCCGCTAAGTCATAATTACTGTTACCGGTAGGTACTTGCCCACCTCCAGGCTCAATCGGCAAAGTCCATTGATCATCTTGCCGAGGGGAACCGTACCGGGCCCCACCATGTACCCTCATACGGCAGCCACTCCTCGTATGGAGTATATAATCAGAACCGATAAATCTCATGGTGGATGCGCAAATATCATATCAAGGAAACTGGGTCTTTCATATAATGCATAATTCTATGAACTCCCGCGGTTCCCAAATCCAGAAAATATCATGAAAAATCCATATAACAATGCGAAAACCCATGAATATAATATGTGCGCCATATCTGAAATGCAAGCATATAAAGGAAAAACCGCTAATTAACTGCATCAGGTTAATGCAAATATCATACGGTTCCTATTTATCCACTTCTAAATAACATCAAGTGAGGGTAAACATGTAGTTAAAACCAGATGTATGTGAAATCAATAAGGTATAGCAAGATAATGTGTCTACCTATAAGCAATGATATAGTATACCCTCTGGGTATAAGAACAGTATGTGCAAGGTATACCTGTAGCTATGTTAAGGAGTGTGTATGGACCTATCACTAATGGTACAATACTCTATAGGAATACAGGTATGCTAAATGTCATATATGATAAGCAGTATGAATCAATGTCACAATGTCCCTAACCAAGCAATATAACATCTATAAGTGGTTTGTGTGTGACATGGCAATTATTGACGGTGTGTGTAGCATACAATCAGTGCTCGTGCAACATGAATCGTCAATAATATGTGCAGTGCCCTACTACTACTAGTCCAGGCACAACTACATCTAAGTAATAGGGTAAAGGCGCAATTCTAATAATAACGTAGAATATGCGACAAGTAATAAAATCTCTAGCCCTGACGCATAACGCCATGCGGGCGATTCCCCTGTAGATGTTAAATCTACTCACCGATGGTCTCGAGCTATGAAAATCCGACCACCAGTTTCCCCTTGTCCGCCGAAACTAAAATTTAATAAATACAGCACATAAGCTAAATATCCTATGATGACAAAAAGACAAAGAAACGCGATGAAAACGCCCGGAAAATTACACTGCGCGCTTAGCGCATCTATCGCGCACGATACCGGCCAAAAACCCTAATTGGGGTCGCTAAACTACAAAACACCATGTCTGGACCCCGATCGTCCCGATCGCGCAACACAACACAAGAATTACGAGGAATACAATAGATATAACCCCGCAACGACCAATCGTACCCACGTCGGAAAAACCCCGAAATCTAGTAAGCAACCTATCGTAATATTTCGCACTAGTTTCAAGCTAATGCATATCTAGCGATTACAAATACCTTAAAATAGCTTAACTAATCTATCTAAACCATTCCTATATGTCATGACCTGAAAGTACGGAACGTGACCGGCACTTAGATTACGAAGCGTCTAGAGGCGCAACGTAACCTAAGTAAGCCGAAGCCCAGAAATCTAAACCATAAAAGAAGAAGAAGTAAAAGAAACAATGAAGAAAAACAAGTTTAAAAGTATCAGCAAATTTTCCCAAAAATTTCGGCAGAGTCTCCTCTGTAAAAACTGGCCCCAAACGGGTACAACAAGCACAATATATACAACGCCAAAGGGTGAGGCTCAAAACTCAAAAGAAAACAAATCCACCAAATCAGAAGAATACACGCGACTCTAAGGTCGAAATAAATAAATGGTCCAGTAATCTATCAAATAATACAAGTTTGGTTGATGGAGCCTTCTAGATACAAATGAAATAATAAAAATACAATGGCGGTCCAGATACAAATGAACCAACCTACTGTGCAAATCACCCGGAAAGAAATCATGTGCCAGTAATCTGCCAAGGAACCCTGTACGTCAACCTGTAATAAAATTTGGCACAACGGGGGTGAGTTGCTAACTCGTGAGTAGAAGACATCTACGAAATGAAATCGAACGCACGACGCTATCCTAGGTCATAATGATACACTACTAAGTCCCAATCATCTAGTAATAGCAGGGTAATACTACGTGTAAATGCAGATACTCCGTGCTCGTGTCAGTGCCTCATATAATACTATGTCATATGAATGGATATGCATGCACCATGAATGTAAAATAATCAATCCTGAAATCCAGATATATCTGTATAAGAAATATTTAGCTGTTATCATAGTAAAATGTGTATAGGAATCTGAAATATCAATAATGAAATCCATGAAATCCGTGTCAAGCATCGACACAAAACATGTAAATCTCAAGTCTCAATATCTCGGGCTCCGTCAGTCCGGATCGGCCTATATCATCAAATCTCACGACAACGGTCGGTATCCTCCGGATATCCACCGCGCCAGACATCACCGGTAGGTAGTCCTTCCCCTGCCAGGCTCATCGTCTACAACTCGATTTTCTTGCCCCGGGGTACCATACCGGGCCCACCATGTACCCGAGACGGTTCATCCACTCCTCGAATCGGGTCTCGAAATCCAACAGAAAACATGAAATCTCATGGTGGACGACACATACATCACGAGAAAACCGCATCTTATATTTTAAAAAGAGAGGAGGAGGAGAGAGAGAAGTTTTATATATTCTTGCGGTTTTCCCCAAAATCCAGAAATCTCATAGAAAACCAGAATCCCAAAATCATGAGTAAGTATATGATAAGTGTCGGCATATGCCCATAATACTGCATGATAATATGAAAATATGAATGCATGAATGTCTAAGTAATAAATACCATATCTATACTAACATCAGAGAGTAATCTCAATCTTATATTGGTCTAGTTGTTAACTGATTCTATCAATAAAAAATAATATGATCTAAAGTGTACGTGACATAGCAATTACCGATGATGATGTGTGTGAGCCGGCAAATAAGTGTGCGTAGAATATGCGCATCATCGGTAATGGTACTGGTGTCCTAACAGGCAAAGTTTTATGCTGATTATAGAAACATATATATAAACATGCACGTTATGATTACGGTATGAAAGTAAAGACAGATGTGTGTTACCCACCCATTTGATATACAATTATAACTACCACTATAAGACTCGAACCTAAACTAGTGTCCATCTAACCTCCTAAAGAACTAAACCTAAGAACTAGTCGATAAGAAATAAGGGTACACCTAAAATCTGAGTCCATATCTCTAATAGTCGGCGATCCAGCCTCAATAGCATCACGTACGTAGTACGGTTTTCTCGAAACAAGAGTGCGGATCAATCATCATATCTATGCCTCGTACGGTAAATCCATCGTACGGCATCCTAATATCCGGGTACTGGTCAAGTATCACCTACGTGTCTCATCATTCGTATAATATCATCTACCCATGTCATAATCAAGGTGCTATACTGTAATCGCATACATCAATCCTATATCATTGCCAGTATAAATATACATCGTTAATTTATCCTCAGAAATGTCATGTCACATATATCATATCTTGATCAAGTCACATATGTCAGGTCGTGATTAAGTCGCCTATATGATATCGAAATCAAGTTACAACTTTAAGATATCGCAATCAAGTTACATCCATATGATGTCGTAATCAAGTCACACATATAACATATCAGAATATCAATCACATGTTACGGTCCGGGTGCTATCTTAGAGTCCCATATACCTCTATATCATCATCACCCTTTATTATCTATGTATACCTATTCATTATATCATTTTTGTAATGATCCGCTAACATCATAATACGTCCGTAGTCAAGAATCACGGCATCAAGCCCAACTATACTATTTCATTCCCGTGTATCATACCACATCCTTGTATCACACATACGTATTGTGTGTGTGTGTATATATATATATATATATCTACACCTAGTCCTATATATATATATATATATATACACACACATACACGTATACACCACATCGAGTCTCAGTGTGTGCGCGTATGCGTATCCACCTAAAACCTACGAAATCTCCTCCAAGATATTCATCCTCGGTTAGGGTCTTTCTAAATCAATCTAGTCCAACCTAAGGTCACTACTAGGGTCCTACCTGCCGAAATGCTAAGGTCATGTCTGGCTTCCTATTGACAATAAGTACTTATTCCTATTCTACGTTTGCGGGGGTGCTAAACGCCATCCACCTGACTTCCCCCCGTAGATATGCATCTACTCACCTGGTCCACGTGAAGGGTACCTAAACGCAAACATATAAATAGTATCGTAGACTGAATCATATACAAAAGTCGAAACGACGCAAGGAACAAGCATAGGTTAAAACCTATGTCCCGTCCACGCAAAAAAACCAAATATCGCTCGATATCGGCGTACAAACTCCGATGGATCCAGATAACATCAACAAATAACTCATAGTTTTAAAACTCGTTACTTATAATATAAAGCATGATTAAATCCATTGAAACCCTAAAAATCGATCAAAACGTCCAATTTCGTAAAACCCAAAAATGCAAATTTACCGTTTTTCTTCAAAACTTGACATTTAAACGAAACCAATGGTCATAAAACTCATTAAATAGCCTAACTAGATTATAGAAACCATTACTATATTTTTATTACACAAATAAGTATGGATTTGGAATTTCTAGTTTGCAACCTTTATCAATTTTCAACATCTTTCAAGCAACATTCCACAATTCCACAACAAAACTTGATTTTGCATGAATTAATGTATTAAACCACAATTCATGATGATAATGATATAATGAAACCATAAATTATATTTTTAATCTCATTTATTTAAGAATTTCTAAAATCTAGTTAACAAAATTTCATTTTTCTCACAATTTATCAATCATCAATAAAAACTAGTAACAAATTTGAGTTTTTCATTTCACCAACAAGTTATTATCCTCTTTAAAACCACACTCTAGTGTTATAAACATTAATTGGAATTTTATTCCACCTATATATACCATAAATAGAAATCTAGTTTATTAAAAATGGTTTAATTTAAGAAATTTGGATCACAATTTGCAATATATCAACTATGCATGATTTTCCATTTGTAAAAGTGTTAAACTAGTTATTATAACCCTAATTAATTAATAAAAATCACAACTTGATTTTTCAAACCCTAACTTGAATTTTAAAAGTAGTAAATAGAATTAATATATTAAATCTAATTATGCTTAAATGAACATCTAATTATAATAAATCAAAAGAAGGAAATTTATACCTCCAAAATATGAAACCCAAAGATGAAATAAGCCTCCAAAATGCATGCTTCCCATCTCCAAAATCCATGTAAAAATAAGCAAAGAATAAAGGGTAGGAAATAAATAGGATTTTGTGGATTTTTGATGAATTTTTAAGGATTTTTGAGACAAAATCAAGAGAGGAAAATGGGGGGCTGCTTGAGGAGGAGGCCGGCCATGTGAGGGTGAGGGAGAGGAGAGTGAGAAAAGTTGAGAAAAGTGTAGAAACTTCACCCCAAAATATCACCTCTTTATGTCTTTTCGTTGAATTCTTTAATTTCTTTCATTTCCTTACTAAAACAACTAAAGAAAATTCTAGAAACATGATAAAATTTGTAAATAAATTTTTCATGATACACACTAAATTATAATATGCCATGGTTCATTGTTAAAAATTAAAACCATTCAAATTTGTAATTTACACTAATTTAGTGTAAAAATAAAGCTTATGTTAATATTTAAAATAATTAATTTAGGAAAAATATTTAATTACACTAAAAATTTATAAGTGGCTAAATAAACACTATTTACTAGTAATTACATAATTAGAATAGGTATTTTTGAAATTATAATGGAAAACAATCACGGTTTAGTTTTACGAAAAATACATTTTACTATACCGAAAATCAAAAATTTCACTTAAACAATTTTATTCATTTAATTAATTATTTAATTATTTTTAAAACGTTAAAATCTTCCCCCCTTTAATAAATTCGGTCCCCGAATTTAAATTAAAATTCCCCCTCCAAATACTAAAATATTTAGCAAAGCACTCAAATCGTCGGGGCTCCGAAATCATCATTACATAACTAAAATCAACTCCGTCAAGCATAACGCAATCATCGGAGTTATGGTGAAGATAAAATATCAAAACCCAGTACGAAACCCAACGTAATATATATCAAAACTATAACTCATATATAGTGCGCATCATAGTAAAATCGTCCAAATATCTGGATAAAGAAATATACAAAAACCCCTTTTGAAAATCGCCGTGTGATGCACGCGTCACGGCATAAGTAGCGGACGTTTATTTAAAAAAAATAGCTATATATATATATATATATCTTTTATTTAACATACACGTCCCGCCTGGTTACTAAATCAAATAATAATGATTATGAAAACATACTGCTCAAACTGAAATTAATCCCAATCACATCATAAAAATATCATGTGCGTCCGGTGCGCACTGAAATCGAAACCAAATACAGATACCACGAATACACACAAAAAACAAAACTAAGTGCAACAGGTGTGCACCAAAAACATCTGTCAAGTGCAACGGGCGTGAACGACTCAATATCAGGTGCATCTAATCTGCACAAAACCCCGATTTAGTGCATCTGGTGTGCACAAAATCGCATCAAGTGCGCCAAGTGCGCGCAAGAATCTCAATCAGGTGCACATGGTGTACGAAAACATACACCTGATATCAAAATCGAAATCACAGTACGAAAGTGCATGAAAACTAGGTCGAAGCATATGTCAAAATCATATGTAACCCATATGCACGAAATCAAATCAAAATCTCAAAATGTATTAAAACCAAATCGAGTGTACTGGGTGTGTACTAAACAACATCAACACAACTGATATATGAAACATAAATAGAATGTAATGAAGGTACACATAAGAAATACCAATCGTAGAACAAAGTCCTCAAAATACCAAAATCCAATCAACGAAAATATGAAATTCAAATCACCAAATCACAATCGTAAACGCTATCGTCAATGTGCGCCTCTTTCCCTCTTTCCTCTGATGTCGATTGCTTCGAACTCGTCTCTTCGTAGCTGTGTTGACTGCGCTACAAACGGCAATACTCATATCTAGAGTCTCCCACGTAGTCGATCCCTTCACCTGATATCCGGACTACATTAAACTCTTCGATCGATTCATTAAAATCCCATAATTCCCCGAGAGCTCAACACTCAAGTACAGTTTAAAAATATCCGGTACATACCCCAGCATCGATGATCCAGCCGAAGAAGGGCAAACCCAAGCCTCACTAATGGCACCGCGGAACTGCCGTAAACCCTAAGGTTCAAGGGCGTTCTCGTGGTCATTATGTCGAGTTAGGGTTTCATTCTTCTAGAGGGTCCATCGAAATACCTGCATGTTCTTCCGAATACCTTAAACTTGGGAAAATGGTTTTCTGATAATCGTTCGAACCCTTTAACTTCGTCTGGACGGCATGTGAATACCTTTCATCCGTACGCTAAACAATGCTCCAATCCTCAAGAATAAACGATACCCTAATGGTTATCGCATTCGAGCCGTAGCTCCCCTGCCAGTGCGCCCGTGGTAACAGAAGCCACCATCCGACATCGACGAAGATAGATCAAGGAACGAATGAAATACGGTGTAAACAAATGTACATCCTAAGACTCCTTAAGCAGGGTAGCGTATCGTAAATATGCCGCGGACAATACCCACGGTACGTTACTCTACCTAATCGCCTACTCCATCAACCAAGGGTCGCCTAGACTTACACAAGGTTAAACCTAGCGCTCTGATACCAACTTTGTCACGACCCGAAAGTACGGAACGTGACCGGCACTTAGATTACTAAGCGTCTAGAGGTGCAACGTAACCTAAGTAAGCCGAAGCCCAGAAATCTAAACCATAAAAGAAGAAGAAGAAGTAAAAGAAACAATGAAGAAAAACAAGTTTAAAAGTATCAGCAAATTTTCCCAAAATTTTCGGCAGAGTCTCCTCTGTAAAAACTGGCCCCAAACGGGTACAACAAGCACAATATATACAACGCCAAAGGGCGAGACTCAAAACTCAAAAGAAAACAAATCCACCAAATCAGAATAATACACGCGACTCTAAGGTCGAAATAAATAAATGGTCCAGTAATCTATCAAATAATACAAGTTTGGTTGATGGAGCCTTCTAGATACAAATGAAATCATAAAAATACAATGGCGGTCCAGATACAAATGAACCAACCTACCGTGCAAATCACCCGGAAAGAAATCATGTGCCAGCAATCTGCTAAAGAACCCTGTACGTCAACCTGTAATAAAATTTGGCACAACGGGGGTGAGTTGCCAACTCGTGAGTACAAAACATCTACGAAACGAAATCGAACGCACGACGCTATCCTAGGTCATAATAATACACTACTAAGTCCCAATCATCTAGTAATAGCAGGGTAATACTACGTGTAAATGCAGATACTCCGTGCTCGTGTCAGTGCCTCATATAATACTATGTCATATGAATGGATATGCATGCACCATGAATGTAAAATAATCAATCCTGAAATCCAGATGTATCTGTATAAGAAATCTTTAGCTGTTATCATAGTAAAATGTGTATAGGAATCTGAAATATCAACAATGAAATCCATGAAATCCGTGTCAAGCATCGACACAAAACATGTAAATCTCAAGTCTCAATATCTCGGGCTCCGTCAGTCCGGATCGGCCCATATCATCAAATCTCACGACAACGGTCGGTATCCTCCGGATATCCGCCGCGCCAGACATCACCGGTAGGTAGTCCTTCCCCTGCCAGGCTCATCGTCTACAACTCGATTTTCTTGCCCCGGGGTACTATACCGGGCCCACCATGTACCCGAGACGGTTCATCCACTCCTCGAATCGGGTCTCGAAATCCAACAGAAAACATGAAATCTCATGGTGGACGACACATACATCACGAGAAAACCGCATCTTATATTTTAAAAAGAGAAGAGGAGGAGAGAGAGAAGTTTTATATATTCTGGCGGTTTTCCCCAAAATCCAGAAATCTCATAGAAAACCAGAATCCCAAAATCATGAGTAAGTATATGATAAGTGTCGGCATATGCCCATAATACTGTATGATAACATGAAAATATGAATGCATGAATGTCTAAGTAATAAATACCATGTCTATACTAAGATCAGAGAGTAATCACAATCTTATATCGGTCTAGTTGTTAACTGATTCTATCAATAAAAGATAATATGATCTAAAGTGTACGTGACATAGCAATTACCGATGATGATGTGTGTGAGCCGGTAAATAAGTGTGCGTGGAATATGCGCATCATCGGTAATGGTACTGGTGTCCTAACAGGCAAAGTTTTATGTTGATTATAGAAACATATATATAAACATGCACGTTATGATTACGGTATGAAAGTAAAGACAGATGTGTGTTACCCACCCATTTGATATACAATTATAACTACCACTATAAGACTCGAACCTAAACTAGTGTCCATCTAACCTCCTAAAGAACTAAACCTAAGAACTAGTCGATAAGAAATAAGGGTACACATAAACTCTGAGTCCATATCTCTAATAGTCGGCGATCCAGCCTCAATAGCGTCAAGTACGTAGTACGGTTTCCTCGAAACAAGAGTGCGGATCAATCATCATATCTATGCCTCGTACGGTAAATCCATCGTACGGCATCCCAATATCAGGGTATGGGTCAAGTATCATCTACGTATCTCACCATTCGTATAATATCATCTACCCATGTCATGATCAAGGTGCTATACTGTAATCGCATACATCAATCCTATATCATTGCCAGTATAAATATACATCGTTAATTTATCCTCAGAAATGTCATGTCACATATATCATATCTTGATCAAGTCACATATGTCAGGTCGTGATTAAGTCGCCTATATGATATCGAAATCAAGTTACACCTTTAAGATATCGCAATCAAGTTACATCTATATGAAGTCGTAATCAAGTCACACATATAACATATCAGAATATCAATCACATGTTACGGCCCGGGTGCTGTCTTAGAGTCCCATATACCTCTATATCATCATCACCTTTTATTATCTATGTATACCTATTCATTATATCATTTTTGTAATGATCCGCTAACATCATAATACGACCGTAGTCAAGAATCACGGCATCAAGCCCAACTATACTATTTCATTCCCGTGTATCATACCATATCCTTGTATCACACATACGTATTGTGTATATATATATATATCTACACCTAGTCCTGTATATATATACACACACACACATACATGTATACACCACATCGAGTCTCAGTATGTGCGCGTGTGCGTATCCACCTAAAACTTACGAAATCTCCTCCAAGATATTCATCCTCGGTTAGGGTCTTTCTAAATCAATCTAGTCCAACCTAAGGTCACTACTAGGGTCCTACTTGCCGAAATGCTAAGGTCATGTCTGGCTTCCTATTGACAATAAGTACTTATTCCTATTCTACGTTTGCGGGGGTGCTAAACGCCATCCATCCGACTTCCCCCCCGTAGATATGCATCTACTCACCTGGTTCATGTCTGCCGAAGACGGTGTCGCCATCCTCCTCTTCATCGCCCGCAGTCCACGTGAAGGGTACCTAAACAAAAACATATAAATAGTATCGTAAATTGAATCATATACAAAAGTCGAAACGACGCAAGGAACAAGCATAGGTTAAAACCTATGTCCCGTCCACGCAAAAGAACCAAATATCGCTCGATATCGGTGTACAAACTCCGATGGATCGAGATAACATCAACAAATAACTCATAGTTTTAAAACTCGTTACTTATAATATAAAGCATGATTAAATCCATCGAAACCCTAAAAATCGATCAAACCGTCCAATTTCGTAAAACCCAAAAATGCCAATTTACCGTTTTTCTTCAAAACTTGACATTTAAATGAAACCAATGGTCATAAAACTAATTAAATAGCCTAACTAGATTATATAAACCATTACTATATTTTTATTACACAGATAAGTATGGATTTGGAATTTCTAGTTTGCAACCTTTATCAATTTTCAACATCTTTCAAGCAAAATTCCACAATTCCACAACAAAACTTGATTTTGTATGAATTAATGTATTAAACCACAATTCATGATGATAATGATATAATGAAACCATAAATTATATTTTTAATCTCATTTATTTAAGTATTTCTAAAATCTAGTTAACAAAATTTCATTATTCTCATAATTTATCAATCATCAATAAAAACTAGTAACAAATTTGAGTTTTTCAATTCACCAACAAGTTATTATCCTCTTTAAAACCACACTCTAGTGTTATAAACATTAATTGGAATTTTATTGCACCTATATATACAATAAATAGAAATCTAGTTTATTAAAAATGGTTTAATTTAAGAAATTTGGATCACAATTTGCAATATATCAACTATGCATGATTTTCCATTTGTAAAAGTGTTAAACTAGTTATTATAACCCTAATTAATTAATAAAAATCACAACTTGATTTTTCAAACCCTAACTTGAATTTTAAAAGTAGTAAATAGAATTAATATATTAAATCTAATTATGCTTAAATGAACATCTAATAACAATAAATCAAAAGAAGGAAATTTATACCTCCAAAATATGAAACCCAAACATGAAATAAGCCTCCAAAATGCATTCTTCCCATCTCCAAAATCCATGTAAAAATAAGCAAAGAATAAAGGGTAGGAAATAAATAGGATTTTGTGGATTTTTGATGAATTTTTAAGGATTTTTGAGACAAAATCAAGAGAGGAAAATGGGGGGCTGCTTGAGAAGGAGGCCGGCCATGTGAGGGTGAGGGAGAGGAGAGTGAGAAAAGTTGAGAAAAGTGTAGAAACTTCACCCCAAAATATCACCTCTTTATGTCTTTTCATTGAATTCTTTAATTTCGTTCATTTCCTTACTAAAACAACTAAAGAAAATTCTAGAAACATGATAAAATTTGTAAATAATTTTTTCATGATACACACTAAATTCTAATATGCCATGGTTCATTTTTACAAATTAAAACCATTCAAAATTTTAATTTACACTAATTTAGTGTAAAAATAAAGCTTATGTTAATATTTAAAATAATTAATTTAGGAAAAATATTTTATTACACTAAAAATTTATAAGTGGCTAAATAAACACTATTTACTAGTAATTACATAATTAAAATTGGTATTTTTGAAATTATAATAAAAAACAATCACAGTTTAGTTTTACGAAAAATACATTTTACTATACCGAAAATCAAAAATTTCACTTAAATAATTTTATTCATTTAATTATTTATTTAATTATTTTTAAAACGTTACACTATATTTTTAACACTCACTAATTTTGTTTTAGCAAAAACCTAGAAAGCTAATTGCATAATTAAACAAAGTGTTCATTAGCAAAAATTAACATTTTCTACTAGGTTAATCATCTTCAAAACACAAATTAACATTTTAAATGAACACTAAACACTTAACAAAATTTTATCCTAACATGAATTTCTTTAACCAAATATAAATGAATTAATCATAATTTAAAAACTAAACTAAACTAAACATATAATTAGCTAACTAAATTAGCTAGAATAAGATTAAAGCAAATATAAAAGGATTAAGGTAAGAATTATACCTTCCCAAGAACACAAAATGAAACTTAATCTAACATCTTAGCATCAAAAACCAAGCTTTATTGAAGATCCATGAAGGATTGGTGAAGGAAAAATGGTTTAATTTTTATATAGGAATTTTTGGATTTATTTTTGGAATTCTTTTGTGTTTTTGAGTGAAAAAGAGTGAGAAATGCGCTTGGAAAATGAAATGGGGATGAGGCTCGGCCAAGGAGGGATGGGGGGTATTTTTGTGAATATTCTGTGAAGAAATAGCTAGGAAAGAGAGTAATAAATGCTAATTAAAGCTATTTGCCACCTTTCACTCTTTTCTTTTCTTTTTTAATCCAAATCCTTTTGCCCAAAAGAAAAATCTAGATATTTGAAAAGAAGCTTCTAAAATAAATCTAGTGACAAAAATAAATTTATTCACAAGAGAATTTTTTCCGATTTACGTGCACAAAATACCGCTTAAAATAATATTTTATTTGGGAAAAATTCTATCTGAACCAAAACCTCCTAAATACTCACAAAGTTCGCGCACAAGCTTATTTTAGCTAAACTAGGTGCCGGCAAGCTTATACGGACGTTTGATCGAAATCGGGTTAAAACGGGAAAAACCGACAATTTTGCTCTAAAACGGGAAAATTCACAAAACGATTTCTAAAACGTTACATCCACTTATGTTCTAAATCTGCTTCCGAATGTTTCTCTAGGATTGGATTAATATAAACTTATTGCAGCCAGTGCAAAAACAACATCTGGTGTGGTACTTGACATCTCATGATCAACTCAATTGCCTAAGCAAGTGATATGTTAATCATGCACATCCCTCTCCTCTTTAGTCTGTAAGACACCTTTAGAGAGGGAGACTCCATCACCTGCAGGTACACCACGATGCCAGGAGTCGTCCATTCTAAAATACCTTTAGAATACTGTCTAAGTACCCAGATTGGGAAACTACTCAAATCTAGATCTAAAGCCATAGATCTAGTAACCAGAATGTCTGATATTATATCCATATCCTATGTGGAGAAACAACTGTGTGACAACCACAGTATAACCGATCGTAGTATAGGAATTTTACTTCCTACTCTGTGTATGTCATCCAAATACCAGGACATCACACCCTACTACCTTCTTAACAGATCCATCCCATATTCTGATGAAGTCAAAGCCATGATTGTCACATCAAAATTAGATGATCTATCTCCGCCATATCTGCTCCAGTCTATAAATAGACATAAGCTACTTGCCCACTATGCTTCCACTGCTCCCACTGACCACAACAACCCTCTGGCAGAATAATAAATGCGTGCACTTCTAAAGGTAGTTTAGAATGACGCTATACTCATCCTCCTGCCGGGTCTCATAGCCTGGAACAACAGTAGTGTCAAGTCTGGATAAACAAGAACCTCCCTGTCACCGTCCTTGAGGCTACCGAAGTACCTCTCGGGTGCCTGAGGTTACCCACCATATCTACGGAGTGGCTAATGGAATGTCAAACTTGATTGAATCTTTTGGTCTTATTAAATTTTCCGTAATCGTTTGCGGTTCTGGAATCTCATCCAGTTCTACCATACTCCCACTACTGTTTTCTGAAAAAATCCATTTTACTAAAACTGTGGCGAGTTAAGAACAATATCACTATTGATCTTCCAGATGGTAGAATATCAACCCTCGTCATACCCCGGGTCAACCCACAAACTGCCATTACAGAAACTTGCCTTGAGTTTTCCAGAGTATGGTTTTAAGCATAAGTCGGACAACTCCCCGTACCTTAACATCGTTAAGATATGATCCATTCTATATCCAATATAGAAACTTTGGCACTTATTTAATTGGAACCAGATTCAAATCATGTAGCTGTCTCCAGTGCATATCAACATAATGGAAAGAGGCTAATCAACATTACTCAACTTAGGAATGCATCCGATTATGAGTAACCTGAAAGAGAAACAGGTTTCTCAAAACCATTGCTATCAATTGAATACCCAACATAAGTATCTACATCTTCGATCACCTTGAAGAATCCCGATACTTGCGACACCAGGTTCTCTACTTTATTCTTATACCCACAACTTCTCAAAACTTAGACCTTGTATTTCTACGAAACACTTTTCTAAAAACTAGAGAAGTCACAAGTAAACAGAACATAGTATAATGGACACTGGACAACATACATTACTCTGTATAAGTCCGCTGAGTTGAATAATTCAAAACCTGTGCATCGTAGGTTGAAAGCTGTACTTATGGTTAAGAACTACTCCGTTGTTCAGTGTTCCTTACCCAATCGTCAACTGATATAGGTAAATGCCACAGACATAATTTCAAAAGATATATCTCACATTTTGAAAATAAACGTACAGATATATCAATTTTAAATTGGTGCATAACAACGGATATTCAAAACCAAATACTTACCATCAGGCAAAAACCCAGGCGATTTCCTCAAATATCACCAATTACAACGAATTCCGATATAATGAGGATAATCACCTAATTCCCAATAACTTACTCCCACTCATCATCTGTAAAACTATACAGATGTGAGAATCATACCTGGTAAATACATACCCTGGAGTAAGTATCTAATCGGGAAATCAGTTTTCAATTAACAATGCATAGTGAAACTGAAACATGAAAATGTTTCGAAGGGGTATCCTGGTATTCCTAGTAATGCCTCTTCCATTATCCAGATTCATGACTTTAACCGTATATTTCTTTGCCATCTCTCCAAATCCCTTTATTTGTCTTTAGTCGTTACCTTATGTACACCATCGTTAGGCTAAATGGTTTTCTTCCTTCCCTACCGTTCGGCACCAGCCTATGGTTTGGAAGAAGACTATCCAATAAGCGTAATAGGTGTATACTCCTAAACCAAGGATCCCTCACAACCTGAGAGAAGGTGATAATAAAAGACAACTGAATAAAACCTTATTCTATTTCTCCTGAACTGGAGAAAAAGCAAAGGTGATGTAGGAGTGGCGATGAACTACGCGGTTCGGTCGTGAATGATAGCAGTCGCAATTTATTTTGCCCTCTTTCTAATCCTTTTATTTTGTCTTTACTTATTACCTTCTGTATACCCTATTTAGGCTAATTGGTTTTCTCCTTTCCCTTCCTTTCGGCACCTACCTATGGTTTGGAAGAAGACTATCCAATAAGTGTAATAGGTGTACTCTCCTAAACCAAAGAGCGCTCTCAACCCGAGAGAAGGTGATGATAAAAGACAACTGAATAAACCAATTCAATTTCTCCTGAACCTGAATCCATCCCCGAAGAAGTCCCTTCGAGTTCGTATATAACCATACGATGGATTTACCCAATGGAAGTGGATGTTCGTAGTAATACGAGGTGTTCTGGAGAAATGTAAAGGGTAAAAGAAAGAGCGGCAATGACTTATGCAACTCAGACAATCCAAAAGCCAGTATTTTAAGAAAGTTCGGTCAACTTGGTCACTGAGTCATAGTCTAGGGTCGGTCAATGGTCACTGCCAAAGAGAGAGAGAGAGAAAAGAAACACTCTGCGTGCACTCTAACCTAGATCAGAATGGTTATCACTTTATCTAATCAGGAAACCTTCCACTGTATCGTCAAATTCTCCTCCAAACCTGAAAGAAGAATTAGTCGGGATAACCCGAAGAGTAAACCAACTCATAAGTGGGAATTTGGATCCAACTCTCATCGCATGATAACGTGAAGGAATCCACTCACGTTATCACACTCCAGAAGGTATGCGCATGCCTGGCAAGTTTCAGTTTTTTAGAAACACCCGATGTGGATTTTTGCCCCATGCTCTTATGACCTTGACGTTGGTCAAAATGCCATAAGTCACATGTCAAGTTCTACTCATCATTATCTTGTTAATTTAAACCCACCTGTACATACCCCTGACATTGGCCATATGGTAGAACGACTGTCCCAAACCAACTCATCTATCTTTGCAACAGATGAATACCCAAGAGCTACCAAACACTATGCCTTGGCGTTGGTCAAAATACATAGCTTGAATACTACTGAATACCCAACTGAAATGACGGAGGGCTACGGCTGGTTTTTGGCGAAAAACCTTTAACATAACGAACTTGATATCGTTGAAGGAACCTGATAGCTTTTTATAAAGAAAACCTTTGCTAAAGAGGTCACTCCCGGTGAAGGGATCTCGACTCTTTTCTCGTGAAATGAGGTGCAGAATATTCCAATTGAATACCACGATGCAAAGCAACAAGTAATCGACTATAGTGAAGTTATTACCCTGACGCAAACTTCTGCCCAAGGGGTCACTCCCGGTGAAGGGATCTCGGCCCTTGCTTCGTCGAATGAGGTGCAGGATATTCTAACTGAATACCGCCGTGCAAAACAAAAGAAAACGTCTTTGTAATAACACCTTTTGAAAACTGTTCTAACAACGTCAAACATGTTTGTTTTCCGTGCATTGATCAAAATCAACACAGTCCCATCAATTAATCACACCAGAAAAGAACGAAAATAAAATGTACGTATATGCCATCCGCATTCTTCACTGGGTCCCGTCATCACCCGTTAGGTTACTTAACTAACGACAGAGCGGGGTCTGGACTAGCGCGGGTGTAAACATATACAACATCTACTAGTATATATACCAATATACAATAATCGCTCCAGGCGTGATAAATGCAACATTACAGAACAATACAGATAATCTGGGAGCCCCGGGTTTCACAGAGCCACTACTGAAACCCGACGTTCCCCTGGTCGTATGAATAGCCTGTACAATGAAACCTAGGCCCCTACGAGTGCGGCAAGTTACCCGCCAAAACCTTAAGTGAGGCAGCCCCCTACAGCAAAGTGAATGGACCACCCAGCACTTCACGGAATCCGGTAACTTGGGCACTCCATCTTGGGTCAACCTGTACCCTCTATGAGTGCGGCGAATAGTCTGCCAATTCTAAAGTGAGTCCCCCTGCCTCTCAAAGCCATGTGATGCGGACCCGTTTCCCTCTAGAACCCGGCTATCCGTGCACTCCGTCGCGGGGTAATCCTAGTACAGAACTGAAAATATGTACAACGGGTACATCGACCACAACCCGGTCGTGCCCCAAAAGAATAATATACAAACAGGCAGTGACGGCAGTTCACATGTTGGACGCTCGCCCCGCAATATCAAATGTACAAATATATCCAAACTGCACTACCATTGCACACAGCTATCCACCATGACAAATCCGCAACATCACAGCACAACACAGAACAGCAATGTGAATGTCACGTTCGCAAACCCGTCTAAAAGGACTATAGCAATTAGACACGATTTACCGCTCGAATGACATTCACGGTCAGAGATATAATGTAAGTACTGTAAACTAACACATTTAAAATTCCGATCGACAAAACTTCCCGAAGTGAGCCCCAAGTACAACTCCAGTACTCAAACAAAATCTGGGCCCAAACAAAATATTCCAGAAACCACAATTCTACATGAAAGACACCCAGAAGAAAAATGGTGCACTGAAGCCCCAAAACGGCGGCGGAACCGCGGCCAATACATGGATTGTGCAGCGGTTCCACGGTGGTCTTGAAGGTTCAGTCGACCAAATTTCTTCCAGAGTCTTAGAAAAGCCTGCACGCTTTTCTGACATACCCAAAATAATTTTTAGCCCAGTTTAAAAATTCGACAGAAACTTTATGATGAAAAGTGCGGTTTTGGAAATTTCATTCGATCGATATTTTAAACAAGTTAGAACAAGCTAGTAAAGGTTAATGGCGTGGCTCTGATACCATGTAAGTATGCGGTAGCGACCCGGCCAATAATCTTAGGCCAAACGCGGAACAAAAACTTTTACAACTGGCGCTATCGTATACTATAACTCGGATCTTGCCATTAACGCTAAACCAACAAACAGTAAAGAGGTGAAAGGATATACCGATCGATCCGTGTCCTTCGGTCTTTAGCCATCATCCCACGCTCGTCGTGGCATCTCCAATCTCCTGTCTCCACGTCGAGGTGGCACCACGTCAACGAATCTTTATACGGGCTCCCGCCTCTATACCGAGGCAACTCGGACATGAAATATGCTAACCGACATATCCAAGATGAAGTAGAGAATGAGTGTGAATACTTTGTCTCAAACACACTAGGGTTCGCATCATATGAGAGGGTTTGGGTGGAGGTTGAAGAAGATGCAAAGGGATGAAGAGTGTGAGCTCAAGAAAATCAAGTGAGCAAAAAACTAAGTCTCAAAAATAACCCCTTGGCTGTCCACTAATTTTGGGTGTAGTATATATTAGGTTTTGTGTTGAAATATCAAGGAAAATATCTTACCAAAATATCTCCACAAACCCTAAAAAATATCCTACCCAAAACAAACACCATTAATTCTTTAATGACACACTAGATGACACATTACATGAGTCATTAGGGAACATTCTAGAATAAATGTGTCATCCAAAGTGAGTCACACTTTCCAAAACCATTTAAACAAATGTTTAACAAAAGGAAATGCATCTTCTAAAGTAATCTCATAACGGATTACGAGAATACCCGTCACCTGTATATACATACCTGTATCCGTATTCCGACCGAATACGAATACGATGGGACTAAAATATTCCGACTCAATATAATACTTGGATCTGGCTTAAACCAAAACCTACCAGTATTATCTATCCGAATCATGACACGTGCACAAGTACACATGCATGTTCGAACCCTGCCATAATACCATACGGCCTCTATAACGTTTCTCCCGAACTTGGGAAACAATCTATGGGGGACTCTAAAGACTCGTCAATACTCTGGCAATGGGTTTAACCCCAAGCACGTCAGCGGCACTAGCTGTGCGTAACGGCTGCCCATGTACTGACCGAAAGGGAAGCTGATGATCGAACTCATCCTGGAACCCTACTGAGCCTCTCAGTGACAATATCCATACAGTCCGGTCCGTTCGTGTATGAGCATCGCATATTGGGCCTAGGGGCTGGTAACATCAGACCCCCAAAAGCTGTATAAGTCGTGTCGGAGGGTAGCCCTGAACACCCTGAGAAACTACTGGAATACCTACCAGTAATTCTCACCTGCCTTGGCCAAGGACTTGGTGTAATGGCTCTCCTAGACACAGCGCGATCTCACCCTCAATACCGGGAGAGACGAATCCCCTGCCGATCCGCTCACTGCCCCTATATGGCTCGGGACTGTACCCAACTAAAACCTGTTTACACGACTCCTTTGAGCCGTGGTAGGGTAGTAATCTAAGCACAGTGGGAACTCACACGAGAAAAATGACAACCTCAGGTCGATGAACTAACCTGTACACATGTAACCAGGGAACTGCTATCTGACGCTAGGTATAATACCAACTAGCAGGTTCCCGGCAAGTCCTGTCCGGTGCACTCATAACCCAACGAGCATCTGTATACATCTTAGGTGATCCAACTAACACCAATGGCTTGTGAGACTGGCCACCGCCCCTCGTCGGGGTCTCGACTGTATACACTAGTATACTCCGGAGTATCGATGCCCCGTCTCGAAACTCCCTCGACTAGGGACCACTTTTAAGGATGTGCTTATGGACTACCCAACTCTCACGTATATGATCGCTATCATACTGCTGGTAGTAAAGAAAGAATCCTAAGGGCTCTATCAACGTGTAATAATGATCATGTCACCTAAAGCTGTACACAATGATAAAGGCAAACCAGATAGCATACTATCATCTCGAGTAAGACCGTCCTACCGGTATAGGTCCTCCTTCAATCATTGCAATCACGTACCTGCGATCCAATAATTGATTTTGAGGGCACTACATCCAACACAATATACATCATACGTACAATAATGGCTTCCAGGGCATATACATAACTAACAATCTCCCACTTGCACCTACGCCAGCTGTTGTAGTATCTCATACCCAACATCCAGAAGAGTCTCTCAAATTGTATCTGGGGTATGGCTTTCGTGAGTGGATCCGCAGTGTTGTCCTTCGTGTAAACTCTCCTGACCTCGATCTTCGGGCGATCAACTATCTCCCGGATCAGGTGATACCGCCTCAGAATATGGCTGGATCTCTGATGGGACCTGGGTCTCTTGGCCAAAGCCACAGCTCCATTGTTATCGCAATACAAAGGTATTGGATACTCAATGGACGGAACCACTCCAAGTTCATTTATGAACTTCTTCATCCAGACAACCTCTTTGGCAGCATCGTTGGCAGCGATGTATTCAGCCTCCATCGTCGAGACTGCCACGGTTTCCTGTTTGGAACTCTTCCAACAAACCGCCCCTCCATTAAGGGTAAAGACAAAACCCGAGTGCGACTTTGAGTCGTCCTTATCACTTTGGAAGCTCGAATCCGTAAAGGACTCCACCTGGAGTTCTCCATTACCATAAACCAAGAACATCTCTTTAGTCCTTCTCAAGTACTTGAGAATGTTCTTCACAGTTGTTCAGTGACTCTCTCCTGGATCTGCTTGATACCTACTCACTATACTTAGTAAGTACTCTACATTGGGTCTGGTACATAGTATCGCGTACATGATAGAGCCTACTGCCGATGCATAGGGTATCCCTTGCATGCGAGCTCTCTCCAAATCAGTCTAGGGAAACATCTTTTTGGAGAGAGCGAGTCCAGAGATCGTGGGTAAATTCCCACGCTTGGATTCATCCATACTAAACCTCTTTAGTATGGTGTCAATGTACCTGGATTGGGACAATCCCAATATTCGTTTAGATCTATCTCTATAGATCTTAATCCCCAAGATGCAGGAGGCATCACCTAGATCTTTCATTGAGAATCTTTGTGATAAGAAGAGCTTGACCGAGTGCAGCATATAAACATCATTTCCTATCAAGAGTATGACATCTACGTACAATACGAGGAAGACAACCTTACTCTCTGCCACCTTCTTGTATATACAAGGTTCATCTAAGTTCTTGATGAAGTCAAACTCTTTGACTACCACATCAATACAGATGTTCCAACTCCGCGATACCTGCTTTAACCCGTAGATGGATTTAAGCAGCTTACACACCTTCCCGCTGCTCCCACTGTCTATGAAGCCCTCTGGCCGAGTCATGTACACGCACTCTTCTAAATCACCATTTAGAAAGGCGGTCTTAACATCCATTTGCCAGATTTCGTAGTCATGGTATGTAGCAATGGCAAGTAGGATCCAGATGGACTTAAGCATAGCTACTGGAGAAAAGGTTTCATCATAATCCACACCTGGTCATTGACGAAAACCTTTTGCAACAAGTCTAGCTTTGAAAGTCTCAACTTTTCCATCTACACAAAGTTTATTCTTAAAGATCCATTTTCTCCCAATGGGTTTTACCCCTTCAGGAGCAACTTCCAAAGTCCATACTTTGTTGGTGTACATGGATTCCATCTCACATCGCATTGCATCTAGCCATTTCACAGAGTCCCCACTTGTGATGGCCTGCTCAAAGCTAGTTGGGTCATCATCTTCCATGATGCAATCCTCGTTCCTACAATCAATGAGAAAATTGTAGTATCTCTCATGTGGATGAAGAACCCTACTAGATCGGCGGTGCGGCTGAGGTTCATCGGGAACTATTGAATCCTCTGGTTCTACCAAATCTTCTGTTGCAATTTGTGTAGCTGGAACTTCTTCCATAAGAAAACCATTTTCTAAAAAGGTGGCATGTTGAGAAACAAACACCTTTTGTTCCTCGGAGTGGTAGAAGATATACCCTCGCGAATGTTTGGGATATCCAATAAACTTGCACAGAACAGATCTTGCCTCGAGCTTGTTCGGATTTTGTATTTTCACATAGGCCGGACAACCCCATATCTGAATAAAATTAAGATATGGTCTCTTCCCATTCCATATCTTATATGGAGTGGTAGGCACTGATTTGGTTGTAACTCTATTTAAAAGGTATGCTGCTGTCTCCAGCGCATAACCCCAAAAGAAAATAGGCAACTCTGAGGTGCTCATCATAGAGCGCACCATATCCAATAGGGTGCGATTCCTCCATTCCGATACACCATTTGTTAGTTGTATATATGCCCTAGAGGCCATTATTGTACATGAGATGTATATTATAATGGATGCTGGGACATATATAGGGAGGACTTTCTTGCTCGACTTAATACTATGCTATCTGGTTGCTCTTTATCTTAACATGTACACTCACTGTCTCTCTGTTACATGTTGATAATGTTGGATGTAGTGCCTGTTAGTTATATGTATGCCCTAGAGGCCATTACTATACATGTGATGTATATTGTAGTGGATGCTTGGACATATATAGGGAGGACTTTCTTGCTCGACATGATAGTATGCTATCTGGTTACTCTTTACCTTAACATCTACACTGATTGTCTCTTTGTCACATGTTGGTAAAGCCCTTAGGATGTGTACTTTACTGCCTGGACTATGATGCGGATCATACTAGTGGGGACATGGTAGTTCATAAGTACATCCTTCAAGGTCCCTAGTCGTGGGTGTATCGAGATAGGGCATCGATGCACCAGAGTAGAATAGCGTATACTGTAAGTCTACGCTAGCGCCCCGGCCGTCTACAGACGCCAAATGCGGAACAAAAACTTTTTAACTGGCGCTATTGTATACTTTAACCCGGATCTGCCATTATTGCTAAACTAACAAACTGTAAAGAGTGTAGAAAGGTTATACCGAACGATCCGAGTCCTTCGTTCTTTAACCATCATCCCACGCTCCGTTGCGGCTGCTCCGATCTCTTCGATCTCCGATCTGCTCGTCCAGGTGGCACCACATCACTGATTCTTTAAACGGGCTCCCGCCTCTGACTTGAGGCAACTCGATCGTCAAGTTTGCTAAAAGAGACGACCAAGAATGATGTAGAGAATGAGTAGATGACTTTGTCTCACTTCGTCCAAATCCGTGGACGATCGGTTAATGAAGTTGCCGAGGGAATTGGGTGATGGAATGAAATGAACTGTAAAATTCCATGCACCCCAAATACTATCATAATCTTTTCTAGCAAATGAAAACATCAAGTGAGAGAGTGTGAGGAGAGAGAGGGGGCCAGCCACTTATAGGAGTGGGGGGGTGACCGTAGGAGAGGGGAGAGTAACCATAGGATAAATATCATAATGTGAACACATGAAAATATCCTTAGCTAAACAAGAAATGGTTAAAATCAAAGCATGAGTCACAAGACACCTCACCAAATTCTAGAACCTTCTAGAACCTTCTAGAAGCATGACTCACCCTCATCCAAGAAAAGATAAATCCGTCTTTAACCGAATGTTAAAAGACGGCTGATAGAAAACTGTAAACTGGCAACTTCCAAAAGTGATCCTGAAACGACTTTCAGGATAACCCCGAAACTGTATAAATATACCCGCATTTGTATTACGACCGAATACAAATGCAACTGAGACAAAGATATTATACCTACTCAATATAATACTCGGATCCAGCTTAAACCAAAGCCGACCAGTATCAACTGCCCGAAAACTGACACGTGCGTAAACGCACGTGCATTTTCCGAACCCTGCCATAAAACCATACGGCCTCTACAACGTTTCGCCCGAACTTGGGAAACTGTCTGTGGGGGACTCTAATGACTCGTCAGTACCCTGGCAGTGGGTTTAACCACAAACCGTCAGCGGCACTAGCTATGCGTAACGGCTGCCCATGGACTGACCTCAAGGGAGGCCGAGGAGCGAACTCAAGGGAGACCGATGAGCGAACTCCTCCGAAAACCCTACTGAGCCTAACAGTGACAATGTATATACAGTCCGGTCCGTTCGTCAATGAGTATCGCATATCCGCCTAGGGGGCTAATAACGTCAGACCCCCAGAAGCAGTATAAGTCGTGTCGGAGTGTAGCCCAATAACACCCTGAGATACTACTGGAGTACCTACCAGTAAATCTCCTGCCATGGCCATGGACTATGTGTAATGGCTCTCCTAGACACAGCACGACCTCGCCCCCAATACCGGGAGAGACGAATCCCCTGCCGATCTGCTCACGTGCCTCCATATGGCTCGGGACTGTACCCAAAAGCTAC
This sequence comes from Agapanthus africanus, assembly GCA_030015575.1. NCBI lineage: Eukaryota > Viridiplantae > Streptophyta > Magnoliopsida > Asparagales > Amaryllidaceae > Agapanthus > Agapanthus africanus. The sequence goes on along the minus strand of CM057346.1, from coordinate 229,290,901 downwards.
CTGTTTGCACGACTCCTTTGAGCCGTGGTAGGGTAGAAATCAAAGCACAGTGGGAACTCACACGAGACAAATGACGACCTCAGGTCGATGAACTAACCTGTACACATGTCACCAGGGAACTGCTATCTGACGATAGGTATAGTACTAACCAGCAGATTCCCGGAGAGTCCTGTCCGGTGTACTCATAACCCAATGAGCACCTGTATACATCTTAGGTCATCCAACTGACACCAGTGGCTTGTGAGACCGGCCACCGCCCCTCGTCGGGGTCTCGACTGTATACACTAGCCTACTCCGGAGTATCGATGCCCTGTCTCGAAACTCCCACGACTAGGGACCACAATTAAGGATATGCATATAAACTACCCAACTCTCACGTATATGATCGCCATCATACTGTTGGTAGTAAAGCAAGATCCTAAGGGCTCTATCAAAGTGTAACATGCAATCAGTCACCTGAACATGTACACGACTGATAAAGGCAAACCAGATAGCATACTATCATCTCGAGTAAGACTGTCCTACCGGGATAGGTCCTCCGCAATCATTGCAATCACGTACCTGCGATCTAATAATTGACTATGAGGGCACTATCTCCAACAATCTCCCACTTGCACTCAAGGCTAATTATTGCGATGTCGACTACTCACAGCCCGTGTGAAAACGAACATTCAACTCCTCTACTAATCAGTTTCACAAAGCCCGTTTGTAAAACTATTGTGTTCGAGAAATAGCCTTAGTGAGTGGATCCGCCTAGAAGTTTCTTTCTATATCTCTCTAAATCTCAAATTCGCGGAGAAAGCCATCTCCCGAATTGAGTAAAACCTGTCTTAGAATATGTCTGGATACCTGATGGGACCTAGTTCATAAATGAACTCCAAATCCAAACTTCTTAGACTGTATCGATCACTGAACCTAATCAGTATCCGGCACCATGCCACCCACAGTATCCTCTTGGACCACCTGTCCATAATACTGTCCCTCATCAGGGGAAAACTAAAACTCTGACAATCACTCTGTCAACCATGTCACCTTTGAAGCCTGGAATGATGATCGTCTCCCGAAGGAGGCTGCCGTCATCAAATCCGTAGAACATGTACTTATGTTCTAAAACTGCTTCCTTATGTTTCTCCAGGATTGGATTAATACAAACTCATTGCATCTAGTGCAAAAACAACATCTGGTGTGGTACTTGACATCTCATGATTGACTCAATTGCCTAAGCAAGTGATCTGCCAATCATAGACTTCCCTCTCCCCTTTAGTCTATACGACACCTTTAGAGAGGGTGACTCCATGACCTGCAGGTACACCACCATGCTAGGAGTCAACTATTCTAAAAACCATTAGAATATCTGTCAAAGTACCTACATTGGGAAACTACCCAAATCCAGATCTAAAACCATAGATCCAGAAACCAGAATGTCAAATATTATATCCATATCCTGTCTGGAGAAACAACTGTGTGACGACCAAAGTACAACCGATTGTAGTATAGGAATTTTACTTCCTACTCTGTGTATGTCATTCAGATACCATGACATCACACCCTACTGCCTTCTTAACAGATCCATCCCCTATTCTGATTGAAGTCAAACCCATGACTGTCACATCAAAAATAGATGATCTATCTCCGCTATAACTGCTCTAGTCTATAAATAGACATAAGCTACTTGCCCACTTGACTTCCGCTGCTCCCACTGACTACGACAACCCTCTAGCAGAATAATATACACGTACACTTCTAAATCTAGTTTAGAACGACGCTATACTTATCCTCCTGCCTGGTCTCATAGTCTGGAACAACAGTAGTGTCAAGTCTGGGTAGATAAGAACCTCCCTGTCACCGTCCTTGAGCCTACCGAAGTACCTCTCGGGTGTCTGAGGTTACCCACCATATCTGCGGAGTGGCTAGTGGAATGTCAAACCTGATTGAATATATAGGTCCTATTAAATTTTCCGTAATCGTTCGCGGTTCTGGAATCACTTCCAGTTCTACCATACTCCCACTACTGTTTTCTGAAAAAGATCCATTTTACTAAAACTGTGGCGAGTCAAGAACAATATCACTATTGATCTTCTAAATGGTAGAATATCAACCCTCGTCATAGCCAGGGTCAACCCACAAACAGCCATTACAGAAACGTGCCCTGAGTTTTCCAGAGTCTGGTTTTAAGCATAAGCTGGACAACTCCCCGTACCTTAACATCTTTTAAGGTACGATCTATTCTATATCCAATATAGAAACTTTGGCACTTATTTAATTGGAACCATATTCAAATCATGCATCTGTCTCCAGTGCATATCACTTTAATGGAAAGAGGCTAATCAGCATTACTCAACTTAGGAATCCATCCATTTATGAGTAACCTGAAAGAGAAACACGTTTCTCAAAACCATTACTATCATCTGAATACCATTCACAAGAATCTACATCTTCGATCTCTTTGAAGAATCCCGATACTTGTGATACCTGGTTCTCTACTTTATTCTTATACCCACAACTTCTCAAAACTTAGACCTTGTATTTCTACGAAATACTTGTCTAAATACTAGAGAAGTTATAAGTAAACAGAACATAGTACGAGGACCTACCCCTTTGCCCTGATGGACACTTGGACAACATACAATACTCTGTATAAGTCCGCTGAGTTAAACAACTCAAAACCTGTGCGTCGTAGGTTGAAAACTGTACCCTGGCGATTTCCTCAAATATCACCAATTACAACGAATTCCGATATAATGAGGATGATCACCTAATTCCCAATAACTTTCTCCCACTCATCATCTGTAAAACCATACAGATATGAGAATGAAACCTGGTAAATACATACCCTTGGAGTAAGTGTCTAATCGGGAAAAAAGTTTTTCTTTAACAATGCACTGAAACATGAAAATGTTTCGTAGGGGTATCCTGGTATTCATAGCAATGCCTCTTCCATAATCCAATTCATGACTTCAACCGTATATTTTATTGCCGTCTCTTCAAATCCCTTTATTTGTCTTTAGTCGTTACCTTCTGTAAACCATCGTTAGGCTAAATGGTTTTCTTCCTTCCCTACCGTTCGGCACCAGCCTATGGTTTGGAAGAAGACTATCCAGTAAGCATAATAGGTGTACCCTCCTAAACCAAGGAGTACTCGTATCTTGAGAGAAGGTGATGATAAAAGACAACTGAATAATACCTTATTCCTTTAAAGGTGAAATAGGAGTGGCGATGAAGTACGCGGTTTGGTCGTGAATGATATCAGTCGCAATTTACTTTGCCCTCTTTCTAATCCCTTTATTTTGTCTTTACATATTACCTTCTGCACACCCTGCTTAGGCCAATTGGTTTTCTTCATTCCCTACCTTTCGGCACCTGCCTATGGTTTGGAATAAGACTATCCAATAAGCGTAATAGGTGTACTCTCCTAAACCAAGGAGCTCTCGCAACCTGAGAGAAGGTGATAATAAAAGACAACTGAATAAACCAATTCTATTTCTCCTGAACCTGGATCCATCCTCGAAGAAGTCCCTTCGAGTTCGTATATAACCATACGATGGATCTATCCAATGGAAGTGGATATCCGTAGTAATACGGGTGTTCTGAGAAATGCAAAGGGTAGAAGAAGGAGTGGCAATGACTTATGCAACATAGACAATCCAAAAGCCAGTATTTTAAGAAGGTTCAGTCAACTTGGTCACTGAGTCATAGTCTAGGGTCGGTCAAAGGTCGCTGCCAAAGAGAGAGAGAAAAGAAACACTCTGCGTGCACTCTAACCTAGATCAGAATGGTCATAACTTTATCTAATCCGGAAACCTCCCACTGTCCTGTCAAATTCTCCTCCAAACCTGAAAGAAGAATCAATCGGGATCACCCTAAGAGTAAACCAACTCATCAGTGGGAATCGGGATCCAACTCTCATCGCATGATAACGTGATGGAATGCATCCACGTTACTCATACTCCAGAAGGTATGCGCATACTTGGCAAGTTTCAGTTTCTTTAGAAACTCCCGATCTGATTTTTGCCCCATGCTCTTATAACCTTGGCGTTAGGTCAAAATGTCATAAGTCACATGCCAAGTTCTACCCATCACTATCTTGTTAATTTGAACCCACCCGCACATGCCCTTGGCGTTAGGTCAAAATGGCAGAACGGCTGTCCCAAACCAACTCATCTATCTATGCAACAATTGAATACCCAGCAGCTACCAAACACTATGCCTTGGCGTTAGGTCAAAATACATAGCTTGAATACTACTGAATACCCAAAAGAAGTGACGGAGGGCTACGGCTGGTTTTTGGCGAAAAACCTTTAGCGTAGTGAACTTGATATCGCTGAAGGAACCTGATAGCTTTTTTAAAATATAGTGGCGAAAACCTTTTGCTAAAGAGGTCACTCCCGGTGAAGGGATCTCGGCTCTTTCCTCGTGGAATGAGGTGCAGGATATTGCACTGAATACCGCGATGCAAAGCAACTTGTAATCGACTATAGTGAAGTTATTACCCTGACGCAAACTTCTGCCCAAGGGGTCAGTCCCGGTGAAGGGATATCGGCCCTTGCCCCGTCGAATGAGGTGCAGGATATTCCACTGAATACAGCGATGCAAAGCAACTTGTAATCGACTATAGTGAAGTTATTACCCTGACGCAAACTTCTGCCCAAGGGGTCAGTCCCGGTGAAGGGATATCGGCCCTTGCCCCGTCGAATGAGGTGCAGGATATTCCACCGAATACCGCTATGCAAAACAAAAGGAAACGTCTTTGAAATAACACTTTTTAAATTTGTTCCAACAACATCAAACAGGTTTGTTTTACTTTGCATTGATCAGAATCAACGCAGTCCCATCAATCAATCACACCAGAAAAGAACGAAAATAAAATGTACGTATATGCCATCCGCATTCGTCACTGGGTCCCGTCATCACCCGTTAGGTTACTTAACTAACGACAGAGCGGGGACTGGACTAGCGCGGGTGTAAAACATATACAACATCTAATAGTATATAAACCAATATACAATAATCGCTCCAGGCGTGATAATATGCAACATTACAGAAAAGTAATAAGCATCACAGAACAATACAGATAATCTGGGATCCCCGAGTTTCACAGAGCCGCTGCTGAAACTCGACGTTCCCCTGTCGTGCGGATAGCCTGTGCAATGAAACCTAGACCCCTACGGGTGCGGCAAGTTACCCGCCAAAACCTGAAGCGAGGTAGTCCCCCACAGCATAGTGAATGGAACACCCGGCACTTCACGGAATCCGGTAAATTGAGCACCCCTCCTTGGGTCAACCTGTACCCCTTACGAGTGCGGCGAATAGTCTGCCAATTTTAGAGTGGGGCCCCTCTGCCTCCCAAAGCCAAGAGATGCGGACCCGTTGCCCTCCAGAACCCGGCTATCCGTGCACTCCGTCGCGGGGTAAAACCTAGTACAGTAATGAAAAATAGTACAACAGGTACATCGACCGCAACCTGGTCGTGCCCCAAAAGAATATTATACAACAGGCAGTGACGGCAGTCCACATGTTGGACGCTCGCCCCGCAATATCAAATGTACAAATAAACTCAAACTGTACTACCATTGCACACTGCTATCCACCACGACAAATCCGCAACATCACAGCACAACACAGAACATCAACGCGAATGTCACGTTCGCAAACCCGTCTAAAAGAACTATAGCAATCGGACGCGGTTTACCGATCAAATGACATTCCCGGTCGGAGATATAATGTAAGCACTGTAAACTAACATGTTTAAATTACGATCGACAAAATATCACAAAGTGGGCCCCACGACTTACTGGTGAACAGTAACAAAATCTGGGCCAAAACGATATTTACCAAAAACCACAAAATCCAAAGGGGAACACACTGTGCAAATTTGGGGGCATGATCGCCCAGAACTGCCGCGGATGCGCGGCCAAACCATGGGTTTGGCCGCGTTTCCGCGGCTGTATTGTCGACTGACATGCTCAAATTTGTACGACGTTCTTAGAAATCCCTGCACAGTTTTCTGAGATGTGTGAAATATTTTTAGGACACCGTTTAAAAACAACAGAAACTGTCAAGGTGAAAAATTGTGATTTTTGATTTCCGGTTCGATCGATATTTTAAACGCGTTAGCACAAGTTAGTATAGCAAAATGGTGAGTCTCTGATACCAATGTAAGTCTACGCTAGCGCCCCGGCCGTCTACAGACGCCAAATGCGGAACAAAAACTTTTTAACTGGCGCTATCGTATACTTTAACCCGGATCTGCCATTATTGCTAAACTAACAAACTGTAAAGAGTGTAGAAAGGTTATACCGAACGATCCGAGTCCTTCGTTCTTTAACCATCATCCCATGCTCCGTTGCGGCTGCTCCGATCTCTTCGATCTCCGATCTGCTCGTCCAGGTGGCACCACATCACTGATTCTTTAAACGGGCTCCCGCCTCTGACTTGAGGCAACTCGATCGTCAAGTTTGCTAAAAGAGACGACCAAGAATGATGTAGAGAATGAGTAGATGACTTTGTCTCACTTCGTCCAAATCCATGGACGATCGGTTAATGAAGTTGCCGAGGGAATTGGGTGATGGAATGAAATGAACTGTAAAATTCCATGCACCCCAAATACTATCATAATCTTTTCTAGCAAATGAAAACATCAAGTGAGAGAGTGTGAGGAGAGAGAGGGGGCCGGCCACTTATAGGAGTGGGGGGGTGACCGTAGGAGAGGGGAGAGTAACCATAGGATAAATATCATAATGTGAACACATGAAAATATCCTTAGCTAAACAAGAAATGGTTAAAATCAAAGCATGAGTCACAAGACACCTCACCAAATTCTAGAACCTTCTAGAACCTTCTAGAAGCATGACTCACCCTCATCCAAGAAAAGATAAATCCGTCTTTAACCGAATGTTAAAAGACGGCTGATAGAAAACTGTAAACTGACAACTTCCAAAAGTGATCCTGAAACGACTTTCAGGATAACCCCGAAACTGTATAAATATACCCGCATTTGTATTACGACCGAATACAAATGCAACTGAGACAAAGATATTATACCTACTCAATATAATACTCGGATCCAGCTTAAACCAAAGCCGACCAGTATCAACTGCCCGAAAACTGACACGTGCGTAAACGCACGTGCATTTTCCGAACCCTGCCATAAAACCATACGGCCTCTACAACGTTTCGCCCGAACTTGGGAAACTGTCTGTGGGGGACTCTAATGACTCGTCAGTACCCTGGCAGTGGGTTTAACCACAAACCGTCAGCGGCACTAGCTATGCGTAACGGCTGCCCATGGACTGACCTCAAGGGAGGCCGAGGAGCGAACTCAAGGGAGACCGATGAGCGAACTCCTCCGAAAACCCTACTGAGCCTAACAGTGACAATGTATATACAGTCCGGTCCGTTCGTCAATGAGTATCGCATATCCGCCTAGGGGGCTAGTAACGTCAGACCCCTAGAAGCAGTATAAGTCGTGTCGGAGTGTAGCCCAATAACACCCTGAGATACTACTGGAGTACCTACCAGTAAATCTCCTGCCATGGCCATGGACTATGTGTAATGGCTCTCCTAGACACAGCACGACCTCGCCCCCAATACCGGGAGAGACGAATCCCCTGCCGATCCGCTCACGTGCCTCCATATGGCTCGGGACTGTACCCAAAAGCTACCTGTTTGCACGACTCCTTTGAGCCGTGGTAGGGTAGAAATCAAAGCACAGTGGGAACTCACACGAGACAAATGACGACCTCAGGTCGATGAACTAACCTGTACACATGTCACCAGGGAACTGCTATCTGACGATAGGTATAGTACTAACCAGCAGATTCCCGGAGAGTCCTGTCCGGTGTACTCATAACCCAATGAGCACCTGTATACATCTTAGGTCATCCAACTGACACCAGTGGCTTGTGAGACCGGCCACCGCCCCTCGTCGGGGTCTCGACTGTATACACTAGCCTACTCCGGAGTATCGATGCCCTGTCTCGAAACTCCCACGACTAGGGACCACAATTAAGGATATGCATATAAACTACCCAACTCTCACGTATATGATCGCCATCATACTGTTGGTAGTAAAGCAAGATCCTAAGGGCTCTATCAAAGTGTAACATGCAATCAGTCACCTGAACATGTACACGACTGATAAAGGCAAACCAGATAGCATACTATCATCTCGAGTAAGACTGTCCTACCGGGATAGGTCCTCAGCAATCATTGCAATCACGTACCTGCGATCCAATAATTGACTATGAGGGCACTATCTCCAACATATACGTATCTTGACCCATATGATGGGTGATGGATGATCCCATATCCATCGGTGTTTGACATCAAGGATGGTGTACGGGTGCTCAGTGGAAACTGGGTACACTGGACGGACTCGCCGAGAACTCCCAGATGGTATTATACCTTACGTCAGATGGCAGTTCTCTGGTGACACTGGTACAGCTTAGTCTGTTGACCCGAGATCGTCATAGAGTCTTGTGTGATTCCTACTGTTCTTTGATTTCCATCATACCACGTCCAAGAGGGCGTGCAAAAAGGTGGCTTTTGGGTACAGTCCCGAATCACATGGAGGCAATGAGCGATAGGAGGGGATTCGTCTCTCCCGGTATAGGGAGTTGATGTTATGCTGTGTTCGATTGGTTATAACCGGAAATCCCTGGCCAGGGTTGCTGAGATTTACTGGTAAGTGTTACCAGTAGTTTCTCGAACTGTTATAGACCTCATATCGACACGACTTATCGAGCTAATGGGGTTTGACGTTTACCACCCCAAGGCGAGATATGCGACATATCAGACGACGAGACCGGACTGTACGGGAGTGTTACTGATTGGATTCGCAGGAGAACTAGCGGGCTTGCTTATTGATCTTCTGATCGCTCAATACCCGGGTGGCCGTTACGTTTAGCACACCGCTTGTGGCTTGTGGGTGTTTGATATGATCATCACCTACTGCCGGCGTATTGACGAGTCTTTAAAGTCCTACACAGGGGTTTCCTGGCTCAAGCGAAATGGAGTAGGAGCACATATGTGATATGTGCGGGACCGAGATTAATACGATATGAGATACTGTATTCTATTCTCGCGATTCGTGACATTGATCGGTTGTATGCGATATAGTCGGGTTATCGGATCAAGTGTTGATTCGATAAGTTGTTACTTTTGATATTAGTCGATTATAGCCGGATTATTAAATCAAGAGTTGATTTAATAATTTAATGCATAATTATATATTTGATATATTGCATTGCATTAACTAGTATTATCTCACTTATGATTTATTTTCTCACTAATTTGTGTCCATTGTTTATATGTGATATATGCAAGTGTACATGTTTGTATCATGCTTGATGATACATCAAAGTTGGGTGTGTTTCGCCCAATCAGAGCAAAGCTCTGTTTGAATTCAAAATTCAAATTTTGAAGCAACGCTTCAAGTCTCAGGCGCAACGCGCCGCGTGTCTGGCGCTAATACGTCAGCGCAGCGCCCAAGAAGGCGCACCCAATCAGAGCAAAGCTTTGTTTAAAGGAAGCAACGCTTCAGATCCTTTGCGCTGCGCGCGACGCGCCACGTGTCCAGCGCAGATACATTAGCGCAGCGCACCCAATCAGAGCAAAGCTCTGTTTAAAGGAAGCAACGCTTCAGATCCTTTGCGCTGCGCGCGACGCGCCACGTGTCCAGCGCAGATACATTAGCGCAGCGCGCCCAATTAGAGCAAGGCTCTGTTAAAGGAAGCGCCGCGCTGCGCTCTGTGCTGTGCGACACGTGGCAGCACAGTTGCGCTGCGCGACACGTGTCAGCGCAGATGCGCTAGCGCAGAAGAAGGGGCTAAGTGCCAAAGGCAATTTATCCATGTAAAAATTACATGCACTTGATAATAACAAATTAAAATCATACGATGCACAAGCACAACAGAGAGCTAAAATAAAAGAACCCTTAACAGATAATGAAATACTTGATTAAAAAAGAAAAATATTTATTCATTTTTATTGTTATTACATTTAAAAAAGATCACCGAATACGGGATCAGAGAGACAAGGGTTCACAAAAAGAAAAAGAAGATTATTCAGCTCCCTCTCCGTCTTCTCCATCACGTCGAAGCGGCGATATTCCCGAGGGGTAGCCATCCAACGGTCGACGCCGCACTCCTGGGAAAAAGTGGCGATGACGGCCCGACGAGCCCGTATCCGGCTCAGCAAGTAGAAGGAGAAGTCCCTCAGGGCTTTGGTGATCAAGAGCGCTTCGAAAAAGCTCTCGATCTTATCTTCGGCCACATCAAGCATTGCTGAGGACATCTCCGCCGGAGGAGGGGGAATGTCGGCAAGCACTGAGGCAAGGATCATCCGAAGCCAAATGGAACCCGGGGGAAGAGAAGACCCCACACGAGTCGAAAGCTCGTACATTGCGGCATCGCACTGCTCGTCCGAAAAAGAGGAGTCCACCAAGCGTGCAGCAAAACGGGGAACAACGTCTCGGATCGGCACTTCCCACGGTTGTCGGCGGGCATGAGGACGGTTGCAAGCCATGATTAAAGAAGTTCTCTGAAGGTGAGGAAAGGAAAGGCTCGGCCTTGAGTTATATATAGATCCAAACACAGAAAATTCTGTGCGCAGCGGAGTTATTTCCAAGGCCCGGGAAATTATAATTTCGGGAATACAAGTTTGACTTGAAAAGAGGAGATAAAAAGATATCTCAGGAGAAGCGGCGCTTCTGATTCTCCCAAAATTTAAACTTTAATAAATGAAGCAACGCTTCAGATCCTCTGCGCTGAGCGCAACGCGCCACGTGTCAGGCGCAGATGTATCAGCGCTGCGCCCAAGAAGACGCGCCCAATCAGAGCAGAGCTCTATTTGCCTGAAGCAACGCTTCAGTTGCGCTGCGCTCTGCGCTGCGCGACACGTGTCAGCGCAGACGCGCTAGCGCAGTTGCGCTGCGCTCTGCGCTGCATGACACGTGTCACGCGCTGGGGCATCTGCGCCAAACTAAGTTAAGATTTTTAAGAAATCTTTTCTGTTCTTGTTAAAACAAGAAGATTTTCTTCTGCAAAGCAGAAGCCCTTGGATCAAAGATCCAACGGTGGGGAAAATTCCCCAAATCACTCAGAGGATGATTTCTTTAAACAAATTTAACTAATTTGTGAGCACTATAAAAAGGACCCTAAGACTCAATTCAAAGGGATCGACTTTTTTTTTTTGGAGAACTCGAGAACTTTAAAGGGAGAGAACTCTGAGAAGATTTCAAGAAAAAAGGTAAAAGAACCTTTATGGATTAGAAGAAATTCCTTCTAATGGATCATTGATCTAAAAACAAGACCAATGATCTTTACATAATAAACAGTGCTTTGCACTTCTTGTGAACCCCTGGTTCTTTTAAAAAAAAGAAACAATAAAAAAAATAATATATAATAATAGTGCTTTGCACTTTTATGAACCTCTGGTTCTTCAAGCAAAGAAAAATTTATTTTTCTTTGATCTATTTCAGATCAAGAAATTAAACAGTGCTTTGCACTTTCCTTCTTGTATCTAAAAGATTATTGGTGCTTTGCACTTCCAAGTTGCGCCGTTGCGCTCTTAAGAGAGCGCCACGTGTCAGCTATAAAACCACTTGCGCTAAGCGCCCTTAAGATAGAGCTTTGCTCTCTAGAATTGGTGCAACTCGCTGAGAGCACACCACGTGTCGCCAGCGCAACAACGCAGCGCAACAGCGTAACGCGCTGCACTGTTGCGCTTGCGCTCCCCAGAGCATGACACGTGTCATCACCATATGAGCTTGCGCTCAGTAATTGGCGCAAAGCGCCTGACAAATGCAATGCATTTCACTTCCTAAAGGGCCAAGCCCAATTAAAAGGCTTAACAAGCCTAATAAATAAAATGCTGTGCATTATTTGGAAGGGCAGAGCCCAATTGAAAGGTCCAATGGACCAAAATAAATGATCTGCATCCCAATCAAAATGGGCATAAATGGCCTGAAGTAATGCAATGCATTATTTAAGTATGGGCAAAGCCCTAGCACAGGTCTAATAAAAAAATAAATGATGGTGTTGAACATTTTCAACTGGACTTAGCCCAATTTTGGCCGTAAGTCCTTAAATTAAATTGACTGAGCAAAATGGCTCTCCTAAATCAATCTAAATCCGGTTCGAGGGTACATCTCCAAACTCCTTTGACATCCATCGTTGTAATTCCTCAACGACGTCAAAGAGGTGACGGGTCCCAACGACCACACATCGCTATGGACTGCGGGGTCCTTAAACTCGTGGACCGAGACGTCCTTAAACTAATATCGGACCGAAACGTCCTTAAACCAATGATGGACCGAAACGTCCCTAAACTAATAATGGACCACTACGTCCCTAAACTGGCATCGGACCGAAACGTCCCTAAACTAATAACGGACCGAAACGTCCCTAAACTAATATCGGACCGAAACGTCCCTAAACTAATATCGGACCGAAACGTCCCTAAACTAATATCGGACCGAAACGTCCTTAAACCAATGATGGACCACCATGTCCCTAAACTGGCGATGGACCACCACGTCCTTAAATTGGCGCAATAGAGCCCGAACGCTCTTTTGCCGGATCTAAACGGTCCCGTCTAAGTTGATCTTAGCCCCAGCTACGGTTAATGTGTCCTTAGATCTTTAAATAAACAATAAAACCCCAAATCAACTTTGGTTCAAGGGTACATCTCTGAACTCCTCAGACGCTTGTCGTTGTAATCCCTCAACGACGTCAGAGAGGTGACGAGTCCCGACGGCCAGATAATTAAATTGATCACTGCGTTAAGTTGATCTCAGTCTAAAACAAGACTAGCGTATCCTTAACGAACGTTTAAGTTGATCTTAGCCGCAACGCGACTAATGCATCCTTAAACTGAAAATACCAATCCCAAATCTAAATAAATACGGATTTGGACTAATTCACGTCCTACGGGCGACGGCATTACTCAGTCTCCGTATACAATCCACGGGCAACCACAAACAAAACAAACATACACGACACGAAGTGAAATTCTGGAGAAGGAGAAAGTTGTTACCGCGATGCGGTAGCGTAATTAACTGTAGGGGCTTGCGCCTGCAGGGAAGAGCGTCCCCACAATCAAAAACCCCTCACCCTGAGGGGGAATCTGACGAAGTCTGCTATATCGGCCGCATCCGTCTAAACCTCCGATACACGGTGCCATAAATCAACTTGGCATTTTCGGAGAGATAGATGGATAAAACCAAATAGCATCTTCCTCGAACCTCTGGCACGGACGCGCAGTCCAGGCCGCCGTTCGGAGGGGAACAGATTCTGGCACGCCCGGTGGGTCCTCTTCCTCTTTCCACTCCACACTTCGTGTGTCGTCTTCGCGAACCAATCGCGGTTTGTTAAATGGTTGTCTTCGGATTTCAAGATACTAAGATTTGGTCTTTTACCTGGCGCAGAATTCAAGATCCAATGGCCACCAACTGCACCAGCTGCTCAAAATGCCGCTGCAACGGACGCTCCACCTCACCAGGAGGTGTAACATACGGGCCCCAAGCGGCTTCCTTCCTGACTCTGCCGGTAGACCAGGTGACCCAGGCCACCACCGGCCTGTTTTTCGGGACCATGGTCCCACCTGCAAGCTTCTCTATGCCGATATCCGCACCGGAAGCGAACAAGAAGTCGGTATTCGACCGGCTTACCGCTACCACGACCCCTGTCAACGGGTCGCCCGCTACTAAGCCAACAGCCTCCGTTTTTACCAGGCTAGGTCAGAACTATAAAGTGGCCGTCCCAAAGAGGGCAACGGCCGCTGCTTTGGAGGTCGTTAAAGCGGCTTCTCCCATCAGAGAGTCGGTCTTCACAAGATTGACGGCTCCCAATCCTCCCCCAGCTGGTCAAAAAGCATCAGTCTTCGATAGGCTGACGTCGGCAGTTACCCCACACTCGAACATGGGGCAACAAGAAACCATCTCGATCTCCGAGCCAGTCCCAATGGCTCGTCGTGCGCGACGTCTCCATTGGCGACGAGTAAGAAAAGCAGGGGGCAACTCTCCCTCAGGGCTAACCCCACCTGCTCCAGTGGTGGAGGTCGACGCTGCTGTTCCAACTGGGAACAGCTTTGAATTGCTGAGAAAGGTGAAAAAGAACTCTCCAATTGCTACGTTGAAAAGATCTCCTCCCCCTGCGGAGAGAGTTCCAGAAACAAAACAAGAACAGCCCCCTCAACGGCTATCCTCAAAAGTTTATAAAGTATGGCGGAGGGTTCAAGACTCTGTGATCGATCCAGACCACTTGCGTCACCAGAAAAAGGCGAAGGTGGAAAATAACAAAAACTGCCCCATTAAACAGCAGGGGGCGACAGTTGCTAGGATGCCCACTCCAACGGCTCCTTTAACCTCGATGGCCCACAAAAGAAGGAGGCCAGAGAAAGCTCCCGCATCAGCGGCAAGAGTTAAAAATGGCGAACCTAAACGCCCCAAGTCAGGGGGCATAAGTGTTCATACGGTTTACATGGCTTCTGGAAAGGAAGAAAGCCGTACTTCTACGGGTCACCGACCGCTCACCCGATCAGTGACCAAAGCTCAGGAGCAGCAACAAAAGCTCCAGGAGATGATGACCACAATGGCTGCACTCACTGGGCCGAAAGAAACCCCGGAAACATCCTCAGAAGAACGTCAAGAACAAGAAACGGACGCCGAATTCCTTCGGCGCGTGCTAGAGAAGAAAGATAAAGAGGCTGCGGAACAGGCAGCCAACATAAAGAAAATGGCCCTCCTATTCCAGGATATGGTGGGTATGATGATTCAACAAGATTCACCTGCTGGGGATCCCCCGATCATTCTTGAAGATGATAGGGGAGAGACGTCGAATCCTCCACCGGCTCTATCCGCAGCTAAAGAGGATACCATATCAAAAGCTGATTTGGATGAATATATTGCCCAACAAATACGGGTGCATCAGGCGACTGAAGCAGCCGGTCAAATCGTGAAAACGGGGCGGCCATATCCGGGCTGGTATGACCAAATCAAGTACCCGCCGGGTTACACGATTCCCAAGTTTCATGTTTACAAAGGGACCGGCAATCCCCATCAACATGTTGCCCAGTTCAGGGCGCTTTGCGGTAATACCGGCGGCGACGACAAGCTTTTGCTTCGCCAGTTTGTTGGAAGCTTATCAGATACGGCGTTTGAATGGTATTCTGAGCTTCCCAACGACTCTATAAAAACCTTTGCGGAGATGGAGCTACTCTTCACCCAACGCTTTGCAAGTGCCAGTGAGCGTACCCCGATGACGGCACTGATCAATGCCAGGGTAAAACCCGGCGAGACATGGGTTCAGTACGCTATACGGTGGCGTAATCTATGGTCGAAGTGCGAACAGCGCATAGAAGAAGCCCCGGCGGTGGGAATGTTTGTTGGAACCCTTGATCCACAAGCAACCATCTCACAGTTCATGATGTTCTTCAAGCCGACTTCCTTCCAGGCTTTGATCGACAAATTAGCGCAGATGGACGAGATGGGCCATAAACCCCCTCTCCCGAAACCAGACTCCCGAAACGATAAAGGAAAGGGAAAAGCGATCATTGTCGCTAATGCCCAACAACAACCGAGCGACTCGAAGCCGGTCGCTCGTCCAAACAATACACGCCCATACGTACCCCTTGAGGACAGGATGGGACGTGCTTACTTCTTCCCCCGTGATAAAACAAGGAGGCTATTCGAGCTGGCATTGCGCAACAGGCTCATAAATCTGCCAGACCCAAAACGTCCGTCGCAACCGAGTGACGTCAACGAGCCTAATTACTGCCCTTATCATCGAGTGCTAGGCCATCCGATTGAGGATTGCTACGTTTTCAAGAATTGGATTGAGAACCAGTACCGTCAGGGCAAATTTGCGCTATCTGACAAATGGAAGGTGAATCCTCCGCAGCCCCATACCTCTAAGGGGACGAATACGCCGGGGGCAACATGCTCCGTTATTGAAGAAACTCCCTGGGAGGTTGTATTATCAGCCAAAACGAGGAGAATGCTAAATGATCTTCAGACCTGTCCAGCGATCAAGTGGAAGAACCCCTTGGAACCGCAGGTTATTGAGAGGATGTTGAAGCCACGACCGACTCCGAAGACCGATGGTGGTAGTTCAAGCGCTCATAGTCAGCCGTCAAAATCTTCGAAAAAGAAGAAGAAGAAATCTAAGAAGCCCGTGAAGCCTGGCGACAAGCGCACGAACCTACAAAAGCAGATCGACGCGCTGGATGAATATAACCAAAAGGCGCGAACTCCCATTACGCTCCAAGATTTCCTTGATCACGTCTTTCAAAAGGAAGATGAGGGAGAGAGTTCATCGGACGAATCCGAGGAGTATGTGGCGAGCTGTCATATGGTCTCTCATTCGGTCACGAATGATGAAGAGACCTCTGGCACTGAAACGCTGGGGGCAAATGCCGAATCAGGAGCCCCAGGGTCACCAGTTGAAATGATTAGCGCGTTTCTTAATGAAGCTCGGTTGAAAAGCAAGGCTGATCGAGAACGCGAGACGGCTATGTTCGGAAGGGCCAAGCGCCAGCGACTTGAGGAAGGAGCTGAAATGATCCCGCTGGAGCAAAATGCCTCCACCGCTGACAAAAGCCAATTCAAGATAAAAAAGAAGTTTGCTAAGGCCATATCGATGGGCATGAATCTACCACCCTCTGAAGAAAAAGTTACTGGCGTGGTAGAAATGCACCCCTCTTATTGCTTATATCATCAGAAGGTCTCGCATCCTACCCAAGAGTGTAAGGCTTTCAATGGATGGTGGCAAGGATACGTCGCTAATCGACAACGCTTTAAACGGGAAAAACGTAAAATTCGCCGAGAGCAAAGAAATACGACTAGAGAACTTGAAAGAACTGCCGGCAATTGTCACATGGTTAACACTGCCGGGTCACAAGTGCCTACATTTGGGAGCGACTCTGATGAGGAAGTAGAACTTGGCCCCCTCTTCAAAGAATCCACTTCGGGAAAAGAAGAAGAACCGAAGGCTTACGAAAATATACAGCTACGCAATCGAACATTACCCGAAAAGAACCTCGGACCCTTGAACAAGAAAAACAAAGGGAAAGAGAAGGTCTCTGAAGACATCGCTTTGGATGACCAAGTTGCGGAAGAGTTAACCGCCAAGAATCCCCCGAAGAGGAATAAAGTAGATTACAATGTCTTGGCGCATCTGTGGAAGCTACCCTCACAACTCAGCATTCTCGATGCCCTATTGCTATTAAAAGAGGCGAGGGATTCTTTGATTAAGGCCCTACAAGATCCGGACCAGTTCCAAGCCTTCCTAGCCGAACAAAAGATGAAAGACGAATTGGAAGAGGTGCACACAGCCGACGTTGCTTTTGGTGATGAAGACCTTCTCCTCGGGACGTGTGAACACAATCGCCCCCTTTATGTCTCAGGATACTGCCATGACATAAAGATAGGAAAAATCTTGGTCGATAACGGATCGTCTGTCAATTTACTCAATATGCGAGTGTTAAAGGAGATTTGCATGAGTGTCCAACACCTCGCCCGGGACAAAATCACCATCTCCGGTTTCGACTCTCAATCCTCAAAGACTCTTGGATCTGTGATATTGACGCTACGCTTCGGGTTGCTCGTCACAGACATCAAATTCCATGTTATAGACGCCAAGACGTGCTACAATGCTCTGCTCGGCCGACCATGGCTACACGAGTACAATATCATCCCTTCTACACAACATCAGTGCATGAAGTATTCTAGGGATGGCCTCGAGTACACAGTGGCAGGAGAGTTGAATCCGTTTTCCGTAAACGAAGTTCGCAAGTATGAAGATGCCAAATACTTCTTACCGAGTTTCGAAGACACGGAAAGGTGTCACAAACCGGAGAACAAAACTAACGCCACCATCCCTGTCTTCGGCAGTGACACCGAGGAGGAGGAGGATATAATTTATTCAGGTCCATCCCAATCCACCAGGCCAGGACCATCCGTTCCTTCATTGATCTTCGGTAGTGATTCAGAGGATGAAGTTCATGCTGTATTCCCTGCTCGGCCTTCAATACGAGTCTTCGCTGATGAAGAGCGAAGTCTACAGATAACCATGGTGCCGCTTGAACATTACAAAGAACTGGATGCACTCGACACCAACAGCGTAGAAGAATTGGAGATATTCTATATCCCTCCCAGACGAAAAGGCGAGAAGGCAATCCTATTCTACCGCTCTGAAGAAAACAAGGTGGAAAAAGAAGTTTGGCATGGCGCGGATCCCACGCTCGACAGGCTTCAACCTATCCGTCTTCCCAGATATTATACCGAAGGTTTGAAGAAACTGCTGAAACGCCAGGGGATGTCCTTCACACAGATCGTTAGAAAAGCCAAATTCTATGACAAAGTCTGGAACGTTCCCGGGACTCAATGCAAACTGCCTAACGGGAGAACGGAAACAAAAGGGCTTGGGTATATCCGGCCAAAGAAACGGGAGCTAGTAAACAGCTGTTATGCCATGTATGACTTCGATGAAGAGGCGGACGCTCAATGGGAGGACGCTAATCCCGAATCAGCAAAAGTTCCTGACATAAAACCGCCCAGTCCATCGTCTAAAGACCAGGTGAGAAAACTTATAAAGGATGCGAGTCAAAAAGCCCGAGATGATCACGATCGTGAAATGGCAATCTATGAGAAAGCCAAGACACAGCGTCTCCTTCGACAGGCAGTAAAGAACGAAGATGCTGCCCCACGTCAGCCTGCTACAAAAAGGGTTCGACGCGAAAGCAAAAACAGGTCGAATGGCCGAAAAGGTGCTCGACAACCACAAAGCAGAGCTAAGAAGCCACGCATCCGAGAGTCGAGCGTTATTGACCTAGCCCTCATGAAGAAAATGGGTCGAGCATACTCATTTCCTCGGAACAAAACAAGGAAAATACTTGATCTTGCTCTAAAACATCAAATGCTTACTCTGCCAGAGCCTAAACACCCTGAGCAAGCAGGCGAAGTCTCTAACCCAAAGTATTGCTTTTACCATCGAGTAGTAGGGCATCCGCTTGAAGATTGCTTCACCTTTAAGAATTGGGTTGAGGACCAATATCAGCTTGGCAAATTCGCGTTGTCTGACAGTTGGAAGGTAGCGCCGCCGCAAAAGCACGAACCCGAAAACACAAGGATAAAACCAACTCCGCATTGGGATTGGCAGAAAATTCGCACCTGCCATGTGATAACAATATTAAAAGAAGGGTCCGAGGACATGAACAACCTCCCTTGGTGCTTTGAAAGCGGCAGCGATGAGGTAATCTCAGAATTTCCCCCAGCTCCGAAAGAATTGGAGGATGGAATCCATACCACTGCAGATAATCTCAAAAAAATTGAGTTGGGGACGGCAAATGACCCGCGACCGACATTCATCAGCGAGCTGTTATCCGAAGAAAGGGTGGCTGCGTTAAAGGATGTGCTTCTACAGCACAAAGATTGCTTCGTGTGGAACTATTCCGAAATGCCGGGACTAGATCCAGAAATTGCTGTACACAAATTGGCGATATCCCCGGACATCAAGCCAGTCAAACAAGCGCCGAGAAGAATGCGACTCGAGCTTAAGATGAGCGTCAACGCCGAAGTCAAAAAGCTGATAGACTCTGGCTTTATCCATGAAGTTCAATACCCTGAATGGATCGCTAACATCGTCCCAGTGATGAAGAAAAATGGGACAGTGCGCATATGCGTAGACTGCCGGGATCTTAATAAAGCTTGCCCGAAGGATGATTTCCCAGTGCCAGTCACTGAACTAATGATAGACAATACATCCACTCATGAGGTTTTCTCCTTCATGGACGGCTCATCGGGGTATAATCAAATAAAAATGCATCCAGAAGACCAGAAGCACACAGCCTTCAGGACTCCTCTTGGTATATTTTGTTATAAAGTGATGCCCTTCGGTTTGAAGAACGCCGGTGCTACTTATCAGAGGGCCATGACGAAAATCTTCGACGAACTTATACACGAAATCGTCGAATGCTATATCGACGATCTCGTGGTTAAAAGCAAATCATACGAAGAACACCTCGAGCATCTGAAGACTGTATTTCAACGCCTTCGGCAATATAACTTGAAGATGAATCCTCTTAAATGTGCGTTCGGGGTTTCCTCGGGCAAATTCCTGGGATTCGTTGTTCGACACCGAGGTATTGAAATAGACCCGTCAAAGATTAGAGCGATCATGGAAATGCCTCCGCCGAGGACTCTCAAACAGCTGCGGTCTCTCCAAGGGAAACTCGCATACATACGACGATTCATAGCCAACCTTTCAGGAAAGTGCCGTCCTTATAGTCACCTGATGAAGAAGGGAACCCCATTCGTTTGGGATCAAAAATGCCAAGGCGCACTGGATGAGATCAAGCAATACCTGCAGAACCCGCCGGTGTTGGCTGCTCCGATTAAGGGGAAGCCTCTTATTCTTTATACAACCGCCCTCGAAGGTTCCTTAGGCGCATTATGGGCACAAGAGAACGATCAAGGGAAAGAAAGAGCACTCTACTACTTAAGTCGAGTTCTGCTGGGGGCAGAAAGCAACTACTCTCCCATTGAAAAACACTGCCTGGCGTTGATCTTCGCAATAACAAAGCTTAGGCACTATGCATTAGCGCACGAAGTCCATCTCATTTCAAAGGTGGACCCTCTCAAATATTTAATGTCAAAGGCATTCTTGACGGGACGACTCGCTAAATGGGCTCTGCTCTTAATGGAGTTCTCGATAACATATCGACCCCTCAAGGCAGTGAAGGGTCAGGCCATAGCCGACTTCCTTGCTGAACACCCGATACCTGCCGATTCCCCTCTGAATTGCGATTTGCCAGACAAACATGCGTTTGACGCAATCGACGGTGGTGATACTCGTTGGGAACTTTATTTCGATGGAGCATCTTCCATGAAAAACACAAGCAAAGTACGCCAATGATCAAATCGGGGGTAGGACTCATCTTTGTGACCCCACAAGGAGGAAAAATGCGCTTCGCCTTCTCCTTAACAGAGCCGAGAACGAATAATGAAGCTGAATATGAGGCTTTGATAGCAGGCCTCGAGATCGCCATTGACATGGGAATTGAAGACCTCCTCATATATGGTGACTCCCAGCTAGTCGTCAGTCAAGTGAACGGCGATTACCAAACATGCAAACCGGAATTGGTAAAATACGGTGAAAAAGTGCAACAACTGCTAATCCAAATTCCCTCCTATACTTTGGAGAGTATACCGCGCGCGGAAAACAGCAAAGCGGACGCACTAGCCAAACTTGCTAAAGAACTGGCTGACGAGAACCTCGACGACGTTAGAATCGTGGTACAAAGCCGTCGAGTGCTTGCCCCAGCAGAAGTATCTCCGGAATCGTCTGAAGAAAAAGGAGCGAACGAGGAGACAACCCTGCAGATAAAAGACTGTGAAAATACCGAGGACTGGAGAGAAGTCTTCATAGATTACTTCAAGTTCCACCGAATGCCTGAAGAAGTGTCCATAAAACACCAGCTCGTGAAACGAGCTCTGTCTTTCGCCTTCGTCAACAATACTCTATACAAGAGGACATTCGATTCTCTGTGGCTGAGATGCCTAGGACCTGACGAAGCGAGAAGGGTCGTCCAAGAAGTTCACGACGGACTCTGCGGTTCCCACCAAGCAGGCCCTAAGATGAAGTTGAAGATAAAACGGATGGGCTATTATTGGCCCACGATGATTCAAGACTGCATCGAATATGCGAAGCAATGCCACTCATGCCAAATTCATGGGGACTTCATCCATCAACATCCAAATCCGCTACACCCAACAGTGGCTAGCTGGCCATTCGAAATGTGGGGGACTGATATAGTTGGCCCTATCGAACCAGCATCGTCAAAGGGACATCGTTTCATCTTGGCGACGACTGATTACTTCTCCAAATGGGCAGAGGCGGTACCGTTGAGGGAAGTGAAGATGGAGAACATCCTCCATTTCTTCAAAACGCATGTCATATACCGGTTCGGAACCCCAAGAAGGATCATCTCTGATAATGGGCCAGCCTACC
This sequence comes from Agapanthus africanus, assembly GCA_030015575.1. Classification (NCBI taxonomy): domain Eukaryota; kingdom Viridiplantae; phylum Streptophyta; class Magnoliopsida; order Asparagales; family Amaryllidaceae; genus Agapanthus; species Agapanthus africanus. Next base: position 229,268,894 of record CM057346.1, on the reverse strand, counting down.
GAAGTCATAAAATTAGCCGCTTCGCACAGCAGCACAATATAGACTGGAGATACTCCTCAGTTTATAATCCGCGAGCCAATGGATTAGCTGAAGCCTTCAACAAGACATTGACGAAAATCATAAAGAAAACAGTGTCCCGAAATAAGAGAGATTGGCACGAAAGATTGCAAGAGGCTCTTTGGGCGTATCGAACTACATTTAAAACGGCCACGAACACAACGCCATACGCGTTGGTATTTGGGACGGAAGCAGTACTCCCCCTCGAGATAGAATTACCCTCGCTATGAGTGGCAGTCCACTACGAGCTGACAGACGAAGAAAATGCTCACCTTCGGTTTGAAGAGCTTGACGCCCTTGATGAAATCCGGCTTCTAGCACAGCAAAATCTGGAAGCCTATAAAGCAAAGATGACGCGCTCATATGAAAGATTGAGCCGGCCGAGGACATTCCACCAAGGCGAACTCGTGCTAGTGGTCAAAAGGCCCATGATCCCCAATCGCGCTAAGCGAGGAAAGTTTGAGCCAAACTATGAAGGACCGTACATCATTGATAAGGTCTACCAGGGTGGGGCCTATCTACTCATGGACATGCACGGTGAAAGGCCTTTCAGGCCAATAAACGGTCGCTTCCGAAAGAAATACTACGCTTAATGAGCCACAGCCTAGGTCAATGGTAGATGACGACGACTATGTCCGCTCGCTATCTTCCTAAGCTCAAGCTTTATAAGCAGTAGCCAGCCCTCTCAATGTCGGACCGAAATGTCCTTAAACTAATATCAGACCGAGACGTCTTTAAAACTACTACCGCGGCATCTTTAGGCTGACGAGATATAAAAAAAAAACATAAAAAAAAATATAATAAAAAACGGTATGTCCATAAGCAAAAAGGGCACGGATGAAAACCCGAAAGGGCTCCGTGAGTAAACACAGCAGGGCTACCGGCGAGTGTTCGTGAAAACCCGAAAGGGCGCGACCTCGTAAAAAAAAAAGAGAAAAAGAAAATAAAAAGAATAGAAAAAAAAACGGTATGTCCATAAGCAAGGTGGGCACGGATGAAAACCCGAAAGGGCTCCGTGAGTAAAAACAGCAGGACTACCGGCGAATGTTTGTGAAAACCCGAAAGGGCGCAACTTCGTTAAAAAACCCTTACAGGGTCCTCTCGACCCTGTAAGGAGAAACCACCTGCGTGAGATCCTTACGACTTACAAGGGAACAACACACTTAGGAATCCCCACGATTCCTAAGGAGAAAATACGCTTGCGAGATCCTCACGACTCGTAAGGAGAACTCTCTTATGGGACCCTCACGGCTCATAGGATTTGAAAGTCTTAAGTCACAGAGACCTAAACCTGTGCTTAAGCAAACCCCCACAAACTTCCAATGTTGCCCTACAAGTGGTTCAATATTGACCCTTGTATACAATCCACGGGCGCGAATAAACGTTTCCCTAACCAAGGCCCATCCGTGACTGGGGATATGTTCGCATAACCCTTGTAAGTCCTCTCGATTTACAAGAAGAAAACCCCCCTGTAGGATCCTTACGACTTACAGAGGAACAAAACACTTAGGAACCCTCACGATTCCTAAGGAGAAAATACATCTACAAGATCCTCACGACTTGTATGGAGAAATACCTTTATGAGACCCTTACGGCTCATGAAATCGAAAGCCTTAGTCGACAGGTCCCTAACCCTGATCGCTAAGCCTCCTTTGTTCAACAATGACGAAGGCAAATGATGATTCGCTCCTGGCAATATCCCAGTTGCAGCGGTGCTGATGCCGAAATTGGTGTCCAATTTCAGGTTTACGGCGAAAACCAGTAGGCCGCTCATGCATACAAAATAGCCGAAATGATAGGGCATCTTGCAATAAAAAGCAGCAAGTAAAATGTATGCATGCAAAATAGCCGAAATGATTGGGCAACTCGTAATAAAAAGCAACGAGTAAAGATAAAATAAATAGCCGAAATGATTGGGCACTGCGAAAAATAGCCGAAATGATTGGGCAATCGCGACCTTTGCGATATAAAAGCTGAAATGATAGAGCATCGCAGAAATAAAATAAAATAAAAAGAAGAAATGATAAAACTTTGGCCCTACAGTTAAGATCACATCGATCCCTGTATACAATCCAAGGGCGTAAACAAAGAAGGAACCATACTTCCCCAGCGGATTCCGTCAAACGACGGAGCCAAACCTCAACGGTTCATTTCAACCGAAGAAGCCAGTGACTTCAACAGCAAACTCCTCGACTCACGGATACAAACACTCCTTGACGAGAGCCTTCTGATCCGCGTCGACCCGGAGAGCCACCAGTGCCTCCGTAGGAACCCTCGACTCGTTTCAAACCCCAAGGAAGCAAATAATCCTTGGCGCTTGGGAAACAAATAATCCCAGCAAACTCCTCGACTCACGGATACAAACACTTCTTGACGAGAGCCTTCTGATCCGCGTCGACCCGCAGAGCCACCAGTGCCTCCGTAGGAACCCTCGACTCGTTTCAAACCCCAAGGAAGCAAATAATCCTTGGCGCTTGGGAAACAAATAATCCCAGCAAACTCCTCGACTCACGGATACAAACACTCCTTGACGAGAGCCTTCTGATCCGCGTCGACCCGCAGAGCCACCAGTGCCTCCGTAGGAACCCTCGACTCGTTTCAAACCCCAGGAAACAAATAATCCTTGGCGCTTAGGAAACAAATAATCCCTCGCAAAACTTCTCAACTCACGGATACAAACACTCCTTGACGAGAGCCTTCTGATCCGCGTCGACCCGCAGAGCCACCAGTGCCTCCGTAGGAACCCTCGACTCGTTTCAAACCCCAAGGAAACAAATAATACTTGGCGCTTGGGAAACAAATAATCCCTCGCAAAACTTCTCAACTCACGGATACAAACACTCCTTGACGAGAGCCTCCTGATCCGCGTCGACTCGCAGAGCCACCAGCGCCTCCGTGGGAACCCTCGACTCGCTTCAAACCCCAAGGACACAAATAATCCTTGGCGCTTAGGAAACAAATAATCCCTCGCAAAACTTCTCAACTCACGGATACAAACACTCCTTGACGAGAGCCTTCTGATCCGCGTCGACTCGCAGAGCCACCAGCGCCTCCGCGGGAACCATCGATTCGTTTCAAACCCCAAGGACACAAATAATCCTTGGCGCTTGGGAAACAAATAATCCCTAGCAAAATACTCAACTCACGGATACAAACACTCCATGACGAGAGCTTCTTTGACTCACATCTCGGGCAGTAAGGATTCAAAAACTTACTTCTTGAACAATGGGACCCTGCAAGTCAATCCTAAATGGTCTCTTGCATACTATTCACGGGTCTCACTCTCTGAAGTCGATTCTCGACAAAGAGGGAAACAACCGCCTACGAGCCCTCTCGACTCGTAAGAGGGGCAATGGGATCCTGCAAGTCAATCCTAAATGGTCTCTTGCATACTATTCACGGGTCTCACTCTACAAAGTCGAATTTCGATGAGGAGGGAAACAACCGCTTGTGGGTCCTCTCGACCCGTAAGAGGGAAAAACTCTCTTGTAGGATCCTTACGACTTATAAGAGAAAACCACACTTAGGAATCCTCACGATTCCTAAGGAGAAAACCCACCTACGAGATCCTCTCGATCCGTAGGGAGAAAATTCTCTATGAGACCCTCACGGCTTATGGAGTTGAAAAGTCTTAGGCAGCAGATCTGAACCTGCGACCTAAGCCATCGCTGATTCTTAGGAAAGTCAAGATGCGTGCCCTACTATCCGTCAACCATGTTCGCTAAGATGATGTGCTGATAATAAAAGAAAGAAAAGACGGAGAAATGACACAAGGCATTACAAAAATATGCATCCTTCATTCATAAAATTTGATTGAGTTTAGGATACATCGTACTAAAGAATACAAGATATACATATATTTTACAAATACCAACGATACAAGGAAAATTACTGAGAAGGAAGCGTCTTGCACAGATCCAGCAATTGCTCGCACACTTCCTTCCATGCCTTTTCCCGATTGGCCACCACTGCCAACTCCGCCTCCACTTGGGCCCGTTGCTGTGCGACGGAGGCAAGCTGATCCCTGACGGCCTGATGAGCAGCCTCACGGCCTGCGATGTCACGCTCGGCAATATCGAGTGCCCGCTTCAGTCTCAGCCCATTTGAGATGCGCTCCAGAAGGCCCTCGAAGACGGCCTTTACCTCAGTGACGTTCGTCTCAACTTCAGCACGCAGGCGAGCAGTGTTGCTTGAAGATTCTTGGCACTCCTTCAGCCTCAAAACCACTTCTTGTTCCAGATGACGGAAATGAGAAGCGCTTTGCTCGAGCCACGCTCCCCGTTGAGCGCTCGAGGCCAAAGTCTCAGGGGACAGGCGCGTTGACTCTAGCTGATGAAGGCAAGCCTCGATTTCCCGACAATAGTTAACCCAGGAGGCGACAGCACCCTCGTCATGGAAGGTAGCAAATATCGCCAACATCGGGTTAACCGTCGTGGCGAAATCCTCAGCAGATACTGGAGCCTCGATGTCGAGCTCCTCGATGTAGTCGCTCAGCATGCGCAAACTATTCGCGGCACCTTTCGAAGACGGACGTCGCTGGGAAGGGCCGCCCGGTATTGTAATATGAGACTCAAAAGGCACTGAGACTGGGACGACAGCTGAAAAAGACAAAATGTGATTAGATGATGATCCAATAGATATGGAGAAAATCATTGACAAGATGATTACTATACCGGTGGGAGCAGGTGGCAAGGACGAAAGGGCCGGTAGCGCAACCGATCTTTCTTCCCCCTCTTCGATTTGTAACACTGCAGTCAGGACAAGAGAGAGTTAGAAATAATTCTACCACTGGAAAAACAAAGATATCAATCAGGAACAGTACTCACCGGCGCCACCAGAGGGAGAGGCGAGTTCAGATGAAAAGGAGAAGTGTGGGACCAACACTTGATACAAATGGTCAAAAAGAACTCCTGAAAGACACAACAATGTGAATATAGTAAATGGATTATACGTTTGAAAGATGAGTTTAGTAAGTTGCAAACTCATACCTTCCAACATCTTTGACGGTGTAAGAGAGGGCTGAGGGGTAACCATCGCCAAGGCAGTCGTGGAAGGAGCTCCCTGAAGTAGTGGGGCATCAACACTAGCTGCACCTGCATTACGAAAAATGAACTTGTCAGAAGAGATTGTAAAGCAAATAAAAAAAAAAACAACAACTTAAGGTGTACCTGAGGAGCTCCCGGCAGAAACAGAGACGACTCCCCCTCTATCGACATGAGACCACCGCCTGTGGCCTCATCGCCCGACTCAATGGGGACCGTCGTCGTGCTCGCAAGACCGGGAGACGGCGGAGGACCGTAGACGGGAAGGGCTATGACTGGAGTATTGCCAGATTCCAGAGAAGGAGCGGTTGGCTCGTCTTCAGGAATCATGGCCACCTCGCCCACTACCATCTCAGGTTCGGTAGTGGCGGTTGTATCGTCCACCATCGCCGGGGGATCACCGGTCTCGAGCGCCTCATTCGCCGCCACTCTGGGCTCAGTTATAATGATCATATCATCTGCCACCACTTCAGGTTCGGCATCCATGACCTTATCGGCTGCAGGCCCCTCAACCTCTACCCCAGGCTCCAAAGCCACAACGACGTTGCCCACCGTCGGCTCGAGTTCGGCAGGTACTGCCCCCTATGTCCCTTTGAGATTGACGGTTTCCACCTCCCCCTCGATCGGACTTGGTCCTGCAAGATGAGAGATGTAAGGACAAACGACATTAAGATCCTTATAACAAAAACTCCGAGAGAAACATTACCTGAGGCGGATTTACCGTTCGCGCTCCGAGCTGCACGTGCCACCTCTCTGCGGGCAGTGGACAGGGCGACAGGGGCCTCTTCAGAGGGAGTATCAGCTCGAGGAACGGTGCTAGGGCCCGCTCCCATAGCCAAGGCAGCCCTGCGCGCCTTCGCCTCACGCCTCAACCGTTTCCTCTCCTCCCGAGTGGTCATGAGGGACCTCCGTGATGCCTCCTTCAAGGCATCATCGTCTTCATTCAGGGATGCCTCCAGAGCCTTTAAGGCATCTCTCATCGGCTCTTCAAGACGAACCTCCTGCGGTGGACCAGAAGAAGCAGGAACGTCGGCGGCTGGTAGAACATCTGCGTCGCTAGGAGGGAACGACATTGAGGTTCCTGTAATTAAAAAGAAAAGGTTAGATCGACCATAACATGAGCAAAATGAAAAACTTGATGAGTCGAAACTTACTAAGGCCCATAGATTCTCTGAGATGTTCCTCCTCCTGAAAAGTCTTCAGAGAAGCGACAATGGCTTTTTCATCGGTGATGCCTGTTGAAAGAAAAGAAAGAAAAGCGTTAGTCAAAAAAAAAAATAATGAAATGACGAAGAAAATACGTTGCAATAAAGAAAAAGTGACTAGTAGTTACCTGATTGCGCAAGCTTAGCCAGCCACGCGTCACGCTTCACCAGCCATGCCGAAGCTCTGAGGGCAGCTTCCAAGTCTGTATCGTCCGGCGGCGGCATCACTAATCCTGCGTTAGTCCCATATTCGAGCAGACCCTCGGAATAAGGAGCATGGGGTTCCTGGCCGAGCACAACGTCCACGGCGAAGAGCGACTTCTTTCTCTTTTGCCCTCCAGCCCTAGGCTCACGGGGAAGCGACTTACGCTTGGCAGACGCTTTGGGACGACGGGTCCCGATGTCCGCACCCACGCCAGACTCTGGCGAGGGTACAACCACTGTTTCCACCGGAGCACGGAGTACAGGAGGTACATCCGCGATATCAGGGAGCGGCAATTCACGTGGAGGGCTTTGCGCACGTGATGGTCTGCCCCCAGTATCTTTTAGAGGAGGAACCACCAGGAGCCTTGGCGCTAAGGGAGCGTTACGATTGGTACCGGGGGGTACTTCTTTACGGTCAATCAACACTCGCCTCTCTTCCTTTATAACAGCCCCCGTCGCGTGATTGTACCACTCTTTATATACATTAAGGAGTCGTGGAGCACAGGCCGGCGCGCTAACGAAAAAACGAGAACCCGTGTTCAGGCGCATGAAATGGTGTAATGCGTTCTCCATCCCTTCTTCATTTACAGCAGGTTCCAGTAAGAAAGCTTCTAAAGGTACCCCTTGATCGTAACTCAGTTGTCGAGCAAAGCGATGCGGATTATATCTCATAAAGATTGCTGCACCGCCCTGCCTGAAGACTAGGAAACCCGGCCTAATAGAATACAAATGAAGGATCTCCCGGGCTGTCAACACTGAAACCCCATCCTTGAAGGAGTCCTGTAGTAGTCGCACCGCAGTGGTGGACGCTTTTCCAATGGTTAATACCTTATCAATAAAAGACATCCCAACTCCAACGGTGTGAGGGCGAAGCAGTAAAGCTCTGGCGTCCCGTGGTGAAGGGGTCACGATTGATGAGCCGATCAGCTGTAAGATGCGAGGAAAACCGTACTTGTCAAAAAACGAGGGCCTTTTATGCATCCCAAATACACCCACCGTATGTAGCTCGAGCCATGACATAAAGTAGTGCATCGGGAAGACCACGTGCAATGCTCCGGGCTCGTTGGCATCCGCGGCTCGGCTGAGACCATGATACAAGTGCGCTAAGCCGGCAATCCCCACGGCCACCTTTACCCCGATGACCATGCGGTGGGCTGGATAAAAGACAGAGGGCCGCATGCGATGAGAGTGCATTGGGATCGCGAACCAACTCAGCCACAGCCCGAGAAATCCTAAGAAAAAGGACTCCTCGTCCATCCCAGGGGCCGCAATTTCCGCGAAAGATATGGTAGGGAAGTCTGGGAGGAAGAAAGCCTTTTGATCTATCTCCTTCGTCGGCAGGTTATCCAAACCTAGGCCGAAGGGATCATCCAGGATAGCAGATTTGGCGGCTCCTAGCGAAATGATGCTCGGACGGAGGAAACGAGCAATGAAGTCCTCAAAATTAACTCCTCGACTCCCGTGTTCGATGAAAAGGGACTCGTAGATGTTCAACACCTTGATCAGGCTAGGGAATTGGTGTTGAACGGCATTTTCCGGCGTAATCCCCCTTAACATCGGCTTAGCACCAAAGATGTACTCATCTGTCGGGAGCAGCTCTTCATAGTGTTCCCCCATGACCGGTAGGCCGGATACCTCTGCGAATTCTTCCAAAGAAATAGACACTTCTCGATCCATGGCAAGGAAAGTGTGGGTGGGAATATTCCACTGCTCCAAGAAAGCCTTGAACCACCAGGTGGGGAGCGTAGGATAATGGAAGAGAGAGACGTAGACTGCGGTGTACAGTCCTAGTCTTATCAACTGCGACTTCCTCGTCGACAGGATGTACCGGGCCTACGGCAGATAGCCAATCGGGTGACGGGGAATCAAACCAAGGTTATATGATTGCCCCCAGGGCCGTGCTTCCCCTTGACAGATACGGCGTCCTAGGATATCCAAAACCATAGGACACTGAACCGGAACCGCGTCCATAGCAGGATGAAGAAAGTTGTTCGCGGTCCAGTCTATCATCTCCACGGCATACTGCACTGGAGGTGGGTTGGCATAGTGAATCGCCGTGATAGGCTCTGACGGCATCGCGCAGGTGAATCTGCGTCGACCCATTATAATCTGGTTATACCAGGACCCCCAAAGGTGGAGTTTCTTGTATTCAGGGTCATACTCTCTTATCATGGTTAGGACCTCACGATCCAAAGGCGCCTCTGGAAATCCCTCCTCCGAGCGGACAAACGGGAATGAAGTGTCTTCAGACATGATCGCTGCAAAAGAGCAATGTAGCCGTTAAGGTTGTAATCCCAACGTTTGACATTGAAAGAAGAAAATGCATTAATTAAATTAAAATCAAAATTAATTAATTACACCGCACCACAGTGCAGTGAGTAGGGGACCAAAGAGGGACCCACAAAATCTAAATGACAATAAGTCAATTAATAAGACAAACTCATCATTGGATGAGATTGTCAGTTGGTCCCTAGGGGGAACATTCCCATAATAAAAAAGGGGGGGAAAGAATCCCTAGAGACAAGGAGAAAATCTCCTCTTTCAGAGCAAAGCTCTGTCACAGAATGACACTTGTCAAATTCTGGTCTCAAAATAGTAAAATTCTCTAAAAAGGAGCTTAGCTCTGTAATATTTCATCAAAAAGAAAATTTTGAAAATAATTTTAAAATTAAAATTTCTGGAATCTTAAAAAATCCATGAAAACTTACAAAAAAAAAAGTTCTTTGTTTTTCAGATCTAAAAGATCTACATTTGATTCAGGAGCAAAGCTCTGTTCATGGGCTAGGACCCATGAACAAGATCTCTGTAGATCTATAGATCTGTGAGAGCAAAGCCCTGTTGATGAAACCCCAAAGGGAATTTCTTTAGATCAAAAGATCTATGAGAGCAAAGCTCTGTGGGTTAAAATTGACTTAAATTAATTTAACTTAATTTTAAATTAAATATTACCTAAAGTTTTCTAAAAAACTTTGGGAAATGAGAGCAAAGCTCTAGAGTTCTGAAAGCAAGAGCAAAGCTCTGAAATTCTTAAGCAAGAGCAGAGCTCTGAAAATCTAAACCTAGAAAATGGTGGAGAATTTTTAAGGGCCAGAGGCCCTATTTATAAGGCGCTTGCGCCTCTTGGAATTCCCCCTCGATCCAACGGTCAGGAGGGGTTGCCACCGTTGCACTCACGTGTGCGCCACGTGAGCGCAACGGTAGGGGGGCATTTGTTTCGCCCAATCAGAGCAAAGCTCTGTTTGAATTCAAAATTCAAATTTTGAAGCAACGCTTCAAGTCTCAGGCGCAACGCGCCGCGTGTCTGGCGCTAATACGTCAGCGCAGCGCCCAAGAAGGCGCACCCAATCAGAGCAAAGCTTTGTTTAAAGGAAGCAACGCTTCAGATCCTTTGCGCTGCGCGCGACGCGCCACGTGTCCAGCGCAGATACATTAGCGCAGCGCACCCAATCAGAGCAAAGCTCTGTTTAAAGGAAGCAACGCTTCAGATCCTTTGCGCTGCGCGCGACGCGCCACGTGTCCAGCGCAGATACATTAGCGCAGCGCGCCCAATTAGAGCAAGGCTCTGTTAAAGGAAGCGCCGCGCTGCGCTCTGCGCTGTGGGACACGTAGCAGCACAGTTGCGCTGCGCGACACGTGTCAGCGCAGATGCGCTAGCGCAGAAGAAGGGACTAAGTGCCAAAGGCAATTTATCCATGTAAAAATTACATGCACTTGATAATAACAAATTAAAATCATACAATGCACAAGCACAACAGAGAGCTAAAATAAAAGAACCCTTAACAGACAATGAAATACTTGATTAAAAAAGAAAAATATTTATTCATTTTTATTGTTATTACATTTAAAAAAGATCACCGAATACGGGATCAGAGAGACAAGGGTTCACAAAAAGAAAAAGAAGATTATTCAGCTCCCTCTCCGTCTTCTCCATCACGTCGAAGCGGCGATCTTCCCGAGGGGTAGCCATCCAACGGTCGACGCCGCACTCCTGGGAAAAAGTGGCGATGACGGCCCGACGAGCCCGTATCTGGCTCAGCAAGTAGAAGGAGAAGTCCCTCAGGGCTTTGGTGATCAAGAGCGCTTCGAAAAAGCTCTCGATCTTATCCTCGGCCACATCAAGCATTGCTGAGGACATCTCCGCCGGAGGAGGGAGAATGTCGGCAAGCACTGAGGCAAGGATCATCCGAAGCCAAATGGAACCCGGGGGAAGAGAAGACCCCACACGAGTCGAAAGCTCGTACATTGCGGCATTGCACTGCTCATCCGAAAAAGAGGAGTCCACCAAGCGTGCAGCAAAACGGGGAACAACGTCTCGGATCGGCACTTCCCACGGTTGTCGGCGGGCATGAGGACGGTTGCAAGCCATGATTAAAGAAGTTCTCTGAAGGTGAGGAAAGGAAAGGCTCGGCCTTGATTTATATATAGATCCAAACACAGAAAATTCTGTGCGCAGCGGAGTTATTTCCAAGGCCCGGGAAATTATAATTTCGGGAATACAAGTTTGACTTGAAAAGAGGAGATAAAAAGATATCTCAGGAGAAGCGGCGCTTCTGATTCTCCCAAAATTTAAACTTTAATAAATGAAGCAACGCTTCAGATCCTCTGCGCTGAGCGCAACGCGCCACGTGTCAGGCGCAGATGTATCAGCGCTGCGCCCAAGAAGACGCGCCCAATCAGAGCAGAGCTCTATTTGCCTGAAGCAACGCTTCAGTTGCGCTGCGCTCTGCGCTGCACGACACGTGTCAGCGCAGACGCGCTAGCGCTGTTGCGCTGCGCTCTGCGCTGCGCGACACGTGTCACGCGCTGGGGCATCTACGCCAAACTAAGTTAAGATTTTTAAGAAATCTTTTCTGTTCTTGTTAAAACAAGAAGATTTTCTTCTGCAAAGTAGAAGCCCTTGGATCAAAGATCCAACGGTGGGGAAAATTCCCCAAATCACTCAGAGGATGATTTCTTTAAACAAATTTAACTAATTTGTGAGCACTATAAAACGGACCCTAAGCCTCAATTCAAAGGGATCGATTTTTTTTTTTTGGAGAACTCGAGAACTTTAAAGGGAGAGAACTCTGAGAAGATTTCAAGAAAAAAGGTAAAAGAACCTTTATGGATTAGAAGAAATTCCTTCTAATGGATCATTGATCTAAAAACAAGACCAATGATCTTTACATAATAAACAGTGCTTTGCATTTCTTGTGAACCCCTGGTTCTTTTAAAAACAAGAAACAATAAAAAAAATAATATATAATAATAGTGCTTTGCACTTTTATGAACCTCTGGTTCTTCAAGCAAAGAAAAATTTATTTTTCTTTGATCTATTTCAGATCAAGAAATTAAACAGTGCTTTGCACTTTCCTTCTTGTATCTAAAATATTATTGGTGCTTTGCACTTCCAAGTTGCGCCGTTGCGCTCTTAAGAGAGCGCCACGTGTCGGCTATAAAACCACTTGCGCTAAGCGCCCTTAAGATAGAGCTTTGCTCTCTAGAATTGGTGCAACTCGCTGAGAGCACACCACGTGTCGCCAGCGCAACAACGCAGCGCAACAGCGTAACGCGCTGCACTGTTGCGCTTGCGCTCCCTAGAGCATGACACGTGTCATCACCATATGAGCTTGCGCTCAGTAATTGGCGCAAAGCGCCTGACAAATGCAATGCATTTCACTTCCTAAAGGGCCAAGCCCAATTAAAAGGCTTAACAAGCCTAATAAATAAAATGCTGTGCATTATTTGGAAGGGCAGAGCCCAATTGAAAGGTCCAATGGACCAAAATAAATGATCTGCATCCCAATCAAAATGGGCATAAATGGCCTGAAGTAATGCAATGCATTATTTAAGTATGGGCAAAGCCCTAGCACAGGTCTAATAAAAAAATAAATGATGGTGTTGAACATTTTCAACTGGACTTAGCCCAATTTTGGCCGTAAGTCCTTAAATTAAATTGACTGAGCAAAATGGCTCTCTTAAATCAATATACATCCGGTTCGAGGGTACATCTCCAAACTCCTTTGACATCCATCGTTGTAATTCCTCAACGACGTCAAAGAGGTGACGGGTCCCAACGACCACACATCGCTATGGACTGCGGGGTCCTTAAACTCGTGGACCGAGACGTCCTTAAACTAATATCGGACCGAAACGTCCTTAAACCAATGATGGACCGAAACGTCCCTAAACTAATAATGGACCACTACGTCCCTAAACTGGCATCGGACCGAAACGTCCCTAAACTAATAACGGACCGAAACGTCCCTAAACTAATATCGGACCGAAACGTCCCTAAACTAATATCGGACTGAAACGTCCTTAAACCAATGATGGACCACCATGTCCCTAAACTGGCGATGGACCACCACGTCCTTAAATTGGCGCAATAGAGCCCGAACGCTCTTTTGCCGGATCTAAACGGTCCCGTCTAAGTTGATCTTAGCCCCAGCTACGGTTAATGTGTCCTTAGATCTTTAAATAAACAATAAAACCCCAAATCAACTTTGGTTCAAGGGTACATCTCTGAACTCCTCAGACGCTTGTCGTTGTAATCCCTCAACGACGTCAGAGAGGTGACGAGTCCCGACGGCCAGATAATTAAATTGATCACTGCGTTAAGTTGATCTCAGTCTAAAACAAGACTAACGTATCCTTAACGAACGTTTAAGTTGATCTTAGCCGCAACGCGACTAATGCATCCTTAAACTGAAAATACCAAACCCAAATCTAAATAAATACGGATTTGGACTAATTCACGTCCTACGGGGGACGGCATTACTCAGTCTCCGTATACAATCCACGGGCAACCACAAACAAAACAAACATACACGACACGAAGTGAAATTCTGGAGAAGGAGAAAGTTGTTACCGCGATGCGGTAGCGTAATTAACTGCAGGGGCTTGCGCCTACAGGGAAGAGCGTCCCCACAATCAAAAACCCCTCATCCTGAGGGGGAATCTGACGAAGTCTGCTATATCGGCCGCATCCGTCTAAACCTCCGATACATGGTGCCATAAATCAACTTGGCATTTTCGGAGAGATAGACGGATAAAACCAAATAGCATCTGCCCCGAACCTCAGGCACGGACGCGCAGTCCAGGCCACCGTTCGGAGGGGAACAGGGTGTATGAGACTCATACCAAGATTAGGGTAAAGATTAGGGTTATTATTTTATCTTAAGATTTTACAAAAGGGTTTAACTTAGTCAAAGTAATCAAGCTTGAAGAAGCTTGGAGAAGCTTTGACAAAGTCCACTCTTTTGTCATTTCTTTTGATATTCTTTAACCTAACCTTTAACCTAATGCTTTGGTTAATTCTCTACATGAGTTAAGCATGATAGCTTAACTCACCCATGGTTACATTATTGAGGATAAGTTTTCATTTGGATGGATTATTCTTTCTTCTTCTTCTTCATCTTCAAGCTCCATCCAAAAGCGTACTAGCTCCAATGGTGCTATGAGAAAAAGAGTGAGAAAATCAATTCTAAAGTGAGCCCACTTCCTACTTCTTCATCCTCTACCACTTGCCATGTAGTAGAGTGCGTTCTTTTCACAAAGTTTATGACCTAGTGAAGAAATAGCTTGAGTTAGTGTCTCCCCGACGTAGATCATCTTCGGCCTCGAAGTCATCGTAGCAAGCACGTTCGTTCTTCTCGTGGAGCTTCTCTAGAGTCCGGAGTTCACGATCGCAGCGATGGGGACGTCTACACGGAGCTAATGAAGTGAAGGACTGGATCTACAAAGGTTGTAATCCCTCTCACTTAGTGTTAAAGTGTTTAACATGTTAGTTTTCGCCTAAACCCTAGTTTAAAGATCCGTATTAGAGTTGTTCGGCATGGCTAAAATTTTAATCGGGCATGGTTGATGCCTCATAGACCCTTGTGCGCATGCCTAGCAACCCTACAGTGCCCTCAAAGTCAATTATTGGATCGTAGGTACGTGATTGCAATGATTGAGGGAGGACCTATACCGGTAGGACAGTCTTATTCGAGATGATAGTATGCTATCTGGTTTGCCTTTATCATCGTGTACATCTTTAGGTGAATGTTCACTATTATGCGTTGATAGAGCCCTTAGGATCCTGCTTAACTAGCAATAGTATGATGACGATCATATACGTGAGAGTTGGGTAGTCCATAAACACATCCTTAAAAGTGGTCCCTAGTCGTGGGAGTTTCGAAACAGGGCATCAATATTCCGGAGTACACTAGTGTATACAGTCGAGACCCCGACGAGGGGCGGTGGCCGGTCTCACAAACCATTGGTGTCAGTTGGATCACCTAAGATGTATACAGGTGCTCATTGGGTTATGAGTACACCGGACAGGACTCGCCGGGAACCTGCTAGTTGGTATTATACCTAGCGTCAGATAGCAGTTCCCTGGTGACATGTGTACAGGTTAGTTCATCGACCTGAGGTCATCATTTGTCTCGTGTGAGTTCCCACTGTGATTTGATTTCTACCCTACCACGGCTCAAAGGAGTCATGCAAATAGGTCTTTTTTGGATACAGTCCCGAGCCACATGGAGGCAAGTGAGCGGATCGACAGGGGATTCGTCTCTCCCGGTATTGGGGGTGAGATCGCGCTGTGTCTAGGAGAGCCATTACACATAGCCCTCGGCCGAGGCAGGAGATTTACTGGTAGGTACTCCAGTAGTATCTCAGGGTGTTCTGGGCTACACTCTGACACGACTTATACCGCTATTGGGGGTCTGACGTTACCATCCCCTAGGCCCGATATGCGATAATCATAGACGAACGGACCAGACTGTATGTATATTGTCATTGATAGGCTCAGTAGGGTTCCAGGATGAGTTCGTTCATCGGCTTCCCTTGAGGTCAGTACATGGGCAGCCGTTACGCACAGCTAGTGCCGCTGACGTGCTTGTGGTTAAACCCACTGCCAAGGTACTGACGAGTCTTTAGAGTCCCCCACAGATAGTTTCCCAAGTTCGGGCGAAACGTTGTAGAGGCTGTATGGTTTTATGGCAGGGTTCGAAAATGCACATGCACTTGTGCACGTGTCATATTTCGGATAGATATGTAGGGTTCCTAGGCACTCTTGTGAAGGTTCATAAGGCATCAAACATGCCCGGATAAAAATTTAGACGTGCCGAACAACCCAAATCCGGGATCTTTGCTAGATTATTAGGGTTAAACATGCAAGATGATAACTTTTATCTAAGTGTGAGGGATTACAACCTTTGTAGTCCGCTCCTTCGCTTCACAAGCTCCGAGTAGAAGTCCCTTTGCCGCGATCCATGATCTCCCGGACTCATAAGAGGCTCCACGACTCGAACGATCCATGCTAGCTTGAAGTGTTCCAAATCTCCGATGATCTACGTCGAAGTTGCAAAGATTCAAGCTTTCTCACTCTAAAGAGATGAACACACTAATCTCATGGGCTAGATGAGATGAGGATGAGAGAGTTGTATTTTTTCTTTCTTTTTAAATCATTTTCTCATATTTATTCATCACATAAAGAAAATCAAGTAAGCTTTTTTCAAGAGAGAAGAAGATGATAATGGAAAATCAATAATAAGATTAATCCCTTTGTGATGAATAGAATGAAAGCTATATGATTGATTTATTAACCATGGTCAAGGATGAGTGGCTAGGATTGTGTAGAGAATAAACTAGAGTTAGGGTTTGGTTGGGTTAAGAATGTGTCATCCAAAAATATCTTAAGAATGACAAAAGAAAAAGCTTCTAGAAGGTGCATGAAGCATCTAACCCAAATCAAACCCTAACCTTAATTAATCATCCTTAAACATGTTTAACAATTAATCATATAATGTCACAATAATATATATCACATATATATTATATATTTGCAACAAAAGAAAATAATACAATTAACATATATCGCATATATATCAATGTATCATCCAATGAGAAAATGAAATAATAAAGCGAGCCAATATTAGATAATGTAATAATATATCATATATATTATTATACATTAAATCATCGAATCAACACTTGATTCGATGATCCGGCCATATCGAATATTACCGACTAATATATCATGTACCGATTCATCGAATCAACACTTGATCCGATGACCCGGTTCATAACTAAATATCGCGAGAATATAATACGGTATCCCATATCGCATTATTCTCGGTCCTGCACATATCACATATGTGCCTCTACTCCGTTTCGCCTGAGCCAAGAAACCTCTGTGTTGGACTCTAAAGAATCGTCAATACGCCGGTAGCAGGTGATGATCATATCAAACACCCACAAGCTGCAAGCGGTCAGCTAAACGTAACAGCCACCCAGGTATTGAGCGATCAGAAGATCAACAAGCTAGCCTGTGCGTTCTCCTGTGAATCCAATCAGTAACACTCCCGTACAGTCCGGTCTGTTCGTCTGAAATGTCGCATATCAAGTCTAGGGGTGGTATACGTCAGACCCCAGTAACCGATAAGTCGTGTCGATGTGTGGCTCATAACGGGTCGAGAAACTACTAGTAACACTTACCAGTAAATCTCTATATCAGCCGTGGCCAGGGACTTCCAGTTATAGCCAATCGAACACAGCACAACATCAACTCCCTATACCGGGAGAGACGAATCCCCTCCTATCGCTCATTGCCTCGATGTGATTCGGGACTGTACCCAAAAGCCACCGTTTTGCACGCCTTCTTGGACGTGGTAAGGTGGAAATCAAAGCACAGTGGGAATCACACAAGACTCTATGACGATCTCGGGTCTACAGACTACCCTGTACCAGTGTCACCGGAGAACTGCCATCTGACGTATGGTATATCACCATCTGGGAGTTCTCGGCGAGTCCGTCCAGTGTACCCAGTCTCCACTGAGCACCCGTACACCATCTCTGATGTCTAACACCGATGGATATGGGATCATCCATCGCCCATCATATGGGTCAAGATGCGAATACGCTAGTCTACTCTGGCGTATCGATGCCTTGTCTCGATATACCCTCGACTAGGAACAGTTATAGGATGTACTCATCGACTACCGTGGCCCCACTAGTATGATCTCATCATAGTCCCAGAAGTCGAGTACAAATCCTAAGGGCTTTATCAACATGTGAGAGTAAAACAGTAAACCAATACAAGTCAACATGTTAAGATAAAGTGAAACCAAATAGCATACTATCATGACGAGCAAGAAAGTCATCTCTATATATATCCAAGCATCCATTATAATATACATCATATGTACAACAATGGCCTCTAGGGCATATACAAAACTAACAATCTCCCACTTGCCCTAAGGCCAGCTGCTGTAGTATCGCATACCTAGCATCCCGAATAATCTCTCAAACTGTATCTGGGGAATAGCCTTCGTGAATGGATCCGCAGTGTTGTCCTTCGTATCTACTCTCCTGACCTCGATCTCCCGGCGATCAACTATCTCCCTGATCAGGTGATACCGCCTCAGAATATGTCTGGACTTTTGATGGGACCTGGGTTCCTTGGCTAAAGCCACAGCTCCATTGTTATCACAATACAGAGGTATTGGATGCTCAATGGATGGAACCACACCAAGTTCACTAATGAACTTCTTTATCCAGACAGCCTCCTTGGCAGCATCGTTGGCAGCGATGTATTCAGCCTCCATCGTCGAGTCTGCAACGGTATCCTGTTTGGAACTCTTCCAACATACCGCCCCTCCATTGAGGGTAAAGACAAAACCCGAATGCGACTTAGAGTCGTCCTTATCACTTTGGAAGCTGGAATCGGTAAAGGACTCCACCTGGAGTTCTCCATTACCATACACCAAGAACATTTCTTTAGTCCTTCGCAAGTACTTGAGAATGTTCTTCACAGCTGTCCAGAGACTCTCTCCAGGATCTGCTTGATACCGACTCACTACACTTAGTGAGTATGCTATATCGGGTCTGGTACATAGCATCGCATACATGATAGAGCCTACTGCCGAAGCATAGGGTATCCCTTGCATGCGAGCTTTCTCCAAATCAGTCTTGGGAGACATCTCTTTGGAGAGAGTGAGTCCAGAGATCGTGGGTTGGTTCCCACGCTTGGATTCTTCCATACTAAACCTCTTTAGTATGGTGTCAATGTACCTGGATTGGGACAATCCCAGTATCCGTTTAGATCTATCTCTATAGATCATGATTCCCAATACGCAGGAGGCATCACCTAGATCTTTCATTGAGAATCTCTGTGATAAGAAGAGCTTGACTGATTGCAGCATAGGAATATCATTTCCTATCAAGAGTATGTCATCCACGTACAATACGAGGAAGACAACCTTACCCTCTGCTACCTTCTTATAGATACAAGGTTCATCTATATTTTTGATGAAGTCAAACTCTTTGACTACAACATCAAAACAGATGTTCCAACTCCGCGATGCTTGCTTTAACCCATAAATGGATTTAAGCAGCTTGCACACCTTTCCGCTGCTCCCACTATCTACGAAGCCCTCTGGCTGAGTCATGTACACGCTCTCTTCTAAATCACCGTTTAGAAAGGCGGTCTTAACATCCATTTGCCAAATTTCGTAGTCATGGTATGCAGCAATGGCAAGTAAGATCCGGATGGACTTAAGCATAGCCACTGGAGAAAAAGTTTCGTCATAATCCATACCTGGTCGTTGACGAAAACCCTTTGCTACAAGTCTAGCTTTGAAAGTCTCAACTTTTCCATCTACACCAAATTTCTTTTTAAAAATCCACTTGCTCCCAATGGGTTTTACCCCTTCAGGAGCATTTTCCAAAATCCATACTTTATTGGTGTACATGGATTCCATCTCAGATCGCATTGCATCCAGCCATTTCGCAGAGTCACCACTTGTGATGGCCTGCTCGAAACTAGTTGGGTCATCATCATCCATGATGCAATCCTCACTTCCACCATCAATGAGAAAACCGTAGTATCTCTCAGGTGGACGAGAAACCCTACTAGATCGGCGGAGAGGCTGGGGTTCGTCGGGTACTACTGAATTCTCTGGTTCCACTAAATCTTCAGTTGTAATTTGTGTTTCTGGAACCTCTTCCAGCTCTACCTCTTTGCCATCAATTTCTTTTGCAAGAAATTCCATTTCCAAAAAGGTGGCATGTTTAGAAACAAACACCTTTTGTTCCTCAGTGTGGTAGAAGATAAACCCTTGTGAGTTCTTGGGATATCCTACAAACTTACATAAGACAGATCTTGCCTCGAGTTTGTCCGGATTTTGTCTTTTGACATAGGTTGGACAACCCCATATCTTAACATACTGAAGAGATGGTCTCTTCCCTTTCCATATCTCATACGGAGTGGTAGGCACTGATTTGGTAGGAACCATATTCAATAGGTGTATGGCTGTCTCAAGCGCATACCCCCAGAAGGAAATAGGTAACTCAGTTGTACTCATCATTGAACGCACCATATCTAATAGGGTGCGATTCCTTCGTTCCGATACACCGTTGTGCTGTGGTGTATAAGGTGGAGTAAGCTGAGAGAGAATCCCATTCTCTTTTAGATAATCTTGGTACTCATTGCTCAAGTATTCTCCTCCTCGATCAGATCGAAGGATCTTAATACTTTTGCCTGTTTGGTTCTCTACTTCGTGCTTATATTCTCTGAATTTCTCAAAAGCTTCAGACTTGTGTTTCAACAGGAACACATGTCCGTATCTGGAGAGATCGTCAGTGAATGTAATGAAGTAGGAAGAACCGTTCCTGGCATGCGTAGACATGGGACCGCATAAATCACTATGTATTAGTCCTAAGAGTTCGGTAACTCTTTCTCCGTGTCCACTAAACGGAGCTTTGGTCATTTTTCCTTTGAGACATGAATGGCAAGTATCATAAGATGATAATTCGAACGGATTCAAATAACCATCTTTATGTAACTTAGCCAGTCGTGTCGCATTGATATGACCAAGTCTACAATGCCACAAGTAGGATTCGTTCATTTCTGAACTTTTCCTCTTGTGTGTGTTTTGTATATTCAGGACTGTATTCTGATTTAGAATGAATATACCATTATGTAACGAGCCTGATGCAATCAACTTTTGATCTAGGAATATGTTCATAACATTATCCTTTACTACAAAATTATATCCTTCTTTACTTAATAAGGAGACTGATATAATGTTGCACATCATGTTCGGTATATAATAGCACTCATTTAGAATCAGTGTATTACGACTTGGCAATACAAGGTGATATTCGCCAACTGCTTTGGCTACAATACTTGCACCGTTCCCTACTTGAACGGAATGATCACCTTTTCCTAGTTCTCTACCTTTTCGCAGCCCATGTAACAATTTACATATGTGGGATCCTGATCCGGTATCTAATACCCAGGACGTAGGGTGAACTGAGAAACAGTTCTCAATAACTAACACACCTGAAGAAGATGCATCAATATGCACGTTCTTTTGGGCGGCGTGAGAATCCAGATATTCTCCTGTTTCCTGTTCAGTCTTATAACTCTTATAAGAAAGAACGGGTCCAACATTCCCTAGCTCAGTACAATAATTGGGTTCAGTCAATACATCCATATTATTATCTTGATTATGGCCTGACATGGTCGCTACCTGGAGAGAGAGAGAAGAAAAACACTTTAGCGTATGCTCTTGCAAGATTAGATTGGTTATTATCTTATCTAATCAGGATGTCTCCCACTGTTTTTATCAAATCTACCTTTAAACCCAAAAAGGTAAGATTAGCCGGGATTAATTACACCCTACAATTTCGTCAATCTTTCAGCCAGATCAGTGTCGGTACTTTGAGGGAGGTTCCCCGTGCTTTCGCACGGACCTAATTAAAGTAAACCTCGTTTTCCCAGAGGCGTAACCCCGTTAACACTTTTCTAGACACCTACTTGAATGACTAATTGTCCTGTGTAAAACTCTCCCAGGAGTAACACTTACTCGCAGTGGGTATCGGGATCCAACTATCTCATAGGAGGTATGCAATCTCATTGCAAATTTCAACACTTGAAATTCCCGATAATATTTTGCCCCTAACGTTCTATGACCTTGACGAAAGCCAACAAACCATAGTCCGCTAGTCAAGTTCAACCCGAACATTTCTTGATTGAATTAAACCCAGCCGTACGTCCCTTGACGAAAGCCAACAAAGCCGCACGACTACCCTAACCCAATCTCATCATATGTAACAGATAAGTAATAATTAGCTACCGCACACTACGCCTTGACGAAAGCCAACAAACGTAGCACGAATACTAAGTATTACTTATCTGAAATGTCGGAGGGCTACGCAAGTTTTTCAGAAAACCCTGAGCGTAATGAACTTGATATCGTCGTAGAATCGAGTGAAGTTTTGAAAAGGAGTGTTTTTGAGGCTTTTCTTAGTTTCGTTAAAGGGGTCACCCCCGGTGAAGGGATCGTCGTCCCTTTCCTCATCGAATAAGGTGCAGGATATATCATATATACCGCTGTGCAAAGCAAAACTCTAAAAGCAATCAAAAGACAAACCGAGTTTTGTAGCATCTGCCAGTTTCGCTAAAGAGGTCACTCCCGGTGAAGGGATCGTCGGCTCTTTCCTCATCGAATAAGGTGCAGGATATATCATATATATCACTGTGCAAAGCAAAACTGTCGCTACCCTTTTTATAAAGTTTTTGATTCTACAACATCTTTAGGTTTCTTTTCTTTTTATTAATCTCATTAATAAATATCCCATCAGCTTATGCTTCCTAAGCATCACTGAAGAAACGAAAGCAGTAATATTTATATATCAGCATATATATATATAGTATAAGCATTCGTCTCAGGCAGTAATATGATCTCATCATAGAACATTGCAGCAGAAGAACATATATGAAATATTGGATATACTAGGACGTCCGTGTTTTCAATACGAGCCTGTATAAAAGATGGATTCCACGGTCGCGACGAATAGCCAAACCCACATCCCAAGACCCCTACGAGAGCGGCAAGTAACACTGCCAATTCTACGGTTAGGAGACCCGGTCTCGACTCCTCGAGATGGCCTCCCACTGGACCCTAGAACCCGGTTACTTGTGCTCCCCTCCTTGGGTCTACCTAATGCGGAAAAGTAAATAATATACACTGGTAACAGCAACCTCAACCTGGAAGTGCCCCAAATAAAAGAATATTACATTACAAATGAATTTTACATGAATGAAAATAAAAACCCTCATCTCACATAAAACCCCCGGCTATTCTGAACGCGACGATCCAATATAACATATCACAGCAACACATAATATCTCATATCATCAACGTAAGTAAATATGCGCATCCCAATTGTCGTTGACATATAGCAACGAAACCGGCGATATCACATATTACACTTACGGTCACAGAAAAGAAAGTGTAAAACTATAATATTTGGAATCCACAATCACTTTAGACATCATAAATCCGAAATATCACATAGTCCGCATTTCATGCCCAACTCTATGAATTCCACATATTGTATCACATTCCAGATAAATAGACAGTATTAAACTTTCCGAACAGATAATCAAATACCCAAAATTTCCTAAATTGCTCAACACTTGAGCGGAGTTCAAATAATCCCAGAATATGTCACAGTACCAGTGATCCAGCCGTAGAAGGGTCAAGCCAACGCCTCACATGTGGCATGCCGTACTGCCCCAAACCCGAAGGTTCAAAAGGCACTTCAAGACGGTCACATAATCGAGTTAAGGTTTGTTGTCTTCTAGAGGGTCCACCGCTTAACTTGTACAATTTTTCCGAAAGATTTAAACCCAATAAAAATTCAACACTTGAAAGTTTGCCGTGCCGGGAAAAACTGGGTTAATGATATCCGTTCAACTAGTTTAACAGTTTCTAAATATCCGGAAAGAAATACGAATTTAAAATTTCCGATCGAGTCTACTATTACAAAACAAACCCCAGAATTTTCAACACTTGAAACAGATTAAAAATACCCAGAAGCATCAACAAGCACCTACGAATATTACCATAAAAGCCACGTGTTGCCAATCCATGAATTCGCCGCGGAACCGCCGCGCAAGCATGCTTGCGCCGCGGTTCCGCCGCCGTTTCGACGAATTGGGGGCCCGGGTTTTATAGTAATTCTTAGAATTCCCTGCTGATTTTTTTACGTATTTTTAATTCAGAAAAATCCCAAAATTTAAAAAATTTCAAGAGAGGGGTCTAATTTTGTCGTTCCGGGTTCGATCGGAGTTTTAACTTCGTAAACACATCGCCTAATGCTCTAGCTAGGCTCTGATACCACTGTAGGGTTCCTAGGCACTCTTGTGAAGGTTCATAAGGCATCAAACATGCCCGGATAAAAATTTAGACGTGCCGAACAACCCAAAGCCGGGATCTTTGCTAGATTATTAGGGTTAAACATGCAAGATGATAACTTTTATCTATGTGTAAGGGATTACAACCTTTGTAGTCCGCTCCTTCGCTTCACAAGCTCCGAGTAGAAGTCCCTTTACCGCGATCCACGATCTCCCGGACTCATGAGAGGCTCCACGACTCGAACGATCCATGCTAGCTTGAAGTGTTCCAAATCTCCGATGATCTAAGTCGAAGTTGTAAAGACTCAAGCTTTCTCACTCTAAAGAGATGAACACACTAATCTCATGGGCTAGATGAGATGAGGATGAGAGAGTAGTATTTTTGCTTTCTTTTTAAATCATTTTCTCATATTTATTCATCACATAAAGAAAATCAAGTAAGCTTTTTTCAAGAGAGAAGAAGATGATAATGGAAAATCAATAATAAGATTAATCCTTTTGTGATGAATAGAATGAAAGCTATATGATTGATTTATTAACCATGGTCAAGGATGAGTGGCTAGGATTGTGTAGAGAATAAACTAGAGTTAGGGTTTGGTTGGGTTAAGAATGTGTCATCCAAAAATATCTTAAGAATGACAAAAGAAAAAGCTTCTAGAAGGTGCATGAAGCATCTAACCCAAATCAAACCCTAACCTCAATTAATCATCCTTAAACATGTTTAACAATTAATCATATCATGTCACAATAATATATATCACATATATATTATATATTTGCAACAAAAGAAAATAATACAATTAACATATATCGCATATATATCAATGTATCATCCAATGAGAAAATGAAATAATAAAGCGAGCCAATATTAGATAATGTAATAATATATCATATATATTATTATACATTAAATCATCGAATCAACACTTGATTCGATGATCTGGCCATATCGAATATTACCGACTAATATATCATGTACCGATTCATCGAATCAATACTTGATCCGATGACCCGGTTCATAACTAAATATCGCGAGAATATAATACGGTATCCCATATCGCATTATTCTCAGTCCTGCACATATCACATATGTGCCTCTACTCCGTTTCGTCTGAGCCAAGAAACCTCTGTGTAGGACTCTAAAGAATCGTCAATACGCCGGTAGCAGGTGATGATCATATCAAACACCCACAAGCTGCAAGCGGTCAGCTAAACGTAACAGCCACCCAGGTATTGAGCGATCAGAAGATCAACAAGCTAGCCTGTGCGTTCTCCTGTGAATCCAATCAGTAACACTCCCGTACAGTCCGGTCTGTTCGTCTGATATGTCGCATATCAAGTCTAGGGGTGGTATACGTCATACCCCAGTAACCGATAAGTCGTGTCGATGTGTGGCTCATAACGGGTCGAGAAACTACTAGTAACACTTACCAGTAAATCTCTATATCAGCCCTGGCCAGGGACTTCCAGTTATAGCCAATCGAACACAGCACAACATCAACTCGCTATACCGGGAGAGACGAATCCCCTCCTATCGCTCATTGCTTCCATGTGATTCGGGACTGTACCCAAAAGCCACCGTTTTGCATGCCCTCTTGGACGTGGTAAGGTGGAAATCAAAGCATAGTGGGAATCACATAAGACTCTATGACGATCTCGGGTCTACAGACTACCCTGTACCAGTGTCACCGGAGAACTGCCATCTGACGTGTGGTATATCACCATCTGGGAGTTCTCGGCGAGTCCGTCCAGTGTACCCAGTCTCCACTGAGCACCCGTACACCATCTCTGATGTCTAACACCGATGGATATGGGATCATCCATCGCCCATCATATGGGTCAAGATGCGAATACGCTAGTCTACTCTGGTGTATCGATGTCCTGTCTCGATATACCCTCGACTAGGAACAGTTATAGGATGTACTCATCGACTACCGTGGCCCCACTAGTATGATCTCATCATAGTCCCAGTAGTCGAGTACAAATCCTAAGGGCTTTATCAACATGTGAGAGTAAAACAGTAAACCAATACAAGTCAACATGTTAAGATAAAGTGAAACCAAATAGCATACTATCATGACGAGCAAGAAAGTCATCTCTATATATATCCAAGCATCCATTATAATATACATCATATGTACAACAATGGCCTCTAGGGCATATACATAACTAACAAGATAATACTGGTGGGCTTTGGTTTAAGCCGGATCCATGTAATATATTGAGTCGGAATATTTTAGTCTCTCATATTCGTATTAATTCGGAATACGAATACTGGTATTTATATACAGGTGAGGGGTAATTTCGTAATCCGTTACGAGAATATTTTAGAAGATGTGTTTCTTATTGGATTAATCATTTTGGTTTAAATGATTATTTGGTTTTGGAAAGGGTGACTCATTCTTGGTGACTCATTACTTCTAGAATGATCACTAATGACTCATGTAATGAGTCATCTAGTGAGTCATTAAGTATTAATGAGTTTTATTTTGTGAAGAGATATTTGAGGAGATATTTTCATTAGATATTTCTCTTTGGTTTTTGATAAAAGATGAGAACCTCATATTTCTATTCACATGAGAAGAAAATAAGAGAGAAGTTTATATGCTTGGTTTTTCTTTTGCTCTCTTGATTTTCTTGAGTTCACCATTTCCAATCCTAACCATCTTCTTCAACCTCCACCTTAACCCTCTCATGTAATGAGAACCCTGGGTTTTTGAGACAAAGTATTCTACTCATTCTCTACTTCATCTTGGTCATCTCTTTTAGCAGACTTGATGACCGAGTTGCCTCGGTATAGAGGCGGGAGCCCGTTTAAAGATCCGTTGACGTGGTGCCACCTCGTTGAGGAGACAGGAGATCGGAGTTGCCGCGAGGAGCGTGGGATGATGGCTAAAGACCGAAGGACTCGGATCAATCGGTATAGCCTTTCTACCTCTTTACAGTTTGTTAGTTTAGCGTTAATGGCAAAATCCGGGTTATAGTATGCGATAGCGCCAGTTATAAAAGTTTTTGTTCCGCGTTTGGCGTCAGAATGACGGCCGGGGCGCCACCGTAGACTTACATGGTATCAGAGCCACGCCATTATCCTTTACTAACTTGTTCTAACGTGTTTAAAACAACGAACGAACAAAATTTCCAAAACCGCACTTTTCAGGCAAAAGTTTCTATCGATTTTTTAAACAGGCCTAAAAATTATTTTGAGCATCTCAGAAAATCGAGCAGGCTTTTTTAAGAGCACGCACAGTATAAATTTGAGCCACTGATTCAACCATAGTGCCGCGGAACCGCCGCACATGCCAAGGTTTGGCCGCGGTTCCGCCACAGGCTTGGTGCTTCAGTGTACCATATTTCTTCTGGGGCTCTTACATAGGGAATTGTGGTTTCTGGAATATTTTGTTTGGGTCCAGATTTTGTTTGCACACTACAGTTGTACGTGGGGCCTACTTCGGGAAGTTTTGTCGATCGGAATTTTAAACTTGTTAGTTTACAGTACTTACATTATATCTCCGACCGTGAATGTCATTCGACGGTAAATTGCGTCTAATTGCTATAGTCCTTTTAGACAGATTTGCGAACGTGACATTCGCGTTGATGTTCTGTGTTGTGCTCTGATGTTGCGGATTTGTCGTGGTGGATAGCTGTGTGCAATGGTAGTTCTGTTTGGATTTATTTGTACATTTGATATTGCGGGACGAGCGTCTAACATGTGGATTGCCGTCACTGCCTGTTTGTATAATATTCTTTTGGGGCACGACCAGGCTGAGGTCGATGTACCCGTTGTACATATTTTTCATTTCTGTACTAGGTATACCCCGCGACGGGGTGCACGGATAGCCGGGTTCTAGAGGGCAACGGGTCCGTATCTCATGGCTTTGAGAGGCAATGGGGCCTCACTCTAGAATTGGCAGACTATTCGCCGCACTCGTAAGGGGTACAGGTTGACCCAAGATGGGGTGCTCAAGTTACCGGATTCCGTGAAGTGCAGGGTGGTCCATTCATTTTTGCTGTAGGGGGCTGCCTCGCTTCAGGTTTTGGCAGATAACTTGCCGCACCCGTAGGGGTCTAGGTTTCATTGCACAGGCTATCCACACGATAAGGGGAACGTCGGGTTTCAGTTGCGGCTCTGTGAAACCTGGGGATCCCAGATTATCTGTATTGTTCTGTAATACTTATTACTTTTCTATAATGTTGCATTTATCATGCCTAGAGCGATTATTGTATACTGGTATATATACTAGTAGATGTTGTATATGTTTTACACCCGCGCTAGTCCAGTCCCCGCTCTGTCGTTAGTTAAGTAACCTAACGGTTGATGACGGGACCCAGTGACGAATGCAGATGGCATATACGTACATTTTATTTTTCGTTCTTTTCTGGTGTGATTAATTGATGGGACTGCGTTGATTCTGATCAATGCAAAGGAAAACAAACTTGTTTGGACGTTATTGGAACAATTTTAAAAAGTGTTATTACAAAGACGTTTTCTTTTGTTTTGCATAGTGGTATTCAGTTGGAATATCCTGCACCTCATTCGACGAGGCAAGGGCCGAGATCCCTTCACCGGGATGTAGGATTCCTAGGCACTCTTGTGAAGGTTCATAAGGCATCAAACATGCTCGGATAAAAATTTAGACGTGCCGAACAACCCAAAGCCGGGATCTTTGCTAGATAATTAGGGTTAAGCATACAAGATTACATCTTTTAAGCTAAGTGTGAGGGATTACAACCTTTGTAGTCCGCTCCTTCGCTTCACAAGCTCCGAGTAGAAGTCCCTTCGCCGCGATCCACGATCTCCCGGACTCAAGAGATGCTCCACGACTCGAACGATCCATGCTAGCTTGAAGTGTTCCAAATCTCCGATGATCTACGTCGAAGTTTCAATAACTCAAGCTTTCTCACTCTAAAGAGATGAACACACTAATCTCATGGGCTAGATGAGATGAGGATGAGAGATTAGTATTTATGCTTTCTTTTAAAATCATTTTCTCATAATTTATCATCACAAAATGAATTACTAGTGAGCTCAAAATCAAGAGAGAAGAAGATGATAATGGAAAATGATAATCATAATTCCTTTTGTGATGAATAGAAATAAAAGTATATGATTGATGTATCAACCATGGTCAAGGATGAGTGGCTAATAATGTGTAGAGAATAAACTAGAGTTAGGATTTGGTTGAGTTAGATAATGTGTCATCAACAAATATTTTAACCATGACAAAAGAAATTGCTTCTAGAAGGTGCATGAAGCAACTAACCCTAATCAAACCCTAACCTCATTTAATCATCCTTAAACATGTTTAACAATAAATCATATCATGTCACAATAATATATATCACATATATATTATATATTTGCAACAAAAGAAAATAATACAATTAACATATATCGCATATATATCAATGTATCATCCAGTGAGAAAATGAAATAATAAAGCGAGCCAATATTAGATAATGTAATACAATATATCATATATATTATTATACATTAAATCATCGAATCAACACTTGATCCGACGATCCGGCTATATCGAATATTACCGACTAATATATCATGTATCGATTCATCGAACCAACACTTGATCCGATGACCCGGTTCATATCTAAATATCGCGAGAATATAATACGGTATCTCATATCGCATTATCCTCGGTCCTGCGCATATCACATATGTACCTCTACTCCGTTTCGCCTGAGCCAAGAAACCTCTGTGTAGGACTCTAAAGAATCGTCAATGCGCCGGTAGCAGGTGATGATCATATCAAACACCCACAAGCTGCAAGCGGTTAGCTAAACGTAACATCCACCCAGGTATTGAGCGATCAAAAGATCAACAAGCTAGCCTGTGCGTTCTCCTGTGAATCCAATCAGTAACACTCCTGTACAGTCCGGTCTGTTCGTCTGATATGTCGCATATCAAGTCTAGGAGTGGTATACGTCAGACCCCAGTAACCGATAAGTCGTGTCGATGTGTGGCTCATAACGGGTCGAGAAACTACTAGTAACACTTACCAGTAAATCTCTATATCAGCCCTGGCCAGGGACTTTCAGTTATAGCCAATCGAACACAGCACAACATCAACTCCCTATACCGGGAGAGACGAATCCCCTCCTATCGCTCATTGCCTCCTTGTGATTCAGGACTGTACCCAAAAGCCACCGTTTTTCACGCCCTCTTGGACGTGGTAAGGTGGAAATCAAAGCACAGTGGGAATCACACAAGACTCTATGACGATCTCGGGTCTACAGACTACCCTGCACCAGTGTCACCGGAGAACTGCCATCTGACGTGTGGTATATCACCATCTGGGAGTTCTCGGCGAGTCCGTCCAGTGTACCCAGTCTCCACTGAGCACCTGTACACCAACTCTGATGTCAAACACCGATGGATATGGGATCATCCATCGCCCATCATATGGGTCAAGATGCGTATACGCTAGTCTACTCTGGTGTATCGATGCCCTGTCTCGATATACCCTCGACTGGGAACAGTTATAGGATGTACTCATCGACTACCGTGGCCCCACTAGTATGATCTCATCATAGTCCCAGTAGTCGAGTACAGATCCTAAGGGCTTTATCAACATGTGAGAGAAAAACAGTAAACCAGTACAAGTCAACATGTTAAGATAAAGTGAAACCAAATAGCATAGTATCATGACGAGCAAGAAAGTCATCTCTGTATATATCTAAGCATCCATCATAATATACATCATATGTACAACAATGGCCTCTAAGGCATATACATAACTAACAATCTCCCACTTGCACTAAGGCCAGCTGCTGTAGTATCTCATACCTAGCATCCTGAATAATCTCTCAAACTGTATCTGGGGAATAGCCTTCGTGAGTTGATCCGCAGTGTTGTCCTTCGCATCTACTCTCCTGACCTCGATCTCCCGGCGATCAACTATCTCCCTGATCAGGTGATACCGCCTCAAAATATGTCTGGACTTTTGATGGGACCTGGGTTCCTTGGCTAACGCCACAGCTCCATTGTTATCGCAATATAGAGGTATTGGATGCTCAATGGATGGAACCACACCAAGTTCACTAATGAACTTCTTTATCCAGACAGCCTCTTTGGCAGCATCGTTGGCAGCGATGTATTCAGCCTCCATCGTCGAGTCTGCAACGGTATCCTGTTTGGAACTCTTCCAACATACCGCCCCTCCATTGAGGGTAAAGACAAATCCCGAGTGCGACTTAGAGTCGTCCTTATCACTTTAGAAGCTGGAATCGGTAAAGGACTCCACTTGGAGTTCTCCATTACCATACACCAAGAACATCTCCTTAGTCCTTCGTAAGTACTTGAGAATGTTCTTCACAGCTGTCCAGTGACTCTCTCCAGGATCTGCTTGATACCGACTCACTACACTTAGTGAGTATGCTACATCGGGTCTGGTATATAGCATCGCATACATGATAGAGCCTACTGCCGAAGCATAGGGTATCCCTTGCATGCGAGCTCTCTCCAAATCAGTCTTGGGAGACATCTCTTTGGAGAGAGTGAGTCCAGAGATCGTGGGTTGGTTCCCACGCTTGGATTCTTCCATACTAAACCTCTTTAGTATGGTGTCAATGTACCTGGATTGGGACAATCCAAGTATCCGTTTAGATCTATCTCTATAGATCATGATTCCCAATATGCAGGAGGCATCACCTAGATCTTCCATTGAGAATCTCTGTGATAAGAAGAGTTTGACTGATTGCAGCATAGGAATATCATTTCCTATCAAGAGTATATCATCCACGTACAATACGAGGAAGACTACCTTACCCTCTGCTACCTTCTTATAGATACAAGGTTCATCTATATTTTTGATGAAGTCAAACTCTTTGACTACAATATCAAAACAGATGTTCCAACTCCGCGATGCTTGCTTTAACCCATAAATGGATTTAACCAGCTTGCATACCTTTCCGCTGCTCCCACTATCTACGAAGCCCTCTGGCTGAGTCATGTACACGCTCTCTTCTAAATCACCGTTTAGAAAGGCGGTCTTAACATCCATTTGCCAGATTTCGTAGTCATGGTATGCAGCAATGGCAAGTAAGATCCGGATGGACTTAAGCATAGCCACTGGAGAAAAGGTTTCGTCATAATCCACACCTGGTCATTGACGAAAACCCTTTGCTACAAGTCTAGCTTTGAAAGTCTCAACTTTTCCATCTACACCAAATTTCTTTTTAAAAATCCACTTGCTCCCAATGGGTTTTACCTCTTCAGTAGCATTTTCCAAAATCCATACTTTATTGGTGTACATGGATTCCATCTCAGATCGCATTGCATCTAGCCATTTCATAGAGTCACCACTCGTGATGGCCTGCTCGAAACTAGTCGGGTCATCTTCTTCCATGATGCAATCCTCGCTTCCACCATCAATGAGAAAACCGTAGTATCTCTCAGGTGGATGAGAAACCCTACTAGATCGGCGGAGAGGCTGGGGTTCGTCGGGTACTAATGAATCCTCTGGTTCCACTAAATCATCTGTTGTAGTTTGTGTCGCTGGAACCTCTTCCAGTTCTACCTCATTTCCATCAATTTCTTTTGCAAGAAATTCCTTTTCCAAAAAGGTGGCATGTTTAGAAATAAACACCTTTTGTTCCTCAGTGTGGTAGAAGATATACCCTTGTGAGTTCTTGGGATATCCTACAAATTTACATAAGACAGATCTTGCCTCGAGTTTGTCCGGATTTTGTCTTTTGACATAGGCTGGACAACCCCATATCTTAACATACTTAAGAGATGGTCTCTTCCCTTTCCATATCTCATACGGAGTGGTAGGCACTGATTTGGTAGGAACCATATTCAATAGGTGTATGGCTGTCTCAAGCGCATACCCCCAGAAGGAAATAGGTAACTCAGCTGTACTCATCATTGAACGCACCATATCTAATAGGGTGCGATTACTTCATTCCGATACACCGTTGTGCTGTGGTGTATAAGGTGGAGTAAGCTCAGAGAGAATCCCATTCTCTTTTAGATAATCTTGGAACTCATTGCTCAAGTATTCACCTCCTCGATCAGATCGAAGAATCTTAATACTTTTGCCCGTTTGGTTCTCTACTTCGTGCTTATATTCTCTGAATTTCTCAAAAGCTTCAGACTTGTGTTTCATCAGAAACACATGTCCGTATCTAGAGAGATCGTCAGTGAATGTAATGAAGTAGGAATAACCGTTCCTGGCATGCGTAGACATGGGACCACATACATCACTATGTATTAGTCCTAAGAGTTCATTAACTCTTTCTCCGTGTCCACTAAACGGAGCTTTGGTCATTTTTCCTTTGAGACATGAATGGCAAGTATCATAAGATGATAATTCAAAAGAATTCAAATAACCATCCTTATGTAACTTAGCCAATCGTGTCGCATTGATATGACCAAGTCTACAATGCCACAAGTAGGATTCGTTCATTTCTGAACTTTTCCTCTTGTGTGTGTTTTGTATATTCAGGACTGTATTCTGATTTAGAATGAATATGCCATTATGTAACGAGCCTGATGCAATCAACTTTTGATCTAGGAATATGTTCATAACATTATCCTTTACTACAAAATTATATCCTTCTTTACTTAATAAAGAAACTGATATAATGTTGCACATCATGTTCGGTATATAATAGCACTCATTTAGAATCAGTGTATTACGACTTGGTAATACCAGGTGATATTCGCCAACTGCTTTGGCTGCAACATTTGCACCGTTCCCTACTTGAACGGAATGATCACCTTTTCCCAGTTCTCTACCTTTACGTAGCCCATGTAACTGTTTACATATGTGGGATCTTGATCCGGCATCTAACACCCAGGACGTAGGGTGAAATGAGAAACAGTTCTCAATAACTAACACACCCGAAGAAGATGCATCAACATGCATGTTCTTTTGGGCGGCGTGAGAATCCAGATATTCTCCTGTTTCCTGTTCAGTCTTATAACTCTTATAAGAAAGAACGGGTCCAACGTTCCTTTGCTCAGTACAATAATCGGGTTCAGTCAATACATCCATATTATTATCTTGATTATGGCCTGACATGGTCGCTACCTGGAGAGAGAGAGAAGAAAACACTTTAGCGTATGCTCTTGCAAGATTAGATTGGTTATTATCTTATCTAATCAGGATGTCTCCCACTGTTTTTATCAAATCTACCTTTAAACCCAAAAAGGTAAGATTAGCCGGGATTAATTACACCCTACAATTTCGTCAATCTTTCAGCCAGATCAGTGTCGGTACTTTGAGGGAGGTTCCCCGTGCTTTCGCACGGACCTAATTAAAGTAAACCTCGTTTTCCCAGAGGCGTAACCCCGTTAACACTTTTCTAGACACCTACTTGATCGGCTAATTGTCCTGTGTAAAACTCTCCCAGGAGTAACTCTTACTTGCAGTGGGTATCGGGATCCAACTATCTCATAGGAGGTATGCAATCTCATTGCAAATTTCAACACTTGAAATTCCCGATAATATTTTGCCCCTAACGTTCTATGACCTTGACGAAAGCCAACAAACCATAGTCCGCTAGTCAAGTTCAACCCGAACATTTCTTGATTGAATTAAACCCAGCCGTACGTCCCTTGACGAAAGCCAACAAAGCCGCACGACTACCCTAACCCAATCTCATCATATATAACAGATAAGTAATAATTAGCTACCGCACACTACGCCTTGACGAAAGCCAACAAACGTAGCACGAATACTAATTATTACCTATCTGAAATGTCGGAGGGCTACGCAGGTTTTTCAGAAAACCCTGAGCGTAATGAACTTGACATCGTCGTAGAATCAAGTGTTTTGAAAAGGAGTGTTTTTGAGGCTTTTTCTTAGTTTCGCTAAAGGGGTCACTCCCAGTGAAGGGATCGTCGGCCCTTTCCTCATCGAATAAGGTGCAGGATATATCATATATACCGCTGTGCAAAGCAAAACACTAAAAGCATTCAAAAGACAAACCGCGTTTTGTAGCATCTGCCAGTTTCGCTAAAGAGGTCACTCCCGGTGAAGGGATCGTCGGCTCTTTCCCCATCGAATAAGGTGCAGGATATATCATATATATCACTGTGCAAAGCAAAACTGTAGCTACCCTTTTTATAAAGTTTTAATTCTACAACATCTTTAGGTTTCTTTTCTTTTTATTAATCTCATTAATAAAATCCCATCAGCTTATGCTTCCTAAGCATCACAGATGAAACGAAAGCAGTAATATTTATATATCAGCATATATATATAGTATAAGCATTCGTCTCAGGCAGTAATATGATCTCATCATAGAACATTGCAGCAGAAGAACATATATGAAATATTGGATATACTAGGATGTCTGTGTTTTTAATACGAGCCTGTATAAAACACGAATTCCACGGTCGCGACGAATAGCCAAACCCACATCCCAAGACCCCTACGAGAGCGGCAAGTAACACTGCCAATTCTAGGGTTAGAAGACCCGGTCTCAACTCCTCGAGATGGCCTCCCACTGGACCCTAGAACCCGGTTACTTGTGCTCCCCTCCTTGGGTCTACCTAATGCGGAAAAGTAAATAATATACACTGGTGACATCAACCTCAACCTGGAAGTGCCCCAAAGAAAAGAATATTACATTACAGATGAATTTTAAATGAATGAAAATAAAAACCCTCATCTCACATAAAACCCCCGGCTATTCAGAACACGACGATCCAATATAACATATCACAGCAACACATAATATCACATATCATCAACGTAAGTAAATATGCGCATCCCAATTGTCGTTGACATATAGCAACGAAACCGGCGATATCACATATTACACTTACGGTCACAGAAAAGAAAGTGTAAAACTATAATATTTGGAATTCACAATCACTTTAGACATCGTAAATCCGGAATATCACATACTTCGCATTTCATGCCTAACTCTATGAGTTCCACATACTGTATCACATTCCAGATAAATAGACAGTATTAAACTTTCCGAACAGATAATCAAATACCCAAAATTTTCTAAAGTGCTCAACACTTGAGCGGAGTTCAAATAATCCCAGAATATGTCACAGTACCGGTGATCCAGCCGTGAAGGGTCAAGCCAATGCCTCACATGTGGCACGCCGTACTGCCCCAAACCCGAAGGTTCAAAAGGCAGTTCAAGACGGTCACATAATCGAGTTAAGGTTTGTAGTCTTCTAGAGGGTCCACCGCTTAACTTGTACAATTTTTCCGAAAGATTTAAACCCGATAAAAATTCAACACTTGAAAGTTTTACGTGCCGGGAAAAAGTGAGTTAATGATATCCGTTCGAACTTTTTAACAATTTCTAAATATCTGGAAATAATAACGAATTTAAATTTTCCGATTGAATCTTTGATCACAAAATAAACCCCAGATTAAACAACACTTGAATCATTTTTAAAAATACCCAGAAGCATCAACAAGCACCTACTGTTATTACCATGAAAACCACGTGTCACAATTCCACAATTCCGCCGCGGAACCGCCGCGGGAAGCAGGTTCCCGCCGCGGTTCCGCCGCAGTTTGGTGGATTTGTGGGCCCGTATTTCATGGTAATTCTTAGAATTCCCTGCTGATTTTTTTACGTATTTTTAATTCAGAAAAATCCCAGTTTTTGAAAAATTTCCAGAGAGGGGGTTAACTTTGTCGGTTCGGGTTCGATCGGAGTTTTAACTTCGTAAACACGTCGCCTAATGCTCTAGCTAGGCTCTGATACCACTGTAGGATTCCTAGGCACTCTTGTGAAGGTTCATAAGGCATCAAACATGCTCGGATAAAAATTTAGACGTGCCGAACAACCCAAAGCCGGGATCTTTGCTAGATAATTAGGGTTAAGCATACAAGATTACATCTTTTAAGCTAAGTGTAAGGGATTATAACCTTTGTAGTACGCTCCTTCGCTTCATAAGCTCTGAGTAGAAGTCCCTTCGCCGTGATCCACGATCTCCCGGACTCAAGAGAGGCTCCACGACTCGAACGATCCATGCTAGCTTGAAGTGTTCCAAATCTCCGATGATCTACGTCGAAGTTTCAATAACTCAAGCTTTCTCACTTTAAAGAGATGAACACACTAATCTCATGGGCTAGATGAGATGAGGATGAGAGAGTAGTATTTATGCTTTCTTTTAAAATCATTTTCTCATAATTTATCATCACAAAATGAATTACTAGTGAGCTCAAAATCAAGAGAGAAGAAGATGATAATGGAAAATGATAATCATAATTCCTTTTGTGATGAATAGATATAAAAGTATATGATTGATGTATCAACCATGGTCAAGGATGAGTGGCTAATAATGTGTAGAGAATAAACTAGAGTTAGGGTTTGGTTGGGTTAGATAATGTGTCATCAACAAATATCTTAACCATGACAAAAGAAATTGCTTCTAGAAGGTGCATGAAGCAACTAACCCTAATCAAACCCTAACCTCATTTAATCATCCTTAAACATGTTTAACAATAAATCATATCATGTCACAATAATATATATCACATATATATTATATATTTGCAACAAAAGAAAATAATACAATTAACATATATCGCATATATATCAATGTATCATCCAGTGAGAAAATGAAATAATAAAGCGAGCCAATATTAGATAATGTAATACAATATATCATATATATTATTATACATTAAATCATCGAATCAACACTTGATCCGACGATCCGGCTATATCGAATATTACCGACTAATATATCATGTACCGATTCATCGAACCAACACTTGATCCGATGACCCGGTTCATATCTAAATATCGCGAGAATATAATACGGTATCTCATATCGCATTATCCTCGGTCCTGCGCATATCACATATGTGCCTCTACTCCGTTTCGCCTGAGCCAAGAAACCTCTGTGTAGGACTCTAAAGAATCGTCAATACACCGGTAGCAAGTGATGATCATATCAAACACCCACAAGCTGCAAACGGTCAGCTAAACGTTACAGCCACCCAGGTATTGAGCGATCAAAAGATCAACAAGCTAGCCTGTGCGTTCTCCTGTGAATCCAATCAGTAACACTCCCGTACAGTCCGGTCTGTTCGTCTGATATGTCGCATATCATGTCTAGGGGTGGTATACGTCAGACCCCAGTAACCAATAAGTCGTGTCGATGTGTGGCTCATAACGGGTCGAGAAACTACTAGTAACACTTACCAGTAAATCTCTATATCAGCCCTGGCCAAGGACTTTCAGTTATAGCCAATCGAATACAGCACAACATCAACTCCCTATCCCGGGAGAGACGAATCCCCTCCTATCGCTCATTGCCTCCATGTGATTCGGGACTGTACCCAAAAGCCACCGTTTTGCACGCCCTCTTGGACGTGGTAAGGTGGAAATCAAAGCACAGTGGGAATCACACAAGACTCTATGACGATCTCGGGTCTACAGACTACCCTGCACCAGTGTCACCGGAGAACTGCCATCTGACGTATGGTATATCACCATCTGGGAGTTCTCGGCGAGTCCGTCCAGTGTACCCAGTCTCCACTGAGCACCCGTACACCATCTCTGATGTCAAACACCGATGGATAAGGGATCATCCATCGCCCATCATATGGGTCAAGATGCGTATACGCTAGTCTACTCTGGTGTATCGATGCCCTGTCTCGATATACCCTCGACTGGGAACAGTTATAGGATGTACTCATCGACTACCGTGGCCCCATTAGTATGATCTCATCATAGTACCAGTAGTCGAGTACACATCTTAAGGGCTTTATCAACATGTGAGAGAAAAACAGTAAACCAGTACAAGTCAACATGTTAAGATAAAGTGAAACCAAATAGCATACTATTATGACGAGCAAGAAAGTCATCTCTGTATATATCTAAGCATCCATCATAATATACATCATATGTAAAACAATGGCCTCTAGGGCATCTACATAACTAACACGGGAGTGACCCCTTGGGTAGAAGTTTGTGTCAGGGTAATAACTTCGCTATAGTCGATGACATGTTGCTTTGCATCATGGTATTCAGTTGGAATATCCTGCACCTCATTCTACGCGGAAAGAGCTGAGATCCCTTCACCGGGAGTGACCTCTTTAGCAAAAGGTTCTCGCCACTATATTTTTATAAAAAGCTATCAGGTTCCTTCAACGAGATCAAGTTCATTACGTTAAAGGTTTTTCGCTAAAAACTAGCCGTAGCCCTCCGTCGTTTCAGACGGGTAGCACGTAGTATTCATGCTATGTTTGTTGGCCTTCGTCAAGGCATAGTGGATGGTAGCTGCTTGTTACCTTTCTGTTGCATAGATAGATGAGTTGGTTTGGGACAGTCGTATTACCTTGTTGGCCTTCGTCAAGGGTACGTACGGGTGGTTTCAAATCAACCAGATAATGATGGGTAGAACTTGACATGTGACTTATGATTTGTTGGCCTTCGTCAAGGTCATAAGAACATGGTGTAAAATTCATATCGGGAGTTTCTAAAAAAACTGAAACTTGCCAGGCATGCGCATACCTTCTGGAGTGTGATAACATGAGTGGATACCTTCATGTTATCATGCGATGCGAGTTGGATCCCGATTCCCACTGATGAGTTAGTTTACTCTTCGGGTGATCCCGATTGATTCTTCTTTCAGGTTTGGAGGAGAATTTGACAGTACAGTAGGAGGTTTCCTGATTAGATAAAGTGATAACCATTCTGATCTAGGTTAGAGTGAATGCAGAGTGTTTCTTTTCTCTCTCTCTTTGGCAGCGACCTTTGACCGACCCTAGACTATGACTCAGTGACCAAGTTGACCGAACCTTCTTAAAATACTGGCTTTTGGATTTTCTGAGTTGCATAAGTCATTGCCGCTCCTTCTTTTACCCTTTTCATTTCTCAGAACACCTCGTATCACTATGAACATCCACTTCCATTGGATAGATCCATCGTATAGTTATATACGAACTCGAAGGGACTTCTTCGGGGATGGATTCAGGTTCAGGAGAAATTGAATTGGTTTATTCAGTTGTCTTTTATCATCACCTTCTCTCAGGTTGCGAGGGCTCCTTGGTTTAGGAGAGTACAACAATTACGCTTATTGGATAGTCTTATTCCAAACCATAGGCAGGTGCCGAAAGGCAGGGAATGAAGAAAACCAATTAGCCTAAGTAGGGTGTACAGAAGGTAATAAGTAAAGACAAAATAAAGGGATTAGAAAGAGGGCAAAGTAAATTGCGACAGATATTACTCACGACCAAACCGCGTAGTTCATCGCCACTCCTATTTCACCTTTGCTTTTTTCCTCAGTTCGGGAGAAATAGAATAAAGTATTATTCAGTTGTCTTTTATCATTACCTTCTCTCAAGTTGC
Source organism: Agapanthus africanus (assembly GCA_030015575.1). Taxonomy (NCBI): domain Eukaryota; kingdom Viridiplantae; phylum Streptophyta; class Magnoliopsida; order Asparagales; family Amaryllidaceae; genus Agapanthus; species Agapanthus africanus. The sequence continues at coordinate 229,228,908 of CM057346.1, read as the reverse complement.
GAGTACTCCTTGGTTTAGGAGGGTACACCTATTACTCTTATTGGATAGTCTTCTTCCAAACCATAGGCCGGTGCCGAACGGTAGGTGTAGGGTTCCAAGGCACTCTTGTGAAGGTTCATATAGAATCAAACATGCCCGAATAAAATTTTAGATGTGCCGAACAACCCAAAGACGGGATCTTTGCTAGATTATTAGGGTTTCGCATGCAAGATGACATCTTTAAAGCTAAGTGTGAGGGATTACAACCTTTGTAGTCCTCTCCTTCGCTTCACAAGCTCCGAGTAGAAGTCCCTTCACCGCGATCCATGATCTCCCGGACTCAAGAGAGGCTCCACGACTCGAACGATCCATGCTAGCTTGAAGTGTTCCGCTTCTCCGATGATCTACGTCGAAGTTGCTATAACCCAAGCTTTCTCACTCTAAAGAGATGAACACCCTAATCTTACGGGCTAGATTAGATGAGGATGATGGAGTAGTATTTATGCTATCTTTTTAATTCACTTTCTCACAAGAAATCATCACAAAAAGAATTTCTAGTGAGCTCTCTCTCAAAAACTAACTAGAGAGAAGAACATGAAGAATGAAAATGATGATCCTTTGTGATGAATAGTAGTCAAGAGTCTATGATTGATTATAGAACCATGGTCAAGAATGAGAGGCTAAAACTTGTAGAGAATAAACTAGAGTTAGGGTTTGGTTAGGTTAAGGATAAGGATCAACCATAATATCTTAACCAAGACAAAAGAGAATCCTTCTAGAAAGTGCAAGAAAGAGCTAACCCTAATCCCTTTTTATCATCCTTAAACATGTTTCATAATAAATCATATCATGTCACAATAATATATATCACATATATATTATATATTTGCAACAAAAGAAAATAATACTATTAACATATATCGCATATATATCAATGTATTAATCTGGTGAGAAAATGAAATAATAAAGCGAGCCAATATTAGATAATGTAATATAATATATCATATATATCATTATACATTAAATCATCGAATCAACACTTGATCCGATGATCCGGCTATATCGAATATAACCGAATAATATATCATGTACCGATTCATCCAATCAACACTTGATCCGATGTCCCGATTCATATCTAAATATCGCGAGAATATAAAACGGTATCTCATATCGCATTAACCTCGGTCCTGCACATATCACATATGTGCCTCTACTCCGTTTTGCCAGAGCTAAGAAACTTCTGTGTAGGACTCTAAAGAATCATCAATACGCCGGTAGCAGGTGATGATCATATCAAACACCCACAAGCTGCAAGCGGTCAGCTAAACGTAACAGCTACCCAGGTATTGAGCGATCAGAAGATCAACAAGCTAGCCTGTCCGTTCTCCTATGAATCCAATCAGTAACACTCCCGTACAGTCCGGTCTGATCGTCTGATATGTCGCATATCAAGTCTAGGGGTGGTATACGTCAGACCCCAGTAACCGATAAGTCGTGTCGATATGAGGCTCATAACAGGTCGAGAAACTACTGGTAACACTTACCAGTATGTCTCTATATCAGCCCTGGCCAGGGACTTCCAGTTATAGCCAATCGAACACAGCACAACATCAACTTCCTATACCGGGAGAGACGAATCCCCTCCTATCGCTCATTGCCTCCATGTGATTCGGGACTGTACCCAAAAGCCATCGTTTTGCACGCCCTCTTGGATGTGGTAAGGTGGAAATCAAAGCACAGTGGGAATCACACAAGACTCTATGACGATCTCGGGTCTACAGACTACCCTGCACTAGTGTCACCGGAGAACTGCCATCTGACGTGTGGTATATCACCATCTGGGAGTTCTCGGCGAGTCCTTCCAGTGTACCCAGTCTTCACTGAGCACCCGTACACCATCTCTGATGTCAAACACCAATGGATATGGGATCATCCATCGCCCATCATATGGGTCAAGATGCTTATACGCTAGTCTACTCTGGTGTATCGATGCCCCGTCTCGAAATACCCTCGACTAGGAACATTTATAGGATGTACTCATCGACTACCGTGGCCCCACTAGTATGATCTCATCGTAATCCCAGTAGTCGAGTACAGATCCTAAGGGCTTTATCAACATGTGAGAGTAAGACAGTAAACCAATACAAGTCAACATGTTAAGATAAAGTGAAACCAAATAGCATACTATCATGACGAGCAAGAAAGTCCTCTCTTTATATATCCAAGCATCCATCATAATATACATCATATGTACAACAATGGCCTCTAGGGCATATACATAACTAATAATCTTCCACTTGCGCTAAGGCCAGCTGCTGTAGTATCTCATACCTAGCATCCCGAATAATCTCTCAAACTGTATCTGGGGAATGGACTTCGTGAGTGGATCCGCAGTGTTATCCTTCGTATCTACTCTCCCGGCGATCAACTATCTCCCTGATCAGGCGATACCGCCTCAGAATATGTCTGGACTTCTGATGGGACCTGGGTTCCTTGGCCAAAGCCACAGCTCCATTGTTATCGCAATACAGAGGTATTGGATGTTCAATGGATGGAACCACACCAAGTTCAGTGATGAACTTCTTCATCCAGACAGCCTCTTTGGCAGCATCGTTGGCAGCAATGTATTCAGCCTCCATCGTCGAGTCTGCAACGGTATCCTGTTTGGAACTCTTCCAACATACCGCCCCTCCATTGAGGGTAAAGACAAATCCCGAGTGCGACTTAGAGTCGTCCTTATCACTTTGGAAACTGGAATTGGTAAAGGACTCCACCCGGAGTTCTCCGTTACCATACACCAAGAACATGTCTTTAGTCCTTCGTAAGTACTTGAGAATGTTCTTCACAGCTGTCCAGTGACTCTTTCCAGGATCTGCTTGATACGGACTCACTACACTTAGTGAGTATGCTACATCGGGTCTGGTACATAGCATTGCATACATGATAGAGCTTACTGCCGAAGCATAGGGTATCCCTTGCATGCGAGCTTTCTCTAAATCAGTCTTGGGAGACATCTCTTTGGAGAGAGTGAGTCCAGAGATCATGGGTTGGTTCCCACGCTTGGATTCTTCCATACTAAACCTATTTAGTATGGTGTCAATGTACCTGGATTGGGACAATCCCAGTATCCTTTTGGATCTATCTCTATAGATCCTAATCCCCAATATGCAGGAGGCATCACCTAGATCTTTCATTGAGAATCTTTGTGATAAGAAGAGCTTGACTGATTGCAGCATAGGAATATCATTTTCTATCAAGAGTATGTCATCCACGTACAATACGAGGAAGACAACCTTACTCTCTGCTACCTTCTTATAGATACAAGGTTCATCTATGTTTTTGATGAAGTCAAACTCTTTGACTACTACATCAAAACAGATGTTCCAACTCCGCGATGCTTGCTTTAACCCATAAATGGATTTAAGCAGTTTCCACACCTTTCCGCTGCTCCCACTATCTACGAAGCCCTCTGGCTGAGTCATGTACACGCACTCTTCTAAATCACCATTTAGAAAGGCGGTCTTAGCATCCATTTGCCAGATTTCGTTGTCATGGTATGCAGCAATGGCAAGTAAGATCCGGATGGACTTAAGTATAGCCACTGGAGAAAGGTTTCGTCATAATCCACACCAGGTCGTTGACGAAATCCCTTTGCTACAAGTCTAGCTTTGAAAGTCTCAACTTTTCCATCTACACCAAATTTCTTTTTAAAAATCCACTTGCTCCCAATGGGTTTTACCCCTTCAGGAGCATTTTCCAAAATCCATACTTTATTGGTGTACATGGATTCCATCTCAGATCGCATTGCATTCAGCCATTTCACAGAGTCACCACTCATGATGGCCTGCTCGAAACTAGTTGGGTCATCATCTTCCATGATGCAATCCTCGCTTCCACCATCAATGAGAAAACCGAAGTATCTCTCAGGTGGACGAGAAACCCTACTAGATCGACGGAGAGGCTGGTGTTCGTCGGGTACTACTGAATCCTCTGGTTCTACTAAATCTTCAGTTGCAATTTGTGTTTCTGGAACCTCTTCCAGCTCTACCTCTTTGCCACTAATTTCTTTTGCAAGAAATTCCTTTTCCAAAAAGGTGGCATGTTGAGCAACAAACACTTTTTGTTCCTCAGCGTGGTAGAAAAAATATCCTTGAGAATTCTTTGGATATCCCACAAATTTGCAAAGAACTGATCGTGCCTTGAGTTTGTCCGGATTTTGTCTTTTGACATAGGCCGGACAACCCCATATCTTAACTCGTTTAAAATATGGTCTCTTCCCACTCCATATCTCATATGGTGTGGTAGGTACAGATTTAGACGGAACTAGATTCAATATGTATATGGCTGTCTCAAGCGCATACCCCCAAAAGGAAATAGGTAACTCAGCATCGCTCATCATAGATCGCACCATATCTAATAGGGTCCGATTCCTTCGTTCTGATACACCGTTGTGCTGTAGTGTATAAAGAGGAGTAAGCTGAGAGAGAATCCTATTCTCTTTTAGATAATCTAGGAACTCATTGCTTAAGTATTCTCCTCCTCGATCAGATCGAAGGATCTTAATACTTTTGCCCGTTTGTTTTTCTACTTCGTGCTTATATTCTCTGAATTTCTCAAAAGCTTCAGACTTGTGTTTCAACAGGAACACATGCCCGTATCTAGAGAGATCATCAGTGAATGTAATGAAGTAGGAAGAACCGTTCCTGGCATGCGTAGACATGGGACCGCATACATCATTATGTACTAGTCCTAAGAGTTCGGTAACTCTTTCTCCGAGTCCACTAAACGGAGCTTTGGTCATTTTTCCTTTGAGACATGAATGGCAAGTATCATAAGATGAAAATTCGAATGAATTCAAATATCCATTTTTTGTAACTTAGCTAGCCGTGTCTCATTGATATGGCCAAGTCTACAATGCCACAAGAAGGATTCGTTCATTTCTGAACTTTTCCTCTTGTGTGTGTTTTGTATATTGAGGACTGTATTCTGATTTAGAATGAATATGCCATTATGTAACGAGCCTGATGCAATCAACTTTTGATCTAGGAATATGTTCATAACATTATCCTTTACTACAAAATTATATCCTTCTTTACTTAATAAAGAAACTGATATAATGTTGCACATCATGTTCGGTATATAATAGCACTCATTTAGAATCAGTGTATTACGATTTGGCAATACAAGGTGATATTCGCCAACTGCTTTGGCTGCAATACTTGCACAGTTCCCTACTTGAACGGAATGATCACCTTTTCCCAGTTCTCTACCTTTACGTAGCCCATGTAACAATTTACATATGTGGGATCCTGATCCGGTATCTAATACCCAGGACGTAGAAACAGTTCTCAATAACTAACACACCTGAAGAAGATGCATCAACATGCATGTTCTTTTGGGCGGCGTGAGAATCCAGATATTCTCCTGTTTCCTGTTCAGTCTTATAACTCTTATAAGAAAGAACGGGTCCAACGTTCCCCTGCTTAGTATAATAAGCGGGTTCAGTCAATACATCCATATTATTATCTTGATTATGGCATGACATGGTCGCTACCTGGAGAGAGAGAGAAGAAAACACTTTAGCGTATGCTCTTGTAAGATTAGATTGGTTATTATCTTATCTAACCAGGATGTCTCCCACTGTTTTTATCAAATCTACCTTCAAACCCTAAATGGTAAGATTAGCCGGGATTAATTACACCCTACAATTTCGTCAATTTTTCAGCCAAATCAGTGTCGGTACTTGAGGGAGGTTTCCCGTGCTTTCGCACGGACCTAATTAAAGTAAACCTCATTTTTCCAGAGGCGTATCCTCATTAACACTTTTCTAGACACCTACTTGATCGGCTAATTGTCCTGTGTAAAACTCTCCCAGGAGTAACTCTTACTCCCAGTGGGTATCGGGATCCAACTATCTCAAAGGAGGTATGCAATCTCATTGCAAATTTCAACACTTGAAATTCCCGATAATATTTTGCCCCTAGCGATCTATGACCTTGACTAAGTCAACAAAGCATAAATCGCAAGTCAAGTTCAACCCGTACATTTCCTGATTGAATTAAACCCATCCGTACGACCCTTGACTGAGTCAACAAGGCCGTGCGAATACCCTAATCCAATCCCATCTCATGTTTTAGCAGATAAACACTACTTAGCTACCGTACACTATGCCTTGACTAAGTCAACAAACATAGCACGAATACTAAATAATATCTATCTGAAATGACGGAAGGCTACGCAGGTTTTTCATAAAAACCATGAGCGTAATGAACTTGATATCGCCGTAGAATCAAGTGAAATTTTGAAATGGAGTGTTTTTGAGGCTTTCATTAGTTTTGCTAAAGAGTTCACTCCCGGTGAAGGGAACTCGGCTCTTTCCTCATCGAATAAGGTGCAGGACATATCATATATATCACTGTGCAAAGCAAAACTCTAAAAACAATCAAAAGACAATCCGAGTTTTGTAGCATCTGCCAGTTTTGCTAAAGAGGTCACTCCCGGTGAAGGGATCTCGTCTCTTTTCTCATCGAATAAGGTGCAGGGTATATCATATATACCGCTATGCAAAGCAAAACTGTAGCTACCCTTTTTATAAAGTTTTGATTCTACAACATGTTTTAGGTTTCTTTTCTTTTTATTAATCTCATTAATAAAAAAAATCCCATCAGCTTATGCTTCCTAAGTATCACAGATAGATACGACGTACACTTATGCCATCCGCATTCGCCTCGATGTCCCCTCATGCACCGTTAGGTTAGGTAACTAACGGCAGAGCAGGGCAGGGCTAGCACGGGTGTAAAACATAAGTAACGCCTATATAATATATCATATATACTATATACTGTATCCATCACAACATATCAAATGATCACATCACAGATATCGCAGCAGAAACATAGATATAATGTGGGATATACTAGGACGTCCGTATTTAGTATTTAGCCAACAATAGAAAATACGGATTCCACAGTCGCTATGAATAGCCAAGCCCACACCCTGGACCCCTACGAGAGCGGCAAGCGACCTTACCAATTCTGGAGTTTAGGAGACCCGGTCTCGACTCCTCGAGACGGCCTCCCACTGAACCCCAGAACCCGGTCACCTGTGCTCCCCTCCTTGGGTCTATCCTAATGCGGAAAAGTAAATAATATACAACACTGGTGGCATCAACCTCAACCTGGAAGTGCCCCAAATAAAAGAATATTACATTACAATTGAATTTACATGAATGAAAATATAAAAACTCTCATCTCACATAAAACCCCCGGCTATTCAATCGCGACAATCCTGCACATCATATCTCAGCAACAGATAATATCTCATATCATCAACGTAAGTAAGTATGCATACACCGATCGTCGTCGATGTATAGCAACGACAACCGGCAATACAACTACATACTACACTTACGGTCATAGAAAAGAAAGTGTAAAACTACAATATTTGGAATCCGCAATCACTTTAGACATCGTAGATCCGAAATATCACATACTTCGCATTTCATGCCTAATTCTATGAATTCCACATATTGTATCACATTCCAAATAAATAGACAGTATTAAACTTTTCGAACAGATAATCAAATACCCTAAATTTCCCAAAATGCTCAACACTTGAGCGGAGTTCAAATAATCCGGAATGTGTCACAGTAGTAGCAGTCCAGCCGTAGAAGGGTCAAGCCAACGCCTCACATGTGGCACGCCGTACTGCCCCAAACCCGAAGGTTCAAAAGGCAGTTCAAGACGGCCACATAATCGAGCTAAGGTTTGTTGTCTTCTAGAGGGTCCACCACAAAACTTGCACGCATTTGCGAAAGATTTAAACTCGAGAAAAGATTCAACACTTGAAAAATTTTCGTGTCGGGAAAATTGAGTTAATGAGATCCGTTCGAACATTTTAACAGTTTCTAAATATCCGGAAAAATAACGAATTTAAATATTCCGATCGAATCTACGATTATAAAATAAACCACAGAATACTCAACACTTGAGTCATAATAAAAATACCTATAAAATATAAATCACAGAAATATGAATTACTGTGCAAACAAAAGTACCAATCTCCACTGTACGGCCGTGGATCCGCGGCCCAAGCATGGTACGGCCGCGGTTCCGCGGCAGTTTGGAAGCATTGAGTGTTCGTTTTTCACCACAATTCTTATATTTCCCTGCTGATTTTTTTAGGTATTTTTAATTGAGAAAAATCACAGTTTTTGAAAAATATCCAGAGAGGGGGTTAACTTTGTCGGTTCGGGTTCGATCGGAGTTTTAACTTCGTAAACACGTCGCCTAATACTCTAGCTAGGCTCTGATAGCACTGTAGGGTTCCAAGACACTCTTGTGAAGGTTCATAGAGCATCAAACATGCCCGAATAAAATTTTAGATGTGCCGAACAACCCAAAGACGGGATCTTTGCTAGATTATTAGGGTTTAGCATGCAAGATGACATCTTTAAAGCTAAGTGTGAGGGATTACAACCTTTGTAGTCTGCTCCTTCACTTCACAAGCTCCGAGTAGAAGTCCCTTCGCCGCGATCCACGATCTCTCGGACTCAAGAGAGGTTCCACGACTCGAACGATCCATGCTAGCTTGAAGTGTTCCGCTTCTCCGATGATCTACGTCGAAGTTGCTATAACCCAAGATTTCTCACTCTAAGAGATGAACACCCTAATATAATGGGCAAGATTAGATGAGGATGATGGAGTAGTATTTATGCTATCTTTTTAATTCACTTTCTCACAAGAAATCATCACAAAAAGAATTTCTAGTGAGCTCTCTCTCAAAAACTAACTAGAGAGAAGAAGATGAAGAATGAAAATGATAATCCTTTTGTGATGAATAGTAGTCAAGAGTCTATGATTGATTATAGAACCATGGTTAAGGATGAGAGGCTAAAACTTGTAGAGGATAAACTAGAGTTAGGGTTTGGTTAGGTTAAGAATAAGGATCAACCATAATATCTTAACCAAGACAAAAGAGAATCCTTTTAGAAAGTGCAAGAAAGAGCTAACCCTAATCAAACCCTAATCCCTTTTTATCATCCTTAAACATGTTTCATAATAAATCATATCATATCACAATAATATATATCACATATATATTCTATATTTGCAACAAAAGAAAATAATACAATTAACATATATCGCATATATATCAATGTATTAATCCGGTGAGAAAATGAAATAATAAAGCGAGCCAATATTAGATAATGTAATACAATATATCATATATATCATTATACATTAAATCATCGAATCAACACTTGATCCGATGATCCGGCTATATCGAATATAACCGACTAATATATCATGTACCGATTCATCGAATCAACACTTGATCCGATGTACCGATTCATATCTAAATATCACGAGAATATAATACGGTATCTCATATCGCATTATCCTCGGTCCTGCACATATCACATATGTGCCTCTAATCCGTTTTGCCTGAGCCAAGAAACCTCTGTATAGGACTCTAAAGAATCGTCAATACGCCGGTAGCAGGTGATTATCATATCAAACACCCACAAGCTGCAAGCGGTCAGCTAAACGTAACAGCCACCCAGTTATTGAGTGATCAGAAGATCAAAAAGCGAGCCTGTCCGTTCTTCTGTGAATCCAATCACTAACACTCCCGTACAGTCCGGTCTGATCGTCTGATATGTCGCATATCAAGTCTAGGGGTGGTATACGTCAGACCCCAGTAACCGATAAGTCATGTCGATGTGGGGCTCATAACAGGTAGAGAAACTACTGGTAATACTTACCAGTATATCTCTATAACAGCCCTGGCCAGGGACTTCCAGTTATAGCCAATCGAACACAGCACAACATCAACTCCCTATACCGGGAGAGACGAATCCCCTCCTATCGCTCATTGCCTCCATGTGATTCGGGAATGTACCCAAAAGCCACCGTTTTGCACGCCCTCTTGGACGTGGTAAGGTGGAAATCAAAGCACAGTGGGAATCACACAAGACTCTATGATGATCTTGGGTCTACAGACTACCCTGCACCAATGTCACCGGAGAACTGCCATCTGACGTGTGGTATATCACCATCTGAGAGTTCTCGGCGAGTCCGTACAGTGTACCTAGTTTTCACTGAGCACCCGTACACCATCTCTGATGTCAAACACCGATGGATATGGGATCATCCATCGCCCATCATATGGGTCAAGATGCGTATACGCTAGTCTACTCTGGTGTATCGTTGCCCCGTCTCGATATACCCTCGACTAGGAACATTTATAGGATGTACTCATCGACTACCGTGGCCCCACTAGTATGATCTCATCATAATCCCAGTAGTCGAGTACAGATCCTAAGGGCTTTATCAACATGTGAGAGTAAGACAGTAAACCAATACAAGTCAACATGTTAAGATAAAGTGAAACCAAATAGCATACTATCATGACGAGCAAGAAAGTCCTCTCTGTATATATCCAAGCATCCATCATAATATACATCATATGTACAACAATGGCCTCTAGGGCATATACATAACTAACAGTAGGGAAGGAAGAAAACCATTTAGCCTAATGATGGTGTACAGAAGGTAATGAATAAAGACAAATAAAGGGATTTGGAGAGATGGCAAAGAAATATACGGTTACAGTCATGAATTGGATTATGGAAGAGGCATTACTAGGAATACAAGGATACCTCTACGAAACATTTTCATGTTTCAGTTTCACTGTGCATTGTTAAAGGAAAACTGATTTCCCGATTAGATACTTACTCCAGGGTATTTATTTACCAGCTATGATTCTCACATCTGTATGGTTTTACAGATGATGAGTGGGAGTAAGTTATTTGGAATAAGGTGATCATCCTCATTATATCGGAATTCGTTGTAATTGGTGATATTTGAGGAAGTCGCCTGGGTTTTTACCGGAAGGAAAGTTTTTGGTTTTGAGTAACCGTTGTTGTGCACCAATTTTAAAATAATATATCTGTACGTTTATTTTGTAAGTGCACGGCGGCGCCCCGGCCGTCAATCCGAGGCCAAAATACGGAAACGATGCTTTTCTTTAAACTTTAAAACCGACACCATCGCGCACTATAAACCCGGATCGGACCATTAACCTACTCCTAGATAACAAGAGAAGGGGTAAAGATATATACCGAGCAATCCGTGTCCTTCGGTCTTCTCGTCGTCGTCCCGATCTTCCCGCGGAATCTCCGGTCTTCAAATCCTCGTCGGAAGGGCACCACATCGCCGGGTTCTTTTACGGGCTACCACCTCTGGACCGAGGCAACTCGGGCACGAAGTTGGCGAGTCGACGTGTCCAAGAATACTGTAGGCTAAGTGTAGTACTCTTTGTCTCAAGGGGTTTAAAGAAGTTGCCATTTGGAAGTGTAGAAGGAGATATGCTTTGAAATGGTGCTATATGATTTTTTTGTGTGAGCCAAAGAAATAAAAACCCCTCACACAAAATTTGGATAGCCTTCACCAAGGAATGGCCGGCCAAACTCCAAGATAAGAGGAGAATCCAAATAAGTGAGCCAAGAAAAATCATGCAAGAAAGAGAAAAGCTTATCATGATGAATAATCATCACAACCAAGTCACATCATCAACAACCATCACAACTCAAAAGTAAAACCATGATGAACAAATGAAGGTCAAAGGATGGTAGAATCATCATGATACTACAACTTGCAAATAACACCCTCCACTAATCAAATTTGCATGTTTGCAAATAAGCCATCCTCCACGAATTTTCAGCCAAAGAAAGATACAAAGGAAAATGGCCAAAACGGAATACAAACTGGCAACTTCAGAAAAACGATCCCGTAATAAATTACAGGAAAACCTCGCGACTGTATATACATACCCGCATTTGTATTCCGACCGAATACAAATGGAATGAGACAAAATCTACACTGCACAATACCAGGATCCGGCATAAACCAAAGCCCGCTAGTATTATCCGTCCGATCATGATCCGTGCAATACCGTACGTATATGATCGAACCCTGCCATATCTCCATACGGCCTCTACAGCGTTTCGCCCGAAACTTGAGAAAACGGTCTGTGGGGGACTCTAAAGTCTCGTCAATCCCTTGGCTGTGGATTTAACCACTAGCACGTCAGAGGTATTTAGCCATACGTAACGGGCTACCAGGTATTGACCAAAAGGAACGTCGATGAGCGAACTCATCCTGACACCCTACTGAGCTTGTCAGTGACAATATCCGTACAGTCCGGTCCGTTCGTCTATGAGCATCGCATGGCGGGCCTAAGGGGTTGGTAAAAGTTAGACCCCCAAAAGCGGTACAAGTCGTGTCGGAGTGTAGCCCAGAACACCCTGAGATACTACTGGAATACCTACCAGTAAATCTCCTGCCTTAGCCAAGGACTTCGTGTAGTGGCTCTCCTAGACACAGTGCGACCTCACCCCCAATACTGGGAGAGATGAACCCCTGAAGATCCGCTCACTGCCTCCATGTGGCTCGGGACTGTACCCAACTAAAACCTGTTTGCACGTCCCCTTTGAGCGTGGTAGGGTAGTAATCAAAGTATAGTGGGAACTCACACGAGACAAATGACGATCTCAGGTCGATGAACTAACCTGTACACATGTCACCAGAGAACTGCTATCTGACGTCTGGTATAAGACCAACTAGCATGTTCCCGGCGAGTCCTGTCCGGTGTACTCATAACCCAATGAGCACCTGTATACATCTTAGGTGAACCAACTGACACCAGTGGCTTGTGAGACCGGCCACCGCCCCTCGTCGGGGTCTCGACTGTATACACTAGTCTACTTTGGAGTATCGATGCCCTGTCTCGAAACTCCCATGACTAGGGACCTTTTAAGGATGTGCTTATAGACCCCAGCTCCCACGTATATGATCGCCCTCATACTGCTGGCAGTCAAGCAAGAATTCCAGGGGCTCTATCAACGCGCAATAGTGACCTGTAAGGTCACCTGAAGCAGAACACGATGATAAAGATAAACCAGATAGCATACTATCATCTTGAGTAAGACTGTCCTACCGGTATAGGTCCTCCCTCAATCATTACAATCACGTGCCTGTGATCCACTAATTGACTCTGAGGGCACTATCTCCAACAATCTCCCACTTGCACTCAAGGCTAATTATTGCGATGTCACAAACTCACAGCCCGTGTGATACCGAACACCCAACTCCTCTACTAATCAGTCTTACAAAACCCGTTTGCGAAACTATTGCTTTCGAGGAATAGCCTCAGTGAGTGGATTCGCCCTAATGTTTCTTTCTATGTCTCTCTTTATCTCAAGTTCGCGGAGAAAACCATCTCCCGAAATGAGCAATTCCTGTCTTAGAGTATGCCTGGATACCTGATGGGACCTAGTTCATAAATGAACTCCAAATCCAAACTTCTCAGACTGTATTGTCAACTGAACTTAATCAGTATCCTGCGCCATGCCTCCCTCAGTATCCACCTGGACCACCTGTCCAAAATACTTCCCCTCGTCAGAGGGAAAAAAATAACTCTGACAGCCACTCTGTCATCCAGGTCACCTTGGAAGCCTGGAATGATAACTGTCTCCCGAAGGAGGCTGCCGTTATCATATCCCTAGAACATTCACTTATGTTCTAAAACTGCTTCCGAATGTTCTCCAGGGTTGGATCAATATCAACTTATTGCACCTACTGCAAAAACAACATCGGTACTTGACATTTCATAATTGACTCAATTGCCTAAGCAAGTGATCTGCCAATCATGCACATCCCTCTCCCCCTTAGTCTGTAAGACTCCTTTAGAGAGGGTGACTCCATCACCTGCAGGTATACTACCGTGCCAGGAGTCGTCCATTCTAAAAACTCTTAGAATGTTGTCTAAGTACCCTGATTGGGAAACCACCCAAATCTAGATCTATAGATCTAGTAACCAGAATGTCTGATATGAAATCCATGTCCTTCATGGAGAAACTACTGCGTGACAACCAAAGTATAACCGATCGTAGTATAGGAATATCTCTTCCTATTCTATGTATGTCATCCAAATGCCAGGACATCACACCCTACTGCCTTCTTAACAGATCCATCCCTTATTCTGATGAAGTCAAACCTATGACTGTCACATAAGAAATAGATGATCTATCTCCACTATATCTGCTTTAGTCTATAAATAGACATAAGCCACTTATCCACCATGCTTCTGCTGGTCCCACTGACTACGAATGTAAGTCTACGTTACCCCTCCCGGTACTTACGGGCTTGCGGAAATGATGAAAAACGATTTTTCAAGAGGTGGTAACATGGACTCAAAATACGGATCTTTGTTAAACAACTAACTAACAAACCTAACAAGAGTTTTACCTACTAGGTTAGGGGATTATACCTTTCTTGAACTCCTTTGTCTTCAACTCTTTCCGGTGTACGGATCGACTTCACCTCGTCGTCTCTTTGCGCCGAAGATGGATCCACCTGAAAGCATCTACCTTTGGCTTCTTCTTCAAACTTGAAGAAACTAGAACACTAGGTTTGCTAAACCATGTGAACTAGGATGAGTAGAGAAGCGATTTGGGTTTTCTTTTATCTCTGAGGCAATGTTTCTTAACTCATGAGAGGGTGTTGCCTTGAGCTAGAGAGAGAGCAAGTGGAAGAGCAAGAGGGAAAGCTCAAGCAAGAGAGAGAAAGGAAATGAGAGAATCAGTAACTCTTTTGCCATCCAAGCTCTCATAATCCAAAAAAATCATAAAAAAAATAGTAATCAAGTATTATGTGATGGTTCAAGTCAAAATGGCCATATCATTTCATGCACTCATTTTGCAACAAGAAACAAGCAAGCAAAAGTCTTTGCCATGTAATGATAGCCATTGTCATGATGATGGTCAACTAGTCCAACCTAGTCAACCGGTCAACAAAGTCAACAAGTCAACAAAGTCAACCCCTCAACAACCATGTCACTATAATACTTAATTAATATTATTGTTAATCATATTTCTTAGTCTCATTAGGGTTTGGCAAAATGTCAATAGTCAACAGTCAACAACCCCAATGAGAATCCTCTGCCTCTGTCTCTCTGTCAACTGTGCATACACACCCGCATCCGTGTTCCGAGGAACACGAATGCAAACGAGATAAAACCAATTCCAAAACCTACATTAGGATCTGGCTTAAACCAAAGCCCACTAGTGTTAACTGTCCGGACACTAAACGTGCACAAGTGTACGGATGTGACCGAACCCTGTCGCAAAACCATGCGACCTGTCGCAAAACCATGCGACCTCTACTCTTTTGCCTAAAGGCGAATAGCTCTCTATGTGGGACTCTAAATACTCGACACTACGCTGGCAGTGGGTTTAACCACAGACCGCAAGCGGCACTAGCTGTGCGTAACGGCCCCCAGGTAGATGCCGATAAGAAGACGGACGAGGTGAAACCCATCTGAACTCCTACTGAGCCAGAATGTGACAGTCTCTGTACAGTCCGGTCTGTTCGTCTGATACATCGCATGGCGGGCCTAGGGGGCGGTAAATGCCAGTCCCCTAATAGCGATACAAGTCGTGTCGGAGTGTAGGCCAGAACACCCTGAGATAGCACTGGAAACCTACCAGTATATCTCGCTTGCCCTGGCCAGGGACTACTCATGTAATGGCTCTCCTAGACACAGCGCGATGTCAACCCCCAATACCGGGAGAGACGAATCCTGTCTAACCATCACTGCCTCCAAGTGCTTCGGGACTGCACCCAAAAACTACCTGTTTGCATGACTCCTTTGAGCCGTGGTAGGGTAGTAATCAAAGTACAGTGGGAACACACTCGAGGCGAAGTGACAGTATCAAGTCAACGGACTAAGCTGTACTCATGTCACCTGGGAACTGATAACTGACGATAGGTATAATATCAACCAACGGTTCCCGACGAGTCCTGTCTAGTGTACTCATAACCCAACGAGCACCCACATACTATCTCAAGTACGACGTACTGACGGCTGTGGGACAGACCGTCTCCCAAGCTGGGATAAGAAGCGCATACGCTAGTCTACTCCGGAGTATCGATGCCCTGTTTCGATAGTCCTATGACTAGGGACTTGCATAAGGATGTGCCTATAAATTACCCAACCCCCACGAGTGTGACTGCCATCACAACACTGGTAATCAAGCAAAGATCCTAAGGGCTCCACTAATGTATAAAGGCGATATGCTAAAAGAAACACATGCACACATTAAAGCAGAAACATGTTAGTGTTTATGCCCTAGAAGGCCATTACTGTATCATACTAGTTTGTATATTACTTAATGGAAGCTTGGGATATTCACATGTATATAACAGTCTTGCTAAACATGGTAGTATGCTACTTGGTTTTTCTATCTTAATATGTGAGTGTACGTATTGATAGAGCTCTTAGGATCTTGCTTGTCTACCAGCGTTGTGATGGCAGTCACACTAGTGGGGGCTGGGTAGTCTACAAGCACATCCTTATTCAGGTCCCTGGTCGTTGGATTATCGAGACAGAGCATCGATACTCCGGAGTAGACTAGTGTGTACGCTTCTCATCCCAGTTGGGGAGATGGTCTGTCCCACAGCCGTCAGTACGTCGTACTGGAGATAGTATGCAGGTGCTCGTTAGGTTACGGGTACACTGGACAGGACTCACAGGGAACTGTTGGTTGGTTTGATACCAGTCGTCAGTGAGCAGTTCCCAGGTGACATGAGTACAGCATAGTCCGCAGACTTGACACTGCTGCTTCGCCTCGAGTGTGTCCCACTGTTCTTAGATTGCTATCCTACCACGGCTCAAATGAGTCGTGCAAACAGGTAGCAGTTGGGTGCAGTCCCGAGCACTTGGATGCAGTAGCGGTTAAACAGGATTCGTCCCTCCCGGTATTGGGAGTAGATATCGTGCTGTGTCAGAGAGCCATTACGCAAAGTCCCTGGCCAGGGCAAGCGAGATTTGCTGGTAGGTTCCAGTAGTTTCTCAGGGTGTAATGGGTTTCCCTCCGACACGACTTATACCGCTATTAGGGGACTGACGCTTGCCGCCCCCCTAGGCCCGATATGCGATAGTCTTGGACGAACGGACCGGACTGTATGGAGATTGTCACATCAGACTCAGTAGGAGTTCGGATGGGTTTCCTCATCAGCCTTCTTATCGACAACTACCTGGGGACCGTTACGTACAGCTAGTGCCGCTTGCGGTCTGTGGTTAAACTGTTTCGCCACGGCAGCGCCCCGGCCGTCTTACTCGAGGCCAAATAGCGGAATAAAAAATTTTCCTTACTCGGAAACCGGCGCTACCGCGGACAAAGAAAACCCGGATCGTTTACCATTAACCTACGCTAGCTAACTAGAGATGGGGTGAGAAGTATACCGAGTGATCCGAGTCCTCCGGTCTTCTCGTCATCGTCCCGATCTCCCGCGGAAAGTGTAGTCTCCATATCGTCGCCTCCTCGCCGGAAAGGGCACCACATCGCCTTCGTCTTTTACGGGCTCCCGCCTCAATACCGAGGCAACTCGGGCATGAAGCCGGCAACTCGACATGCCCAAGATTAGCTGTAGAATGTGTAGTGTAGAATACGCTTTGTCTCAATGGGGTTTTTGTTGCCATGATGGAGGAATCAAGGTGATATGAACTTGGGGATTTTTGAGGCAATGAAAAATGATATGAAACAATAATTTTCCCACACCCTCACCAAAAATGAAATGATCCATCCTCCTCCAAAACAAGTGGCCGGCCAATCTCATATGGAAAATGGTGAAGGGAAAAATCTAATACAAGGGAGGTGATGGTAGGAACAAAGAAAAGGTGACCACATCCAAGGTCAACAAAACATCAACCATACTCACATCCAATCAAACCCATACCTATTTCAAATCACATTTAAATCAAGTCAATGTGCAAGATATGAAAGCCATCATAATCAACACAATTGCATAAAACCCCTCCACAAAGTGTAATTTGCAAAACTGCAAATTACCCCCTCCATCAGAAAAGTCCGGCCGGGAAAGAACAAAGGAAAACCGGCCGGAACGGAATGCAAACTGGCAACTCCAGAAAACTGGTCCCGTAATAAATTACAGGAAAACCCCGACACTGTGCATACACACCCGCATCTGTATTCCGACCGGATACAAATGCAATGAGACAAAATCTACACTGTACTAAACTAGGACCGGCTTAAACCAAAGCCGGCTAGTAAATCTGTTCGATCCTGATCCGTGCAATACCGCACGTATCTGATCGAACCCTGCCATATAACTATACGGCCACTAGTACAAAGCTGTCCGATCCTGATCCGTGCAATACCGCATGTATCTGATCGGACCCTGCCATATCTCCATACGGCCTCTACAGCGTTTCGCCCGAAAGCTGAGTAACTGAAAGTGTGGTGGACTCTAAAGACTCGTCAATACTATGGCTGTGGATTTAACCACTGGCACGTCAGAGGTATAAGCCAATACGTGACGGGCCACCAGCTATTGACCAAAAGGGACGTCGATGAGGAAGCTCACCCCGACACCCAACTGAGCCTGTCAGTGACAATATCCGTGCAGTCCGGTCCGTTCGTCTATGAGTATCGCATGGCGGGCCTAGGGGGTTGGTAAAAGTCAGACCCCCAAAAGCGGTACAAGTCGTGTCGGAGCGTAGCCCAGAACGCCCTGAGATACTACTGGAATACCTACCAGTAAATCTCCTGCCTCGGCCGAGGGCTTTGCGTAATGGCTCTCCTAGACACAGCGCGACCTCACCCCCAATACCGGGAGAGACGAACCCCTGCAGATCCGCTCACTGCCTCCATGTGGCTCGGGACTGTACCCAACTAAAACCTGTTTGCACGACTCCTTTGAGCCGTGGTAGGGTAGTAATCAAAGCACAGTGGGAACTCACACGAGACAAATGACGATCTCAGGTCGATGAACTAACCTGTACACATGTCACCTGGGAACTGCTATCTGACGTCTGGTATAAGACCAACTAGCAGGTTCCCGGCGAGTCCTGTCCGGTGTACTCATAACCCAATGAGCACCTGTATACATCTTAGGTGAACCAACTGACACCAGTGGCTTGTGAGACCGGCCACCGCCCCTCGTCGGGGTCTCGACTGTATACACTAGTCTACTAATGGAGTATCGACACCCTGTCTCGAAACTCCTACGACTAGGGACCTTTTAAGGATATGCTTGTAGACCCCCAGCTCCCACTTATATGATCGCCCTCATACTGCTGGTGGTCAAGCAAGAATCCTAGGGGCTCTATCAACGTGCAATAGCGACATGTCAGGTCACCTAAAGCAGTACACGATGATAAAGGTAAACCAGATAGCATACTATCATCTCGAGTAAGACTGTCCTACCTGGATAGGTCCTCCCTCAATCATTACAATCACGTACCTGTGACCTAATAATTGACTCTGAGGGCACTATCTCCAACAATCTCCCACTTGCACTCAAGGCTAATTATTGCGATGTCGCATACTCACAGCCCGTGTGACACCGAACATCCAACTCCTCTACTAGTCAGTCTCACAAAGCTTGTTTGCGGAACTATTGCGTTCGAGGAATAGCCTCAGTGAGTGGATCCGCTTTGTTGTTTCTTTCTATGTCTCTCTATATCTCAAGTTCGCGGAGAAAACCATCTCCCGAAATGAGCAATACCTGTCTTAGAATGTGTCTGGATGTCTGATGGGACCTAGCTCATAAACGAACTCCAAATCCAAACTTCTTAGACTGTATCGTCAACTGAACTTAATCAGTATCCTGCGCGCCATGCCTCCCTCAGTATTGCCTTGGACCACCTGTCCAAAATACTTCCCCTCATCAGAAAGAAAAACTATAACTCTGACAACCTCCTTGTCGTCCATGTCACCTTGGAAGCCTGGAATGATAACTGTCTCCTGAATGAGGCTGTCGTTATCATCTCCCTAGAACATCCACTTATGTTCTAAAACTGCTTCCGACTGTTTCTCCAGGATTGGATTAATGTCAACTTATTGCATCTAGTGCAAGAACAACATCTGGTGTGGTACTTGACATCTCATGATTGACTCAATTGCCTGAGCAAGTGATCTGCCAATCATGCTCGTCCCTCTCCCCTTTAGTCTGTAAGACACCTTTGGAGAGGGTGACTCCATTACCTGCAGGTACACTACCGTGCCAGGAGTCGTCCATCCTAAATACTCTTAGAATGCTGTCAAGTACCCTGATTGGGAAACCACCCAAATCTAGATCTAAAACCATAGATCTAGTAACCAGTATGTCTGATATAAAATCCATGTCCTTTGTGGAGAAACCACTGTGTGACGACCAAAGTATAACCGATCGTAGTAAAGGAATATCATTTCCTACTACCTTCTCAACAGATCCATCCCCTATTCTGATGACGTCAAACCTATGACTGTCACATCAGAAATAGATGATCTATCTCCGCTACATCTGCTTTAGTCTATAAATAGACATAAGCCTGATGTCCACCAATGCTTCCGCTGCTCCCACTGACTACGACAACCCTCTGGCAGAGTCATATAGACGTGCACTTCTAAAGCTAGTTTAGAACGACGCTATACTCATCCTCCTGCCGGGTCTCGCAGCCTGGAACAACAACAATGGCAAGTGTGGGTAAACAAGAACTTCCCCGTCACCGTCCTTGAGGCTACCAGAGTACCTCTCGGGTGCCTGAAGTTACCCACCTTATCTGCGGAGTGGCCAATGGAATGTCAAATCAGATTGAATCTTTAGGTTCCTTATCAAATCTTCAGTAATCGTTTGCGGTTCTGGAATCACTTCCAGTTCTACCATACTCCCACTACTGTTTTTGAAAAAATCTATTTTTAATAAAACTGTGGCGAGTCTAGAACAATATTTCTATTGATCTGCCAGATGGTAGAAAGTCAACCCTCGTCATAGCCTGGGTCAACCCACAAAAAGCCATTACAGAAACGTGCCTTGAGTTATCCGGAGTCTGGTTTTAAGCATAAGCCGGACAACTCCCCGTACCTTAACATCGTTAAGATATGAACTGTTCTATATCCAATATAGAACCAGAGGCACTGATTCAATTGAACCAGATTCAAATCATGCATCTATCTCCAGTGCATGTCAACTAAATGGAAGGAGGTCGATCAGCGTTACTCAACTTAGGAATGCTTCCAATTATGAGTAACCTGAAAGAGAAGCAATCTGTCTTCATCATTACTATCAACTGAATACCATACACAAGTATCTACATCTTCGATCACCTTGAAGAATCCCGATACTTGCTACACCTGGTTCTCTACTCTATTCAAATACCTATAACTCCTCAAAACTTAGACCCTGTGTTTCTACGAAACACATGTCTAAGAACTTGAGAAGTTAAAAGTAAACAGAATATAGTATGAGGACCAACCCCTCTGTCCTAATGGACACTGGACAACATACAATACTTTGTATAAGTCCGCTGAGTCTAACAACTCTTTCACTGTGCGTCGCAGGTTGAAAACTGTACTTATGGTTAAGAAGAATTACACCGCTGTTTAATGCTCCTTACCTAACCATCCACTGATATAGGTAAATGTCATCGACATAATATCAAAAGGTATATCTCACTCTATGAAAATAGACGTACAGATATATCGATTTGAAATTGGTGCACAACAGCGGATATTCAAAACCAAATATTTGCCGACCTGCAAACAACCCAGGTGACTTCCTCAAATATCACCGATTACAACGAATCCCGATATAATGAGGATGATCACCCAATTCCCAATAACTTACTCCCACTCATCATCTGTAAAACCATACAGATGTGAGAATTATTCCTGGCAAATACATACCCTGGAGTAAGTGTCTAATCGGGAAATCAGTTTTCTTTTAACAGTACACAGTTGAAACTGAAACATTGTAATGTTTCGATGGGGTATCCTGGTATTCCTAGTAATGCCTCTACCATTATCCAGATTCACAACTATAACCGTATAATTCTTTGCCACATCTCCAAATCCCTTTATTTGTCTTTAGTCATTACCTTCTGTACACCCCTTTAAGCCAAATGGTTTTCTTCCTTCCCTACCGTTCGGCACCAGCCTATGGTTTGGAAGAAGACTATCCAAAAAGCATAAAGGGTGTACTGTCCTAATCCTAGGAACACTCGCAATGCGAGAGAAGGTGAAGATAAAAGACACCTGAATGTACTTTATTCCTATTTCTCCTGAACCAGAATCCATCCCCGAACTGGAACAAGTTCCTTTCGAGTTCGTATATAACCATACGATGGAGTATCCAATAATCTGTGGATCTTCGTAGTGACACGGAGTGTCCTGGAGAAATACAAAGTTGATTTAGGATTAGCGAAGAAATACTTGGTTTGGTCGTGAATATCAGTCGCAACTTACTTTGCCCTCCTACTAATCCCTTGCTTTGTCTTAACTTAATACCTTCTGCACACCATCGTTATGCTAATTGGTTTTCTTCATTCCCTACCGGTCGGCACCAGCCTAAGGTTTGGAAGAAGACTATCCAATTTGCGTAATAGGTGTACTACTCCTAAACCAAGGAGTACTCGCAACCTGAGAGAAGGTGAAAAGAAAAGACAACTGAATAATCCTATCCGTTTTCTCCAGAACCAGAAACCATCCTCGAAGTCCTTCGAGTTCGTATATAACCATACGATGGTTTTGTCCAATGGAAGTGGACGTTCGTAGTAATACGGGGTGTCCTGGAGAAAAGGGTAAAAGTAGGAGTGGCAATGAGGTCTGCAACTCTGACAATCCAAAAGCCAGTGTTATGAAGGTTCGGTCAACTTGGTCACTGAGTCATAGTCCAGGGTCGGGTCAATGGTCGCTGCCAGAGAGAGAGAAAAGAAACACTCAGCGTGCACTCTAACCTAGATCAGAATGGTTACCAATTTATCTAATCAGGAAACCTCCCACTGTACCTCAAATTCTCCTCCAAACCTGAAAGAAGAATTAGTCGGGATCACCCGAGGAGTAAACCAACTCATCAGTGGGAATCGGGATCCAACTATCATCGCATGATAACCTGACGGAATTCACTCAAGTCACCACACTCCAGAAGGTATGCGCATGCTTGGCAAGTTTCAGTTCTTTTGAAACTCCCGATGTGATTTCTGCCCCATGCTCTTATGACCTTGGCGAAGGTCAACAAATCATAAGTCACATGTCAAGTTCTACCCGTCATTATCCAGGTTAATTTGAATCCACCCGTACAAGCCCTTGACGAAGGTCAACAAGGCTGTACGACTGTCCCAAACCAACGCATCTATCTATGCAGCAGAAAGGTAACAAGCAGCTACCATACACTATGCCTTGACGAAGGTCAACAAACATAGCATGAATACTACGTGCTACCCGTCTGAAACGACGGAGGGCTACGAATGGTTTCTGGCGAAAACCTTTAACGTAATGAACTTGATATCGTTGAAGGAACGGATAGCTTTTAAAAAAATATAGTGACGAAAACCTTTACTAAAGAGGTCACTCCCGGTAAAGGGATCTCGGCTCTTTCCCCGTAGAATGGGGTGCAGGATATTCCAAATGAATACCACGATGCAAAGCAAAAGTGATCGGCTATAGTGAAGTTAATGCCCTGACGCAAACTTTTTGTCCAAGGGGTCACTCCCGGTGAAGGGATCTCGGCCCTTGCCTCGTCGACTGAGGAGCAGGATATTCCAATGAATACCACGATGCAAAACAAAAGTAAACGTCCTTGCAATAACAGCTTTTTGAAAAGTGTTCCAACAACATCAGATTAGGTTTGTTTTTAACTTGCATTGATCCGAATCAATGCAGTCCCATCAATTGATCACACCACAAAGAACGAAAATATACTGACGTACGTATATGCCATCCGCATTCGCCACTGGGTCCCGTCATTACCCGTTAGGTTAGCTAACTAACGGCAGAGCGGGGACTGGACTAGCGCGGATGAAAAACATATACAACATCTACTAATATATATACCAATATATAGTATTTCGCTCAAGGCGTGAATAAAATGCAACATCACAGAAATGTACAGCATCACAGAACAATACAGATATCTGGGATCCCCGGGTTTCACAGAGCCACTACTGAAACCCGACGTTCCCCTGGTCGTGTGGATAGCCTGTGCAATGAAATCCTAGACCCCTACGGGCGCGGCAAGTCACCCGCCAAAACCTGAAGCGAGGCAGCCCCCTTCAGCGCCGTGAATGGACCACCCAGCACTTCACGGAATCCGGCAACTTGGGCACCTCTCCTGGGTCAACCTGTACCCCCTACGAGTGCGGCGAATAGCCCGCCAATTCCAGACTGAAGCCCCCTCCGTCCCAATGCCATGAGATGCGGGCTCGTTGCCCTCCAGAACCCGGCTATCCGTGCACCCCTCCGCGGGGCAATCCTAGTACAGAATATACATACACCGGGTACATCGACCGCAACCAGGTCGTGCCCCAAAAGAATAATACAAACAGGCAGTGACGGCAGTCCACATGTCGGACGCTCGCCCCGCAAAAACAAATGTACATAATACAACAAAACTATACTAGCATTGCATCCAGGCTATCCCCCACGACCGATCCGCAACATCACAGCAAAAACAAAACATCAACGTGAAGGTCACGTTCGCAAATCCGTCTAACCGGGCTATAGCAGTTAGACCGGATTTACCGATCGAGTGACATTCACGGTCGCAGATATAATGTAAATACTGTGAAAAATGTGTTTTAAAATATCCGATCGATCAAACAATTAACAAGTGGGCCCCCAACCAATACTGTAGCAGTCACAGAAAACCTGGGCCCAAATTTAATATCCCAAAAGCCCTATTTTAATGTAAAAACCTCACTGGAAAATTATGGTCCAGAGAACAAACAGAACCGCGGCGGAAGAGCGGCGCCAAGGCGGCTTACGCCGCGCTTCCGCGGCGGATCTACAGTAACAAATGGCCAAATTTTCCCAGATGTCTTATAACTTCCTGTACATCATTCTGCAATCACCTGAAAAATTTTTCGAGCCCGGAAAAAATCGACAGAAAACTGATGTACACTAAAATACGGTTTTTGAGATTTTGGTCGATCGGAGACGCAAACACATCAAACGAAGCTAGGTAAGGTTAATGGCGTGGCTCTGATACCATGTTTCGCCACGGCAGCGCCCCGGCCGTCTTACTCGAGGCCAAATAGCGGAATAAAAAATTTTCCTTACTCGGAAACCGGCGCTACCGCGAACAAAGAAAACCCGGATCGTTTACCATTAACCTACGCTAGCTAACTAGAGATGGGGTGAGAAGTATACCGAGTGATCCGAGTCCTCCGGTCTTCTCGTCATCGTCCCGATCTCCCGCGGAAAGTGTAGTCTCCATATCGTCGCCTCCTCGCCGGAAAGGGCACCACATCGCCTTCGTCTTTTACGGGCTCCCGCCTCAATACCGAGGCAACTCGGGCATGAAGCCGGCAACTCGACATGCCCAAGATTAGCTGTAGAATGTGTAGTGTAGAATACGCTTTGTCTCAATGGGGTTTTTGTTGCCATGATGGAGGAATCAAGGTGATATGAACTTGGGGATTTTTGAGGCAATGAAAAATGATATGAAACAATAATTTTCCCACACCCTCACCAAAAATGAAATGATCCATCCTCCTCCAAAACAAGTGGCCGGCCAATCTCATATGGAAAATGGTGAAGGGAAAAATCTAATACAAGGGAGGTGATGGTAGGAACAAAGAAAAGGTGACCACATCCAAGGTCAACAAAACATCAACCATACTCACATCCAATCAAACCCATACCTATTTCAAATCACATTTAAATCAAGTCAATGTGCAAGATATGAAAGCCATCATAATCAACACAATTGCATAAAACCCCTCCACAAAGTGTAATTTGCAAAACTGCAAATTACCCCCTCCATCAGAAAAGTCCGGCCGGGAAAGAACAAAGGAAAACCGGCCGGAACGGAATGCAAACTGGCAACTCCAGAAAACTGGTCCCGTAATAAATTACAGGAAAACCCCGACACTGTGCATACACACCCGCATCTGTATTCCGACCGGATACAAATGCAATGAGACAAAATCTACACTGTACTAAACTAGGACCGGCTTAAACCAAAGCCGGCTAGTAAATCTGTTCGATCCTGATCCGTGCAATACCGCACGTATCTGATCGAACCCTGCCATATAACTATACGGCCACTAGTACAAAGCTGTCCGATCCTGATCCGTGCAATACCGCATGTATCTGATCGGACCCTGCCATATCTCCATACGGCCTCTACAGCGTTTCGCCCGAAAGCTGAGTAACTGAAAGTGTGGTGGACTCTAAAGACTCGTCAATACTATGGCTGTGGATTTAACCACTGGCACGTCAGAGGTATAAGCCAATACGTGACGGGCCACCAGCTATTGACCAAAAGGGACGTCGATGAGGAAGCTCACCCCGACACCCAACTGAGCCTGTCAGTGACAATATCCGTGCAGTCCGGTCCGTTCGTCTATGAGTATCGCATGGCAGGCCTAGGGGGTTGGTAAAAGTCAGACCCCCAAAAGCGGTACAAGTCGTGTCGGAGCGTAGCCCAGAACGTCCTGAGATACTACTGGAATACCTACCAGTAAATCTCCTGCCTCGGCCGAGGGCTTTGCGTAATGGCTCTCCTAGACACAGCGCGACCTCACCCCCAATACCGGGAGAGACGAACCCCTGCAGATCCGCTCACTGCCTCCATGTGGCTCGGGACTGTACCCAACTAAAACCTGTTTGCACGACTCCTTTGAGCCGTGGTAGGGTAGTAATCAAAGCACAGTGGGAACTCACACGAGACAAATGACGATCTCAGGTCGATGAACTAACCTGTACACATGTCACCTGGGAACTGCTATCTGACGTCTGGTATAAGACCAACTAGCAGGTTCCCGGCGAGTCCTGTCCGGTGTACTCATAACCCAATGAGCACCTGTATACATCTTAGGTGAACCAACTGACACCAGTGGCTTGTGAGACCGGCCACCGCCCCTCGTCGGGGTCTCGACTGTATACACTAGTCTACTAATGGAGTATCGACACCCTGTCTCGAAACTCCTACGACTAGGGACCTTTTAAGGATATGCTTGTAGACCCCCAGCTCCCACTTATATGATCGCCCTCATACTGCTGGTGGTCAAGCAAGAATCCTAGGGGCTCTATCAACGTGCAATAGCGACATGTCAGGTCACCTAAAGCAGTACACGATGATAAAGGTAAACCAGATAGCATACTATCATCTCGAGTAAGACTGTCCTACCTGGATAGGTCCTCCCTCAATCATTACAATCACGTACCTGTGACCTAATAATTGACTCTGAGGGCACTATCTCCAACATAAACCCACTGCCAGCGTGGTAGTCGAGTCTCTAGAGTCCCATACAGAGAGTTTCCTACTCCAGGCGAAACGATATAGAGGTCGCATAGTTTTGCGACAAAGGGTTCGGACGCATACGTGCGTTTACGCGCGTACGACTTTCGGACAGTTTTTACCAGTCGGCTTTGGTTTAAGCCAGTTACTGGTATCCGGTTATTGGATTTATACAGTCTAAAGTTTTTCCGTATTTTTTCGGATCGGAGGGGCGTTCTCGTAATTACTCGAGAAGCTTCTAGAAGATGGTGACTAAGGAGGGTTATGTGTCATTTGCATTAAATGAGTTTAGTGAGTCATGAGGGTGATTCATGCATATCATTAATGCATGATAAATGCTTAGTGAGTCATGACAATGAATCACCATTAGATATTTGTGAAGCATGCTTATTCATTATGTATTATTCTTTTTCTCATAAATAAGAATGCTTCATATTTATTATGATACATTACTATTCTCATCATAATTCATTCTCACATTCTCTCTCCTCAAGCTCTCCCTCTTCAAAAGACTAATCCTCCCCTCTCATGAGTTGAGTACAAGGGTTAGTAAGACTAATTAATCCATAACCATCTCTATATTACACCTAGCTTCTTTGATTAGCAATCCAAGAAGGTTAGTTGCCTCAAGTTTAGAGGTTTAGCTTGGAGTTTTGCTCTCGGGTGGATCGTCTACTACCTAGAGAAGGCCGAGGAGGACAAGGAGATCGTAAAGACGAAGGAGTTGGTTCATTAGGTATAATCCCTAAACACAGTAGTTTAGAAACACTTTGTGTTTGGTTATTTATAGTTTAGCTTCGATTCAAGCGGTTAGTCGATGTTCGTTCACTAAACAAGTTCGTTTTTGAAAATTCCGCCTCCCCACAAGTATTGGGGTGTAGTACATCGACTTACAGTGGTATCAGAGCCTCGCTAAACAATAAATAACTTAATCGCAAATTTGTACGAATTTCGAACGGAAAAACGAAGCTGGAAAACCCTAAATCTGTCAAGTTTCTGTCGAGTTTAAAATGAAGTCCAAAATTTTTTCAGGTAAGTTCAGAGAGCTTGAAAAGACACCAGAAGAACACCCAAGAAATTTGAGCTCCTGAATCGGCAACATGGCCGCGGAACCGCGGCGGATCGGCACCGATCCGCCGCTCTTCCGCCGCCGAGTTGCCGAGTCAGGAACTCAAATTTCCTGTGCTGCTTCTCTGTGTAATTTGGGATTTTCTGGGATATTTAATATTTGCTCAGGTTTCAGTTTTACAGAGCAGTTTTTGGAGCAATATTAAAGATGTTTAATCGATCGAAATTGTACAGTATTTGCATATTGGATTATATCTGTGATTGTTTAATGTGTTCGTAAACCTCCCCTAACTGCTAGTATGTCGGTTGGCAGGGGGTTGCACATTTCTGTAATGGTTATATCTGTTTGTGCATATAAACTGTATTGGACTGTTGTGGTGTATAGCCGGGGTTTGCAATGGGTTATTGTTTAATTCATTTGTTGTAAATGTAATTTGTTGTAATATTATTTTGCGGGGCACATCCAGGTTGCGGTTGTAGCCACCGTTGTATTATTTCATTTTACTGTTTCTGCTCCTAGGACTGACCCAAGGTGGGGTGCACAAACTGCCGGGCGGGTAGTTTGTCGTACCCGTAGGGGTCGAGGGTGGGGTAAAGGCTATTCATCACAACTGTGTAATCTGTCTTTTCTTGCAGGCTCAAAAGAAATACAGATTGCTTGCAAATCCAATATTGTTTATCTGTGTTCTGGAATGTATATCATTGCGTCAGACGAATGTAAAATATCTATATATATGATAGCTATTTAGACGTCACTTATGTTTTACACCCGCGCTAGCCCAGCCCCCGCTCTGTCGTTAGTTAAGTAACCTAACAGG
Organism: Agapanthus africanus; assembly: GCA_030015575.1. Lineage (NCBI taxonomy): Eukaryota > Viridiplantae > Streptophyta > Magnoliopsida > Asparagales > Amaryllidaceae > Agapanthus > Agapanthus africanus. The sequence goes on along the minus strand of CM057346.1, from coordinate 229,199,735 downwards.
TGATGACGGGACCCCGTGGCGAATGCGGATGGCATAAGAGAACGTTGTATTTTCGTTGTTTTCTGCAATGATAGGTTAATGATGGGACGCATTATCTATAATGCAAAGAAAATAAACCAAGTTTAAATCGTTGGAACAATTTAAAAGAAACCACTCGGTTAATTTTAAAAACAGATATTTTTAAATACGGAGCTTTAACCACTCCTTTTAAAAGCTATCAGGTTCCTTCGGTTATATCAAGTTCACTACGTTCACGGTTTCGCCAAAACCATTCGTAGCCCTCCGTCATTTCATCTGGGTATTCAGTAGTATTCAAGCTATGTATTTTGACCTAACGCCAAGGCATAGTGTTTGGTAGCTACTGGGTATTCAGTTGTTGCATAGGTAGATGAGTTAGTTTGGGACAGTCGTATTATCATTTTGGCCGAACGTCAAGGATAAATACGGATGGGTTCATATTGACAAGATAATGATGGGTAGAACTTGACATGTGACTTATGACATTTTGACCTAACGCCAAGGTCATAAAAGCATGGGGCAAAAATATATATCGGGAATTTCTAAAGAAACTGAAATTTGCAAAGAGATGCATACCATTTGGAGTTTGATGAATGTTGATAGGATTCCTTCAACATTATCATACGATGATATTTGGATCCCGATCCTACTGTGAGTATATGCTACTTATCAGGATATTCGTCACTTAACGATCAATGCTATAAACCTAGTAGGTGTCCAGAAAAGTGTCAGCGGGGTTACGCCCCCAGAGAAAAGAGGTTATTTAATTAAGGAACTTCGCGAAAGCGTTGGAAAACCTCCCTCAAAGTATCGACACTGGCCTGGCTGAACGGTTAAGCAAGTATTGTACGGTGAGAATAGTCCTGGCTAATTCTTCTTTTATGGTTTGAGGAAGGATTCGAGAAACAGTGGGAGCCATCCAGTTTAGATAAACTAAAAACCACTCTAAACTTGCAAGAGCATCATGCTAAAGAGTTTTCTTCTCTCTCTCCTAATTGCAGCGACCCTGAAAATGACTGGACTTAAGTTACTTTTAGAGAAAAATATACTGACAGGGCCAAACTATAAAGATTGGCTGCGGAATGTCAAAATGGCTTTGACCTATGACAAATTGGGGTACATCCTCACCGCTACGGCACCTGCTGTCCCTGGTCCCAAATCCAGCAATGCGGATAAGGAAATCCGCAAAACCTGGGATTTAGATAGCGCGAAAGCCAAGTGCATCGTGCTTGCCTCAATGAACAATGAACATCAGAGGAGGCACGAGGATATGTCCCTAGATGGCATATTTCTCCATACAAAGGAACTTTATGGAGAGCAATCTCGTATAGCAAGATACGAGACCTCTAAGAACTTGTTTCGAGCGAGGTTGGCTGTCGGGTCATCGGTAGGTGAACATGTCCTAAAGATGATCGGTTATATTGAAGAGCTCGCAGACCTTGGGACGACTTTGGATAATGAGCTCTATACAGACCTCATTCTCCAGTCCCTTCCTCCCACCTACGCCCAGTTTATCCTCAACTTCAACCTTCAACGAAAAGAAGTTGAACTTGCGGAACTCCTGAACATGTTAAGGAGTGCAGAGGGCACCTTGCAGAAAGTAAGGGAAACACCCGCTATGTTTGTTGGCGGTGCATCTTCTTCCGGGTCCAAGGCTAGGGCCAAAGGAAGGAAGAAGAAGGCCGCACCCAAACCTAGAGGAGGTGTTAGTAAGGTGGGAGGGAAGGGAAAGAAAAAGTTTGCAGTACCGGTAGTTGGCCAGGATGAGTGCTTCCATTGTCACAGGAAAGGGCACTGGAAGAAGGATTGCAAGGCATGGAACGCCAAGAACCAGGAACCGAAGCAAGCTGTGGCTTCGACTTCAGGTGTGTTTGTAATTGAGAATTGTCTGTCGATCAACTCTACTTCCGGGGTATTGGATACCGGATCAGGATCTCATATTTGCAATTCATTGCAGGCACTGAGAAACCGTAGAGTGCTGAAGGAAGGTGATATGACCCTAAAGGTTGCTAACGGAGCTAGCGTGGGAGCTGCGTCCGTCGGGGATTATCACCGAGGATTGACGAGTGGACATATTTTGGTTTTGCATAACTGTTATTTTGTACCAAGCTTAACGTGTAATATCATATCAGTTTCCTTGTTATCAAATAAAGGTTATGATTTCACGTTTGTAAGAGATGTTGTTAACATCCACCTTAATCATGGTTTGATTGGGTCCGGTACTCTAAATAATGGCATATATGTTTTAAACCAACTCCAAATTTTCAATGTCCAGAACACACTAAAAAGAAAGTCTCCAGATTTAAATAAAGCTTTCTTATGGCATTGTAGACTGGGTCACATCAATGAGAGAAGGTTGACTAAGTTGCATAGAGAAGGATATTTGGACTCGTTCGAATATCAAACTTATGACACTTGTCAATCCTGTCTCAAAGGAAAGATGACAAAGACTCCATTTACTGGACAAGGAGTAAGAGCGAGCGAGCTCTTAGGACTCATACACAGCGATGTATGCGGTCCAATGTCTACACATGCAAGAGGTGGTTTTTCCTATTTCATTACTTTCACGGATGATTACTCAAGATACGGATTCATTTATCTGATGAAACATAAATCCGAGGCTTTTGAGAAATTCCGAGAGTATAAGAATGAAGTAGAAAACCAAACCGGCAAAAGTATTAAGACACTGAGATCTGATCGAGGTGGAGAATACTTAAGTGCCGAGTTCCTAGGTTACCTAAAAGAGAAAGGAATTCTCTCTCAGCTTACTCCTCCATACACTCCACAGCATAACGGTGTATCGGAGAGACGGAATCGAACCCTATTGGATATGGTACGATCCATGATGAGTAATGCTGAGTTACCGCGATCTTTCTGGGGTTATGCGCTAGAATCAGCGGCATATCTTTTGAACATGGTTCCTACCAAGACTGTGCCTACCACTCCATATCAGATGTGGAGCGGGAAGAAACCCCATCTACAGTATATAAAGATTTGGGGATGTCCAGCTTTTGTTAAAAAGCAGCATGTGGACAAGCTCGAGGCACGATCGGTAAAGTGTAGTTTTGTGGGATATCCAAAGCACTCCAGGGGATATCTATTCTATTACGCAGAGGAACAAAAGGTATTTGTTTCTCGTAATGCCCATTTTCTAGAACATCAGTTTTTAGAAAAGGAATCAAGTGGGAGCGAAATAGAACTGGAAGAAATTCCAGAACCACAAACTAATACTGAAAGTTTGGTAGAACCGGTAGTTCAAGAAGAACAGGACATTCCCGCACCCCTCCGCAGGAGTAGTAGGCCGTCTCATCCGCCTGAGAGATACTACGGTTTTCTCATAGATGGGGATAGAGAGGATTGCATCATAGATGATGATGAACCTACTGACTTCCAGCAGGCCATCCAGAGCGGCGACTCAGTACGATGGCTAGATGCAATGCGGACCGAAATGGAGTCCATGTACACCAACAAAGTATGGACTTTGGACTTTGCTCCAGATGGGGTAAAACCCATAGGATGCAAATGGATCTTCAAGAAAAAGATTGGTGTAGATGGACAGGTGGAAACCTATAAGGCTAGACTTGTTGCAAAGGGTTTTCGTCAAAGACCTGGTTTGGACTATGACGAAACTTTTTCTTCAGTGGCTATGCTCAAATCCATTCGGGTCCTTCTTGCTATTGCTGCCTTCCATGATTATGAAATCTGGCAGATGGACGTAAAGACGGCTTTTCTGAATGGAAATTTAGAAGAGAGCGTCTATATGGATCAGCCAGAGGGTTTCAATCAGAGTGCGAGCAGCGGGAAAGTATGCAAGTTGCTTAAGTCCATTTATGGACTAAAACAGGCATCGCGGAGTTGGAACATCTGTTTTGATGAGACAGTCAAAGAATATGACTTTATCAAAAATCCAGATGAACCGTGTATATATAGTAAAGTTGTAGCCAGAAGTGTCGTATTCCTCGTCTTGTACGTGGATGACATTCTATTGATAGGAAATGATATTCCTATGCTACAATCTGTCAAAGGATTCTTGTTACACAGGTTCTCCATGAAAGACCTGGGTGATGCCTCGTACATTCTGGGGATCCGGATCTATCGTGATAGATCCAAGAGGATGTTGGGACTTTCGCAGTCCAGGTATATCGACACTGTACTGAAAAGATTCAGTATGGAAGATTCTAAGCGCGGTAATCTACCGGCTTGTCATGGAATCACCCTCTCCAAAGAGATGTCCCCCAAGACTGATTTGGAAAGGGAACGCATGTCTATTATACCCTACGCTTCTGCGGTAGGCTCTATAATGTATGCGATGTTGTGTACCAGACCAGATGTAGCTTACGCACTGAGCGTGGTAAGCCGGTATCAGTCAGACCCAGGGGAGAAACACTGGATAGCAGTAAAGAACATTCTCAAGTACCTGAGGAGGACTAAGGAGATGTTCTTGGTTTACGGTGGAAAAGACCTCAGGTTGGAGGCCTTTGCTGATTCCGGCTTCCAGAGTGATAAGGACGATTCCAAGTCCATGTCGAGTTATGTCTTTACCCTCAATGGAGGGGCGGTGTGCTGGAAGAGCTCCAAGCAGGACACCGTTGCTGACTCGACGATGGAAGCGGAGTATATAGCTGCTTGCGATGCCGCAAAAGAAGCAGTCTGGATGAAGAAGTTCCTAACAGAACTTCAAGTGGTTCCTACCATAGTTGATCCAATACCTCTGTATTGCGACAACAACGGAGCTATAGCTTTAGCGAAGGAACCAAGGTCCCATCAGAAGTCCAGACACATCTTGAGGCGGTATCACCTGATCAGGGAGATCATTGATCGTCAGGAGATCGAGGTTCGGAGAGTTGCTTCTGAAGAGAACATTGCTGATCCATTCACGAAGGCCCTACCTCAGATTCAGTTCGAGAGGCTACTCGAGATCATCGGTCTACGATATGCCAGTACATGGCCCTAGTGCAAGTGGGAGATTGTTAGTGTTTATGCCCTAGAAGGCCATTACTGTATCATACTAGTTTGTATATTACTTAATGGAAGCTTGGGATATTCACATGTATATAACAGTCTTGCTAAACATGGTAGTATGCTACTTGGTTTTTCTATCTTAATATGTGAGTGTACGTATTGATAGAGCTCTTAGGATCTTGCTTGTCTACCAGCGTTGTGATGGCAGTCACACTAGTGGGGGCTGGGTAGTCTACAAGCACATCCTTATTCAGGTCCCTGGTCGTTGGATTATCGAGACAGAGCATCGATACTCCGGAGTAGACTAGTGTGTACGCTTCTCATCCCAGTTGGGGAGATGGTCTGTCCCACAGCCGTCAGTACGTCGTACTGGAGATAGTATGCAGGTGCTCGTTAGGTTACGGGTATACCGGACAGGACTCACAGGGAACTGTTGGTTGGTTTGATACCAGTCGTCAGTGAACAGTTCCCAGGTGACATGAGTACAGCATAGTCCGCAGACTTGACACTGCTGCTTCGCCTCGAGTGTGTCCCACTGTTCTTAGATTGCTACCCTACCACGGCTCAAATGAGTCGTGCAAACAGGTAGCAGTTGGGTGCAGTCCCGAGCACTTGGATACAGTAGCGGTTAAACAGGATTCGTCCCTCCCGGTATTGGGAGTAGATATCGTGCTGTGTCAGAGAGCTATTACGCAAAGTCCCTGGCCAGGGCAAGCGAGATTTGCTGGTAGGTTCCAGTAGTTTCTCAGGGTGTAATGGGCTTCCCTCCGACACGACTTATACCGCTATTAGGGGACTGACGCTTGCCGCCCCCCTAGGCCCGATATGCGATAGTCTTGGACGAACGGACCGGACTGTATGGAGATTGTCACATCAGACTCAGTAGGAGTTCGGATGGGTTTCCTCATCAGCCTTCTTATCGACAACTACCTGGGGACCGTTACGTACAGCTAGTGCCGCTTGCGGTCTGTGGTTAAACCCACTGCCAGCGTGGTAGTCGAGTCTCTAGAGTCCCACACAGAGAGTTTCCTACTCCAGGCGAAACGATATAGAGGTCGCATAGTTTTGCGACAAAGGGTTCGGACGCATACGTGCGTTTACGCGCGTACGACTTTCGGACAGTTTTTACCAGTCGGCTTTAGTTTAAGCCAGTTACTGGTATCCGGTTATTGGATTTATACAGTCTAAAGTTTTTCCGTATTTTTTCGGATCGGAGGGGCGTTCTCGTAATTACTCGAGAAGCTTCTAGAAGATGGTGACTAAGGAGGGTTATGTGTCATTTGCATTAAATGAGTTTAGTGAGTCATGAGGGTGATTCATGCATATCATTAATGCATGATAAATGCTTAGTGAGTCATGACAATGAATCACCATTAGATATTTGTGAAGCATGCTTATTCATTATGTATTATTCTTTTTCTCATAAATAAGAATGCTTCATATTTATTATGATACATTACTATTCTCATCATAATTCATTCTCACATTCTCTCTCCTCAAGCTCTCCCTCTTCAAAAGACTAATCCTCCCCTCTCATGAGTTGAGTACAAGGGTTAGTAAGACTAATTAATCCATAACCATCTCTATATTACACCTAGCTTCTTTGATTAGCAATCCAAGAAGGTTAGTTGCCTCAAGTTTAGAGGTTTAGCTTGGAGTTTTGCTCTCGGGTGGATCGTCTACTACCTAGAGAAGGCCGAGGAGGACAAGGAGATCGTAAAGACGAAGGAGTTGGTTCATTAGGTATAATCCCTAAACACAGTAGTTTAGAAACACTTTGTGTTTGGTTATTTATAGTTTAGCTTCGATTCAAGCGGTTAGTCGATGTTCGTTCACTAAACAAGTTCGTTTTTGAAAATTCCGCCTCCCCACAAGTATTGGGGTGTAGCATATCGACTTACAAAACAAACCAACTAGCATACTACTATTTTGAGCAAGATTGTCAATACAAGGTGAAGATCCCAAGCTTCCATTAAGTAATATACATACTAGTATGATACAGTAATGGCCTCTAGGGCATATACACTAACAATCTCCCACTTGCACAAGGCCATGTACTGGCGTATCGAAGACCTATCATCTCGATCAGCCGCTCGAATTGAGTCTGGGGTAAGGCTTTCGTGAATGGATCAGCAGTGTTATCTTCCATAGCAACTCTCCGAACTTCGATCTCCTGGCGACCCACGATCTCCCTGATCAGGTGATACCGCCTCAAGATGTGTCTGGACTTCTGATAGGACCTGGGTTCCTTCGCTAAAGCTATAGCTCCGTTGTTGTCACAATACAGCGGTATTGGATCAACAATGGTAGGAACCACTTGAAGCTCCGTGAGGAGCTTCTTCATCCAGACAGCCTCTTTTGCGGAATCTGCAGCAGCGATATATTCCGCTTCCATCGTCGAGTCAGCAACGGTTTCCCGTTTGGAACTCTTCCAACACACCGCCCCTCCATAGAGGGTAAAGACATAACCCGACATGGACTTGGAATCATCCTTGTCACTCTGGAAGCTGGAGTCAGCAAAGGCCTCGATCTGGAGGTCTTTTCCACCATACACCAAGAACATCTCCTTAGTCCTTCTCAGGTACTTGAGAATGTTCTTCACCGCTATCCAGTGTTTCTCCCGAGGGTTTGACTGATACCGACTTACTACACTCAGTGCATAAGCTACATTCGGTCTGGTACACAACATTGCATACATTATAGAGCCTACCGCAGAAGCGTAGGGTATAATAGACATGCGATCCCTTTCCAAATCAGTCTTGGAAGACATCTCTTTGGTGAGGGTGATCCCGTGACAAGCCGGTAGATTACAGCGCTTGGAATCTTCCATACTGAATCTTTTCAGTATGGTGTCGATGTACCTGGACTGTGAGAGTCCTAATATCCTCTTGGATCTGTCACGATAGATCCGGATCCCCAGAATGTAAGAGGCATCACCCAGGTCTTTCATAGAGAACCTGTGTGACAAGAACCCTTTGACAGATTGCAGCATAGGAACGTCATTTCCTATCAAGAGAATGTCATCCACGTATAAAACGAGGAACACGACAGTTCTTGCTACAAATCTACTATAGATGCATGGTTCATCTGGATTTTTGATAAAGCCAAATTCTTTGACCGTCTCATTAAAACAGATGTTCCAACTCTGCGATGCCTGCTTTAGTCCATAGATAGACTTAAGCAACTTGCACACCTTTCCGCTGCTCCCACTCTGAATGAAACCCTCTGGCTGGTCCATATAGACACACTCCTCTAAATTTCCATTTAGAAAAGCGATCTTTACGTCCATCTGCCAAATCTCATAATCGTGGAAAGCAGCAATGGCAAGAAGGATCCGAATGGATTTCAGCATAGCCACTGGAGAAACGGTTTCGTCATAGTCCAAGCCAGGTCTTTGACGGAAACCCTTTGCAACAAGTCTAGCTTTATCGGTCTCAACCTGTCCATCTACACCAATCTTCCTTTTGAAGATCCACTTGCATCCTACGGGTTTTACCCCATCTGGAGCAATGTCCAACGTCCATACTTTGTTGGTGTACATGGACTCCATTTCGGTCCGCATTGCATCCATCCATTTTACTGAGTCAACGCTCTGAATGGCCTGCTGGAAGCTACTCGGCTCATCATAATCAATGATGCAATCCTCTCTATCCCCGTCTATGAGAAAACCGTAGTATCTCTCGGGCGGATGAGACTGCCTACTACTCCTGCGGAGCGGCGTAGGAATGTCATGATCTTTCGAACCCTCTGGTTCTACTAAGCTTTCAGTAATAGCTCGTGGTTCTGGAATTTCTTCCAGTTCTATTGCGCTCCCACTTATCTGATTTTCCAAAAACTCAGTTTCCAAAAAGTGGGCATGTCAAGAAACAAAAATCTTTTGTTCCTCTTCGCAATAGAAGAAATATCCCTTGGAGTTCTTTGGATATCCCACAAACTTGCACTGTACTGAGTGTGCCTCGAGTTTGTCCGCATGCTGCTTTTTGACAAAAGCTGGACATCTCCATGTCTTAATGTGATTAAGATAGGGTCTCTTCCCACACCACATCTGATATGGTGTAGTAGGCACAGTCTTAGTTGGAACTCGGTTCAAAAGGTATGCAGCTGATTCTAGTGCATATCCCCAGAATGATCGCGGTAATTCAGCGTTACTCATCATGGACCGTACCATATCCAATAGGATTCGGTTCCGTCTCTCCGATACACCGTTATGTTGCGGAGTGTATGGAGGAGTAAGCTAAGAGAGAATTCCATTCTTTTTTAAGTAATCCAGGAACTCGGCACTCAAGTATTCACCACCTCGATCAGATCTTAGTGTCTTGATACTTTTGCCTGTTTGGTTTTCTACTTCATTCTAATATTCCTGGAATTTTCCAAAGGCTTCGGATTTATGTTTCATTAAGAAGACATAACCGTACCTTGAAAAATCATCCGTAAAAGTAATGAAGTAAGAATAACCGCTTCGTGCATGCGTAGACATTGGACCGCACACGTCGCTGTGTACGAGTCCCAAGAGCTCGCTCGCTCTTACTCCGTGTCCAGTGAACGGAGTCTTTGTCATCTTTCCTTTGAGACAGGATTGAAAAGTGGCATACGATTGATATTCGAACGGATCCAAATATCCTTCTGTATGTAACTTCGTCAACCTTCTCTCATTGATGTGACCCAGTCTACAATGCCATAAGAAAGTCTGATTTATTTCCGGAGACTTTCTTTTGTGTGTATTCTGGATATTGAAAATCTGTGGTTGGTTTAATACGTATATACCATTGCTCAATGTACCTGACCCAATCATAACTTGATTAAGGTGAATGTTTACAACATTACTTACAAACGCAAATTCATAACCTTCTTTAGAAATCAAAGATACAGAAATGATATTACAAGTTGGGCTGGGTAAAAAAAAACAATTACGTAAAACCAAAACATGTCCATCTGACATTCCCAGGTGATAGTCCCCCACGGCCTCAGCATCCATGCTAGCTCCGTTTGCAACTTTGAGGGTCATGTCACCTGCTTTCAAAAATCTAAGCTTTCTCAACGCCTGCAAAGAATTACAGATATGAGATCCTGATCCGGTATCCAATACCCAGGACGTAGAGTTTATTGATAGGCAGTTTTCAATAACATACACACCTGAAGCTGAAGCCGCAACTTGCTTCAGATCCTGTGTTCTGGCCTTCCAAGCCCTGCAATCTTTCTTCCAGTGCCCACTCTTATGACAGTAAAAGCACTCTTCCTTCCCCACAAGTTTCCCCGCTATCTTTGTTGCTTTTGCCTTTCACTTCGTATCCACTTTACTAACACCGCCCCTTGGTTTGGCGGGGGTTTTCTTCTTCTTTCCTTTGGCTTTCGCCTTGGACCTAGAAGAGGAAGATCCTCCTACAAACAAAGTGGATGTTTCCCTACCTTTCTGTAAGGTGCCCTCTACACTCCTCAGCATGTTGAGGAGTTCTGAAAGTTCAACTTCCTTTTCTTGCAAGTTGAAGTTCAGGATAAACTGGGCGTAAGTAGAAGGAAGGGACTGAAGAATCAAGTCCGTATAGAGCTCATTCTCCAATGTGGTCCCAAGGTCCGCGAGATCCTCTATGAAGCCAATCATCTTAAGCACGTGTTCCGCTACCGATGATCCGACGGCCAACCTTGCCGAAAACATCTTTTTCGACACTTTGTATCTGGCGATACGAGACTGCTCTCCATACAGTTCTTTTGTATGGAGAAATATGGATTCGAGGTCCATATTCTCGTGCCTCCTCTGATGTTCATTGTCCATAGAGGCAAGCACGAGGCACTTGGCCATCGCGCAATCGATTTCCCAGGTCTTACGGATTTCCCTATCCGCGACGCAGGTTTTGGGACCTGGGACAGGGGGAGCTTTGGTGGTAAGAAGATACCCCAACTTGTCATAAGTGATTGCCATTTTGACATTCCTGAGCCAATCTTTGTAGTTTGGCCCTGTCAGTATGTTTTTATCTAGTAGTAACTTAAGTCCGGTCATGATGTTTGGTCGCTGCAATTAGGAGAGAGAGAAGAAACACTCAGCATGATGCTCTTGCAAGTTTAGAGTGGTTTTTAATTTGTCTAAACAGGATGGCTCCCACTGTTTCTCGAATCCCTCCTCAAACCATAAAGGAAGAATTAGTCAGGATCAATCTCACCGTACAATACTTGCTTAACCGTTCAGCCAGGCTAGTGTCGGTACTTCGAGGTAGGTTTTCCAACGCTTTCGCGAAGTTCCTTAATTTAAGAACCTCTTTTCCCTGGGGGCGTAGCCCCGCTAACACCTTTCTAGACACCTACTAGGTTTATAGCATTGATCGTTAAGTGAGAAAGTTCCGGAGGAGTAGCATATACTCACAGTAGGATCGGGATCCAAATATCATCGCGTGACAAAACTGAAGGAATCCTACCAGAATCATCACACTCCAAATGGTATGCAACACTAGCAAGTTTCAGTTCTTTTGAAACTCCCGATGTGGATTTTTGCCCCATGCTCTTATGACCTTGACTTTGGCCAAAATATCTTAAGTCACATGTCAAGTTCTACCCGTCATTCTCCAGGTTAATTTGAGCCTACCCGCACATACCCTTGACTTTGGCCAAAATGGTAGAACGACTACCCCAAACCAACACATCTATCTATGCCTCACATGAATACCCAATAGCTACCAATCACTATGCCTTGACTTTGGCCAACATACATGCTTGAATACTTATTGACCATTCATGTGAAACGACGGAGGGCTACGAATGGTTTTGGCGAAACCGTGAACGTAGTGAACTTGATATAATCGATGGAACGAGATAGCTTTCAAAAGGAGTGGTTCAATCTCCGCATTTAAAAGTTTGGTTTTGAAAAGAACCGAGTGGTTTTGTAAGTGTTCCAACGACTTTTACTTGGTTAATTTTTCTTGCATTAATTTTAATACGTCCCATCATTTAATCCTACCATTGCAGAAAACAACCAAAATATGACGTACGCTTATGCCATCCGCATTCGCCACGGGGCCCCGTCATTACCCGTTAGGTTACTTAACTAACGACAGAGCGGGGGCTGGACTAGCGCGGATGCAAAACATAAGCAACACCTAAATAGTTATCATATATAGATATATTGCAATGATAGCCATTTCAGATCACAGATGAACACATTGGATATACTAAGAATCCGCAATTCGTACGAGCCTGTAACGAAAAGCGGATTACACGGTTGCGGTGAATAACCAAACCCCACCCTAGACCCCTACGGGTGTGGCAAACTACCCGCCAAATATCCGAAGCGGACCAACCTCCCTCAACGACGTGAGTAGGCCACTTGGCACTTCGAGATACCCGGTAGTTTGTGCACCCCATCTTGGGTCTATCCTATGAGCAAAACAGTAAAAAGAAATTATACAATGACGGTTATAACCCCGACCCGGTTGTGCAGCTATACAAATAATATTACATCAATTTACAAATTTACATGAATTGAAAGAAAAGAAAACTCTCATCTCACAACCCCCGGCTATTCACCCGCGACAATCCAATGAATTCATATACACATACCATCAACATTACAGATCACAGATATGTATAACCCCCACTAATCGACATATAGCGATTAGCAGACGTTCAATACATATAACACATCACAGATAAAAACCCGTTAGCTTTAGTCTTTAGAAGTTCGATCAAAATACGGTTTTTTAAGCCCCAAAAACAAAATTTGCTTTCTGGAAAATCTGGGCTGAAAAAACATATTGTAAAAATCCCAAAACATCCCTCTGGACAAACTGCACGAAAAATCCCCCACGGCCGAGTCAACTCGGCCGCGGATCGGCGGCGGGAGCAAGCTCCGGCCGCGGATCCGCGGCGCGTTGATCGACTCAGTGGACCATTTTTCTGCAGATTCTTCTAAAAACTCTGAGCCGAATTTTAAGGTAATATTTAGTGGATTTTGAACAAGAAAAAAAATTCGGCAGAAAGTTGATTTTTCGGGGATTTTTCATGACTTTTTCTCCGATCGAATTTCTATTTACTATGCTAACATGTTAGATAGTGTTTAACTAGGCTCTGATACCACTGTAAGTCCACGTTACCTCTCCCGGTACTTACGGGCTTGCGGAAATGATAAAAAAGGATTTTTCAAGAGGTGGTAACATTGACTCAAAATACAGATCTTTGTTAAACAACTAACTAACAAACCTAACAAGAGTTTTACTTACTCGGTAAGGGGGTTATACCTTTCTTGAACTCCTGCGTCTTCAACTCTTTCAGGTGTATGGATCGGCTTCACCTCGTCGTCTCTTTGCGCCGAAGATGGATCCACCTGAAAGCTTCTACCTTTGGCTTCTTCTTCGAACTTAAAGAAACTAGAACACTAGGTTTGCTAAACCTTGTGAACTAGGATGAGTAGAGAAGTGATTTGGGTTTTCTTTTATCTCTAAGGCAATGTTTCTCAACTCATGAGAGGGTGTTGCCTTGAGCTAGAGAGAGAGAAAGAGGAAGAGCAAGAGGGAGAGCTCAAGCAAGAGAGAGAAAGGACATGAGAGAATCAGTAACTCTTTTGCCATCCAAGCTCTCATAATCCAAAAAAATCATAACAAAAATAGTAATCAAGTATTATGTGATGGTTCAAGTCAAAATGGCCATATCATTTCATGCACTCATTTTGCAAGAACAAACAAGTAAGCAAAAGTCTTTGCCATGTAATGATAGCCATTGTCATGATGATGGTCAACTAGTCCAACCTAGTCAACCGGTCAATAAAGTCAACAAGTCAACAAAGTCAACCCCTCAACAACCATGTCACTATAATACTTAATTAATATTATTGTTAATCATATTTCTTATTCTCATTAGGGTTTGGCAAAAAGTCAATAGTCAACAGTCAACAGTCAACAACCCCAATGAGAATCCTCTGCCTCTGTTTCTCTGTCAACTGTGCATACACACCCGCATCCGCGTTCCGAGGAACACGAATGCAAACGAGATAAAACCAATCCCAAAACGTACACTAGGATCTGGCTTAAACCAAAGCCCGCTAGTGTTAACTGTCCGGACACTAAACGTGCACAAGTGCACGGATGTGACCGAACCCTGTCGCAAAACCATGCGACCTGTCGCAAAACCATGCGACCTCTACTCTTTTGCCTAAAGGCGAATAGCTCTCTGTGTGGGACTCTAAAGACTCGACACTACGCTGGAAGTGGGTTTAACCACAGACCGCAAGCGGCACTAGCTGTGCGTAACGGCCCCCAGGTAGATGCCGATAAGAAGACGGACGAGGTGAAACCTATCTGAACTCCTACTGCGCCTGAATGTGGCAGTCTCTGTACAGTCCGGTCTGTTCGTCTGATACATCGCATGGCGGGCCTAGGGGCGGTAAACGTCAGTCCCCTAATAGCGGTACAAGTCGTGTCGGAGTGTAACCCAGAACACCCTGAGATAGCACTGGAAACCTACCAGTATATCTCGTTTGCCCTGGCCAGGGACTACTCGTGTAATGGCTCTCCTAGACACAGCGCGATGTCAACCCCCAATACCGGGAGAAATGAATCCTGTCTAACCATCACTGCCTCCAAGTCACCTGGGAACTGATAACTGACGATAGGTATAATACCAACCAATAGTTCCCGACGAGTCCTGTCCAGTGTACTCGTAACCTAACGAGCACCCGCATACTATCTCAAGTACGACGTACTGACGGCTGTGGGACAGACCGTCTCCCAAGCTGGGATAAGAATCGCATACGCTAGTCTACTCCGGAGTATCGATGCTCTGTCTCGATAGTCCTGCGACTAGGGACCTGCATAAGGATGTGCTTATAGATTACCCTGCCCCCACGAGTGTGACTGCCATCATAACGCTGGTAATCAAGCAAAGATCCTAAGGGCTCCACTAATGTGTAAAGGCGATATGCTAAAAGAAACACATGCACACATTAAAGCAGAAACAAACCAAGTAGCATACTACCATTTTGAGCAAGATTGTCAATACAAGTTGAATATCGCAAGCTTCCATTACGTAATATACATACTAGTATGATACAGTAATGGCCTCTAGGGCATATACACTAACAACGACAACCCTCTGGCAGAGTCATATACACGTACACTTTTGAAGCCAGTTCAGAACGACGCTATACTCATCCTCCTGCCGGGTCTCATAGTCTGGAACAACAGTAGTGTCAGGTCTGGGTAAACAAGAACCTCCCTGTCACTGTTTTTGTGCATACCGAAGTACCTCTCGAGTGCCTGAGGTTACCCACCATATCTGCGGAGTGGCCAATGGAATGACAAATCAGATTGAATCTTTAGGTTCTTATCAAATCTTCAGTAATCGTTTGCGGTTCTGGAATCACTTCCAGTTCTACCATACTCCCACTTCTGTTTTTTGAAAAAAAACCATTTTTATTAAAACCGTGGCGAGTCAAGAACAATATCACTATTGATCTTCCTGATGGTAGAAAGTCAACCCTCGTCATAGCCTGGGTCAACCCACAAACAGCCATTACAGAAACGTGCCTTGAGTTATCCAGAGTCTGGTTTTAAGCATAAGCTGGACAACTCCCCGTACCTTAACAGTGTCAAGATATAAACTGTTCTATATCCAATATAGAAACAGAGGCACTGATTTAATTGAACCAGATTCAAATCAAGCAGCTGTCTCCAGTATATGTCAACTAAATGGAAGGAGGCCGATCAGCGTTACTCAACTTAGGAATGCTTCCAATTATGAGTAACCTGAAAGAGAAGCAAGTTCTCTTAATCATTACTATTAACTGAATACCACACACAAGTATTTAAATCTTCGATCACCTTGAAGAATCCCGATACTTGTAATACCTAGTTCTCTACTTTATTAATATACCTATAACTTCTCAAAACTTGGACCCTGTGTTTCTACGAAACACCTATCTAAAACTAGAGAAGTCATAAGTAAACCGAATATAGTACGAGGACCATCCCCTCTGTCCTAATGGACATTGGACAATATACAATACTCTGTATAAGTACCCTGAGTCTAATAACTCATTCCCTGTGTGTCGTAGGTTAAAAACTGTACTATGGTTATGAAGAATTACACCGCTGTTTAATGCTCCTTACCTAACCATCCACTGATATAGGTAAATGTCATAGACATAATTTCAAAAAGTTATATCTCACTCTATAAAAATAGACGTACAGATATATCAATTTGAAATTGGTGCATAGCAACGGATATTCAAAACCAAATATTTGCCGACCGGCAAACATCCCATGCGATTTCCTCAAATATCACCAATTACAACGAATTCCGATATAATAAGGACAATCACACAATTCCCAATAACTTACTCCCACTCATCATCTGTAAAACCATACAGATGTGAGAATCAAACCTGGTAAATACATACCCTGGAGAAAGGACTAATTGTGAAATCAGTTTTCTTTTAACAGTACACAGTGAAACTGAAACATTGAAATGTTTCGTAGGGGTATCCGGGTATTCTTAGTAATGCCTCTTCCATTATCCAGATTCACAACTGTAACCGTATATTTTTTTACCATCTCTCCAAATCCCTTTATATGTCTTTAGTCATTACCTTCTGTACACCCTCTTAGGCTAAATAGTTTTCTTCCTTCCCTACCTTTTGGCACCAGCCTATGGTTTGGAAGAAGACTATCCAATAAGTATAATGGGTGTACTGTCCTAATCCTAGGAGCAATCGCAATGCGAGAGAAGGTGAAGATAAAAGATAACCGAATAAACCTTATTCCTATTTCTCCTGAACCAGAATCCATCCCCGAACTGGAACAAGTTCCTTTCGAGTTCGTATATAACCATACGATGGAGTATCCAATAAACTGTGGATCTTCGTAGTGATACGGAGTGTTCTGGAGAAATACAAAGGTGATTTAGGATTGGCGAAGAAATACTTGGTTTGGTCGTGAATAGCAGTCGCAATTTACTTTGCCCTTTTACTAATCCCTTGATATGTCTTTATTTAATACCTTATGTACACCATCGTTATGCTAATTGGTTTTCTTCATTCCCCACCGTTCGGCACCAGCCTAAGGTTTGGAAGAAGACTATCCAATTTGCGTAATAGGTGTACTATCTCCTAAACCAAGGAGTACTCGCAACCTGAGAGAAGGTAAAAGGAAAAGACAACTGAATAGTCCTATTCGTTTACTCCAGAACCGGAAACCATCATCGAATAAATTCCTTCGAGTTCGTATATAACCATACGATGGTTTTATCCAATGGAAGTGGACGTTCCTAGTAATACGGGATGTCTTGGAGAAAAGGGTAAAAGTAGGAGTGGCATAATGGTTTGCAACTCTGACAATCCAAAAGCCTGTGTTTTAAGAAGGTTCGGTCAACTTGGTCACTGAGTCATAGTTAAAGGTCGGGTCATGGTCGCTGCCAAAGAGAGAGAGAAAAGAAACACTCAGCGTGCACTCTAACCTAGATCAGAATGGTTACCAATTTATCTAATCAGGAAACCTCCCACTGTAACGTCAAACTCTCCTCCAAACCTGAAAGAAGAATTAGTCGGGATCACCCGAGGAGTAAACCAACTCATCAGTGGGAATCGGGATCCAACTATCATCACATGATAACGTGACGGAATCCGCTCATGTTATCACACTCCAGAAGGTATGCGTATATCTGGCAAGTTTCAGTTTCTTTAGAAACTCCCGATGTGATTTTTACCCCATGCTCTTATGACCTTGACGAAGGTCAACAAATCATAAGTCACATGTCAAGTTCTACCCGTCATTCTCCAGGTTGATTTGAACCCACCCCTACCTACCCTTGACTTTGGCCAACAAGTTAGTGCGACTGTCCCAAACCAACGCATCTATCTATACTGCAGAAGGGTAACAAGCAGCTACCATTCACTATGCCTTGACGAAGGTCAACAAATATAGCATGAATACTACGTGCTACCCGTCTGAAATGACAGAGGGCTATGAATGGTTTTTGGCGAAAAACCTTTAACGTAATGAACTTGATATCGTTTAAGGAACCGGATAGCTTTATAAAAATATAGTGGCGAACACCTTTGCTAAAGAGGTCACTCCCGGTGAAGGGATCTCGGCTCTTTCCCCATAGAATGAGGTGCAGGATATTCCAACCGAATACCACGATGCAAAGTAAAAGTAAACGACTATAGTGAAGTTATTGCCCTGACGCAAACTTCTGTCCAAGGGGTCAGTCCCGGTGAAGGGATCTCGGCCCTTGCCTCGTCGACTGAGGTGCTGGATATTCATAACCGAATACCACTATGCAAAACAAAAGAGAACGCTCTTGCAATAACAGCATTTTGAAAAATGTTCCAACAACATCAGAATGGGTTTTTTTAGCTTGCATTGATCCGAATCAACGCAGTCCCATCAATTGATCACACCAATAATGAACGAAAATAATGATGTACGTATATGCCATCCGCATTCGCCACTGGGTCCTGTCATCACCCGTTAGGTTACTTAACTAACGACAGAGCGGGGACTGGACTAGCGCGGATGCAAAACATATACACCATCTACTAGTATATTTATCAATATATAATATTCGCTCAAGGCGTGATAAAATGCAACATTACAGAAATGTAATAAGCATCACAGAACAATATAGATATCTGGGATCCCCGGGTTTCATAGAGCCGCTACTGAAACCCGACGTTCCCTGGTCGTGTGGATAGCCTGTGCAATGAAATCCTAGACCCCTACGGGCGCGGCATGTTACCCGCCAAAACCTGAAGCGAGGTAGCCCCCTTCAGCAACGTGAATGGACCACCCAGCACTTCACGGAATCCGGTAACTTAAGCACCCCACCTGGGTCAACCTATACCCCCTACGAGTGTGGCGAATAGCCCGCTAATTCTAGAGTAAAGCTCCCTCCGTCTCAATGACATGAGATGCGGGCCTGTTGCCCTCTAGAACCCGGCTATCCGTGCACCCCCACCTTGGGGCAATCCTATTACAGAAAGTAAAATATACATACAACGGGTACATCGACCTCACCCCGGTCGTGCCCCAAAAGAATAATATACAAAAAGGTAGTAACGGCAGTCCACATGTCGGACGCTCGCCCCGCAATATCAAATGTACATAAATAACCAAACTGTACTAACATTGCATCCAGGCTATCCACCACGACAATCTGCAACATCACAGCACAACACAGAACATCAACGCGAATGTCACGTTCTCAAATCCGTCTAAAAGGGCTATAGCAGTTAGACAGGATTTACCGATCAAGTGACATTCACGGTCACAGATATAATGTAAATACTGTGAACTAACATGTTTAAAATTTTCGATCGACTGAATTTTCCGAAGTGGGCCCCAAGCAAAACTGTATCACTCAAAGAAAATCTGGGCCCAAACAGGACATACCAAAAACCCTATTTCCATGTCAGAAGCCCACTGTAAAAATTTGGTGCAGTTTGGACACAAAACGGCGGCGAATCCGGGGCCCAAACATAGTTTTGGCCGCTGATCCACCGCGCTAAAGTAATATCAGCCGACCAAATTTTCACAGAAATCTCAAAAAACCCTGCGCGTAATTTTCCAATGTACCAAATATTTTTTTGACGACTGGAAAAATTCGACAGAAACTGATGGATGGAAAATGTGGTTTTTGGAAATTCGTTCGATCGAACTTGTAAACACGTTAGAGCAAGCTAGACTAGGTTAATGGCGTGGATCTGATACCAGTGTAAGTGCACGGCGGCGCCCCGGCCGTCAATCCGAGGCCAAAATACGGAAACGATGCTTTTCTTTAAACTTTAAAACCGGCACCACCGCGCACTATAAACCCGAATCGGGCCATTAACCTACTCCTAGCTAACAAGAGAAAGGGTAGAGAGATATACCGAGCGATCCGTGTCCTTCGGTCTTCTCGTCGTCGTCTCGATCTCCCCGCGGAATCTCCGGTCTTCAACTCCTCGTCGGAAGGGCACCATATCACCGGGTTCTTTTACGGGCTCCCACCTCTGGACCGAGGCAACTCGGGCACGAAATTGGCGAGTCGACGTGTCCAAGAATACTGTAGGCTAAGTGTAGTACTCTTTGTCTCAAGGGGTATAAAGAAGTTGTCATTTGGAAGTGTAGAAGGAGATGTGCTTTGAAATGGTGCTATATGATTTTTTGTGTGAGCCAAAGAGATAAAAACCCTTCACACAAAATTTAGACAGCCTTCACCAAAGAATGGCTGGCCAAACTCCAAGAGAAGAGGAGAATCAAAATAAGTGAGCCAAGAAAAATCATGCAAGAAAGAGAAAAGCTTATCACGATGAATAATCATCACAACCAAGTCACATCATCAACAACCATCACAACTCAAAAGTCAAAACCATGATGAACAAATGAAGGTCAAAGGATGGTAGAATCATCATGACACTACAAATTGCAAATAACACCCTCGACTAATCAAATTTGCATGTTTGCAAATAAGCCCTCCTCCACCAATTTTCAGCCAAAGAAAGAAACAAAGGAAAATGGCCGAAAAGGAATGCAAACTGGCAACTTCAGAAAAACGATCCCGTAATAAATTACAGGAAAACCCCGCGAATGTATATACATACCCGCATTTGTATTCCGACCGAATACAAATGCAATGAGACAAAATCTACACTGTACAATACTAGGATCCGGTTTAAACCAAAGCCCGCTAGTATTATCCGTCCGATCATGATCCGTGCAATACCGCACGTATATGATCGAACCCTGCTATATCTCCATACGGCCTCTATAGCGTTTCGCCCGAAACTTGAGAAAATGGTCTGTGGGGGACTCTAAAGTCTCGTCAATCCCTTGGCTGTGGATTTAACCACAAGCACGTCAGAGGAATTTAGCCATACGTAACGGGCTACTAGGTATTGACCAAAAGGGACGTCGATGAGCAAACTCATCCTGACACCCTACTGAGCCTGTCAGTGACAATATCCATACAGTCCGGTCCGTTCGTCTATGAGCATCGCATGGAGGGCCTAGAGGGTTGGTAAAAGTCAGACCCCCAAAAGCGGTACAAGTCGTGTCGGAGTGTAGCCCAGAACACCCTGAGATACTACTGGAATACCTACCAGTAAATCTCCTGCCTTGGCCAATGACTTCATGTAATGGCTCTCCTAGACACAGCGCGACCTCACCCCCAATACCGGGAGAGACGAACCCCTGAAGATCCGCTCACTGCCTCCATGTGGCTCGGGACTGTACCCAACTAAAACCTGTTTGCACGTCTCCTTTGAGCGTGGTATGGTAGTAATTAAAGTACAGTGGTAACTCACATGAGACAAATGACGATATCAGGTCGATGAACTAACCTGTACACATGTCACCAGGGAACTGCTATCTGACGTCTGGTATAAGACCAACTAGCATGTTCCCGGCGAGTCCTGTCCGGTGTACTCATAACCCAATGAGCACCTGTATACATCTTAGGTGAACCAACTGACACCAGTGGCTTGTGAGACCGGCCATTGCCCCTTGTCGGGGTCTCGACTGTATACACTAGTCTACTCTGGAGTATCGATGCCCTGTCTCGAAACTCCCACGACTAGGGACCTTTTAAGGATGTGCTTATAGACCCCAGCTCCCACGTATATGATCGCCCTCATACTGCTGGCAGTCAAGCAAGAATCCTAGGGGCTCTATCAACGCGCAATAGTGACCTGTAAGGTCACCTGAAGCAGTACACGATGATAAAGATAAACCAGATAGCATACTATCATCTTGAGTAAGACTGTCCTACCGGTATAGGTCATCCCTCAATCATTGCAATCACGTGCCTGTGATCCAATAATTGACTCTGAGGGCACTATCTCCAACATATTTTTATAAAGTGAGATATAACTTTTTGAAATTATATCCTTGACATTTACCTATATCAGTTGACGATTGGGTAAGGAGTATCGAACAACGGAGTAGTTCTTAACCATCAGTACAGTTTTCAACCTACGATGCACAGGTTTTGAGTTGTTCAACTTAGCGGACTTATACAGTGTATTGTATGTTGTCCAGTGTCCATCGGGACAAAGGGGTTGGTCCTCGTACTATGTTCTGTTTACTTGTGACTTCTCTAGTTTTTAGATAAGTGTTTCGTAGAAATACAAGGTCTAAGTTTTAAGAAGTTATCGGTATAGGAATAAAGTAGAGAACCAAGTATCACAAGTATCGGTATTCTTCAAAGAGATCGAAGATGTAGATACTTATGATTGATATTCAGTTGATAGTGATAGTTTTGAGAAACATGTTTCTCTTTCAGGTTACTCATAATTGGATGCATTCCTAAGTTGAGTAAATGCTGATTGACCTCTTTCCATTAAATTGATATGCACTGGAGACAGCTGCATGATTAGAATCTGGTTCTAATTAAATTAGTTCCAAAGTTTCTATATTGGATATAGAATGGTTCATATCTTAACGATGTTTAGGTACGGGGAGTTGTGCAGCTTATGCTTAAAACCAGACTCTGGATAACTCAAGGCACATTTCTGTAATGGCAGTTTGTGGGTTGGCCTAGGCTATGACGAGGGTTGACTTTCTACTATCAGGAAGATCAATTGTGATATTGTTCTTGACTCGCCACAGTTTTAGTAAAAATTGATTTTTTTCAGAAAACAGTAGTGGGAGTATGGTAGAACTGGAAGTGATTCCAGAACCGCAAACGACTACGGAAAATTTTATAGGACCTAAAGATTTAATCAGGTTTGACATTCCATTAGCCACTCCGCAGATATGGTGGGTAACCTCAGGCACCCGAGAGGTACTTTGGTAGCCTCAAGAACGGTGACAGGGAGGTTCTTGTTTACCCAGACTTGACACTACTGTTGTTCCAGGCTATAAGACCCGGCAAGAGGATGAGTATAGCATCGTTCTAAACTAGTTTTAGAAGTGCACGTATATATTATTCTGCCAGAGGGTTGTTGTGGTCAGTGGGAGCAGCGGAAGCATAGTGGGCAAGTAGCATATATCTATTTATAGACTTAAGCAGATATAGCGGAGATAGATCATCTAATTTTGATGTGACAGTCATGGCTTTGACTTCATCAGAATAGGGGATGAATCTGTTAAGAAGGTAGTAGGGTGTGATGTCCTAGAATTTGGAAGACATACACAGAATAGGAAGTAAAATTCCTATACTACGATCGGTTGTACTTTTGTTGTCACACAGTTGTTTCTCCACACAGGATATGGATATAATATTTGACATTCTGGTTACTAGATCTATGGTTTTAGATCTAGAATTGGGTAGTTTCCTAATCTGGGTACTTTGACAGTATTCTTATAGTATTTTAGAATAGACGACTCCTGGCATGGTGGTGTATCTGCAGGTGATGGAGTCACCCTTTCTAAAGGTGTCTTACAGACTAAAGGGGAGAGGAATGTGCATGATTAACATATCACTAGCTTAGGCAATTGAGTTGATCATGAGATGTCAAGTACCACACCAGATGTTGTTTTTGCACCAGATGTGATAAGTCTATATTAATCCAATCCTGGAAAAACATACGGAAGCAGTTTTAGAACATAAGTGGATGTTCTAGGGATTTCATAACGGCAGCCTCTTTCGAGGGACGGTTATCATTCCAGGCTTCAAAGGTGACATGGATGACAGAGTGAATGTCAGAGTTATAGTTTTCCCTCTGCAGAAGGGGGCAGTATTATGGACAGGTGGTCCAAGAGGATACTGTGGGAGGCATGGTGCTGGATACTGATTAGGTTCAGTTGTCGATACAGTCTAAGAAGTTTGGATTTGGAGTTCATTTATGAACTAGGTCCCATCAGATATCCAGATATATTCTAAGATAGGTATTACTCAATTCGGGAGATGGTTTTCTCCGCGAACTTGACATTAAGAGAGACATAGAAAGAAACATCAGGGCGATTCCACTCATTGAGGCTATTTCTCGAACGCAAGAGTTTTTCAAACGAGCTTTGTGAAACTGATTAGTAGAGGAGTTGGGTGTTCGGTATCACACGGGCTGTGAGTATGCGACATCGCAATAATTAGCCTTAAGTACAAGTGGGAGATTGTTGGAAGTAGTGCCCTCAATGTCAATTATTGGATCGCAGGTACGTGATTGCAATGATTGAGGGAGGACCTATACCGGTAGGACAGTCTTACTCGAGATGATAGTATGCTATCGGGTTTGCCTTTATCATCATGTACAGGTTTAGGTGACTGTTCACTATTACACGTTAATAGAGCCCTTAGGATCCTGCTTGACTACCAACAGTATGATGGCGATCATATACGTGAGAGTTGGGTAGTCCATAAGCACATCCTTAAAAGTGGTCCGTAGTCGTAGGAGTTTCGAGACAGGGCATCGATAATCCGGAGTAGACTAGTATATACAGTCGAGACCCCGACGAGGGGCGGTGGCTGGTCTCACAAGCCATTGGTGTCAGTTGGATCACCTAAGATGTATACAGGTGCTCATTGGGTTATGAGTACACCGGACAGGACTCGCCGGGAACCTGTTAGTTGGTATTATACCTAGCGTCAGATAGCAGTTCCCTGGTGACATGTGTATAGGTTAGTTCATCGACCTGAGGTCGTCATTTGTCTCGTGTGAGTTGCCACTGTGCTTTGATTTCTACCCTACCACGGCTCAAAGGAGTCATGCAAACAGGTCTTTTTTGGGTACAGTCCCGAGCCACATGGAGGCAAGTGAGCGGATCGGCAGGGGATTCGTCTCTCCCGGTATTGGGGGTGAGATCGTGCTGTGTCTAGGAGAGCCATTACACTAAGTCCTTGGCCAAGGCAGGTGAGAATTGCTGGTAGGTATTCCAGTAGTTTCTCAAGGTGTTCAGGGCTACTTTCCGACACGACTTATACCGCTATTGGGGGTCTGACATTACCAGCCCCCTAGGCCCGATATGCAATACTCATAGATGAATGGACCGGACTGTATGTATAGTGTCACTGATAGGCTCAGTAGGGTTCCAGGATGAGTTCGCTCATTGGCTTCCCTTGACGTCAGTACATGGGCAGCCGTTACGCACAGCTAGTGCCGCTGACGTGCTTGTGGTTAAACCTACTTCCAGTGTACTGACGAGTGTTTAGAGTCCCCCACAGATAGTTTCCCAAGTTCGGGCGAAACGTTGTAGAGGCCGTATGGTTTTATGGCAGGGTTTGAAAATGCACGTGCACTTGTGCACGTGTCATATTTCGGAAAAATAATACTGGTAGGCTTTGGTTTAAGCCGGATCCATGTATTATATTGAGTCGGAATATTTTAGTCTCTCGTATTCGTATTTAGTCGGAATACAGATACAGGTATGTATATACAGGTGAGGGGTATTTTCGTAATCCGTTACGAGAATATTTTAGAAGATGCATTTCTTATTGGATTAATCATTTTGATTTAAATGATTAATAGGTTTTGGAAAGGGTGACTCATTCTTGGTGACTTATTACTTCTAGAATGATCACTAATGAGTCATCTAGTGAGTCATTAAGTATTAATGAGTTTTGTTTTGTGAAGAGATATTTGAGGAGATACTTTCATTAGATATTTCTCTTTGGTTTTTGATAAAAGATGAGAACCTCATATATCTATTCACATGAGAAGAAAATAAGAGAGAAGTTTATATGCTTGGTTTTTCTTTTGCTCTCTTGATTTTCTTGAGTTCACCATTTCCAATTCTAAGCATCTTCTTTAACCTCCATCCTAACCCTCTCATATGATGAGAACCCTAGGGTGTTTGAGACAAAGTATTCTACTCATTCTCTACTTCATCTTGGTCATCTCTTTTAGCAGACTTGATGACCGAGTTGCCTTGGTATAGAGGCGGGAGCCCGTTTAAAGATCCGTTGATGTGGTGCCACCTCAATGAGGAGACAGGAGATCGGAGTTGCCGTGAGGAGCGTGGGATGATGGCTAAAGACCGAAGGACTCGGATCAATCGGTATAGCCTTCCTACCTCTTTACAGTTTGTTAGTTTAGCGTTAATGGCAAGATCCGGGTTATAGTATGCGATAGAGTCAGTTATAAAAGTTTTTGTTCCGCGTTTGGCGTCAGAATGACGGCCGGGTCGCTACTGTAGATTTACAGATAAAGCCCTTAGGATGTGTACTCGACTTCAGGATTATGATGCAGATTATACTAGTGTGGCCTGGGTAGTCCATGCGTTCATCCTTCAATGTTCCTAGTTATGGGAATATCGAGACGGTGCATCGATATTCCAGCGTAGAATAGCGTATATCTTCTCGACCCATGTGATGGGAGATGGATGATCCTATATCCATTGGTGTTTGACATCAGAGATGGTATACGGGTTCTCAGTGGAGACTGGGTACACTGAACGGACTCGTCGAGAACTCCTAGATGGTATTATATCTCACGTCAGATAGCAGTTCTCTGGTGACACTGGTACAGATTAGTCTGTCGACCCGAGATCGTCATAGAGTCTTGTATGTCTCCCACCGTGCTTTGATTTCCACCCTACCACGGCTCTATTGAGTCATGCAAACAGGTAGTTTTTGGGTACAGTCCCGAGTCACAAGAAGGCAATGAGCGATAGGAGGGGATTCGTCTCTCCCGGTATTGGGGGTTGATGTTGCGCTATGCTCTATTGGCCATAACTAAAATCCCTGGCCAGGGTAGATGTGATTTACTGGTAAGTGTTATCAGTATTTTCACGCCCGCTATGGACCTTACATCGGCATGACATATCAAGCTACTGGGGTCTGACGTTTACCACCCTTAGGCGAGATATGCGACATATCAAACGAACAGACCAAACTATACGGTAGTGTTATTGATTGGATTCGCAGGAGTATGAGCAGGCATGCTTGTTGATCTTCTGATCGCTCAATACCCGGGTGGCCGTTACATTTAGCACGCCTCTTGCGGCTTGTGGGTGTTTGATATGATCATCACCTACTGCCGGCGTATTGACAAGTCTTTAGAGTCCTACACAGAGATTTCCTGGCTCAGACGAAACGAAGTAGGAGCACATATGAGATATGTTCGGGACCGAGATTAATACGTTGTGTGATACTGTATTCTATTCTCGTGATTTTTGTCATCGGTCGGTTATATGTGATATAGCCGGGTTATCGAATCAAGTGTTGATTCGATAAATTGATATACATGATATTAGTCGGTTATATGAGATATAGTCGGATTATTAAATCAATTGTTGATTTAATAATTTAATGTATAATTATATATGTGATATATTAAATTACATTAACTAATATTAGCTCACTTAAAGATTTCTTTTCTCACTTAATATGCATATAGTAAATATGTGATATATATTAATGTACATGAATTGTGTCATGCTAGATGCCACATGCAACTTGTATGTATGAGACTTACACCATGACCATGATAATGTTTAGGATTTTTTTTATTTTGGTAATTCAAATTTAGTGGAAATTAATCATGGTTGCAAGCTTGTAGAAACTTGTAGATTCCATTGACTTAATCCACTAATTTGTCTTATCTAAGATATTTATTAACCAAACCATTATCTAAAACCATGGTTAAGTCTCTACAAAGGTTAGTATATGATACTAACTCACCCATGGTTGCCATGGACTTCACTTGAGCTTTCATTCTTCTTCTTCTTCATCCAAAGAAAAAGATTACTAGATTTTTTTTAAGTGAAGAAAATAATGTGAGAAAAATAAATATAAAGTGAGCCTTCTTCCTACTTTATCATCCTCTACTACTTGCCATTTAGTATAGGGTATTCTCTTCACAAAGTTCATAACCTAGTGAAGAGTTAGCTTGGGTTTGAGTCTCCTCGATGTAGATCATCTTCAGTCTCGAAGAGTTCGAGCAAACTTGTTCATTTCTCCAAGGGAACTCATACTTGAGTCCGGAGATCGATGCTGTCACGTCCTGAAAGTACGGAACAAGACCGGCACTTAAAACACGAACGTCTTGAGGCGTACGTAATCTAAGTAACCGAAACCCCAGAAATCCAAACCAAGAAAATTAGAAGAGTGAAGGAAAACCAATTTAAAAATCAAGTAGTTTTTATAGCATAAGCCGAGTAATGCGGTTTTACAAAAATCAAGTATTTTCTGAAAATTTCGGCAGAGTCTCCTTTGTAAATACTGGCTCCCAAACGGGATACAACATGAATAGTATACGAAATCAATAAAAAGGCATCCCCAAGCGGGAGCTAGCTCTTCGTCAATCGACGGTCACAACCACACAAGCAATATAATATACAACGCCAAGGGTGAGGATCAAAACTCAAAAGGAAACTCAAAACCACAAGAAATCCATAGAAATATAACGCGTGACTCTAAGGTCGAAAAAGTAACATCACTGGTCTCTATCTCAAAATAAATATATGTTTGGTTGATGGAACTTCTAGATGCAACAGAGTAATAATATACAAGTTATATAATGGGGGGTACGATACAATTAAACCCACATACTAGCAAATCACCCGAACGAAACTATGCCCGCAAACCCGTAAAGAGACCTGTACGGCAAACCTGCAAGAAACTGGGGCACAACGGGGGTGAGTTGCCAACTCGTGAATAGAAAAACATCTACGAATAGAAAATCGCATGCATGACGCAAACCTAGGTCATACGATCAATATATATAATCCTCAAATAAAACCAGTAGTCTATAATAATGACTAGGGTAAATATCTAACCCGAGTGTAATCTCATGTGCCCGTGTCAGTGCCTCAGGTAGCAATATATCATATGAATGAGGTATGAATGCATGAAAACAGAATACATGTAAATGAAGAACTGTTTTCATAATTTAGTGAGATTTCCTTTGTATTTTTAAAATGAGGTATCATAATGAAATCAGCATAAAACAGTGCCTAGCATCGGCACAAAACGTAATCCCAATATCTCGATATCTCCGTATCACAGTCTCTGTACCTCAATATCACGAAATCTCAATGTTTCAATCACAATATCTAGGGCGCCGTCAGTCCAGACCGGCCCCTACCATCCATCTCAAGACCACGACGGTATCCTCCGGATATCCGACGCGTCGGGTAAAATCACCGGTAGGTAGTGCTCCCCTGCCAGGCTCACATCGTCATCATCATGCGCTTCTTGCCCCGGGGTACCTTACCGGGTCCACCATGTACCCGAAACGGTTCATCCGTCTCCTCGAATCGGGTCTCGAAATCCATCAGCAAACTCATGGTGGACGACTCATACATCATGGGAAAAACCGCACTTTTTATTTAAAAAGAGAGAGCAGTTTATATATGTTTTGCGGTTTTCCTCCAAATCCAGAAAATATCATGGAAATCCGAATCATCAATAGCATGTAAAACCATGAATATAAGCATGAGAATGAATAACAGTATGCATGAAGCGACAAGTAATAACTACAATATCTAAGCTGGCATATAAGGTATGTACACTAATATTATGTCATACTACTGGCTATCAAGCTAAGTTAAGCAATAATATTTTCTAAGGTGTACGTGACATGGCAATTACCGATGAAGATGTGTGTGAGCCGGCAAGTAAGTGTACGTGGTACATACGCATCATCGGTAATGGTGCTGGTGTCCTAACAATATGATATCAACAATGCAATAAGAAATTATAACATAAGTATGCGATGCGGAGCGAACAGCAATAATGAACGGAATACAAGACACAACGATAACTAAACTGCATTACCCTAATATAAATCCTACAAATGGTGCCTTTTGAAATAACACGAATCATGGGGTTTTGAAAATAGGGGCTACGGTGTTTTTATGAAAAGATACGTCTTTTGAAATATCCGTAGGATCTCTTGGGCTGTCTTTTAAAATACCCACGATTCGTTAGTTTTTGAAATAGGTAAGAAATCTAATCTAGTCTAACAATTACACTAAACTATACGGCTGAACTAACAAGCTGAACTACAAGTAAGGAAACCGCCTATCATCTTAGTCGATACATATACATACCTGTATATGTATAGTCGGTGATCCCGCCTCAATAATATCATATCCGATACTATATCTATAATCAGGAATCCCAAGTCAAGAGTGCGGATCAATCATCAATATATAGCTCGTACGTAAATCCGTCGTACGGCATCCCAAATCTGGGTACGGGTCAATATCACATTCATTATACTATTCATCTGTTATCCTCTTTATCAATATCATGATCGGGGTACTGATCTACGTCTAGTACAATACCAATACCGCCTAAGTAAGCATGCACGTGTGTGGAACACTACGTCAAGGACCCGCTACAACGTCATGTCGTATCTCAAATACGAACCCTGCCATATCACCGATCTCACGGTCTCAAATCAAATCTCATCGACTCATCATAAATCCCAAGTACTATCCTCATTATCCATGCATGTGTATATGAATGTATATATGCATAGTCCCATACCCACGCATATATACATATATACGCATCCCCATCTACGCACAAGAAAGTAATGTATCCAAGTTTGTGTGTGCGTATGTGGGTAAAACAACTACTCTAGGGTTTCGCAACTAGCCCAAAGGTAACCCATGAACACATAATCATATCATGAATAAACATTCTCGTATCATAAAACACCTATATAAACATATATATGAACTATACTACGGACTGCGGAGGTGCTATACGCCATCCACCCGACTTCTCCCCGTAGATATAAATCTACTCACCCGGTCCTCGCTCGCCGGTGCCGACATCGCCACGCGCTTGCTTGTCGTCTCGAAGTCCACATGGGGTACCTACATATCATAACGCACGGTATCGTATTAAAATCCGACTCATGACCAAAACGACGCACGAATCCCACATAGGTCAAAACCTATGGTTGCTTTCACAAATCAACCCAAAAACCCTCGATGTCGGCGTACAAACGCCAAACCATCGAGAAAAACCCAAATACACTCATTTGCACATTCACGAACACTAATTTTAATATAAAATAGGTTAAAATTCACAAAATCCCCAATTTCACTTAAAAGTCATTTTTCCGAAAATCTAACAAGCACAATTCAACATTTTTGTACAAACATGATGTTTAAACAATTCTAGCGGCCATAATACTTATTAAATAACTTAAATAAGTCATAAAAACAATTCTCATAATTTAATCTCAATAATTTTCATAAACCTTAAAATTCTAGTTCACAAAATACCTAAATTTTAACAATTTCGAGTGAAAATGCACAAAACAACGACTACGCTTGGTTTTGCATGATCCAAAGGCATTAAACCACTCATTATAATATTACTAATGACATGAAACCATAATTGTATTTTAATCTAAAACATTTAACAATTTTCCAAAAATCCTAGTTAGCAAAATAGCTTAATTAGTAAAATTGTAAAATAACAATTAACAAACTAGTTACTAGGTAAGATTTTACATGCCATAATATGTTAATCTTCATATTAAAACCATAATAAATTTATAAAAACCCTAACTAGATTTTAAATCTCACATTTCCATTAATTTTTAAAAACCTAGTCTAGATAAAAAGGCCTGATTTGGACATTTTACATCTAACCATTACATATTAGCAACTAGGTTAATTTTTTCTATGGCTTAGCATGATAATTACACCATTAAACCATGATCAATAATAAAAAACCCCACTTGGTAACAATTTCCCTTTTCTTGAATTTCAAGTTTAAAACTAGAACCCAAATTAAATATTAAAATTAGATAAATTGAAGTAATTAGCAACTCATTTAACATGGGGTTAGGATTATACCTCCAAGATCATGAGATCCCACATGCAACATGTCTCCAAAATGCTAACTTTTCACTAAGATCTATAATAGAATAGCCAAGGAATAATGGGTAGGGGTTAGATTTGGATTTTGTGGGATTTAATTTGGATTTTTGAAGCATGTATGATGATTTTTTGAGATAAAATTGAGGGAGGAAGTTGGGGGGCTGATGTTGCAGGAGGGTGAGGGAGGGCTCGGCCACACATAGGAGGTGTGGAGAGAGAGAGAGATGTGTTGTCAATTAAAGCACATACATATTTCTTATTCTCTTTTCTTTTTTTATTCCATTTTAAAAATAGTGAAAAATGAGGTGATTGGAGAGAGAAAGAGAGAGAGGGCTGTCAAAAAGAGGGGCCGGCCACATGGTGGGGAGGAGAGAGGGTGTGTGTGTGGAGCAATGAACACCAAACACCAATACAATATGCACCAAAACCCTTTTATTTTCACAAAATAAGCCTTTTTTCTTCAATATTTTCTAAACCGTTTTGGCAAACGATTTCATTTCAAAAACCACATGATAAAATTTTTATTTAATGTTTTATGATGCACAAAATTTGTTTCAACTCATTCCAATTTGTAATTTTCCCTAATTAAATATATTAGTGACGGCTTAAAATAATATTAAAATAATTAATTTCGGGAAATTTTTCAGAAAAATTTGAAATTTCACCAGTGGCTCAATAAACACCAAATACTAGCAATTACATAGCTAGAATATTTATATTTAATTTTATAATAAAGATATTTGTATTTTGACTTTTTACAGAAAACCCCCTTATTTTGCCGATTTTCCAAAACTTCACCGAAATGATTTTCAAAATGTTACAGATGCTTGGAGTGAAGGGACTACGATATAGTGCAATTGAAGTGAAGGACCGGGTCTACAAAGGTTGTATCCCTCACTCACTTCCTATGTAAAGTTGTTTACATTTTAGTTTGGCTCCTAAAACTCTAGTTAGATCCTATGTTAGGTTGTTTGGCACACTAGAAATTTATGAAATGGGCATGTTTGATGCTTTGTAAAACCTTGTGGTTGTTCCAAAGAACCCTACAGTGGTATCAGAGCCTTGCTAGCGCATTATGAGTTGTTTAGGCGAAGTTAGAGGTTCGAACGAACTCCGAAAACCCGATCTTTCCCATTCTCTGGAAATTTTCAAGATGTTGGAATTTATCACATTAAAAATATTCAGAAAAATATGCAAGTAAAAATATGGACCCTATAGAAGAACGACACCCTAACTCGACAACATGACCGCGGAACCGCGGCCAAACCATGGGTTTGGCGGCGGTTCCGCGGCGCCATGTGTAAGGCTGGGCTGAGCCTTCTACGATAGGTTCATAGCTATTGTGGCATGATTCTGGGTTTTTTTGATACTTCTCAAGTGTTGAGTTTTCTGGGAAATTTTGGGAATTCGTTGATTCAATCGAAAAGTTTAACTTCGTTCGGATATCTGTATTGTGATACAATACTTGGAACCACAATATTTGAATTTTATAAATCTAGCAATTTAGTCTTATTTGATCGGTTGCCACAAGATTTTGATGTGATGAAAATTCCGTCGAAATCACGTAGCGTACGCGGATACTCGCCGGGTAACCTTTCTAAATAGCCACGCCCTATAGTCCCGACCAAGTGACTGTAGGAGAACTCCGTTGCCAAAAGCATCCGTCAGGGTGCTCGCTGCCGCGGTGTTCCGCCTAAGTGCATTTCGTCGACGGCATCAAGGGGGTTATAATTGTTTGGCATACAATGTCTAAGGAATTCATTTGGTTGGGCATGAAATCCAAACTATGTGATATATTGGGTTTATGATGTTTAAGGAGGTTGCGGATTCCAATTGTTGTAGTTTTCACTTTCTTTTCTGCGACCGTAAGTGCAATATGTAAAGTATCGTCGGTTTCGTTGCTATACGTCAATGACAATTGGGATACGCATATTTACTTACGTTGATGACATGTGATGTTATGTGTTGCTGTGATATGTTATATTTGATCGTCGTGTTTGAATAGCCGGGTTTTTTTATGTGAGATAAGAGTTTTTCATTTTCATTCATGTAAAAACTTGTATGTAATATTATTTTATTAGGGCACTTCCGGGTTGAGGAAGTTATCACCGTTGATGTATATTATTTACTTTTCCACTTTAGGATAGACCCAAGGAGGGGAGCATAAGTAACCGTGTTCTAGAGTCCAGTAGGAGACCATCTCGAGGCGTCGAGTCCGGGTCTCCTAACTCTGGAATTGGTAGGGTTGCTTGCCGCTCTCGAAGGGGTCTAGGGATATGGGTTTGGCTATTCATCACGACCATGGAATCCATGTTTTATACAGGCTTAAATTAAAACCCGGAAATCCTAGTATATCCAATATTCCATATGTTGTCTTCTGCTGCTGATATTATGTGATGTGATCACCTTATATTCTGAGATGGATACATTATAATATAAATATGATATACTATAGACGTTGCCTATGTTTTTCACCCGCGCTAGCCCCGCCCCGCCCTGCTGTTAGTTACCTAACCTAACGGTGCATGACGGGTCTTCGTGGCGAATGCGGATGGCATAAGCGTACGTTGTATTTATCTGTGACGCTTAGGTAACTTAAATGATGGGACATTCATTAATGAGAATAATGAAAAAAATAAATCTAAAGATGTTGTGGAATCGAATTTTCTAAAACAGGTAGCTCTAGTTGTTGCTTTGCATAGCGGTGTTCCTTGTAGAACATCCAGCACCTTATTCGATAAGGAAAGAGCCGAGATCCCTTCACCGGGAGTGACCTCTTTAGCAATAACTGGCAGATGCTACAACCCTCGGTTTCATCTTTTGATTGCTTTACTAGTTCTTGCTTTGCATAATGATATTGTGAATATCCTGCACCTCATTCGACGAGGAAAGAGCCGAGATCCCTTTACCGGGAGTGACCTCTTTAGCGAAACTAGAAAAGGCCTCAAAAACATTCTATTTCAAATCATTTGATTCTACAATGATATCAAGTTCAAAGCGTTAAAGGTTTTCTTAAAAACCATCCGCAACCCTCCGTCATTTTAGGAAGTAGAGTACTTAGTATTCGTGCTGCGTATGTTGATCATAGTCAAGGCGCAGTGTACAGTAGCTAAGTGATGTCTTCCTATATATCATATGATGCGATTAGTTAGGACAGTCATGTGATTATGTTGATTATTGTCAAGGATCATGTTGGTGGGTCTAATTAATCACGAAAAGACAGGTAGAACTTGACTAGTGCTTATGATAAGTTGATCATAGTCAAGGTCATAAGTGCTAGGGGTAAAAACAATTATCGGGAGTTTCAAGTGTTGAAATTTGCAATGAGATTGCATACCTTCTATGAGATAGTTGGATCCTGATACCCACTGCGAGTAATTGTTACTCCTGTGATAGTTTTGCACTTTACAATTAGCCGATCAAGTAGGTGTTTAGAAAGGTGTCAACGGAGTTACGCCTCTGGGAAAACGAGGTTTATTTTAATTAGGTCCGTGCAAAAGCATGGGGAACCTCCCTCAAAGTACCGGCATTGGCCTGGCTGAAAGATTGGCGAACTTGTAGGGTATAATTAATCCCGGCTAGTATTTCTTTTTAAGGTTTGAAGGAAGATTTGATAAAAACAGTGGGAGCCATCCTGATCAGATAAAATATATAACCAATCTAATCTTGCAGGAGCGCACGCAGAGTGTTTTCTTCTCTCTCTCTCCAGGTAACGACCATGTCACGCCTTAATCAAGATAATAATATGGATGTATTTTCCGAACCGGCTTGTTATACTGTGCTGGGGAACGTTGGTCCCACTCCACCTTATAATTGTTATAAGACCGAGCGGGAAAATAGGGGAATACCAGGATTCCCATGCCGCCTAAATGAAAAAAGTGGATGTTGATGCATCTTCTTTGGGTGTGTTCGTTACCGAGAATTGTTTCTCAATATCCTCTACGTCCTGGGTATTTGATACCGGATCAGGATCCCGCATATGTAATCTGTTACATGGGCTACATAAAGGTAGAGAACTGAGAAAGGGTGATATGTCTCTAATTATAGAGAATGGTGCAATTGTTACAGCCAAATCAATTGGAAAATATCACCTTGTATTACCAAATATATTGATTCTGAACGAATGTTATTAGATACCGAACCTGATATACAACATCATATCAGTCTCTTTATTTACTAAAGAAGGATATAATTTTGTATTGTTGGATAACGTTTTGAAAATTTCCTATATCAAAGAGTTGATCGTTTTAGGCACGTTATCTAATGACATATACGTTCTAAATCAAACCACAGTTCTCAACGTATAGAACACACACAAGAGGAAAAGTTCAGAAATGAACGAATCCTTCTTGAGGCATTGTAGACTAGGTCATATCAATGCGACCCGGCTAGCTAAGTTGCATTTAGATGCATACTTAAATCAGGTTGAATTTTCATCTTGTGAAACTTGCTAGTCATGTCACAAAGATAAAATGACCATAGCTCCGTTTACTTGAAACGGAGAAAGAGTTAATGAACTCTTGGGACTGATATATGATGATGTATGTGGTCCCCTATCTACATATGCCAGGACTGGTTCTTTGTACTTCATTACATTCACTGATGACCTCTCAAGATTCGAACACATGTTCTTGTTGAAACGTGAGTCTGAAGATTTTGAGAAATTCAAAGAATATGAGGCAGAAGTAGAGAACCAAAACCGGGTATAAGTATTTAAGTCCTTTGATGTGATATGGGAGGAGAATACTTGAGCCCGAAAATCCTGGACTATTCTAAAGAAGAATGAGATTCTCTCTTAGCATTACTCCTCCGAATACACCATAGCACAACGGTATATCAAGGCGGAGAAATCGCACCCTATTTGATATGGCGCACTCTATGATGAGTACTGCTGAGTTACCTATTTACTTTTGGGGAGTTATGCACTTGAGAAGCTACATACCTATTGAATTGGGTTCCAACCAAATCAGGTGCCTACCATTCCATATGAGATATGGTATGGGAAGAGCCCATGTCTTAAGCAAGTTAAGATTTGGGGTTGTCTGGCCTATGTCTAAAAGCAAAATCCAGACAAGCTTGAGGCAAGGTCGGTTATGTGAAAGTTTGTTGGATATCCCAAGCATTTGCAAGGGAATATCTGTTACCGCACCGAGGAACAAAAGGTGTTTTATTTCTCGGCATGCGACCTTTTTAGAAAAGGAATTTTTTATGAAAGAAAGTAGTGGTCATGAGGTAGAACTGGAAGGAGTTCCATCTATACTATCTACAGCTGATAATTTGGTAGAACCGGAGGATTCAATAGTTTCCGACGAACTTCAGCCTCTCCGCCGATCTGGTAGGGTTCCTCATCCGCCTGAGAGATACTTCGGTTTCTCGATGACAGTGGGAGCGAGGATTGCATCATGAAATGATGACCCAACTAGTTTCGAGCAGGCCATCAAGAGTAGGGACTCTGTAAGAATGGCTGGATGCTAAGCAATCTGAGATGGAATCTAAGTACACCAACAAAGTATGGACTTTAGTTGCTACATCTGAAGGGTTAAAACCCTATCAGAAGCAAGTATATCTTGAGAAGATTACTTGGTGTAGATGGAAAAGTTAAGACTTTCAAAGCTGGGGTTGTCGCATTAGGTTCTCGTCATCGACCAGGTATGGATAATGATGAAACCTTTTCTCCAGTACTTATGCTTAAGTCCATTCAGATCCTACTTTCCATTGCTACATACCATGACAACGATATCTAGCGGTTGGGTGTCATGACTGCTTTTCTAAATACCGATTCAGAAGAGAATGTCTGTAAGTACACAGCCAGAGGGCTTCATAGACAGTGGGAGCAGCGGAAACATGTGCAAGTTGCTTTATGTGTTAAAGCAGGCATCGCGGAGTTGGAACATCTGTTTTGATGTGATAGTCAAAGCGTTTGACTTCATCAAAATGGTAGATGAACTTTGTATATACAAAAGGGTAGTAGAGAGTAAGGTGGTCTTCCTCGTTTTGTACGTATATGCCATACTCTTGATATGAAAAGAGTTTCATATGCTACACTCGGTCAATCTCCTCTTATCACATTGATTCTCCATATAGTATATGGGTGATGTTAGTTATATGTATGCCCTAGAGGCCATTACTGTACATATGATGTATATTGTAATGGATGCTTGGACATATATAGGGAGGACTTTCTTGCTCGACATGATAGTATGCTATCTGGTTGTACTTCATCTTAACATGTACTCTGATTGTCTTTATGTTACATGTTGATAAAACCCTTAGGATATGTACTCGACTACTGGGACTATGATGAGATCATACTAGTGGGGCCACGGTAGTCGACGAGTACATCCTATAACAGTTCCTAGTCGAGGGTGTATCGAGACAGGGCATCGATACACCAGAGTAGACTAGCGTATACGCATCTTGACCCATATGATGGGCGATGGACGATCCCATATCCATCGGTGTTTGACATCAAGGATAGTGTACGGGTGCTCAGTAGAGACTGGCTACACTGGACGGACTCGCCGAGAACTCCCAGATGGTATTATACCTCACGTCAGATGGCAGTTCTCCGGTGACACTGGTACAGAGTAGTCTATTGACCTGAGATCGTCATAGAGTCTTGTGTGATTCCCACTGTGCTTTGATTTCCATCATACCACGTCCAAGAGGGCGTGCAAAAAAGGTGGCTTTTGGGTACAGTCCCGAATCACATGGAGGCAATGAGCGATAGGAGGGGATTCGTCTCTCCCGGTATAGGGAGTTGATGTTGTCCTATGCTCGATTGGCTATAACTGGAAATTCCTGGCCAGGGTTGCTCAGATTTACTGGTAAGTGTTATCAGTAGTTTCTCGAACTGTTATAGACCTCATATCGACACGACTTATCGAGCTACTGGGGTCTGACGTTTACCACCCCTAGGCGAGATATGCGACATATCAGATGACGAGACCGGACTGTACGGGAGTTTTACTGATTGGATTCACAGGAGAATGTACAGGCTTTCTTGTTGATCTTCTGAGCATTCAATACCTGGGTAGCTGTTACGTTTAGCTGACCGCTTGCAGCTTGTGGGTGTTTGATATGATCATCACCTACTGCCGGCGTATTGACGATTCTTTAGAGTCCTACACAGAGGTTTCTTGACTCAGGCAAAATGGAGTAGGAGCACATATGTCATATGTGCGGGACCAAGGATAATGCGGTATGTGATACCGTATTGGATTCTCGCGATATGAGATATCGGCCGGGTATATGTGATATAGCCAGGTCATCGTATTAGTCGGTTATATGCGATATAGCCGGATTGTCGGATCAAGTGTTGATTCGATAATTTAATGTATAATAATATATATGATATATTAAATTACATTAACTAATATTATCTCACTAAAAGATTCTTTTTCTCACTCGGGTAATACCTTAATATATATGTGATATATGTTAATTGTATTATTTTATTTTGTTACAATAAATATTATATATGTGATATATAATATTGTAACATGATATGGTTATTAATGCAACATGATTAGTGGAGTTTAAACATGATTAGGGTTTGGATTAGGGTTAAGATGTCTAGTAGATTCTAGAAGCTTTTCTTTTGTCTTGAAAAAGATATTATGCTTGATATTTTCAAGTGACTCACTTTTAACCCAACCCAAACCCTAGCCCTAGTTAATTCTCTACATGGGTTTAGTTGACCATTGTTGCATTATTCATCATTATCTACTTTATATTATTCATCACAAAAGGATTATGATATTCTTCTCCTTCTTCTTCCTTCTTCTTTCTTTCATGGAAAAAGCTTTCTAGCTTTTTTCCAAGTGATGAAAATGAGTGAGAATAAGAAAATAAAAGAGTGCAAAAATCATACTTCATCATTCTCATCTATCCTTGCCCTTTAGATGAGAGTGTTCACTTCATTTAGTGAGTATTAGCTTGTGTTAATGAAACTTCAAGGTAGATCATCTTTGTTATCGAAGATCGGAAGCAAGACTGCATCTTTCTCTTCGTGAAGCCTCTTGAGAGTCCGGAACACGATGATCGCAGTGAAGGGACCTCAACACGAAGCTTAAGAAGTGAAGGACCGGATCTACAAAGGTTGTAATCCCTCTCACTTAGTGTTAAAGTGTTTAACATGCTTGTTTTCGCATAAACTCTAGTTTAAAGATCCGGTTTTGGGTTGTTCGGCAAGGCTAATTTTTTAATCGGGCATGGTTGATGCCTCGTAGACCCTTGTGGCAGTGCATAGCAACCCTACAGTGGTATCAGAGCCAAGATAGAGCTTTAGGCGAAGTCTGAGCGAAGTTTAAAGTCCGATCGAACACCGAAACCCTAATTTGAACCCCTCTCTGGATATTTTCTAAAAATGTGATTTTTTCTGAATTAAAAATGCTCAGAAAATAGAGCAGGAAAAACTAAGAATTACAGTGAAGTACGGCCCACTAATACTCTAATATGACCACGGAACCGCGGCCAAACCATGGGTTTGGCGGCGGTTCCGCGGCCAAAATTGTGAATTAGTCCCTGAAACTTCATATATTTATTCTTAGGTCCTTTCTTGTCATTTGTTTCTGGGAATATTTTAATTCCACTCAAGTGTTGAGTTTTCTAGGGTTGTATTGGGGAACTGCGGCCAAACCATTGGTTTGGCGGCGGTTCCGCGGCCAAAATTGTGAATTAGTCCCTGAAACTTCATATATTTATTCTTAGGTCCTTTCTTGTCATTTGTTTCTGGGAATATTTTAATTCCACTCAAGTGTTGAGTTTTCTAGGGTTGTATTGGGGACTCGTTGATTCGATCGGATATTTTAACTTTGTTTAGGTAATTTTTAGACCGTGTTAAAAAGTTCGACCGGATATCAATAACTCACTTTTTCCCCTGCTGGAAAATTTCCAAAAGTTGGATTTTTTTCGTAGTTTAGGAACGTTCTAAGTCGTGCATGTAACGCGGTGGACCCTCTAGAAAACAACAAACCTTAACTCGATTATGTGACCGTCTTGAACTGCCTCTGAACCTTAGGATTTGTAGTAGTACGGCGTGCCACATGTGAGGCGTTGGCTTGACCGCTCTACGGCTGGACCATTGGTACTGTAGCATGTGATGGATGTTTTTAAACTAATTTCAAGTGTTGAGAACTATTTGGGAAATCTTAGGTGTTTGATCATTCGATCGGAAAGTTTAACATTGTCTATTTATCTGGAATGTGATACAATATTTGGAATCCACAAATAGTTATGAGATAACTGATTTGAATATTATAAACATAGAAGTTTAGTCTCAGATGATCGGTTGCCTCGGAATTTTGATGTGATCAAAAGTCCGTCGCAATCACGTAGCGTACGCGGATACTCGCCGGGTAAACTTAATAGACAGCCACGTCCTATAGCCCCAAACAAGTGACTGCAGGAGAACCCCGTCGCCAAAAGCATCCGTTCGGGTGCTCGCGGCAGCGGTGTTCCGCCTTAGTGCACTTCGTCGACGGCATCGGGGGTGCGGCCGTCTACTAAAGTTTGCGACGAGCATTCGATCAGGTTGTCGGGAATCTTATTGAATTGCCCGACTTGATATTGAAAAGAGTT
The DNA here is from genome assembly GCA_030015575.1 of Agapanthus africanus. Taxonomy (NCBI): domain Eukaryota; kingdom Viridiplantae; phylum Streptophyta; class Magnoliopsida; order Asparagales; family Amaryllidaceae; genus Agapanthus; species Agapanthus africanus. The sequence goes on along the minus strand of CM057346.1, from coordinate 229,158,495 downwards.
TTCGATAATGAGACTAAAATGCGGGGTTTATAATTGTTAGGCATGAGATGTCTAAGGAATTCATTTGGTTAGGCATGCGATGTCTAAAGAGATTGCGGATTCCAACTGTTGTAGTTTTAAACTTTCTTTTCTGTGACCGTAAGTGCAGTATGTAGTTGTATCGCCGGTTTTCGTTGCTATACATCGACGACAATCGGCGTATGCATACTTACTTACGTTGATGACATGTGATGTTATGTGTTGCTGTGATATATTATATTGGATCATCCTGCTTGAATAGCCGGGGTTTTTATGTGAGATGAGAGTTTTTCATTTTCATTAATGTAAAATTCATTTGTATGTAATATTCTTTTATTGGGGCACTTCCGAGCTGAGGATGATGTCACCATTGTATATTATTTACTTTTCCGCATTAAGTAGACCCAAGGAGGGGAGCATAAGTAACCGGGTTCTAGGGTCCAGTGGGAGACCATCTCGAGGAGTCGAGACCGGGTCTCCTAACCCTAGAATTGGCAGAGTTGCTTGCCGCTCTCGTAGGGGTCTAGGGATGTGGGTTTGGTTATTCATCGCGACCGTGGAATCCGTGTTTTATACAGGCTCGTATTAAAAACACGGATGTCCTAGTATATCCAATATTTTATATATGTTCTTCTGCTGCAATGTTCTGTGATGAGATCATATTACTGCCTGAGACGAATGTTTATATTATATATATGAGATATATATTATATATTGTTGATTTCATTTCATATCTGATGCTTGTGAAGCATAATTAAAATGGGACTTCATTAATAAGATTAATGAAACTAAAAGAAACCTAAGATGTTGTAGAAACTTGTTTAAAAACTGGTAGCTCTAGTTCTTACTTTGCATAGCAGTGTTCCTTGTAGAACATCCAGCACCTTATTCGATAAGGAAAGAGCCGAGATCCCTTTACCGGGAGTGACCTCTTTAGTGAAACTAGCAGATGCTACAAACTCGGTTTGTCTTTTGATTGCTTCTATAGTTCTTGCTTTGCATAATGATATTTGTGAAATATCCTGCACCTTATTCGATGAGGATAGGGCCGACGATCCCTTCACCGGGAGTGACCCCTTTAGCAAAACTAGAAAAGCCTCTAAAACACTCTATTTAAAATCACTCGATTCTACAACGATATCAAGTTCATTACGCAAAAGGTTTTCTTAAAAACCTGTCGTAGCCCTCCGTCATTTCAGATAAGTACTAGTTAGTATTCGTGCTACATTTGTTGATTATGTTAAGGCGTAGTGTGCGGTAGCTGATTAGTGATTATCTGTATAAGCATATGATACGATTGGATTAGGGTAGTCGTGCGACTTTGTTGACTATGTTAACGGTCGTGCGGGTGGGTTTAATTCAATCGGGAAATGACGGGTTGAACTTGACTAGCACTTATGATTTGTTAACTATGTTAAGGTCATATAGCTGCTAGGGGTAAAATATTATTGGGAATTTCAAGTGTTGAAATTTACAATGAGATTGCATACCTTCTATGAGATAGTTGGATCCCGATACTCGCTGCGAGTAAGAGTTGCTCCTGGGAGAGTTTTACACATTACAATTAGCCGATCAAGTAGGTGTCTAGAAAGGTGTTAACGGGGTTACGTCCCTGGGAAAACGAGATTTACTTTAATTAGGTCCGTGCGAAACCGCGGGGAACCTCCCTCAAAGTACCGACACTGGCCTGGCTGAAAGATTAGCGAACTTGTAGAGGGTAATTAATCCCGGCTAGTCTTTCCTTTTAGGGTTTGAAGGAAGATTTGACTAAAATAGTGGGAGACATCCTGATTAGATATATTAGATAACCAATCTAATCTTGCAAGAGCATACGCTGAGTGTTTTCTTCTCTCTCTCTCCAGGTAGCGACCATATCATGCCTTAATCAAGATAATAATACGGATGTATTGACCGAACCAGCTTGTTATACTGAGCTGGGGAACGTTGGTCCCGCTCCAACTTATAATTCTTATAAGACAGAGCAGGAAATTGGGGAATACCAGATTTCCCGTGCCACCCAAACGAAGAAAGTGCATGTTGATGCATCTTCTTCGGGTGTGTTCATTACAGAAAACTATTTCTCAGTATCCTTTACGTCCTGGGTATTTCATACCGGATCAGGATCCCACATATGTAATTTGTTACATAGGCTACAGATAGGTAGAGAACTGAGAACGGGTATAAGTTTCATGAGATAGAAACAGTGCGAGTGTTGCAGCCAAGTCTGTTGGTCACTATCACCCTGTATTACCAGAATACATTGATTCTGAACGAATTTTATTAGATACCGAACCTGATATACAACATCATATCAGTCTCTTTATTAGTAAAGAAAGGATATAATTTTGTATTGTTGGATAATGTTTTGAACATTTCCTATATCAAGAATTGATCGGTTCAGGTATGTTATCTAAAAGCATAGACGTTCTAAATCAAACTACAGTTCTTACTATAAAGAACACACACAAGAGGAAGAGTTCATAAATGAATGGATCCTTCTTGAGGCATTGTAGACTAGGTCATATCAATGCAACCCGACTAGCTAAGTTACATTTAGATGCATATTTAAATTAGTTTGAATTTACATCTTGTGAAACTTGTCGGTCATGTCACAAAGATAAGATGACCATAGCTCTGTTTATTAGAAACGGAGAAAGAGTTAGTGAACTTTTGGGATTGATACATGCTGATGTATGATGGTCCCCTGTCTACACATGCCAAGACTAGTTCTTAGTACTTCATTACATTCTCTGATGATCTCTCAAGATTCGGACATATGTTCCTGTTGAAACACAAGTCTGAACCTTTTGAGATATTCACAGAATATAAGTAAGAAGTAGAGAACCAACAAAAACGGGTATAAGTATTATGTCCTTTGATGAGATCAAGTAGGAGAATACTTGAGCACGGAATTCCTGGACTATTCTAAAGGAGAATGCGATTCTCTCTCAGCATTACTCCTCCATATACACCATAGCACGATGGTATATCGGGGCGGAGCAATAGCACCCTATGTGATATGGTGTGCTCTATGATGAGTACTACTGAGTTTCCTATTTCCTTTTGGGAGTTATGCGCTTGAGAAGCTGCATACCTATTGAATAGGGTTCAAATCAAATCAGTTACTGACCACTTCATATGTGATATGGAATGGGAAGAGCCCATATCTTAAGTTTGTTAAGATTTGGGGTTGTCCAGCCTATGTCTAAAAGAATAATCCGGACAAGCTCGAGGCAAATTCAGTTCTGTGGAAGTTTGTTGGATATCCCAAGCGTACGCAAGGGAATATCTTCTACCTAACCGAGGAACAAAAATGTTTTGTTTCTCAGCATGTCACCTTTGTGAAAGGGAATTTCTTGTGAAGAAATTAGTGGTCATGAGGTAGAACTGGAAGGAGTTCCAGCTATACAAACTATAGCAGATAATTTGGTAGAACCAAGGGATTCAATAGTAACCAACGAACCTCAGCCTCTCCGCCGATCTAGTAGGGTTCCTCACCCACCTGAGAGATACTTCGGTTTCTCTATGACAGTGGGAGTGAGGATTGCATCATGAGATGATGACCCAACTTGTTTCGAGCAGGCCATCAAGAGTGAGACTTTGTAAGAATGGCTGGATGCTTAGCGATCTGAGATGGAATCCGTATACACCAACAAAGTATGGACTTTGGTTGCTTTATCTGAAGGGTTAAATCCCCATCAGGAGCAAGTATATCTTGAGAAGATTACTTGGTGTACCTGGAAAAGTTTAGACTTTCAAAGCTATGCTTAAGTCCATCCAGATCCTAATTGACACGGCTACATACCATGACTACGATATCTGGAGGTTGGGTGTTATGATTGCTTTTCTAAATGATATTTTGGAAGAGAGCGTCTATAAGTACACAGCCAGAGGGCTTCGTAGACAGTGGGAGCAGCGGGAACATGTGAAAGATGTTTTATGTTGATAAAGAAGGCATCGCGGAATTGGAACATCTGTGTTGACGTGGTAGTCAAAGAGTTTGACTTCATCAAAATGGTAGATGAACCTTGTATATACAAAAAGGTAGTAGGGAGTATGGTGGTGATCCTCGTAAAGTACGTGGATGACATACTCTTGATAGGGAAGGAGTTTCCTATGCTACGCTCAGTCAATCTCCGCTTATCACAAGGATTCTCCATATAGGATCAAAGTGATACCTCTTAAATCCTGGGTTTTGGATCTATGAGATAGATCTAATTGGATGTTAGGATTCTCACTAGTTGTAGTAAGATGGTATCAATCGATCCTGGGGAGAATCACTGGAAAGGTTCCAGGGTGATAAGGAGGACTGAATGTCAGTCGCAGGCATTGTCTATACCCTCAGTGGAGGGACGGTATGTTGGAAGAGTTCCAAGCTAGATACCGTGACTTACTAGACGATTAAAGGAAAGATATATCGTTACCAAGGATACTACCAAAGAGGCAGTCTGGATATACATAAGTTCATGAGATGAACTTCGTTCCTACCATTGTGTGACAATGGAGTTGTGGCTTTTGCCAAGGAACCCCCCATCCCATCAGAAATCCAGATATAATTCTTAGGCAGTATCACCTGATCATGGAGATGGATGATCTCCAGGAAGATCGAGATTAGGAGAGTAGACATAGAGGACAACAACGCGGATCCACTCACAAAGGCCTTTTTTCCAGTAGAGACTTTTATGGGATAGTTGAGTATGAGATACTTCAACCACAGCTAATTGTTGGGTATGTGATACCACAACAGATGGCCCTAGTGCAAGTGGGAGATTGTTAGTTATATGTATGCCCTAGAGGCCATTACTGTACATATGATGTATATTGTAATGGATGCTTAGACATATATAGGGAGGACTTTCTTGCTCGACATGATAGTATGCTATCTGGTTGTACTTTATCTTAACATGTACTCTGATTGTCTCTATGTTACATGTTGATAAAGCCCTTAGGATATGTACTCGACTACTGGGACTATGATGAGATCATACTAGTAGGGCCACGGTAGTCGACGAGTAACATGATATGGTTATTAATGCAACATGATTAGTGGAGTTTAAACATGATTAGGGTTTGGATTAGGGTTAAGACTTCTAGTATATTCTAGAAGCTTTTTTTGTCTTGAAAAAGATATTATGCTTGATATTTTCAAGTGACTCACTTTTAACCCAAGCCAAACCCTAGCCCTAATTAATTCTCTACATGGGTTTAGTTGACCATGATTGCATTATTCATTATTATCAACATTACATTATTCATCATAAAAGGATTATGATATTCTTCTTCTTCTTCTTCCTTCTTCTTTCTTTCATGGAAAAAGCTTTCTAGCTTTTTTCCAAGTGATAAAAATGAGTGAGAATAAGAAAATAAAAGAGAGCAAAAATCCTACTTCATCATTCTCATCTATCCTTTCCCTTTAGCTGAGAGTGTTCACTTCATTTAGTGAGTGTTATCTTGTTAGTGTATATGCCCTAGAGGCCATTACTGTATCATACTAGTTTGTATATTACTTAATGGAAGCTTGGGATATTCACAGTTGTATAAACAATCTTGCTCAATATAGTAGTATGCTACCTGGTTTGTTTCTACTTCAATGTGTACATGTGTTTATTTTAGTATATCACCTATACACATTAGTGGAGCCCTTAGGATCTTTTCTTGATTACCAGCGTTGTGATGGCAGTCACACTAGTGGGGGCTGGGTAATCTATAAGCACATCCTTATGCAGGTCCCTAGTCGCAGGACTATCGAGACAGGGCATCGATACTCCGGAGTAGACTAGCGTATGCGCTTCTCATCCCAGTATGGAAGATGGTCTGTCCCACAGCCATCAGTACGTCGTACTGGAGATAGTATGCGGGTGCTCGTTGGGTTACGAGTACACTGGACAGGACTCATCGGGAACTGTTGGTTGGTACTATACCTATCGTCAGTTATCAGCTCCCAGGTGACATGAGTACAGCTTAGTCCGCTGACTTGACACTGTCACTTCGCCTCGAGTGTGTTCCCACTGCACTTTGATTACTACCCTACCACGGCTCAAAGGAGTCGTGCAAACAGGTAGTTTTTGGGTGCAGTCCCGAAGCACTTGGAGGCAGTAACGATTAGACAGGATTCGTCTCTCCCGGTATTGGGGGTTGACATCGCGCTGTGTCTAGGAGAGCCATTACACGAGTAGTCCCTGGCCAGGGAAAGCGAGATATACTGGTAGGTTTCCAGTGTTATCTCAGGGTGTTCTGGGCTTCACTCCGACACGACTTGTACCGCTTTTGGGGGACTGACGTTTACCGCCCCCTAGGCCCGCTAAGCGATGTTTCAGACGAACAGACCGGACTGTATGGAGATTGTCACAGTCAGACTCAGTAGGAGTTCAGATGGGTTTCACCTCGTCAGTCTTCTTGTCGGCATCTACCTGGGGACCGTTACGCACAGCTAGTGCTGAAAGGTTCCTAGGCACTCTCAAGAGGTCTCACAAGGCATCAACCATGCCAATTTCAAATTTTAACGGTGCCGAGAAACCCTAACAAGATCGTTGGCTAGATTTTTTAGGCGACAAAACGAGCTAGTTAACATCTTAACTAATAGTAAACGAACATACAACCTTTGTAGATCCGTTTCTCCACCTCCATAGCTCCGCAATGAAGTCTCCTCGCTGTCCATATCAAACCATGACTCTTGCATCGGCTTCATCGGAGAAAAAGCGGGCTAGGTTATCGACGACGATGCCGAAGATGATCTACGTCGAAGCATCACTAGATCAAGCACCAACTTCACCAAGTCAAGAAAACTTGTGAAGGAAACACACTCTACTACTTGGCAAGAGGTAGAGGATGAAGAAATAGGAAGTGGGTTCACTTTAGAATTGGATTTCTCACTCATTTTCACATTCCACCATTGTTGGTAAAAAGCTTTCTTCAATGTTGAAGATGAAGAAGAAGAAGAAAGAATATCATAAGTATTATCCAAAATGAATAATAAAATGAATACTTATCATATCCTAACCTTGGTTAGGTGTAAAGAATAGACTAGGGTTAAATGGAATGGTTAGGGTTAAGCATGAGACAAAATGGTCACTTTGGTCAAATGTTCAAGAAGCTTCAACTAGAAAACAAATTAAGCCACCATTTTCCCTTTATGCTTATCATTTTCAAAATGAATAACTAAATAAGATAAATCAAAAAGAAAACAAAACCCTAACCATTCATATAACCATGGTTTAGTCTTTACACAAACCCAAGTTAGCATGCATCATCAAACATGATACAAACTTGTGTACAAAAGTATATCACATATACAATGTGCACAAACCAAGTGAGAAAATCCATTTAAAGTGAACCAATACTAGTTAGTGCAAAGTAATATATCAAATATATAATTATGCATTAAATCATTAAATCAACACTTGATTCAATGATCCGGTCATGTCGCACACAACCGACTAGTATTCAATGTATCGGCTTATCGTATCAATACTTGATTCGATAACTAGGTTATATCGCATACAACCAATCGATACATTCATCGCGAGAATAGACTACGGTATCACATACTGGTATTATTCTCGGTCCCGCACATATCTCATATGCGCTCCTATTTCGTTTTGCTTGAGCCAGGAAATCTCTGTGTAGGACTTTAAAGACTCGTCAATACGCCGGCAGCAGGTGATGATCATATCAAACACCCACAAGCCGCAAGCGGTCTGCTAAACGTAACGGCCACCCGGGTATTGAGCGATCAGAAGATTGATGAGCAAGCCCGCTCACACTCCAGTGAATCCAACCAGTAACACTACCGTACAGTCCGGTCTCGTCGTCTGATATGTCGCATATCTTGCCTAGGGGTGGTAAACGTCAGACCCCAATATCTCGATAAGTCGTGTCGATATGAGGTCTATAACAATTCGAGAAACTACTCGTAACACTTACCAGTAAATCTCAGCAACCCTGGCCAGGGATTTCCTATTATAGCCAATCGAACACAACGCAACATCAACTCCCTATACCGGGAGAGACGAATCCCCTCCTATCGCTCATTGCCTCCATGTGACTCGGGACTGTACCCAAAAACCACCGTTTTGCACGCCCTCTTGGACGTGGTAAGGTGGAAATCAAAGCACAGTGGGAACCACACAAGACTCTATGATGATCTCGGGTCAACAGACTACTCTGTACCAGTGTCACCAGAGAACTGCCATCTGACGTAAGGTATAATACCATCTGGGAGTTCTCGGCGAGTCCGTCCAGTGTACCCAGTCTCCACTGAGCACCCGTATATCATCTCCGATGTCAAACACCAATGGATATGGGATCATCCATCGCCCATCTGTATGGGTTGAGAAGGTATTCGCTAGTCTACTCTGGTATATCGATGCCCCTTCTCGATACACCCACGACTAGGGACTTTGAAGGATGTACTTATGGACTACCATGTCCCCACTAGTATGATCCGCATCATAGCCCAGATAGTCAAGTACACATCCTAAGGGCTTTACCAACATGTAACAGAGAGACAATCAACATACACGTTAAGTTAAAGAGTAACCAGATAGCATACTATCATGTCGAGCAAGAAAGTCCTCCCTATATATGTCCCAGCATCCACTACAATATACATCCAATGTACAGTAATGGCCTCTAGGGCATACATATAACTAACAATCTCCCACTTGCACTAGGGCCATCTGAAGCAGTGGTTGTAGTATCCCATACTCAACCATCCTATAAAAGTCTCTCTCTGGGAATAGGCCTTCGTGAGTGGATCCGCCGTGTTATCCTCTGAGTCTGCTCTCCTTGCCTCGATCACCCTGGAGATCAACCATCTCTATGATCAAGTGATACTGCCTTAGAATATGTCTGGATCACTGATGGGACCTGCGTTCCTTGGCATAAGCCACAACTCCATTGTCTCACAATGGTAGGAACGTAGTTCATCTCATGAACCAATATACACCCAAATAGCCTCTTTGGTAGCATCTTAAGTAGCGATGTATCCTGCCTTTATCGTCTAGTATGTCACGGTATCTAGCTTGGAAGTTTTCCAACATACCGTCCCTATACTGAGGGTAAAGACAATGCCTGCGACTGACATTCAGTCGTCTTTATCACCCTGGAACACTTCCAGTGATTCTTCCCAGGATCAACTGATACCATCTCACTACAACTAGTGAGTATCCTAATATCAAGTTAGATCTATCTCATAGATCCAAAACTCTTGATTTAGGAGGTATCATTTTGATCCTATATGGAGAATCTTTGTGATAATCGGATATTGATCGAGCGTAGCATAGGAAACTCCTTCCCTATCAAGAGTATGTCATCCACGTACTCTTCGAGGATCGCCACCATACTCCCTACTGCCTTTTTATTTATACAAGGTTCATCTACCATTTTGATGATGTCAAACTCTTTGACTACTTCATCAAAACAGATGCTCCAACTCCGCGATGCCTGCTTTATCCTAAAAAGCATCTTGCACACATTTCCGCTGCTCCCACTGTCTACGAAGCCCTCTGGCTGTGTTCTTATAGACGTTCTCTTCTAAATCATCATTTAGAAAAGCAGTCAAGACACCCAACCACCAGATATCGTAGTCATGGTATGTAGCCGTGGCAAGTAGGATCTGGATGGACTTAAGCATAGGTACTGGAAAAGGTTTTATCATTATCCACGCCTGGTCGATGATGAAAACCTTTAACAAGTCTAGCTTTGAAAGTCTCAACTTTTCCATCTACACCAAGTAATCTTCTCAAGATATACTTGCTCCTGATAGGGATTTAACCCTTCAGATATAGCAACCAAAGTCCATACTTTGTTGGTGTAGATGGATTCCATCTCAGATCGCTAAGCATCCAGCCATTCTTACAGAGTCTTACTCCTGATGGCCAGCTCGAAGCTAGTTGGGTCATCATCTCATGATGCAATCCTCGCTCCCACTGTCATAGAGCAACCGAAGTATCTCTCAGGTGGGTGAGGAACCCTACTAGATCAGCGGAGAAGCTGAGGTTAGTTGGCATCTACTGAATCCTTCGGTTCTACCAAATCATCTGCTGTAGCTTGTATAGCTGGAACACTTCCAGTTCTATATAACTTACCTTGCCTCGAGCTTGTCCGGATTTTGCTTTTGGACATAGGCCGGTCAACCCAAATCTTAACTAGCTTAAGACATGGGCTTTTCCCTTTCCATATCACATATGAAGTAGTAGGCAACTGATTTGATTCGAACCCAATTCAATAGGTATGCAGCTTCTCAAGTGCATAACTCCCAAAAAGGAAATAGGAAACTCAGTAGTACTCATCATAGAGCACACCATATCATATAGGGTGTGATTGCTCCGCCCCGATATACCATCGTGCCATGGTCTATACGGAGGAGTAATACTGAGAGAGAATCTCATTCTCCTTTAGAATAATCCAGGAATTCCGTGCTCAAGTATTCTCCTCCTTGATCACATCAAAGGACATAATACTTATACCCGTATTGGTTATCTACTTCTAGCTTATATTCTGTGAATATCTCAAAAGGTTCGGACTTGTGTTTCAACAGGAACATATGTCTGAATCTAAAGAGATTATCAGAGAATGTAATGAAGTATAAAGAACCAGTCCTGGCATGTGTAGACAGGAGACCTTACATACATCATCATGTATCAGTCCCAAGAGTTCATTAACTCTTTCTCTGTTTCCATGTAAACGGACCTATGGTCATCTTATCTTTGTGACATGACTGGCGAGTTTCACAAGATGTAAATTCAAACTAATTTAAATATGCATCTTTATGTAACTCTAGCTAGTCGGGTCGCATTGATATGACTTAGTCTACAATGCCTCAAGAAGGATCCGTTCATTTCTGAACTCTTCCTCTTGTGTGTGTTCTGTATACTAAGAACTGTAGTTTGATTTAGAACATCAATGCTTTTAGATAACGTGCCTGAACCGATCAACTTTTGATATAGGAAATGTTCAAAACATTATCCAACAATACAGAATTTTATCATTTCTTTACTAATAAAGAGACTGATATGATTTTGTATATCAGGTTCGGTATCTAATAACATTCGTTCAGAATCAATGTATTGGTAATACAGGGTGACAGTGACCAACAGACTTGGCTGCAACACTTGCCCCGTTTTCTGCCTCATGAAACTTATCACCCGATCTCAGTTCTCTACCTATCTGTAGCCCTATGTAACAGATTACATATCTGGGATCCTGATCTGGTATCACATACCCAGGACGTAGAGGATATAGAGAAACAGTTCTTTGTAATGAACACACCCGAAGATGACGCATCAGCATGCACTCTTTTCGTTTGGGCGGCACGGGAATTCTGGTAATCCCCAATTTCCTGCTCGGTCTTATAACAATTATAAGTTGGAGCGGGACCAACGTTCCCCAGCTCAGTATAACAAGCGGGTTCGGTCAATAATCCGTTTTATTATCTTGATTAAGGCGTGATATGGTCGCTACCTGGAGAGAGAGAGAAGAAAACACTCAGCGTGCGCTCTATGCAAGAAAAGATTGGTTATATATTTTATCTAATCAGGATGGCTCCCACTGCTTTTTATCAAATCTTCCTTCAAACCCTAAAAGGAAAGACTAGCCGGGATTAATTACACACTACAAGTTCGCCATTCTTTCCACCAGGCCAGTGTCGGTACTTTGAGGGAGGTCCCCTGTGCTTTCGCACGAACCTAATTAATGTAAACCTCGTTTTCCCAGAGGCGTAAGCTTGTTGACACCTTTCTAGACACCTACTTGATCGGCTAATTGTAATGTATAAAACTCTCCCAGGAGTAACTCTTACTCGCAGCGGGTATCGGGATCCAACTATCTCATAGAAGGTATGCAATCTCATTGCAAATTTCAACACTTGAAATTCCCGATAATATTTTACCCCTAGCGTCCTATGACCTTGACGCAGGCCAACAAACCATAGTGCGCTAGTCAAGTTCAACCCATCATTTCCTGATTGAATTAAACCCACCCGCATGACCCTTGACGTAGGCCAACAAAGTCGCACGACTACCCTAATCCAATCTGCATCATATGCATAAGCAGATAAATACTAGTTAGCTACCGCACACTACGCCTTGACGCAGGCCAACAAACATAGCACGAATACTAACTACCACTTATCTGAAATGACGGAGGGCTACGACAGGTTTTTCTGAAAACCTATTGCGTAATGAACTTGATATCGTTGTAGAATCAAATGATTTTTAAAATGGAGTGCTTTTGAGGCTTTTCTAGTTTTGCTAAAGGAGTCACTCCCGGTGAAGGGATCGTCGGTCCTTTCCTCGTCGAATGAGGTACGGGATATATCATATATATCACTGTGCAAAGCAAAAACTCTTAAAAGCAATCAAAAGACAAACCGAATGTGTAGCATCTGCCAGTTATTGCTATAGGAGTCACTCCCGGTGAAGGGATCTCGGTCCTTTCCTCATCGAATAAGGTGCAGGATATATCACATATACCTCTGTGCAAAGCAAGAACTGTAGCTACCTGTTTTAATTTTGAAATTCGATTCTACAACATCTTAGGTTTCTTTTATTTCATTAATCATATTAATGAAGTCCCATCATTTAAGTACCTAAACATCACAGATAAATACGACGAACACTTATGCCATCCGCATTCGCCTCGATATCTCCTCGTGCACCGTTAGGTTAGGTAACTAACGGCAGAGCGGGGCAGGGCTAGCGCGGGTGTAAAACATAAGTAACGTCTATATAATATATCATATATACTATATACTATATCTATCACAGAACATCACATGATCACATCACAGATATCGCAGCAGAAGAATCATATGAAATATTGGATATACTAGGACGTCCGTGTTTTCAATACGAGCCAGTATAAAACACGGATTCCACGGTCATGATGAATAGCCAATCCCATACCCCTAGACCCCTACGAGAGAGGCAAGCAACCCTACCAATTCTAGAGTTAGGAGACCCGGACTCGACTCCTCGAGTTGGTCTCCCACTGGACTCCAGAACCCGGTTACTTGTGCCCTCCTCCTTGGGTCTATTCTAGTGCGGAAAAGTAAATAATATACAAAAGGTGACAACTTCCGCAACCTGGAAGTGCCCCAATAAAAGAATATTACATACAAGTTTTTACATGAATAAAAATGGAAAAACACTCATCTCACATAAAAACCCCCCGGCTATCCAAACACGACGATCCAATATAATATATCCAGCAACACATAACATCACATGTCATCAACGTAAGTAAATATGCGCATCCCAATTGTCGTTGACATATAGCAACGAAACCAGCGATATCACATATTACACTTACGGTCACAGAAAAGAAAGTGTAAAACGACAACAGTTGGAATCCGCAACCACCTCAGACATCGCATGCCTGACCAAATGAATTTCTTAGACATCGCATGCCTAACAATTATAAACCCCGCATTTTAGTCTCAAAATCGAAAACTCTTTTCAATATCAAGTCGGGCAATTCAACAGGATTCCCGACATCCTGATCGAATGCTCGTCGCAAACTTCAGTAGACGGCCGCACCCCCGATACCGTCGACGAAGTGCACCAAGGCGGAACACCGCTGCCGCGAGCACCCTGACGGATGCTTTCGGCAACGGGGTTCTTCTACAGTCACTTGGTCGGGGCTAAGGGATGTAGCTGTCTATTAAGTTTACCCGGCGAGTATCCGCGTATGCTACGTGATTGCAACGGACTTTTGATCACATCAAAATTCCATGGCAACCGATCAATTGAGACTAAACTGCTATGTTTATAATATTCATTCCGTTATCTCATAACTATGTGTGAATTCCAAGTATTGTATCACATTCCAGATAATTAGAAAATGTTAAACTTTCCGATCGAACATTCGAACACCCAAGTTTTCCCGATACAGATCAACACATGAAACAAGTCTAAAAACATTCAGTTCGTGCCTCAGTACCAACGGTCCAGCCGTAGAAGGGTCAAGCCAACGCCTCACATGTGGCACGCCGTACTGCCCCAAACCCAAAGGTTCAAAGGGCAGTTCAAGACGGTCACATAATCGAGTTAAGGTTTGTTGTCTTCTAGAGGGTCTATCGCGTTACTTGCACTACTTAGAACGTCGTTAAACTACGGAAAAATCCAACACTTGGAAATTTCCCGACAGGGGGAAAATTGGGTATTTATATCCGGTCGAACTTTTTAACATATTCAAAAATTATCCGGAATCCACATAGACAAAATCTGATAATCCGGTCGAATCATCGAATCCCCAAAACAACCCCAGAAAATTCAACTCTTGAATAAATATTAAAAAATCCCATAAAATCCAGCACCAGAAATAATGAATTACAGTACAAAAATTATTGCGCATTGTGAACAGTAGGCGGCGGAACCGCGGCAGAAGCCATGCTTCTGCCGCGTTTCCACGGCGGTTTAGACGCATCATGAGCTCGTTTTGCACCATAATTCTTATATCTTCCTGCTGATATTTTTAAGAATTTTTAATCTGGAAAAATCCCAGTTTTTAGAAAAATTCCAGAGAGCATGGATTGTGTTAGGGTTTCGGTTCGTTCGGGTTTCAAACATCGTCTACGCTTCGCCTAAGGCTCTAGCTAGGCTCTGATACCAATGAAAGGTTCCTAGGCACTCTCAAGAGGTCTCGCAAGGCATCAACCATGCCAATTTCAAATTTTAACGGTGCCGAGAAACCCTAACAAGATTGTTGGCTAGATTTTTTAGGCGACAAAACGAGCTAGTTAACATCTTAACTAAAAGTAAACGAACATACAACCTTTGTAGATCCGTTTCTCCACCTCCATACCTCCGCAATGAAGTCTCCTCGCTGTCCATATCAAACCATGACTCTTGCATCGGCTTCATCGGAGAAAAAGCGGGCTAGGTCATCGACGACGATGCCGAAGATGATCTACGTCGAGGCATCACTAGATCAAGCTCCAACTTCACCAAGTCAAGAAAACTTATGAAGGAAACACACTCTACTACTTGGCAAGAGGTAGAGGATAAAGAAATAGGAAGTGGGTTCACTTTAGAATTGGATTTCTCACTCATTTTCACATTCCACCATTGCTGGTAGAAAGCTTTCTTCAATGTTGAAGATGAAGAAGAAGAAGAAAGAATATCATAAGTATTATCCAAAATGAATAATAAAATGAATACTTATCATATCCTAACCTTGGTTAGGTGTAGAGAATAGACTAGGGTTAAATGGAGTGGTTAGGGTTAAGCATGAGACAAAATGGTCACTTTGGTCAAATGTTCAAGAAGCTTCAACTAGAAAACAAATTAAGCCACCATTTTCCTTTTATGCTTATCATTTTCAAAATGAATAACTAAATAAGATAAATCAAAAAGAAAACAAAACCCTAACCATTCATATAACCATGGTTTAGTCTTTACACAAACCCAAGTTAGCATGCATCATCAAACATGATACAAACTTGTGTACAAAAGTATATCACATATACAATGTGCACAAACCAAGTGAGAAAATCCATTTAAAGTGAACCAATACTAGTTAGTGCAAAGTAATATATCAAATATATAATTTTGCATTAAATCATTAAATCAACACTTGATTCAATGATCTGGTCATGACGCACACAACCGACTAGTATTCAATGTATCGGCATATCGAATCAATACTTGATTCGATAACTAGGTTATATCGCATACAACCAATCGATACATTCATCGCGAGAATAGACTACGGTATCACATACTGGTATTATTCTCGGTCCCGCACATATCTCATATGCGCTCCTATTTCGTTTTGCTTGAGCCAGGAAACCTCTGTGTAGGACTCTAAAGACTCGTCAATACGCCGGCAGCAGGTGATGATCATATCAAACACCCACAAGCCGCAAGCGGTCTGCTAAACGTAACGGCCACCCGGGTATTGAGCGATCAGAAGATCGACGAGCAAGCCCGCTCACACTCCACTGAATCCAACCAGTAACACTACCGTACAGTCCCGTCTCGTCGTCTGATATGTCGCATATCTTGCCTAGGGGTGGTAAACGTCAGACCCCAATAGCTCGATAAGTCGTGTCGATATGAGGTCTATAACAATTCGAGAAACTACTGGTAACACTTACCAGTAAATCTTAGCAACCCTGGCCAGGGATTTCCTGTTATAGCCAATCGAACACAGCGCAACATCAACTCCCTATACCGGGAGAGACGAATCCCCTCCTATCGCTCATTGCCTCCATGTGACTCGGGACTGTACCCAAAAACCACCGTTTTGCACGCCCTCTTGGACGTGGTAAGGTGGAAATCAAAGCACAGTGGGAACCACACAAGACTCTATGACGATCTCGGGTCAACAGACTACTCTGTACCAGTGTCACCAGAGAACTGCCATCTGACGTAAGGTATAATACCATCTGGGAGTTCTCGGCGAGTCCGTCCAGTGTACCGAGTCTCCACTGAGCACCCGTATATCATCTCCGATGTCAAACACCAATGGATATGGGATCATCCATCGCCCATCTGTATGGGTCGAGATGGTATACGCTAGTCTACTCTGGTATATCGATGCCCCGTTTCGATACACCCACGACTAGGGACTTTGAAGGATGTACTTATGGACTACCATGTCCCCACTAGTATGATCCGCATCATAGCCCAGATAGTCAAGTACACATCCTAAGGGCTTTACCAACATGTAACAGAGAGACAATCAACGTACACGTTAAGGTAAAGAGTAACCAGATAGCATACTATCATGTCGAGCAAGAAAGTCCTCCCTATATATGTCCCAGCATCCACTACAATATACATCCAATGTACAGTAATGGCCTCTAGGGCATACATATAACTAACAAGTGCCGCTTGCGGTCTGTGGTTAAACCCGCTGCCAGCATAGTGTCGAGTCTTTAGAGTCCCACACAGAAAGCTATTCGCCTTTAGGCAAAAGAGTAAAGGTCGCATGGTTTTGCGACAGGTCGCATGGTTTTGCGACAGGGTTCGATCACATCCGTGCACTTGTGCACGTATAGTGTCCGGACAGTTAACACTAGCGGGCTTTGGTTTAAGCCAGATCTTAGTGTACGTTTTGGGGTTGGTTTTATTTCGTATGTATTCATGTTCCTCGGAACGCGGATGCGGGTGTGTATGCACAGTTGACAGAGAGACAGAGGCAGAGTATTCTCATTGGGGTTGTTGACTGTTGACTGTTGATAGTTGACTGTTGACCATTGACTTTTGCTTAACCCTAATGAGAATAAGATATATGATTAACATTAATATTAATTAAGTATTATAGTGACATGGTTGTTGAGGGGTTGACATTGTTGACTTGTTGACTTTGTTGACCGGTTGACTAGGTTGGACTTGTTGACCATCATCTTGACAATGGCTATCATTCCATGGCAAAAACTTTTGCTTGCTTGTTTATTTATGCAAAATGAGTGCATGAAATGATATAGCCATTTTGACTTAAACCATTTACACAATTCTTGATTACTATTTTTGTTATGATGGCTTTTGGATTATGAGAGGTGAGAATGAGATGAGTATGGTTCATTCTATCATTTGCTTTCTCTCTCTTGAGCTCTCTCATTCTCAAGCTCTCCCTCTTCCTCTTCCTCTCTCTACCTCAAGGAAAACCATTCTCATGTGTTGAGACTCATTGCCTTAGAGATAAAAAGACACCAAAACATTCCTCTACTCATTCTAGTTCACAAGGCCTAGCAAGCCAAGTGATCTAGTTTCTTCAAAGTTCGAAGAAGAAGCCAAAGGTAGAAGCTTTCGGGTGGATCCATCTTCGGCGCAAGGAGACGACGAGGTGAGGCCGATCCGTACACCGGGAGGAGTCAAAGACGAAGGAGTTCAAGAAAGGTATAGCCCCCTAACCGAGTAGGTAAACTCTTATTAGGTTGTTAGCTAGTAGTTTAACAAAGATCCGTATTGGTAGACCATGTTACCACCCTCTTGAAAATCGTTTTTCACCAATTCCGCAACCCCGTAAGTACCGGGGAAGGGTAGCATGGACTTACAGTGGTATCAGAGCCTGGTTAAACACTACCTAACATGTTAGCATCGTAACTAGAAATTCGATCGGAGAAAAAGTCACGAAATACACCCGGTTTTCCAACTTGCTGTCGATTTTCAAAGTGCTGTAAAAGTAATAAATCATGCTTTAAAAATCGACTTAGGGTTTTTAGAGTATATTGTAGAAAGACGGTCATGTGATCTCATCAAAGCGCCGCGGAAACGCGGCAATAGTTTGCTATTGCCGCGGTTCCGCGGCCGTATTGGCTATTCTCTGGATCCTCTTTGCTACAGTATATTCGGTGGGGTATTTTGGGAATTTTGGTATATGTTTTTTCAGCCCAGATTTTCCAGAAAGAAAATTTTGTTTTTGGGGCTTTAAAAACCGTATTTTGATCGAGTTTCTAAAGACTAAGGCTAACGGGTTTATATCTGTGATGTGATATTTGTATTGAACGTCTGCTAATCTCTATATGTCGATTAGTGGGGGTTATACAAATCTGTGATCTGTAATGTTGTTGGAATGTGTATAAGAACTCATTGGATTGTCGCGGGTGAATAGCCGGGAGTTGTGAGATGAGAGTTTTCTTTTCTATCAATTCATGTAAATTTGTAAATTGATGTAATAATTATTTATATGGCCGCACAACCGGGTCGGGGTTGTAGCCGTCATTGTATAATTTATTTTTACTGTTTTTGCTCCTAGGATAGACCCATGGAGGGGTTGCACAAACTACCGGGTATCCCGAAGTGCCGAGTGGCCTACTCATGGAGTTGAGGGAGGTTGCTTCGCTTTGGGTACTTGGCGGGTAGTTTGCCGCACCCGTAGGGGTCTTGGGTGGGGTATTGGCTATTCACCGCGACCGTGTAATCTGCTTTTCGTTACAGGCTCGTACGAATTACGGGTTCCTAGTATATCCAATGTTTTCATCTGTGATCTGAAATGGCTATCATTGCAATATATCTATATATGATATTATTTAGGCGTTGCTTATGTTTTGCAGCCGCGCTAGCCCAGCCCCCGCTCTGTCGTTAGTTAAGTAACCTAACGGGTAATGACGGGGCCCCGTGGCGAATGCGAATGGCATAAGCGTACGTCATATTTTGGTTGTTTTCTGCAATGGTAGGAATAAATGATGGGACGCATTAAAAGAACTAATGCAAGAAAAATACGCATTAAAAGAACTAAGTTCACTTTCAAAAACCACTCGGTTTCTTTTCAAAATAACTTTTAAACGCGGAGCTTAAGCCACTCCTTTTAAAAGCTATCTCGTTCCATCGATTATATCAAGTTCACTACGTTCACGGTTTCGCCAAAACCATTCATAGCCCTCCGTCGTTTCACATGGATGGTCAATAGTATTCAAGCTATGTATGTTGGCCAAAGTCAAGGCATAGTGATTGGTAGCTATTGGGTATTCATGTGGAGCATAGATAGATGTGTTGGTTTGGGGCAGCCGTACTACCATTTTGGCCAAAGTCAAGGGTTTATGCGGATGGGCTCAAATTAACCTGGAGAATGACGGGTAGAACTTGACATGTGACTTATGATATTTTGGCCAAAGTCAAGGTCATAAGAGCATGGGGCAAAAATCCACATCGGGAGTTTCAAAAGAACTGAAACTTGCTAGTGTTGCATACCATTTGGAGTGTGATGATTCTGGTAGGATTCCTTCAGTTTCGTCACGCGATGATATTTGGATCCCGATCCTACTGTGAGTATATGCTACTCGTCGGGAAATTTTTCACTTAACGATCAATGCTATAAACCAAGTAGGTGTCTAGAAAGGTGTTAGCGGGGCTACGCCCCCAGGGAAAAGAGGTTCTTAAATTAAGGAACTTCGCGAAAGCGTTGGAAAACCTCCCTCGAAGTACCAACACCAGCCTGGCTGAACGGTTAAGCAAGTATTGTACGGTGAGATTGATCCTGACTAATTCTTCCTTTCTGGTTTGAGGAGGGATTCGAGAGACAGTGGGAGCCATCCTGTTTAGACAAATTAAAAACCACTCTAAACTTGCAAGAGCATCATGCTGAGTGTTTCTTCTCTCTCTCCTAATTGCAGCGACCAATCAACATGACTGGACTTAAGTTACTTCTAGATAAAAACATACTGACAGGGCCAAACTACAAAGATTGGCTCAGGAATGTCAAAATGGCAATCACTTATGACAAGTTGGGTTATCTCCTTACCACCAAAGCTCCCCCTGTCCCAAGTCCCACCTCCAGCGTCGCGGATAAGGAAATCCGTAAGACTTGGGAGATTGATAGCGCGAAGGCCAAGTGCCTCGTACTTGCCTCTATGGACAACGAACATCAGAGGAGGCACGAGAATATGGACCTCGAATCCATATTTCTCCATACAAAAGAACTGTATGGAGAGCAATCTCGTATCGCAAGATACGAAGTGTCGAAGAAGTTATTTTCGGCAAGGTTGGCCATCGGATCATCGGTAGCGGAACACGTGCTTAAGATGATTGGCTTCATTGAGGAGCTCACGGAACTTGGGACCACGTTAGAGAACGAGCTCTATACGGACTTGATTCTCCAGTCCCTTCCTTCCACTTACGCCCAGTTTATCCTGAACTTCAACTTACAAGAAAAAGAAGTTGAACTTTCAGAACTCCTCAACATGCTGAGGAGTGCAGAGGGCACCCTACAGAAAGGTAGGTAAACATCCACTTTGTTTGTAGGAGGATCTTCATCTTCTAGGTCCAAGGCGAAAGCCAAGGGAAAGAAGAAGAAAGCCTCCGCCAAACCAAGGGGCGGTGTTAGTAAAGTGGATACGAAGGAAAAAGAAAAATCAACAAAAATAGCGGGGAAGCTTATAGGGAAGGAAGAGTGCTTTTTCTGTCATAAGAGTGGTCACTGGAAGAAAGATTGCAGGGCTTGGAAAGCCAGGACACAGGAACTGAAGCAAGTTGCGGCTTCAGCTTCAGGTGTGTATGTTATTGAAAACTGTCTGTCAATAAACTCTACTTTCTGGGTATTGGATACCGAATCAGGATCTCATATCTGTAATTCTTTGCAGGCGTTGAGAAACCGTAGGGTTTTGAAGGCAGGTGACATGATCCTCAAAATTGCAAACGGAGCTAGCATGGATGCTAAGGCCGTGGGGGACTATCACCTGGGAATGTCAGATGGACATGTTTTGGTTTTGCGTAATTGCTATTTTATACCGAACGCAACTTGTAATATCATTTCTGTATCTTTGATTTCTAAAGTAGGTTATGAATTTGCGTTTGTAAGTAATATTGTAAACATTCACCTTAATCAAGTTCTGATTGGGTAAGGTACATTAAGCAATGGTATATACGTACTAAACCAACCACAGATTTTCAATGTCCAGAATACACACAAAAGAAAGTCTCCGGAAATAAATCAGACTTTCTAATGGCATTGTAGACTGGGTCACATCAATGAGAGAAGGTTGACGAAGTTACATACAGAAGGATATTTGAATCCGTTCGAATATCAATCATATGCCATTTGTCAATCTTGTCTCAAAGGAAAGATGACAAAGACTCCGTTCACTGGACACGGAGTAAGAGCGAGCGAGCTCTTGGGACTCGTACACAGCGACGTGTGCGGTCCAATGTCTACACATGCGCGAAGAGGTTATTCTTACTTCATTACCTTTATGGATGACTTTTCAAGGTACGGTTATGTCTTCTTAATGAAACATAAGTCCGAAGCCTTTGGAAAATTCCAAGAATATAAGAATGAAGTAGAAAAACAAACCGGCAAAAGTATCAAGATTCTAAGATCAGATCGAGGTGGTGAATACTTAAGTGCCGAGTTCCTGGACTATTTAAAAGAGAACGGAATTCTCTCTCAGCTTACTCCTCCATACACTCCGCAACATAACGGTGCATCGGAGAGACGGAACCGAACCCTATTGGATATGGTACGGTTCATGATGAGTAACGCTGAGTTACCGCGATCATTCTGGGGATATGCACTAGAATCAGCTGCATACCTTTTGAACCGAGTTCCAACTAAGACTGTGCCTACTACACCATATGAGATGTGGTGTGGGAAGAGACCCTATCTTAATCACATTAAGACATGGGGAAGTCCAGCTTTTGTCAAAAAGCAGCATGCGGACAAGCTCGAGGCACGCTCAGTAGAGTGCAAGTTTGTGGGATATCCAAAGAACTCCAAGGGATATCTCTTCTATTACGTAGAGGAACAGAAGATCATTGTTTCTCGTAATGCCCATTTTCTAGAACACCAGTTCTTAGAAAAGGAAACAAGTGGGAGCGAAATAGAACTGGAAGAAATTCCAGAACCACAGACTGTTACTGAAAGCTTAGTGGATACTACGGTTTTCTCATAGACGGGGATAGAGAGGATTGCATCATAGATTATGATGAGCCGACTAGCTTCCAGCAGGCCATTCAGAGCGTTGACTCGGTAAAATGGCTGGATGCAATGCGGACCGAAATGGAATCCATGTACACCAACAAAGTATGGACGTTGGACGTTGCTCCAGATGGGGTAAAACCCGTAGGATGCAAGTGGATCTTCAAAAGGAAGATTGGTGTAGATGGACAGGTTGAGACATATAAACCTAGACTGGTTGCAAAGGGTTTTCGTCAAAGACCTGGTTTGGACTATGACGAGACCTTTTCTCCAGTAGCTATGTTGAAATCCATTCGGATCCTTCTTGCCATTGCTGCCTTCCACGATTATGAGATTTGGTAGATGGACGTAAAGACCGCTTTTCTAAATGGAAATTTAGAGGAGTGTGTTTATATGGACCAGCCAGAGGGTTCCATTCAGAGTGGGAGCAGCGAAAAGGTGTGCAAGTTGCTTAAGTCCATCTATGGACTAAAGCAGGCATCGCGGAGTTGGAACATCTGTTTTGATGAGACGGTCAAGGAATTTGGCTTTATCAAAAATCCAGATGAGCCATGCATCTATAGTAGATTTGTAGCGAGAACTGTAGTATTCCTCGTTTTATACGTGGATGACATTCTCTTAATAGGAAATGACATTCCTATGCTACAATCTGTCAAGGGGTTCTTGTCACACAGGTTCTCCATGAAAGACCTGGGTGATGCCTCATACATTCTGGGGATCCGGATCTATCGTGACAGATCCAAGAGGATATTAGGACTTTCACAGTCCAGGTACATCGACACCATACTGAAAAGATTCAGTATGGAAGATTCCAAGCGCAGTAATCTATCGGCTTGTCACGGGATCACCCTCTCCAAAGAGATGCCTCCCAAGACTGATTTGGAAAGGGAACGCATGTCTATTATACCCTACGCTTCTGCGGTAGGCTCTATAATGTATGCGATGTTGTGTACCATACCAGATGTAGCTTATGCACTGAGTGTGGTAAGCCGGTATCAGTCAAACCCTGGGGAGAAACATTGGATAGCAGTAAAGAACATTCTTAAGTACCTGAGAAGGACTAAGGAGGTGATCTTGGTGTATGGCGGAAAAAACCTCCAGATCGAGGCCTTTGCTGACTCCAGCTTCCAGAGTGACAAGGATGATTCCAAGTCCATGTCGGGTTATGTCTTTACCCTCAATGGAGGGGCGGTGTGTTGGAAGAGTTCCAAACAGGAAACCGTTGCTGACTCGACGATGGAAGCGGAATATATCGCTGCTGCAGATGCCGCAAAAGAAGCTGTCTGGGTAAGGAAGTTCTTAACTGAACTTCAGGTGGTTCCGTCCATTGTTGATCCAATACCTTTGTATTGTGACAACAACGGGGCTATAGCTTTAGCAAAGAAACCAAGGTCCCATCAGAAGTCCAGACACATCTTAAGGCGGTATCACCTGATCAGGGAGATCGTGGGTCGCCAGGAGATCGAGGTTCGGAGAGTTTCTACAGAAGACAACACTGCAGATCCACTCATAAAGGCCTTGCCCCAGACTCAGTTCGAGCGGCTGATCGAGATGATAGGTCTTCGATACGCCAGTACATGGCCTTAGTGCAAGTGGGAGATTGTTAGTGTATATGCCCTAGAGGCCATTACTGTATCATACTAGTTTGTATATTACTTAATGGAAGCTTGGGATATTCACAGTTGTATAAACAATGTTGCTCAATATAGTAGTATGCTACTTGGTTTGTTTCTACTTCAATGTGTACATATGTTTATTTTAGTATATCACCTATACACATTAGTGGAGCCCTTAGGATCTTTGCTTGATTACCAGCGTTGTGATGGCAGTCACACTAGTGGGGGCTGGGTAATCTATAAGCACGTCCTTATTCAGGTCCCTAGTCGTAGGACTATCAAGACAGGGCATCGATACTCTGGAGTAGACTAGCGTATGCGCTTCTCATCCCAGTATGGGAGATGGTCTGTCCTACAGCCATCAGTACGTCGTACTGGAGATAGTATGTGGGTGCTCGTTGGGTTACGAGTACACTGGACAGGACTCGTCGGGAATTGTTGGTTGGTACTATACCTATCGTTAGTTATCAGTTCCCAGGTGACATGAGTACAGCTTAGTCCGCTGACTTGACACTGTCACTTCGCCTCGAGTGTGTTCCCACTGCACTTTGATTACTACCCTACCACGGCTCAAAGGAGTCATCCAAACAGGTAGTTTTTGGGTGCAGTCCCGAAGCACTTGGAGGCAGTGACGGTTAGACAGGATTCGTCTCTCCCGGTATTGGGGGTTGACATCGAGTTGTGTCTAGGAGAGCCATTAAACGAGTAGTCCCTGGCCAGGGCAAGCGAGATATACTGGTAGGTTTCCAGTGTTATCTCAGGGTGTTCTAGGCTTCACTCTGACACGACTTGTACCGCTTTTCGGGGACTGACGTTTACCGCCCCCTAGGCCCGCCATGCGATGTATCAGACGATCAGACCGGACTGTATGGAGATTGTCACAGTCAGACTCAGTAGGAGTTCAGATGGGTTTCACCTCGTCAGTCTTCTTGTCGGCATCTACTTGGGGACCGTTACGCATAGCTAGTGCCGCTTGCGGTCTGTGGTTAAACCCGCTGCCAGCGTAGTGTCGAGTCTATAGAGTCCCACACAGAAAGCTATTCTCCTTTAGGCAAAAGAGTAGAGGTCGCATGGTTTTGCGACAGGTCGCATGGTTTTGCGACAGGGTTCGATCACATCCGTGCACTTGTGCACGTATAGTGTCCGGACAGTTAATACTAGCGGGCTTTGGTTTAAGCCAGATCCTAGTTTACGTTTTAGGGTTGGTTTTATCTCGTATGTATTCGTGTTCCTCGGAATGCGGATGCGGGTGTGTATGCACAGTTGACAGAGAGACAGAGGAAGAGTATTCTCATTGGGGTTGTTGACTGTTGACTGTTGACAGTTGACTGTTGACCATTGACTTTTGCTTAACCCTAATGAGAATAAGATATATGATTAACATTAATATTAATTAAGTATTATAGTGACATGGTTGTTGAGGGGTTGACATTGTTGACTTGTTGACTTTGTTGACCGGTTGACTAGGTTGGACTAGTTGACCATCATCATGACAATGGCTATCATTCCATGGCAAAGACTTTTGCTTGCTTGTTTATTTATGCAAAATGAGTGCATGAAATGATATAGCCATTTTGACTTAAACCATTTACACAATACTTGATTACTATTTTTGTTATGATGGCTTTTGGATTATGAGAGGTGAGAATGAGATGAGTATGGTTCATTCTATCATTTGCTTTCTCTCTCTTGAGCTCTCTCATTCTCAAGCTCTCCCTCTTCCTCTTGCTCTCTCTACCTCAAGGCAAACCATTCTCATGTGTTGAGACTCATTGCCTTAGAATAAAAAGACACCAAAACATTCCTCTACTCATTCTAGTTCACAAGGCCTAGCAAGCCAAGTAATCTAGTTTCTTCAAAGTTCGAAGAAGTAGCCAAAGGTAGAAGCTTTCGGGTGGATCCATCTTCGGCGCAAGGAGACGACGAGGTGAGGCCGATCCGTACACTGGGAGGAGTCGAAGACGAAGGAGTTCAAGAAAGGTATAGCCCCCTAACCGAGTAGGTAAACTCTTGTTAGGTTGTTAGCTAGTAGTTTAACAAAGATCCGTATTGGTAGTCCATGTTACCACCCTCTTGAAAATCGTTTTTCACTAATTTCGCAACCCCGTAAGTACCGGGGAAGGGTAGCATGGACTTACATAGCTTGTGTTAATGAAACTTCAAGGTACATCATTTTTGTTATCGAAGATCGGAAGCAAGACTGCATCTTTCTCTTCATGAAGCCTCTCGAGAGTCCAGAACACGATGATCGCAGCGAAGGGACCTCAACACGGAGCTTAAGAAGTGAAGGACCAGATCTAAAAAGGTTGTAATCCCTCTCACTTAGTGTTAAAGTGTTTAACATGCTTGTTTTCGCATAAACTCTAGTTTAAAGATCCGGCTTTGGGTTGTTCGGCACGGCTAAATTTTTAATCGGGCATGGTTGATGCCTCGTAGACCCTTGTGCGTGTGCCTAGCATCCCTACAGGTGATGCCTCCTAAATCCTGGTTTCTGGATCTATGAGATAGATCCAAGTGGATGTTAGGATTCTCACTAGGTGTAGTGAGATGGTATCAATCGATCCTGGGGAGAATCACTGGATAGCTTCCAGGGTGGTAAGGATGACTGAAAGTCAGTCACAGGCACTGTCTTTACCCTCAGTGGAGGGACGGTATGTTGGAAGAGTTCCAAGTTGGATACCGGGGCAGACTAGACGATAAAGACTGGATACATCGCTATCAAAGATACTACCAAAGAGGCAATTTGGGTGTATATTTGTTTATGAGATGAACTAGGTTCCTACCATTGTGTGACAATGGAGGTGCGGCTTTAGCCTAGCAACCCCCGTCCTATCAGTGACCCAGACATATTCTAAAGCAGTATCACTTAATCATGGAGATGGTTGATCTCCAAGAGATCGAGGTTAGAAGAGTTGACTCAGAAGTTAACACGGCGGATCCACTCACTGAGGCCTTTCCTGCGAGAGACTTTTATAGGACGTTGGGTATGCTATACTACAATAACTGGCCTTAGTGCAAGTGGGAGATTGTTAATTGTATGTATGCCCTATAGGCCATTATTGTATATGAGATGTATATTATAATGGATGCTGGGACATATATAGGGAGGGCTTTCTTGCTCGACATGATAGTACGCTATCTGGTTGCTCTTTATCTTAACATGTACACTCACTGTCTCTCTGTTACATATTGATAAAGCCCTTAGGATGTGTACTCGACTTCCAGGATTATGATGCAGATCATACTAGTGGGGCCTGGGTAATCCATGAGTTCATCCTTCAATGTTCCTAGTTGTGGGAATATCGAGACGGGGCATCGATATTCCAAATTAGACTAGCGTATATCTTCTCGACCCATGTGATGGGCGATGGATGATCCCATATCCATTGGTGTTTGACATCAAAGATGGTATATGGGTGCTCAGTGGAGACTGGGTTCACTGAACGAACTCACCGAGAACTCCTAGATGGTATTATACCTCACGTCAGATAGCAGTTCTCTGGTGACACTGGTACAGGTTAGTCTGTCGACCCGAGATTGTTATAGAGTCTTGTGTGTCTCCCATCGTGCTTTGATTTCCACCCTACCACGGCTCTACTGAGTCATGCAAACAGGTGGTTTTTAGGAACAGTCCCGAGTCACATGGAGGCAATGAGCGATAGGAGGGGATTCGTCTCTCCCGGTATTGGGGGTTGATGTTGCGCTATGCTTGATTAGCCATAACTGAAATCCCTGGCCAGGGTAGATGTGATTTACTGGTAAGTATTATCAGTAGTTTCATGCCCGTTATGGACCTTACATCGGCATGACTTATCAAGCTATTGGGGTCTGACGTTTACCACCCCTAGACGAGATATGCGACATATGGGACGAACATACCGGATTGTACTGTAGTGTTACTGATTGGATTCGCAGGAGTATGAGGAGGCGTGCTTGTTGATCTTCTGATCGCTCAATACCCGGGCGGCCGTTACGCTTAGCACGCCTCTTGCGGCTTGTGGGTGTTTGATATGATCATCACCTACTGCCGGCGTATTGACGAGTCTTTAGAGTTCTACACAGAGGTTTCCTGGCTCAGGCGAAACGAAGTAGGAGCACATATGAGATATGTGCGGGACCGAGATAAATACGGTATATGATACAGTAATCTATTCTCGCGATTTGTGTCATCGGTCGGTTATATGTGATATAGCCGGGTTATCGAATCAACTGTTGATTTGATAAATTGATACACATGATATTAGTCAGTTATATGAGATATAGACAGATTATTAAATCATGTGTTGATTTAATAATTTAATGTATAATTATTTATGTGATATATTAAATTACATTAACTAATATTAGCTCACTTAAAGATTTCTTTTCTCACTTGATGTGCATATAGTATATATGTGATATATATTAATGTACATGAATTGTGTCATGCTAGATGCCACATGCAACTTGTATGTATGAGACTTACACCATGACCATGATAACGTTTAGGATTTTATTTATTTTGGTAATTCAAATTTAGTGAAAATTAATCATGGTTGCAAGCTTGTTGAAGCTTGTAGATTCCATTGACTTAGTCCACCAATTTGTCTTACCTAAGATATTTATTAACCAAACCATTATCTAAAACCATGGTTAAGTCTCTACAAAGGTTAGTATATGATACTAACTCACCCATGGTTTCCATGGACTTCACTTGAGCTTCATTCTTCTTCTTCATCCAAAGAAAAAGC
This sequence comes from Agapanthus africanus, assembly GCA_030015575.1. NCBI lineage: Eukaryota > Viridiplantae > Streptophyta > Magnoliopsida > Asparagales > Amaryllidaceae > Agapanthus > Agapanthus africanus. Next base: position 229,129,769 of record CM057346.1, on the reverse strand, counting down.
TTATTAGATTTTTTTTAAGTGAAGAAAATAATGTGAGAAAAATAAATCTAAAGTGAGCCCACTTCCTACTTTATCATTCTCTACTACTTGCCATTTAGTATAGGGTATTCTCTTCACAAAGTTCATAACCTAGTGAAGAGGTAGCTTGGGTTTGAGTCTCCTCGACGTAGATCATCTTCGGCCTCGAAGACTTTGAGCAAGCTTGTTCATTTCTCCAATGGAACCCATACTTGAGTCCGGAGATTGATGCTTGGAGCGAAGGGACTACGATTTTTGGGCTGGCGCTGGAAAAGAGACGGAGCAATTGAAGTGAAGGACCGGGTCTACAAAGGTTGTATTCCTCACTCACTTCCTATGTAAAGTTGTTTACATTTTAGTTTAGCTCCTAAAACTTTAGTTAGATCCTAGGTTAGGTTGTTTGGCACACTAAAAATTGATGAAATGGGCATGTTTGATGCTTTGTAAAACCTTATGGTTGTGCCAAAGAACCCTACACCGTTGTGCTGCGGTGTATATGGAGGAGTAAGCTGAGAGAGAATCCCATTCTCTTTTAGATAGTCCAAGAATTCATTGCTCAAGTATTCTCCTCGGTGTATATGCCCTAGAGGCCATTACTGTATCATACTAGTATGTATATTACTTGATGGAAGCTTGGGATATTCACAGTTGTACAGACAATCTTGCTCAATATAGTAGTATGCTACTTGGTTTGTCTCTGCTTTAATGTGTACATGTGTGTTTATTTATTATATCACCTATACGCATTAGTAGAGCCCTTAGGATCTTTGCTTGATTACCGGCGTTGTGATGGCGATCACACTCGTGGGGGCTAGGTAATCTACAAGCACATCCTTATACACGTCCCTAGTCGTGGGAGTATCGAGATAGGGCATCGATACTCCGGAGTAGACTAGCGTATGCGCTTCTCATCCCAGCTCGGGAGACGGTCTGTCCCACAGCCGTCAGTACGTCGTACTTGAGATAGTATGCGGGTGCTCGTTAGGTTACGAGTACACTGGACAGGACTCGTCGGGAACTGATGGTTGGTATTATACCTATCGTCAGTTATCAGTTCCCAGGTGACATGAGTACAGCTTAGTCCGCTGACTTGACACTGTCACTTCGCCTCGAGTGTGTTCCCACTGTTCTTTGATTGCTACCCTACCACGGCTCTACTGAGTCGTGCAAACAGGTAGTAGTTGGGAGCAGTCCCGAAGCACTTGGAGGCAGTGACGGTTAGACAGGATTCGTCTCTCCCGGTATTGGGAGTTGACATCGCGCTGTGTCTAGGAGAGCCATTACACGAGTAGTCCCTGGCCAGGGCAAGCGAGATATACTGGTAGGTTTCCAGTGTTATCTCAGGGTGTATTGGGCTTCACTCCGACACGACTTGTACCGCTATTAGGGGACTGACGTTTACCGCCCCCCTAGGCCCGCCATGCGATGTATCAGACGAACAGACCGGACTGTACGGAGACTGTCACATACAGGCTCAGTAGGAGTGCAGATGGGGTTCACCTCGTCAGTCTTCTTATCGACATCTACCTGGGGACCGTTACGTACAGCTAGTGCCGCTTGCGGTCTGTGGTTAAACCCACTGCCAGCGTAGTGTCGAGTCTTTAGAGTCCCACACAGAGAGCTATTCGCCTTTAGGCAAAACGAGTAGAGGTCGCATGGTTTTGCGACAGGGTTCGTTCGCATCCGCGCACTTGTGCACGTTTGCTGTCCGGACAGTTTATACTAGCGGGCTTTGGTTTAAGCCGGATCCTAGTATATGATTTGAGATTGGTTTTTCTCATTGTGTTCGTGTTCCTCGGATCACGAATGCGGGTGCGTATGCACAGTTGCTTGAGATTGGGGGAGAGGACCTTGTTTAGGGTTAATGGCCTTTGTCATTTTATTAACCCTATTGATTTTGTGTGGATTATTGTTAATTGATAATTAGCTTAATTATTGTGCATGGTTGTTGTTGACAATTTGACTTCATTGACTTGTTGACCATGTTGACAACTTGACCATAATCATTTCATTTGGAAGATGCTCTTTGATCTTTGCAAAAATGAAATGATAATGGTCAATTCATGATTTATCATGACAATTTTCAAGCTAATTATCTAATTAAAATTATCCTCACATATTAGTGAGAATGGCTATTTTATTTTCTCATTCTCTCATTCTATTTCTCTCTCTTGCTCATCCTCTCCCTCAAGCTCTCTCCCTCTCATGTGTTGAGAAACAAAAAGCTTGAGAAAAACCCTCTCTTGATCTTCTCTACTCACTTCTAGGGTTCAAGTCTTAGCATTTCTTGCACTCTAGTTACTCCTAGTTTGGAGTTGAAGCTAAAGGTGGTGGCTTTCAAGTGGATCTTTCTTTGACGGATGAAGACAAGCAAGACGAACTCTTTCTACCATTCCGACGAGCAAGGAGAGAAGGAGTTCGAGCTCAAGGTATAACCTTTCTACAACTTACTTAGTTGTTAGTTTACTTTAGCTAGTTTTTCGTTTAGCAAAGATCCGGCTTCTACGGTCCATGTTACAAACCCTAAAAAAAATTTTGTTTTACCGTTTCCGCAACCCCGAAAGTACCGGGAGAGGTAACGTGGACCTAACAGTGGTATCAGAGCCTAACTAAACATAAACTAGCTTGGTAGTAAAGTGTATCGAAGTTCGAAACGGAAAAATCAAAAAAAAAACCAAGTTATAAAAATCTGAGTTTCTGTTAAAACTTTTTCTGGTCAAAACAAAATTTGTTATATCCCAAAAATTATCTCAGGCTTTTTATAAGAAACCCACCAAAAACGACACAGTGACTCACCAGATTGGCCGCGCTTCCGCGGCAATAGCTTGCTATTGCCGCGGAAGCGCCGCAGTCTGGTAGAGTTACTGTCTCGTTTTTGGTGCAGTGTGTTTCTGACATGGTTTTAGGATTTTTCTGATATATTATATGTTCCCAGATTTGCCAGAATAGAAATTTGTTTTTGGGGGCCTATAAATCCGTATTTTTCCGAACTTCAATATACTTTGACTATAAAGGTTATATCTGTGATGTTCTTATGTATTGAACGTCGGCTAATCGCTATATGTCGATTAGTCGGGGTTATACATATCTGTGATCTGTGATTGTTGTTGATGGTTTATGTATATGAACTCGTTGGATTGTCGCGGATGAATAGCCGGGGTGGATGTGAGATGAGAGTTTCTTTTTCTTTCATTCATGTAATAAATTTGTAAATTGATGTAATATTATTTGTTTGGCCGCACAACCGGGTCGGGATTGTAGCCGTCATTGTATAATTCTTTTTACTGTTTTTGCTCCTAGGATAGACCCATGGAGGGGTGCACAAACTACCGGGTAGCTCGAAGTGCCGAGTGGCCTACTCATGGCATTGAGGGAGGTTGCTTCGCTTCGGGTACTTGGCGGGTAGTTTGCCGCACCCGTAGGGGTCTTGGGTGGGGTATTGGCTATTCATCGCGACCGTGTAATCCGTTTTTCGTTGCAGGCTCGAACGAATTGCGGATTCCTAGTATATCCAAAGTGTTCATCTGTGATCTGTAATGTCTATCATTGCTATATTGCTATATATAATAACTATTTAGGCGTTGCTTATGTTTTACAGCCGCGCTAGCCCAGCCCCCGCTCTGTCGTTAGTTAAGTAACCTAACGGGTGATGACGGGGCCCCGTGGCGAATGCGAATGGCATAAGCGTACGTCATATTTTGGTTGTTTTCTGCAATGGTAGGATTTAAATGATGGGACGCATTAAAAGAACTAATGCAAGAAAATAAACCTAAAAGACGTTGTTGGAACAATTTTTCAAAAAGCTGTTATTGCAAGGACGTTCATTTTTGTTTTGCATCGCGGTATTCGGTTATGAATGCCCAGCACCTCAGTCGACGAGGCAAGGGCCGAGATCCCTTCACCGGGAGTGACCCCTTGGACAAAACTTTGCGTCAGGGCAATAACTTCACCATAGTCGATTATTCTTGCTTTGCATCGAGGTATTCATCTTACGAATGCCCAGCACCTCACTCGACGAGGAAAGAGCCGAGATCCCTTCACAGGGAGTGACCTCTTTAGCAAAAGTTTTTGCCACTATGTTTTTCAAAAAGGATGTATCACGTTCCTTCAACGATATCAAGTTCATTACGTTAACGGGTTTTTCGCCAAAAACCCAGCCGTAGCCCTCCGTCGTTTCTTATAAGTTATACTTAGTATTCGTGCTGCGTTTGTTGACTGTGTCAAGGCGCAGTGAACGGTAGCTAAGTGTAGCTTATTTGCTGGATACAAAGTGATTGGTTAGGACATTTGTACAACCTTGTTGACTGTGTCAAGGGTTATGCAGGTGGGTTTAATGCAATCAAGATAATGACGGGATGAACTTGACTAGGACCTTTTGATTTGTTGACTGTGTCAAGATCACTTGGGTCCTAGGGGCAAAAACCACATCGGGAGTTTCAAAAGAACTGAAACTTGCAGATTTAGCATACCTTCTGGAGTGTGGTGACTAGAGTGGATTCCATCTAGGTTATCACACAATGACAGTTGGATCCCGATCCCACTGATGAGTTGGTTTACCCTCGGGAGATTATTTCACTTAACGATCAATGCTATAAATCTAGTAGGTGTCTAGAAAGGTGTTAGCGGGGTTACGCCCCCAGGGAAAAGAGGTTATTTAATTAAGGAACTTCGCGAAAGCGTTGGAAAACCTCCCTCGAAGTACCGACACTGGCCTGGCTGAAAGGTTAAGCAAGTATTGTGACGTGAATTAAAACCCGGCTAGTTCTTCTTTTAAAAAGGTTTTAAGAAGAATTTGAGGAAACAGTGGGAGACATCCTGGTTAGATAAATTAATAAACCAATCTAATCTTGCAAGAGCATACGCTGAGTGTTTCTTTTCTCTCTCTCCAGGCAGCAACCTTTTCACGCCCTAATCAAGATAATAAAATGTATCGCTTGACCGATCCGAATTCTTATTCGGGACTGGGGAAAGATGGTTCAGCTCTAACTTGTGACAACAGTCATGAGTATGAGAATGGGAAAGAGGAAAGTATGGATTTCCAGGATACCCAGTTGAAGAAGAAGCATGGTTTTGCATCTACTTCAGGTGTTCTTGTAATTGAGAACTGTTTTACGGTCAGCCCTACCTCCTGGGTACTTGATACCGGATCAGGATCTCATATCTGTAATTTATTGCAGGGACTGAGAAAAAGTAGGAAAGTTGCACCGGGTGATATGTCGCTCAGAGTAGCGAACGGAGCACAAGTTAATGCGGCAGCCGTCGGTGAATATCACCTAGTATTGCCTAATGGCAAGACTATGATTTTGAACGATTGCTACTATGTACCCTCCATGGTTTGCAACATCATATCAGTTTCTTTACTCGATAAAGATGGATATGACTTTGTTCTTGAAAAGAATATCATGAACATTTACCTTCATAAGGTACTGGTTGCAGAGGGTACACTGTGTAATGGTATCTACGTTCTAAATCAGAATACAGTTCTCAATATACAAAACACACGCAAGAGGAAGAATTCAGATACGAATGAATCCTACTTGTGGCATTGTAGGCTTGGTCATATCGGAGAGAAAAGACTGAGTAAGTTGCATAAAGATGGACTCTTGAATACGTTCGAGTTTTCATCTTATGAAACTTGTCAGTCTTGTCTCAAAGGAAAGATGACCAAATCTCCGTTCACCGGACATGGAGAAAGAGCAAGAGAGCTCTTGGGACTCATACACAGTGATGTGTGTGGTCCGATGTCTATACATGCAAGGGGTGGGTTCTCGTACTTCATCACATTCACTGACGATCTCTCTAGGTTCGGATATGTGTATCTGATGAAACACAAATCTGAAGCTTTTGAGAAATTCAAGGAATTCAGAAACGAAGTAGAGAACCAGACTGGCAAAAGTATCAAGATCCTCCGGTCTGACAGGGGAGGGGAGTACTTAAGCACGGAATTCCTAGATTACTTAAAAGAGAATGGTATTCTCTCTCAGCTTACTCCTCCTTATACACCACAGCACAACGGTGTATCGGAGCGGAGGAATCGTACCCTACTGGATATGGTTCGCTCCATGATGAGTAGTGCTGAGTTACCTCTTTCATTCTGGGGATATGCACTTCAAACTGCAGCACATCTATTGAATCAAGTTCCATCCAAATCCGTGCCTAAGACTCCGTATGAAATATGGAGTGGTAAAAGTTTGTATCTTAAACGTATTAAGATTTGGGGTTGCCCAGCTTATGTCAAAAAGCAGAACCCAGACAAACTTGAGGCACGGGCAGTTTTGTGTAAGTTTGTGGGATACCCAAAAGATTCAAGTGGGTATCTATTCTACCATGCAGAGGAACAGAAGATAATTGTTTCAAGAAATGCCACATTTTTAGAAAAAGAATTTCTTGTTAAAAACATTAGTGGCAGCACGGTAGAACTGGATGAAATTCCAGAAACACAAGCTTTAACAGAAAATTTGGAGGAACCGCTAGATTCAATAACCCCAAGCGAACCTCAGCCACTCCGCAGATCTGGTAGGATTTCTCATCCGCCCGAGAGATACTACGGTTTTCTCATAGACGGGGATCGAGAGGATTGCATCTTGGAAGAAGATGACCCTACCAGTTTCAGGCAGGCCATTATCAGTAGGGACTCTGATAAGTGGCAGGAAGCAATGCAATCCGAAATGGAGTCCATGTACGCCAATAAAGTGTGGACCTTGGATATTGCTCCATCTGGGGTAAAACCCGTTGGATGCAAATGGATCTACAAAAGGAAACTTGGTGTAGATGGGCAGGTGGAAACCTATAAAGCTAGACTCGTTGCAAAAGGTTTCCGTCAAAGACCTGGTTTGGACTATGACGAAACTTTTTCTCCGGTGGCTATGCTCAAATCCATTCGGATCCTACTTGCCATTGCTGCCTTCCATGACTATGAAATCTGGCAGATGGATGTTAAAACGGCTTTCCTAAACGGTTGTTTGGAAGAGTGCGTTTACATGGATCAACCAGAAGGTTTCGTAGACAGTGGGAGCAGCGGAAAGGTGTGCAAGTTGCTTAAATCCATTTATGGATTAAAGCAGGCATCGCGGAGCTGGAACATCTGTTTTGATGAGGCAATCAAAGAATTTGATTTCATCAAGAACAAAGATGAACCCTGTGTTTATAAGAAGATTGTAGGACGAACTGTCGTATTCCTAGTCTTGTACGTGGACGACATTCTTCTGATAGGAAATGACATTCCTATGCTACAATCGGTCAAGCTGTTTTTGTCACAAAGGTTCTCCATGAAGGACCTGGGTGATGCCTCGTACATTCTGGGGATCAAGATCTATAGAGATAGATCCAAGAAACTGTTGGGACTTTCGCAGTCCAGGTACATAGAGACCGTACTAAAGAGATTTAGTATGGAGGATTCCAAGCGCGGTAACATACCCGCATTGCACGGAATTACCCTCTCCAAGAAGATGTCTCCTAAGACTGACGAGGAGAGGGTTCGCATGAGCACTATACCCTACGCTTCGGCGGTAGGATCTATAATGTATGCGATGCTATGTACAAGACCAGATGTAGCTTACGCGTTGAGTACGGTAAGCCGGTATCAGTCGGACCCAGGGGAGGACCACTGGACAGCAGTGAAGAACATTCTCAAGTACCTGAGAAGGACTAAGGAGATGTTCCTGGTTTACGGTAATGGAGACCTCAGGGTCGAGTCCTTTACCGATTCAAGCTTCCAGAGTGACAAAGATGATAGCAAGTCCGTCTCGGGTTTTGTGTTTACCCTCAACGGAGGGGCGGTATGTTGGAGGAGTTCCAAGCAGGATACCGTCGCAGACTCGACGATGGAGGCTGAATACATTGCTGCAAGCGATGCCGCAAAAGAGGCGGTCTGGATTAAGAAGTTCATTAGTGAACTTCAGGTGGTTCCGTCCATTGTTGACCCAATACCTTTGTATTGCGATAACAATGGGGCTATAGCTTTAGCTAAGGAACCAAGGTCCCATCAGAAATCCAGGCACATCTTAAGGCGGTATCACCTGATCAGGGAGATCATTGATCGACAGGAGATCGAGGTGCGGAGAGTGGACACAAAGGACAACACTGCGGACCCATTCACGAAGGCTTTACCCCAGACTCAGTTCGAGCGGCTGATCGAGATGATAGGTCTTCGATACGCCAGTACATGGCCTTAGTGCAAGTGGGAGATTGTTGGTGTATATGCCCTAGAGGCCATTACTGTATCATACTAGTATGTATATTACTTGATGGAAGCTTGGGATATTCACAGTTGTACAGACAATCTTGCTCAATATAGTAGTATGCTACTTGGTTTGTCTCTGCTTTAATGTGTACATGTGTGTTTATTTATTATATCACCTATACGCATTAGTAGAGCCCTTAGGATCTTTGCTTGATTACCGGCGTTGTGATGGCGATCACACTCGTGGGGGCTAGGTAATCTACAAGCACATCCTTATACACGTCCCTAGTCGTGGGAGTATCGAGATAGGGCATCGATACTCCGGAGTAGACTAGCGTATGCGCTTCTCATCCCAGCTCGGGAGACGGTCTGTCCCACAGCCGTCAGTACGTCGTACTTGAGATAGTATGCGGGTGCTCGTTAGGTTACGAGTACACTGGACAGGACTCGTCGGGAACTGATGGTTGGTATTATACCTATCGTCAGTTATCAGTTCCCAGGTGACATGAGTACAGCTTAGTCCGCTGACTTGACACTGTCACTTCGCCTCGAGTGTGTTCCCACTGTTCTTTGATTGCTACCCTACCACGGCTCTACTGAGTCGTGCAAACAGGTAGTAGTTGGGAGCAGTCCCGAAGCACTTGGAGGCAGTGACGGTTAGACAGGATTCGTCTCTCCCGGTATTGGGAGTTGACATCGCGCTGTGTCTAGGAGAGCCATTACACGAGTAGTCCCTGGCCAGGGCAAGCGAGATATACTGGTAGGTTTCCAGTGTTATCTCAGGGTGTATTGGGCTTCACTCCGACACGACTTGTACCGCTATTAGGGGACTGACGTTTACCGCCCCCCTAGGCCCGCCATGCGATGTATCAGACGAACAGACCGGACTGTACGGAGACTGTCACATACAGGCTCAGTAGGAGTGCAGATGGGGTTCACCTCGTCAGTCTTCTTATCGACATCTACCTGGGGACCGTTACGTACAGCTAGTGCCGCTTGCGGTCTGTGGTTAAACCCACTGCCAGCGTAGTGTCGAGTCTTTAGAGTCCCACACAGAGAGCTATTCGCCTTTAGGCAAAACGAGTAGAGGTCGCATGGTTTTGCGACAGGGTTCGTTCGCATCCGCGCACTTGTGCACGTTTGCTGTCCGGACAGTTTATACTAGCGGGCTTTGGTTTAAGCCGGATCCTAGTATATGATTTGAGATTGGTTTTTCTCATTGTGTTCGTGTTCCTCGGATCACGAATGCGGGTGCGTATGCACAGTTGCTTGAGATTGGGGGAGAGGACCTTGTTTAGGGTTAATGGCCTTTGTCATTTTATTAACCCTATTGATTTTGTGTGGATTATTGTTAATTGATAATTAGCTTAATTATTGTGCATGGTTGTTGTTGACAATTTGACTTCATTGACTTGTTGACCATGTTGACAACTTGACCATAATCATTTCATTTGGAAGATGCTCTTTGATCTTTGCAAAAATGAAATGATAATGGTCAATTCATGATTTATCATGACAATTTTCAAGCTAATTATCTAATTAAAATTATCCTCACATATTAGTGAGAATGGCTATTTTATTTTCTCATTCTCTCATTCTATTTCTCTCTCTTGCTCATCCTCTCCCTCAAGCTCTCTCCCTCTCATGTGTTGAGAAACAAAAAGCTTGAGAAAAACCCTCTCTTGATCTTCTCTACTCACTTCTAGGGTTCAAGTCTTAGCATTTCTTGCACTCTAGTTACTCCTAGTTTGGAGTTGAAGCTAAAGGTGGTGGCTTTCAAGTGGATCTTTCTTTGACGGATGAAGACAAGCAAGACGAACTCTTTCTACCATTCCGACGAGCAAGGAGAGAAGGAGTTCGAGCTCAAGGTATAACCTTTCTACAACTTACTTAGTTGTTAGTTTACTTTAGCTAGTTTTTCGTTTAGCAAAGATCCGGCTTCTACGGTCCATGTTACAAACCCTAAAAAAATTTTTGTTTTACCGTTTCCGCAACCCCGAAAGTACCGGGAGAGGTAACGTGGACCTAACAGATCGAAGGATCTTAATACTTTTACCCGTTCGGTTCTCGACTTCGTGGTTATATTCTTTGAATTTCTTAAAAGCTTCAGACTTGTGTTTCAACAGAAACACATGTCCGTATCTTGAGAGATCGTCAGTGAATGTAATGAAGTACGAGGAACCATTCCTGGCATGTGTAGACATGGGACCGCATACATCACATGTATCAGTCTCAAGTGTTCCGTATCTCTTTCTCCGTGTCCACTAAACGGAGTTTTGGTCATCTTCCCTTTAAGACATGACTAGCAAGTGTCATAAGATGAAAATTCGAACGAATTCAAATATCCATCCTTATGCAACTTTGCTAGTCGTGTTGCATTGATATGACCTAGTCTACAATGCCACAAGAAGGATTCGTTCATTTCTGAACTCTTCCTCTTGTGTGTGTTTTGTATGTTAAGAACCGTGGTTTGATTTAGAACGTATATGCCATTATTTAACGAGCCTGATCCAATTAAGTTTTGATTCAGGAAGATGTTCATAACATTATCCTGTACTACAAAATTATATCCTTCTTTACTCAATAAAGAAACTGATATAAGATTGTATATCAGGGTCGGTATGTAATAGCATTCGTTTAGAATCAATGTAATACCATTTGGTAACACAAGGTAATATTCGCCAACTGCTTTGGCTGCAACATTTGCACCATTCTCTACTCTTATGGAATGATCACTCTCTCCCAGTTCTCTACCTTTCCTTAGCCCATGTAACATATTACATATGTGAGAACCTAATCCGGTATCTAATACCCAGGACGTAGACTGAACTGAGAAACAGTTCTCGATAACTAACACACCCGAAGAAGATGCATCAACATGCTTATTCTTCGTTTGGGAGGCATGGGAATCCGAATATTCCTCTATTTTCTGCCCTGTCTTATAACAATTTTAAGAAAGAACGGAACCAACGTTCCCTTGCTCAGTATAACAAGCGGGTCTGGTCAATGCATCCATATTATTATCTTGATTAAGGCCTGACATGGTCGCTACTTGGAGAGAGAGAATAAAACACTTTAGTGTATGCTCTTGCAAGATTAGATTGGTTATTATCTTATCTAATCAGGATGGCTCCCACTGTTTTTATCAAATCTTCCTTCAAACCCTAAAAGGTAAGACTAGCCGGGATTAATTACACTTTACAAGTTCGCCAATATTTCAGCCAGGTCAGTGTTGGTACTTTGAGGGAGGTTCCTCGAGCTTTCGCATGGACCTACTTAAAATAAACCTCGTTTTCCCAGAGGCATAACCCCTTTAACTCTTTTCTAGACACATACTTGATCGGCTAATTGTGATGTGTAAAACTCTCCCAGGAGTAACTCTTACTCGTAGTGGGTATCAGAATCCAACTATCTCATAGAAGGTATACAATCTCATTGAAATTTTCAACACTTGAAATTCCGATAATACTTTTTACCCCTAGCATCCTATGACCTTGACGGAGGCCAAACTACCCATAGGGCGCCAGTCAAGTTCAACCCGTCATTTCCTGATTGAATCAGGCCCACCCGCACAACCCTTGATGGAGGCCAACCAACGCCGTACGAATACCTTAATCTAATTGCATCCCATGCTATAGATAAGTACTAATCAGCTACCGTACACTACGCCTTGACGGAGGCCAAACTACCGTAGCACCAATACTAAATATTACTTATCTGAAATGACGGAGGGCTACGCGAGGTTTTTATGAAAACCATTTGCGTAATGAACTTGATATCGTTGTAGAAACAAGTGATTTTGAAAAGGAGTATTTTTTAGGCTTTTACTAGTTTTGCTAAAGAGGTCACTCCTGGTGAAGGGATCTCAGCTCTTTCCTTATCGAATAAGGTGCAGGATATTTCACAAATACCACTATGCAAAGCAAGAACTATAGAAGCAATCAAAAACTAAGCCGAGTGAGTTGCAGCATCTGCTAGTTTTGCTAAAGAGGTCACTCCCGGTGAAGGGATCTAGGCTCTTTCCCTATCGAATAAGGTGCTGGATATTCTACAAGGAATACCGCTATGCAAAGCAAAGACTATAGCTACCCTTTTTGAAAATTTGATTCTATAACATCTTTTAGGTTTCTTTTCTTTCATTAATCTCATTAATGACGTCCCATCATTTATGCTTCATAAGCATCACAGAAGAAACGAAAATACAACGTACGCTTATGCCATCCGCATTAGCCACAGTGTCTCGTTATGCACCGTTAGGTTACTTAACTAACAACATAGCGGGGCGGGACTAGCGCGGGTGCAAAACATAAGCATCGTTTATTATATATCATATATATAATATTAAGGCATTCGTCTCACGCATATAAAGTGATCATATCACAGAATATCAGCAGTAGAAGATAACATATGAAATATTGGATATATTAGGAGGTTTGTGTTTTATTTTGAGCCTGTATAAAACATAGATTCCACGGTCGTGATGAATAGCCAAACCCACATTCCTAGACCCCTATGAGAGCGGCAAGCAACCTTACCAATTCTAGAGTTAGGAGACCCGGACTCGACTCCTCGAGATGGTCTCCTACTGGACTCTAGAACCCGGTTACTTGTCCTCCCTTCCTTGGGTCTATCCTAATGCGGAAAAGTAAATAATATACAACAATGGTGACATCATCCTCAACCCGGAAGTGCCCCGATAAAAGAATATTACATACAATGAATTTTACATGAATGAAAATAAAAACTCTCATCTCACATAGAACCCCCGGCTATTCAAAACACGGCGATCCAATATAACATATCACAGCAACACATAACATCACATGTCATCAACGTAAGTAAATATGCGTATCCCAATTGTCATTGACAAATAGCAGCAAAAACGGCGATACACCACATATTCGATGGGGAAAGAGTCCAGATCCCTTCACCGGGAGTGACCTCTTTAGCGAAACTAGAAGCCTCAAAAACACTCCTTTTCAAAAACTACTCGATTCTACGACGATATCAAGTTCGTTACGCAATAGGTTTTTCAGAAAAACCTGATGTAGCCCTCCGTCATTTCAGATAAGTCCTATTTAGTATTCGTGCTACGTTTGTTGACCTCCGTTAAGGCGTAGTGTACGGTAGCTGACTAGTTTTTTATCTGCTTATGCATATGATGCAGATTGGATTAGGGTAGTCATACGGCCTTGTTGACCTCCGTCAAGGGTCGTGCGGGTGGATTTAATTCAATCAAGAAATGACGGGTTGAACTTGACTAGTAGCCTATAGTTTGTTGACCTCCGTCAAGGTCATAAGACACAAGGGGCAAAATATTATCGGGAATTTCAAGTGTTGAAATTTGCAATGAGATTGCATACCTCCTATAAGATAGTTGGACCCCGATACCCACTGCGAGTAAGAGTTACTCCTGGGAGAGTTTTACACAGGACAATTAGCCGATCAAGTAGGTGTCTAGAAAAGTGTTAACGGGGTTACGCCTCTGGGAAAACGAGGTTTACTTTAATTAGGTCCGTGTGACAGCACGGGGAACCTCCCTCAAAGTACCGACACTGATCTGGCTGAAAGACTGACGAAATTGTAGGGTGTAATTAATCCCGGCTAATCTTACCTTTTAGGGTTTGAAGGAAGATTTGATATAAACAGTGGGAGACATCCTGATTAGATAAGATAATAACCAATATAATCTTGCAAGAGCATACGCTAAAGTGTTTCCTTCTCTCTCTCTCCAGGTAGCGACCGTGTCAGGACTTAATCAAAATAATAATATGGATGTATTAGCTGAACCCGCTTATTATACTGAGAAGGGAATCGTTGGTTCCATTCTTTCTTATAAGAGTTATAAGACTGAACAGGAAACAGGAGAATATTTGGATTCTCACGCCTCCCAAAAGAACTTGCATGCTGATGCATCTTCTTCGGCTATGTTAGTTATTGAGAACTGTTTCTCAGTTCACCCTACGTCCTGGGTATTAGATACCGGATCAGGATCCCATATATGTAAATTGTTACATGTGCTACTGTAGGGTGTTTTTCGTCACCCCATTGAGATGGGAATACGTGCGCGCTTGTCAGGCGTACTACAGATTTCCCCTGCCTAGGGTAGGCCGGGGTTTAATGATTGTGGGGATCTGAATCTCCGGCAGTCGCGAACTAAGCTGCCGTTAATTACCCCTCATATTTGGGGCGAGGGAACCTCCTATTGACGGGTTGAACTGGTTATGCGAACTCAATGTGCGGTGTACGTGTGTTTTGTTTTGAAAAAGGGGGGTTTAAATATATCGGGAGCCACGCAGAGTTTTTACGGGGGTCCCGCTACCCGGATAACGGGCTGGGGGTCAAGGGGGCTAGCAGCCCCCTTGCGGGGTGCGGGGCAGCGTCCCGTTAGAAATTTTTTTCTAACAGGGACAGTGTCGTGGGGTATGTGTATGTGTACATTTGTATCCATATATATATATATATATATACATATATATATAAATAAAGGGGAAAAAGACATCCAAAAGATGCGTGGGGCCAGCGCCTAGGCGCTGGAGCGCAAGCGCGCCACGTGTCGGCATGTGGGCGCTTTGCGCTTGAGCGCAGAGCGCTGGAGCGCAACGCGCCACGTATCGGCACGAGGGCGCTTTACGCTCGAGCGCAGAGCGCTTGGGCGCAAGTGCGCCACGTGTCGGCACGTGGGCGACTTGCGCTCCAGCGCTTGCGCTTGAGAACGAGCGCGCCACGTGTCGGCACGGGGGCGACTTGCGCTCGAGCGCTTGCGCTGGAGCACAAGCGCGCCACGTGTCGGCACCGGGGTGACTTGCGCTCGGGCGCTTGCGCTTGAGCGCAAGAGCGCCACGTGTCGGCACGTGGGCGCTTTGCGCTCGAGCGCGAGCGCTTGAGTGCAAGTGCGCCACGTGTCAACACGTGGGCGCTCTGCGCTTAGCGCCGGCGAGGAAAAGAGGCTTTTAGCCTGAAAAAATTTCTCAGAAGAGAAATCAGAAAGGAGTTGGACTCCTGAGTGTGTTTTTCTTCTCTTTTTTTAGGGGTTTAGTGAAAGATGTTCTTCTTCTTCCTCCTCTGTTAGCTGGATCTTGAAGATCAAGAGATGTGAGACCTCAAAATCTCTCCTTTTTGAGATCTGATGACAGATCCAAGTTCCCCTTTGTGGGTTTTGTGGTGAAAAACTATTTTGTTTTTGAAAAGGGAGAGTAAAACGCTTGATTTAATTCAAAAGAAAGCAGGAGGTTTTGGAACCTTGAAGAAGGAGGAAAGGATCTCAGATCTCAAACTTTTTTGGAGAGAGAAAAGTTGTGAGATATTTTCATTATCTTTTGCCTTTATAGGCTATACACTTTGCACATAGCCCCTCGGGCTTCACAAAATGGCATTTTGCCTATCCCATGGCTCATGTGCCATTTCTTTTTGCACATAAGCCATGGGCTTTACAAAAATTTGGCTTTATGACTATTTTTTCTTACATTTATCCAAAAATAAAATAAAAGAAATACAACAAAATTATTTATTACAAAATTTTTATCTTGGCATGGGGGGAGGCCGGCCGCTTCATGTTCGGGCTCGACCCGGGCATGGGCCCACTGGATCTGGGCTTGGGCCCACTTGGCTTGGGGTTGACTTTGATTTTGACTTGGTCAACCGGGGTGTAAATTTTTACCCCAACAGCTACGGAAAGGTAGAGAACTGGGAAGAGGTGATCATTCCGTTCAAGTAGGGAATGGTGCAAGTATTGCAGCCAAAGCAGTTAGCGAATATCACCTAGTATTACCAAGTCGTAATACACTGATTCTGAATGTGTGTTATTATATACCGAACATGATGTGCAACATTATATCGGTTTCTTTATTAAGTAAAGAAGGATATAATTTTGTAGTACAGGATAATGTTATGAACATCTTCCTAGATCAAAAGTTGATTGCATCAGGCTCGTTACATAATGGCATATTCATTCTCAATCAAAATACAGTACTCAATATACAAAACACACACAAGAGGAAGAGTTCAGAAATGAACGAATCCTTCTTATGGCATTGTAGACTTGGTCATATCAATGTGACACGACTGGCTAAGTTACATAAGGATGGATATTTGAATCCGTTCGAATTATCATCTTATGATACTTGCCATTCATGTCTCAAAGGAAAAATTACCAAAGCTCCGTTTAGTGGACACGGAGAAAGAGTTACAGAACTCTTAGGACTGGTACATAGTGATGTATGCGGTCCCATGTCTACGCATGCCAGGAACGGTTCTTCTTACTTCATTACATTCACTGACGATCTCTCTAGATACGGACATGTGTTCTTGATGAAAAACAAGTTTGAAGCTTTTGAGAAATTCAGAGAATATAAGCACGGAGTAGAGAACCAAACGAGCAAAAGTATTAAGATTCTTCGATCTGATCGAGGAGGTGAATACTTAAGCAGTGAGTTCCTAGATTATCTAAAAGAGAATGGGATTCTCTTTCAGCTTACTCCTCCTTATACACCACAGCACAACGGTGTATCAGAATGGAGGAATCGCACCCTATTAGATATGGTGCGCTCGATGATGAGCACTACTGAGTTACCTATTTCGTTCTGGGGGTATGCGCTTGAGACAGCGGCATACATACTGAATAAAGTTCCTACCAAATCTGTGCCTACCACCCCATATGAGATATGGGAAGGGAAGAGGCCATATCTTAATTTTGTTAAGATATGGGGTTGCCCGGCTTATGTCAAAAGAGAAAACCCGGACAAACTCGAGGCAAGATCTGTTTTATGTAAGTTTATTGGATATCCCAAGCATTCACGAGGGTATATTTTCTACCACAGTGAGGAACAAAGAGTGTTTGTTGCTCAACACGCCACCTTTTTAGAAAAGGAATTTCTTGCAAAAGAGATTAGTGGCTCTGAAGTAGAACTAGAAGAAGTTCCAGTAGAACAAACTACAACAGATGATTAGTGGAACCAGAGGATTCAGTAGTACCCAACGAACCCCAGCCTCTCCGCCGATCTAGTAGGGTTTCTCGTCCACCTGAGAGATACTACGGTTTTCTCATTGATGGTGGAAGCGAGGATTGTATCATGGAAGATGATGACCCAACTAGTTTCGAGCAGGCCATCACGAGTGGTGACTCTGTGAAATGGCTGGATGCAATGCGATCTGAGATGGAATCCATGTACACCAACAAAGTATGAACTTTGGAAAATTCTCCTGAAGGGGTAAAACCCATTTGGAGCAAGTGGATCTTTAAAAAGAAATATGGTGTAGATGGAAAAGTTGAGACTTTCAAAGCTAGACTTGTTGCAAAGGGTTTTCGTCAACGACCAGGTATGGATTATGACGAAACCTTTTCACCAGTGGCTATGCTTAAGTCCATCCGGATCTTACTTGCCATTGTTGCATACCATGACTACGAAATCTGGCAAATGGATGTTAAGACCGCCTTTCTAAATGGTGATTTAGAAGAGTGCGTGTACATGACTCAGCCAGACGGCTTCATAGATAGTGCGAGCAGCGGAAAGGTGTGCAAGCTGCTTAAATCCATTTATGGGTTAAAGCAAGCATCGTAGAGTTGGAACATCTGTTTTGATGTAGTAGTCAAAGAGTTTGAGTTCATCAAAAATATAAATGAACCTTGTATTTATAAAAAGATAGCAGAGGGTAAGGTTGTCTTCCTCGTATTGTACGTAGATGACATACTTTTGATAGGAAATGATATTCCTATGCTGCAATCAGTCAAGCTCTTCTTATCATAAAGATTCTCAATGAAAGATCTAGGTGATGCGTCCTGCATATTGGGAATCATGATCTATAGAGATAGATCTAAACGGATACTGGGATTTTCCCAATCCAGGTACATTGACACCATACTAAAGAGATTTAGTATGGAAGAATCCAAGCGTGGGAATCAACCCATGATCTCTGGACTCACTCTCTCCAAAGAGATGTCTCCCAAGACTGATTTGGAGAGAGCTCGCATGCAAGGGATACCCTATGCTTCGGCAGTAGGCTCTATCATGTATGCGATGCTATGTACCAGACCCGATGTAGCATACTCACTAAGTATAGTGAGTCGGTATCAAGCAGATCCTGGAGAGAGTCACTGGACAGCCGTGAAGGGCATTCTCAAGTACTTGCGAAGGACTAAGGAGATGTTCTTGGTGTATGGTAACGGAGAACTCCAGGTGGAGTCCTTTACCGATTCCAGCTTCCAAAGTGATAAGGACGACTCTAAGTCACACTCGGGATTTGTCTTTACCCTCAATGGAGGGGTGGTATGTTGAAAGAGTTCCAAACAGGATACCGTTGCAGACTCGACAATGGAGGCTGAATACATCGCTGCCAACGATGCTGCCAAAGAGCCTGTCTGGATCAAGAAGTTCATTAGTGAACTTGGTGTGGTTCCATCCATTGAACATCCAATACCTCTGTATTACGATAACAATGGAGCTGTGGCGTTGGCCAAGGAACCCAGGTCCCATCAAAAGTCCAGACATATTCTGAAGCGGTATCACCTGACCAGGGAGATAGTTGATCGCCGGGAGATCGAGGTCAGGAAAGTAGATACGAAGGACAACACTGCGGATCCATTCACGAAGGCCATTCCCCAGATACAGTTTGAGAGATTATTCGGGATGCTAGGTATGAGATACTATAGCAGCTGGCCTTAGTGCAAGTGGGAGATTGTTAGTTATGTATATGCCCTAGAGGCCATTGTTGTACATATGATGTATATTATAATGGATGCTTGGATATATAGAGAGAGGACTTTCTTGCTCGTCATGATAGTATGCTATTTGGTTTCACTTTGTCTTAACATGTTGACTCGTATTGGTTTACTGTTTTTCTCTTACATGTTGATAAAGCCCTTAGGATATGTACTCGACTACTGGGACTATGATGAGATCATACTAGTGGGGCCATGGTAGTCGATGAGTACATCCTATAACTGTTCCTAGTCGAGGGTATATCGAGACAGGGCATCATACACCAGAGTAGACTAGCGTATACGCATCTTGACCCATATGATGGGCGATGGATGATCCCATATCCATCGGTGTTTGACATCAGAGATGGTGTACGGGTGCTCAGTGGAGACTGGGTACACTGGACGGACTCGCCGAGAACTCCCAGATGGTGATATACCACACGTCAGATGGCAGTTCTCCGGTAACACTGGTACAGGGTAGTCTGTAGACCCGAGATCATCATAGAGTCTTGTGTGATTCCCACTGTGCTTTGATTTCCACCTTACCACGTCCAAGAGGGCGTGCAAAATGGTGGCTTTTGGGTACAGTCCCGAATCACATGGAGGCAATGAGCGATAGGAGGGGATTCGTCTCTTCCGGTATAGGGAGTTGATGTTGTGCTGTGTTCGATTGGATATAACTGGAAGTCCCCGGCCAGGGCTGATATAGAGATTTACTGGTAACTGTTACCAATAGTTCCTCGACCTGTTATGAGCCTCACATCGACACGACTTATCGGTTACTGGGGTCTGACGTATACCATCCCTAGACTTGATATGCGACATATCAGACGAAGAGACCGGACTGTTCGGGAGTGTTACTGATTGGATTCACAGGAGAACGTACAGGCTAGCTTGTTGATCTTCTGATCGCTCAATACCTGGGTGGCTGTTATGTTTAGCTGATCGCTTGTAGCTTGTGGGTGTTTGATATGATCATCACTTGCTACCAGCGTATTGACGATTCTTTGGAGTCCTACACAGAGGTTTCTTGGCTCAGGAAAAAAGGAGTAGATGCACATATGTGATATGCGCATGACCGAGGATAATGCGATATGATATATCGTATTATATTCTCGCGATATTTAGATATGAACCTGATCATCGGATCAAGTGTTGATTCGATGAATCGGTACATGATATATTAGTCGGTTATATTCGATATAGCCGGATTGTCGGATCAAGTGTTGATTCGATGATTTAATGTATAATAATATATATGTTATAATGTATTACATTATCTAATATTGGCTCGCTTTATTATTTCATTTTCTCACCGGATAATACATTGATATATAAGCGATATATATTAATTGTATTATTTTCTTTTGTTACAAATATGTAATATATATATGTGATATATATTATAGTAACATGATATGATTAATAATGAAACATGTTTAGTGATGATAAAAAGAGATTAGGGTTTGATTAGGGTTAGCTTTTTCTTGCACCTTCTAGAAGCATTCCTTTTGTCATGAAGAAGATATTATGATAGATATTTTCTTATGACTCATTTCTTAACCCAACCAAACCCTAGCCTTAGTTAACTCTCTACAAGGGTTATCCTTGTCATCATTACCCATGGTTGCATTATTATTGATATACTCTTTTCATTATTCATCACAAAAGGATTATCTCATTATTCATCATCTTCTTCTCTCTTATGCTTTGAGAAAGCACACTTGATTTTCCTTTTGTGATGTTTTCATGTGAGAATTTGATATAAAAAGATAGCATAAATACTACTCCATCATCCTCATCTAATCTAGCCCATTAGATTAGGGTGTTCACCTCATTAGAGTGAGAGAGCTTGAGTTATTACAACTTCGACGTAGATCATCGGAGAAAAGGAATACCACAAGCTAGCATGGATCGTTTGAGTCGTGGAGCCTCTCTTGAGTCTGGGAGATCGTGGATCGCGGTGAAGGGACTTCTACTCGGAGCTTATGAAGCGAAGGAGCGGACTACAAAGGTTGTAATCCCTCACACTTAGTAGTAAAAATGTTTACTTGCATGTTAAACCCTAATAATCTAGCAAAGATCCCGGTTTTGGGTTGTTCGGCACGTCTAAATTTTTATCCGGGCATGTTTGATGCCTTATGAACTTTCACAAGAATGCCTAGGAACCCTACAGGTACAACATGATCAATATATACATAATGATAAAAGGCATCCCCAAGCGGGAGCTAGCTCTTCGTCAATCGACGGCCACAACCACGCAAGCAAGATAATATACAACGCCGAAGGGCGAGGATCAAAACTGAAAGGAAAACTCTAAACAACATGAAATCCATAATAATACAACGCGCGACTCTAAGGTCGAAAGAATAAACATCACTGTTCTCTAAGTAAATAAAATATACATGTCTAGTTGATGGAGTTTACTAGATACAACTGAATAACATATATACAATGGTGGTCCTGATGCAAAAGAACCCACCTACCAAAGCAATCATCCGGAAAGGAAGCAGTGTGCCAGCAAACCCGTAACGAAACCTGTACGGAAAAACCTGCAAGAAACTGTTGCACAACGGGGGTGAGTTGCCAACTCGTGAATGGAAAACATCAGCGAGCAGAAATCGTATGTATGACATAATCCTAGGTCAATACGATCAATATATAAATATTCTCAATATGATAAAGTCTGAAGTATGAAAATGTAGCAAGGGTAAACATCTATACCGAGTGTAATACCGAGTGCTCGTGTCAGTGCCTCAGGTAGTAACATATCATATGAATGAGGTATGAATGCATGAAAACAGAATACATGTAAATGAAGAAAACTGCTTCCATAACTTAGTGAGATTTCTGTATATATAAAACGAGGTATCATCAATGAAATCAACATAAACAGTGTCTAGCATCGATACAAAACATAAATCCCAATATCTTAATATCTCAGGCTCCGGCTATCCGGACTGGCCTGTATCATCAAATCTCAATACCTCAATATCTCAAATCTCAAAATCTCAGTGTCTCAACTCTCACTATCTAGGGCTCCGACTGTCCGGATCGGACCCTATCATCAATCACACGACCATGAACGGTATCCTCCGGATATCCGACGCGCCGGGTAAAATCACCGGTAGGCAGTCTGCCCCTACCGAGCTCATTGTCTACACCTCGAGCTTTTTGCCCCGGGATACCTTACCGGGTCCACCATGTACCCGCAGACGGTTCATCCAACTCCTCGAATCGGGTCTCGAAATCCATTTCATAACCGAGAAAACATCATGGTGGACGACTCATACATCACAAGAAAACCACACTTTTCATTTTAAAGAGAGAGAGAGAGAAGTTTATATATATTCTTGCGGTTTTCTCCCAAATCTAGGAAATCTCATGAAAATCCGAAATCCAATCATCAATAGCAAGTAAACAGTGAATATCGGTATAAAACTCCATAATACTACATAACAGTGAATAATAATATGCATGCAGTAGCAAGTAATAACTGCAATGCCTAAACTAGCATATAAAGACGAGTACGCTAATACCATTTCGAACTATCAGTTAACAAGCTATGTCAATAAGTAATATTCTCTAAAGTGTTCGTGACATGGCAATTACCGACGATGATGTGTGTGTGAGCCGGCAAGTAAGTGTACGTGGAACATACGCATCATCGGTAATGGTGCTGGTGTCCTGACAGTATAATCTCAATAATGGCATATGAAAACACAATATAAGCATGCGATGTGATGCGAATAGAAAGAATATGCGGGAGCTGAACAATAAACACAACGATAACTAATTTGCACGTATATAAATATAAGTCATACAGTTTTGCCATTTGAAATCACACGAATCGTGGTGTTTTGAAAATAAGGGCTACGGTGTTTTTAAGAAAAGATACGCCCTTTAAAATATCCGTAGAATTCTCTGGTCTGTCTTTAAAATACTCACGATTCGTTAGTTTTGAAATAGGTATGAATCGAGTCTAATCCATCATTTAAATGTAACTACCAAGCTAAACTAACAGGCTGATCGAAAGGTAAGGAAGCCGCCTAACATCTGAGTCGATACACACACACACACATAATAGTCGGTGAACCCGCCTCAATAGTATCCCATACGATACCCTAATACTATGACATCCTCGAGTCAAGAGTGCGGATCCATCATCAATATAGTTGTACGGTAAATCCGTTGTACGGCATCCCAAATCTGGGTACGGGTCAATGTCACATTAATCATATTATTCATCTGGTATCCTCTTTATCAAATATCATGATCGAGGGTACTGATCTACGTCTAATACAATACCGATACCATATATGTATATGCATGCGTGTGTCTAAAACACCACGTCGATAGGACCCGCTATAACATCACGTCGTATTTCAAATACGAACCATATCACATCACCGATCACACGGCCTCAAGCCCAATCTCATCGACTCATCTCCAATCCTAAGTACTATCCTCATAATCCATGTAAATACACACACACACACACACACACACACACACACACACACACACACAGAGTCCCATACCCATGTGTGTGTGTGTGTGTACATACATATCCCCATATACACACAGGTATTAAAATGAATGCAGGTGTGTGCGTGTGGGTGTAAACTTATTCTAGGTTTCGCGGCTAAGAAGCTATGTTAGTTCACTCCCAATAACCCCAACTAACCATGAACACATAATCATATCTTGATAATCATCCACATATCATAAACTACATATATATCCAGTTATATATCATAAATATACTATGAACTGCGGGGGTGCTATACGCCATCCACCCGACTTACCCCGTAGATATATATCTACTCACCTTGCTTCTTGTGTGCCGATGCCGATGTTGCCATCTTCATCTTCAACGTCTTGACATCACGTGGGGTACCTAAACATATAATCCAATCGCAATGCGTATTAAAATCCAATCGGAAAAACCCAAAACGGCACACACTACGCTCATAGGTAAAAACCTATAGCCTCGCATGCAAACACGACCAATAACCCTAGTCGTTGACGTTCAAACGCCACACGACGGAAACGAATTATCAAATACCAAAATCCATGTTAAAACAAGTCGTAAAACAATGCGCCAACAAAAGAAAATGATCCCAGATTTTACCCTAGGTAAAATCAGCCAATTTTGCATATGCCAAGGGTCTAGTTTACTGAAAATAAAGCCACAGAACAAATACGAATCAATTTCGCACTGCTCTGGCCGCAAATTGCGGCCAGAATGAATTTATTTGTAGCCCAGGGAAGAGGGTATGGGGTCTTTGGTGGTGCTTCCTAGGTGCCTGCCGGTATCTCTGTATATGCTAAAAAAATTTCAGGTGACCCAGGTGTTAGCAGATTTCAATATACACTCACAGAATCCAAAATTCTTCCGATATCGGTTTTCAAAGTTCGCTAACATGGGTTATAGTCTCTGGTTTAGGTCTCAAATCAATCACCACAGGGGATGTATAGCCTCTACTAACCTTAATTTCACCTTTGGGTTCAACTCAAACCCTAATCCTCAACATAAGTTTTCAAAGTTCCTAAAACCACACAATATCGATTCTAATTTAACATGGATGCTAAAGGAATGGAAATTCTACACTAATGATGGAATAATTACCTAATCTTGCACTCATGAATCCTCTATAGCGCTAAAACTCAAACTTTCTTGGTCCAAAGGGTTGCTTGAGAGCTTGTGCATATTTTTTGTGAAGTGGGAGTGGGGTTTTGGGTTTGTTTTGGAGATGAAGTGAGGTGATTTATGGAAGGGGAGATGAGGGGAGCAGCACATGAGAAAATGGGGGGGGGGGAGAAAATAATGAAGGAAGAAGAAGGAACAAGTGGGCATGGCTCTCTCTTGACCCCTCACTTTCTCTCACTTGCCCATACCTCATTATTCTATCATTCCTTTTTCTTTTCTTTTGTTTTCTTTTATTTCCTTCTCTTTGCAATAGTAAACCAAAAATAATAACCATACACCCAAAAATCATGTAGGAAAAAATGTAACAAATGTTAAAATGACATGCGCATGTCATGTGCACAAAACACGCTTAAAACCCGATTAGCGATTATTAATCGCGATTAGCAAAAATTAGTGTATACTAAATCGTAAAATTTCATAATTTGCATAAATCACATAAAGCACCCTCTTTTTAGTAATTTCCATAATTTTCCAAATTTTTCCCAATTTATCGGTATTAAATTATACCGCCTTATTAAAATATTCAATATTTTATTATTAAATTATAAAAATTCCTTAAAATAATATTTTATTTTTCTGAAATGTTACACCTGGCCCCACTAGTATGATCTCCATCATAGTTCTAGTAGTCAAGTACATATCCTAAGGGCTTTATCAACATGTGAGAGCAAGACAGTAACACAATACAAGTCAACATGTTAAGACAAAGTGAAACCAGATAGCATACTATCATGTCGAGTAAGAAAGTCCTCTCTATATATATCCAAGCATCCACTACAATATACATCATATGTACAGTAATGGCCTCTATGGCATATACATAACTAACATAAACAAACAACAAAAATAGGATGATGTGACCCTAAGAAATGACCATAGAAAAATAGAGGAACAATGGATGCAGGGGGGCCGGCGGCGCTGGTCGTTTTGGGTGTCTCACCGGTTAACTCATGAGGAGTGGAGCCCGTCTTGGTATGGTGAATTTGAGTGCTCTCCAATATCTCTCTGGTGCTGTTTGATTTGTCTATAAAAGCCCGGTTTGCATTCAGGGATTTTGGAGGGAAACTTGATGCTTTAAATCACATTACAACTTTTTGCATTTACTCACACCAACCCACTTGTGCCCACCACTTGCACAATTCATTATTTGTATGTGCCCATTTGTGCCATAGGCAGCCCTACCTAGGTCCATCTACCAAAAATCATATGCACACTTGTAATGTGTTGGACCAAAATTATGTACATCTTATTCGTTACAAAAGAACTCTTTGAATATTGATCGGTTTTCTGTTCTGATTGTAGTGTCGGCTCACAAATGTCATATCCATGAATTTGAGTATATTTTCCAGTGTTTTGTTACGAATACCTGTAATCTGTATTTACTGAGCAGACAATGGTTAATAGTACCGATATATTACAAAATTGATAATGAATGAGTGGTATTAAAATGCAGTTTTCTATGATGAACAAATACCCTCAAACTTATCTTTTGCTCATCTCGAGCAAAACAAAATCCTAACCTCACTTTCGCAGGCAACGCGATTGCACTGAGCTCGTGCAACAAATCGTTAAACCTCTAGGTGTCCCTAGTAGGAGGAGTGTTGTCTCCTGAGGGTTTTCAGCGGATTACACCCACAAAATCCTATCAAGTTAGTGTCGTGAAGAAACTGTTGATTCTAATCTTAAGTTAAGGATCAAAGCTAGAAGTTCTATTATCCTTGTCAGAAACGTCAAACCCTATCTTTCACTCCTCACATCTTATTTAACATAAGCTCATACACGTCTTTACGTGGTTGTGCGAATAGTGTCGTCAAGTTTTAAGAATATTGATTAGGGTCATCATGTCATAAATACGGACCATGATAGACTTCTAAAAGATTAAACGAGTTTGAAAAAGATTTAAAATTTTCTCAAGTTTTGTTCTCCAGTTATGTTTCAAGTCAGAATTTCTATCACTTTTAACAGAGAACTAAGTCATATTCTTCACTCCTACCCTTCATATGTTTTTGTTCATACACACCTTTCGTGATCGTGCAAAAAGTCTTTTAATATAAACCTTCATATCTGCGCTAAAAAACTGTTATAATAGAAAACTCGTCCCCGCCAAAATTATTCTCCCATAAAGAACCGTGAGGACTTTTAACATGGAGAGAACATTTGCTTGGCTTGTTTTATTTGGCGATTGGAGACTTAGCGAGTTTTGGGTCAATGACCCCCAAACCAGATGGTTTTAGGGCATTAGGTGTGGAGACACCCCTAAGACTTAACTGCCAAAGTTACCATGGCCACAAAACAAAAGACTCATTTTGTTTCATTTAAAATATTCTGAAAATAGTGCGAACGGAGATATAGCCAGCTTTTCTTTTAAATTCCAAAGACGTGTTCTTGTGGATAAGGTATGTAATCACTCCAACAAAGTTCCAGATGGGTTATTTTTCAGACTTTAACTTCTATTAAAACCTCAATAACATCTTTCATATCTACTTTACTTTATGAACTATTCTTGATATTACTTAATTCAGAACAAACTTATTTGATCCTAAAGATGTTTATCAATTTTCAAAAGTTTAAAGACATCTCAGACCTTTTATCTAATTCTTAAAAACATATGACACAAGTAAGATGATATAAAAGACGTATATTAGCTACGGTTAAACTCAAAGGAGGGTTAGCTTTCGGGTTTTCAATCTCCCGAAAAGAATTTAGTTGTTTCTATCATATCAACCGAACCATCAGATTTCGAATCTAAGTTTCCCTGCTAGCTAACATGACAACATAGTTTTTATGTTTTTGGAAAAAATTTCAATTTTTATGGTTTTTCAATTTAATACTAACGACAGAATGTAGTACAAAAGCAAACATGAAATGTGTAACATTTCAGAAAAATAAAATATTATTTTTGGTGAACTTTTATAATTTAATAATAAAATATTGAATGTTTTAATAAAGCGGTATAATTAAATACCGATAAATGGGGGGAAATTTGGAAAATTATGGAAACTACTAAAAGAGGGTGTTTTAAGTGAATTATACAAATTTTAAGTTTTTATGACTTATTTGACACTATTTTAGTGCTAATCGCGATTAAAAATCGCTAATCGCGTTTAAGCTTGTTTTATGCAAAACATGCACCATATCTTTTTTTTTACACTAGTGCATTTTCTACCATGGTTTCTTTTGGGTTTACTATTGATGAGAGAAGGAAAATGGATTAGAGAAAAGAAAAGAAAAGAAATTGATTAAAGAATGGAATAGTAGTAGGTATGGGTGAGAGAGAGAAATGTGAGGATTTCTTTGACTTAGCTTTTTCCCCGTTCAAACTTCACTCATTCCTCTCCCCCCTCTTGCTGCTGCTGGTGCCCTCCCCTCACTCCCTCCCCTCTTCAAGCCTCTCAAACATAATGGAAATCAACTCAAAACCCAAACCCCATTTCACGAAAATGATGCACAAGCTCAAGAGAAGTACATTAGACCAAGAAAGAGAGGATTTTGAGGACTTTGAGCAACTCAAGAATTTTCTTGAGTTTCCAAATGAGGTATTTCTGAACTATTAGCTTAGTATTCCCATTTCTTTTGCATCCATATTTATTTCATATCGATATTGAGTGGTTTTATGGACTTAGAAAATTCTAGTTAAGGTTTATGGGAATTGAGAGTGGTGATGTGAAATTGAGCTCAGTAGAGGCCTCATAAACCCCCTAGTGCTAGAATTAAGACCTAAACCAGAGACTTGAAACCCGGAATACGGATTTAGAAAAGCCGATATCGGAAAAACTGTGATTCTGTGAAGGTTAAATGGAATCTGCTACCACCCCGAGACTCTGAAAATATTTTTGTAAGGATAGCGATACATGCAGGCACCTAGGAACCATCACCCAAAACCCCAGCCCCTGGATCCTCTTTCTAGCCGCAGATTTAATCTGTATGGCCGCAACTTGCGGCCTGGGTCCCACCAAGTTGGTTCGTGTTGGTTCTGTAGCTTTATTTCATGTACAATAGACCCTTGGTGTATGCAAAATTGTCTGATTTGACCTAGGGTGAAATCTGGGACCCATTTTCTATAGTTGTTGTTTTGGATTCGAGTTTCCGTATTGCGTATTTTAAATTCTGGGTTTGTATAATTGCGTTTTATCTCGATTACTTGGCGTTTATACGGCGATATGGAGGATTGTTTGATGGTTTTGAAAGCGTAGTCTATAGGTTCTAACCTATAGGCATTAGCGTATCGTTTTGGGTATTCCCGGTGTGATTTTAATACGCGTTCCGATTATGTTATCTATGTAGGTACCATCATGTGGATTCCATACGATGAAGAAGATGAGGGCGACATCGACACCGACACACAGGATGCAAGGTGAGTACATTATATCTATGGGGGAAGTCGGGTGGATGGCGTATAGCACCCCCGCAGTTCGATACTTAGTATACTAGTTATATACTATATTTATATTTATAATAGCTTATTGTGTGTCATGGATATTTGAGATGAGATTAGGTGTACTATGATTAGATTAGGGCGTAGAAGTAAACTAGTATAGTACCTAGTTGCGAACCCTAGAATATGTTTACACCCACACGCACACACATGCTTATTTGTTATGGTTATACCTAGATGATGAGGATTGTGGATAATATTTGGAGATGAGTCGATGAGATTGGGTATAGTGCCATGAGATCGGTGATATATTGTGATTCGTATTTAGGATACGACATGAGATTTACCAGGCCTTTGGACGTGTGTTTCACACACGCATTTATATTTATATAGTGGGTATCGATTTGTACTAGACTTAGATCAGTACCCCAGATCATGTGATATGACGATAAGGATACCAGATAATTGATGAGATGAATGTGATATTGACCCGTACCCATCTTTGGGATGTCGTACGATGATTTACCGTACGAGCTTTATATTGACGATAGATCCGCACTCATGACTCGAGAATGTCTTATGATATTGTATCGTACACGGTACCTGTGAGGCGGGATCACCGACTATTATACACACACACACACACACACACACACACACACACACACACACATGTATGTATCGACTCAGATTTAGGTGGTTTCTATACCCTACCTGATTGACTTGTCAGTTAGAGCTGTAGTTTTGCTAGTAGATGTTAGGCTAAGTTGATGTCATACCTATTTCAAAAACTAACGAATCGGGAGTATTTTAAAGACATGCAAGGGATTCTACGGATATCTTCAAAAGACGTGATTGTTATAATATTTTCCGATTGTGTAAGTAAATCAAATGATCCCCGGCAACGGCGCCATTTGATTGAAAAGAAATTCGAGACTGTGTAAATTGAATAAAGCGAATAACTTTCTTCGTGTCGGTAATTAGAGAATTGAATAAAATTTCACAATCAAAGAATTATATTTGGCCGCAATCAACTACGGTGTCGGTTGTAGATCGTAAGCGAGTGCGGATCGTCCACAGGGATTGTGCGATTCGTTTTTATGTTTGATTTGTTTGAATTGAAAAGTTAATCGAAAAGAAAAGAAAACATGAGTCAAGATTTTATCGATTGATTCAAGTGTCACTAATCTAATCAAGAATCAAGAAAATGATAAACAATCGAGAATTGGGTTTCGATGATATTTCCAACCAAATGTCAAGAATCTAAATGAGGCTCGTAGGAATCGATCGGATCTATAGACGTGATGTAATCTCAAGATATCGTGTTCTTATCCTTCGAAGGATTGATACTAGATCGATGATGATTGACGAGAGTTAGGGCTTTCTCGTGAAACTAGGGTTTCATCGTTTAACCCATGTTCTTTCGTCGATATCATTTACATTCTAGCCTCTAGCGATTTCAAGAAACGATCGTAACTCCCCAATTTCGAGCGATATCAATCAAGAAAGCATCGCAATGAACTGGGTTGTCGATTCTTGAACTTGCTATGGTTTACAAAACTCGTAGGACCCAAGAATCGATTTAAGATATGTTACATCATCATTCTATTGATCGTCTTGACTCCTCGACGAGCGGAGTATTACTCAAACATCACAACAAGAACCGCAACTAGAAATTGAGATCGAATCATGATGCAAGAATTTAAAGAAAACAAGATAAAAGAATATCACCTTCTATTTATATCAACAATTTGATTACAGTCGCTCAAGAACTACAAGAGGAAGAACTAAATTGTCGATTTGGCTTCGCTCGGCTCCGTGAGTCGTGGGTCGGCTTCGACCACTTGCTCTGTTGAAGATCGGCTCTGCTCCTAAAAGGTTGAAGGGCTTCTTGCTTGATTTGGTACTCGGGAATCTTGGCTTTTGATTGGAATTAGGGTTAGGGTTTCACACAAGCCTTGTCACTAGACTTGTGGAAGAAGAAGATGAAGAAAGAGAGTGAATGGATCAATCAATTTCAATGAATGAATTGAATATATTTTACAAGTGAGCTTAGGGTCTTATTTATAGATCTCCCAAACCCTAAGCCTTGAGTTTGAAATAGGAGTTCCCTCCAAAAGTTTGTTGAAAGACTTCTAGAAGTAGTTAGTTAGGCTTAGCTTAGGGTTTAAGCTAGGGTTTAGGGAGAAATTTCTAGAATGCAAGGCTAGTTTAGTGTTGATCCCAAAGCTTGCTGATCTGGCAGAAGGTTCTGGGGCTTTCTGGAAAATGTTGTGTCATTCTGAGCTGTAGGCATTGAGATAGAAGTTGTGGTGCAAAGCTGAAGTTGAGACGTCGATAAGCCGCCGCAGAACCGCGGC
This sequence comes from Agapanthus africanus, assembly GCA_030015575.1. Classification (NCBI taxonomy): domain Eukaryota; kingdom Viridiplantae; phylum Streptophyta; class Magnoliopsida; order Asparagales; family Amaryllidaceae; genus Agapanthus; species Agapanthus africanus. The sequence continues at coordinate 229,098,422 of CM057346.1, read as the reverse complement.
ACAAGGCGGCTTAGGCCGCAGTTCCGCGGCCTTTTGGGCTCCTTGGGGCTGCATATTTTTAGTGTTGGCCTCTTATGACTTCTTCTGTATTTTCTGATATGTTGAATTCCTGAATACCCTTTAGATCATTGCCAGATTCCAATTCCTTGAGTTGGCATATCTTTTAGCAGTGTAAATTTGAGCAAGCTTCTGATTTTCCTGCACGGACTTCGAAACACGGGTTGCAATATATAGAAATGATGCCATGCTACGAAATGCAGTCAATTTCCCTAGAAATGCCGGTTTTAAGGTCTAACACATGTAATCTGATATTTTGCGACATATTTGCTAATATGTGAAATATGAATGCCGAACACTTCTATATGAATGCAAATGATGAGGAAATTGCCGGCTAAAAGATGCAATATTTTCGACTAATCAAATTCCCCCAAACTTAATTTCGATCGTCTCGAGCGAACTTTTTATTAAAAAGAGAAGGAGAAAATAAAGAAAGATAAAAACTAACTAGCACACTTTCGTAGGCAACACGATTGCACTGAGCACGTGCAACAAGCCTTTAAACCTCTATGTGTCCCTAGTAGGAGGAGTGTTGTCTCCTGAGGGTTTTCAGCCGATTGCACCCACAAAATCCAATAATAAAAGGAAGATCATGAATATTACATTTAAAGAAAAGAATCGTAGAAGAAAAGCCTTGAAAATTAGGGTTTCCAACTAAGCTGCCTTTTCGGTTGTCATGAGCCCTATCTTAATGGTCATGAAAGGATGTTAGAAATCACGTCCTCCCTCAATAAAACATCATCTTATTCTTCATTCCTATCCTTATTCCAAACATCGATCATATAACCCTGCGTGTGTGTAAAGGACATCCCTACACCCGGAGAATTCAATTCAAGCTATCATACTCTTGCCAATCAGCCTCAGTACTTTTTAATTAATGAATATTTAGATGAGATTGCTCACACACTTTCATGCAACCGTTAATACTTCTTGAGGTACTAACCGGCCGATTACTTATGTGTTTGCTTTTTTGGTGTATTTTCCTCGTCTTGCACCACCTCAGGCATAGCAGTGACTCCCAGACCGGTTGGCCTTAGGGCACTAGGTGAAGAGGCACCCTCGCTATATATTTTTTTATTGCCCTTGGTGATAACAAAACCAGTGTCCATTTTTCTCACCACTTTATATTTTCTTTATTTCATTTTTTTTATTTCCTTCATACTTTTGGCTTTAAGACAAGAGCATTTCAAGGTATCCTCTACTATCCCAGGCTTTAAGACGTGTGTAAGTCCGAATAGCAGGGTATCAACGTTCAAAATGTTTGGCTTCCAGAGTAGAAACTATTTTTCAGACTTATTTTTATCCTCAGATTAGTGACGTCCTTTATCTTACTAACCCTTGGGACAACGGCTCATAACTACTTATTACTAGTTCGTATAAGAAAACTTCTAAATTTCTTAGTTTTCTTAAATTTTTCTAATCTCATGGATATAAATGTTCACTATCTAAACTTTTATTAGCTTATTTATATACAAAAAGTGTAAATATTAAAATTATTTTTATACTTGAAAATTTTAAATTTTTATGGATTTTGAAATTTTTTTTAAATTTTTATAAGCTTTTAAAGAAATGTTTTGTGCTTAAGCAAATGATATGAAAATGATGCAAAAATAAGCACAAACCTCCCCCAAACTTCTTTTCAACAGTGTCCTCACTGTTGCCAACAGCTATATCTACAAAACCTGTAAGTCTAGGAGGAATTATTAGTGGGGGCAAAATATATAAGTGAAGCACTTCCCCCAAACTTATTCTTTTCACTCACCTCCATTCAAAAAATGATGCAGTGATATACAGGATATGAAAGTGAGATGGAGGAATTTTAATCCAAATAAACTGGCTCCTGTAAGAACAGGAGCTCCTCCGTGGGGTCAGTGGAAAAATACGGCTTTAGTCTATGTCCATTCACTTTGAAAAATGTGCCGTTTTTAACATTTTCTACCTTTACTGCCCCGTGCGGGTATACAGACCGCACAATAAAAGGTCCCTTCCATCGAGATCGGAGCTTACCCGCGTGAAGGTGTAATCGTGAATCATAAAGAAGGACTTGTTGACCAGGTGAAAATGTTTTCCTCAAAATGTTTTTATCGTGAAAAACCTTAGTCCTATTCTTTACAATTACAGCGTTATCATAAGCTTCATCGTGGAGTTCGCTTAGCTCATTTAGTTGCAGCTTCAGAAAGTTGCAAGCTAGGTTTAGGTCAAAATTTATTTCCTTAATAGCCCATAATGCTTTATGCTCAATCTCGACGGGTAAATGACATGCTTTCCCAAACACTATCCTATATGGAGACATTCCTAGGTCGGTTTTAAATGCAGTTCTGAATGCCCAAAGAGCATCCGTCAGTTTGGTCGACCAGTCATTTCTATTTTTAGCAACAGTTTTCTTCAGGATAAGTTTGATTTGTCTGTTTGAGATTTCAGCCTGCCCGCTTGTTTGGGGGTGATAGGGTGTAGAAAGTCGGTGGTTGATTGAGTATTTCCGCATCAGAGTCTCGAAAGACCTGTTGCAGAAATGTGTCCCATTATCGCTAATGATAGCGCGTGGGTGTCCAAATCGCGAGAAGATATTCTCTTTCAAGAACTTAATGACAACTTTCCTGTCATTAGTGCGACATGGAATGGCTTCAACCCACTTTGAGACATAATCAACCGCCAGCAGTATGTACAAATTCCCAAAGGAGTTAGGAAAGGGACCCATAAAATCAATGCCCCAAACATCGAATATTTCAACAACCAGAAGGGTTGCTGAGGCATTTCATTCCTCTGGGAGATTCTACCCGTATACTGACATTGTGTACAGGTTTTGCAATGGTCAAATGCGTCCTTGAATAAGGTCGGCCAATAAAATCCATATTGCAAAACCTTCTCCGCCGTCTTTTTAGGACCAAAGTGACCCCCACAGTCCTGATCATGACAAAAAGAAAGAACACTCTTGAACTCTTCTTTCGGGACACACCGGCGGATGATCTGATCAGGACAATACTTAAACAAATATGGATCGTCCCAATAAAAGTGTTTTACTTGGGATAAAAAGAGGTATTTGTCCTGTTTTGACCAATCTCTCGGTATAAGTCCCGTGACAAGATAGTTCACAATATCCCTGAACCATAGTTCATTGGATACGCTCAAGAGTTGTTCGTCAAGGAACGAATCATTGATCGGCAGGGTCACAGGGGAAGAAGAGATGCGTGAAAGATGATCAGCTACTACGTTTTCACATCCTTTCTTATCTTTGATAACAAGATCGAATTCTTGTACCAGAAGGATCCAACGTATTAGTCGACCTTTTGCATCTTTCTTCGCCAGAAGATGTTTTAAGGCGGAATGGTCAGTATACACAACTATAGGTGAGCCAATTAAGTAAGGCCTGAATTTTTCTAATGCAAATACAAACGCTAAAAGTTCTTTTTCTGTGGTTGTATAATTAATTTGAGCATCATTCAGGGTCTTACTTGCATAGTATATCACGTGTGGCATCTTTTCGATGTGCTGTCCTAAGACTGCACCTACTGCAAATTCGGATGCGTCACACATTAGCTCAAAGGGGTAGTCCCAGTTTAGTGATGATAATACGGGGGCTGAAGTGAGTGAGTGTTTAAGTGAGTTGAAAGCTGTCTCACAGTCCGAGTCAAAATGGAAGGTAGTATCCTTGGCCAGGAGAAGAGTTAAAGGTCTAGCAATTTTGCTAAAGTCCTTAATGAATCTCCTATAAAAGCCCGCGTGGCCAAGGAAAGATCGAATATCTTTGACGCTTTTGGGATGAGGGAGGTTTTGAATAACATCTATCTTAGCTCTGTCAACCTCAATGCCTTTCTGTGAGATGACATGTCCAAGAACAATTCCTTCTTGGACCATGAAATGGCATTTTTCCCAGTTCAAAGTTAAGTTCTTCTCTTTGCAACGAGTAAGAACAGCGTCCAGATTCGATAGGCAATCGGAAAAAGAGTCTCCCAAAATCGAGAAATCGTCCATAAAGATCTCCAGAAAATTCTCTACCATATCAGAGAATATCCCCATCATACACCGCTAAAAGGTAGCGGGAGCATTGCATAACCCAAAGGGCATGCGACTGTAAGCAAAGGTACCAAAAGGACAAGTAAAAGTGGTTTTATCTTGATCCTTTTTGGCGATGGGGACCTGATTATAACCTGAGTATCCGTCCATAAAACAATAATACTCTCGTCCCGCTAAGCGTTCCAGCATCTGATCAATGAATAGTAGAGGAAAGTGGTCTTTCCTCGTGGCAGCATTGAGTTTTCTATAATCGATACATACACGCCACCCAGTTTGGGCGCGTGTCTGAATCAACTCATTCGCCTCATTGGTTATAACAGTGATGCCGGATTTCTTAGGAACGACATGTATAGAAATCACCAATTGGCTATCGGAGATGGGGTATATAATACCATTATCTAGGCATTTGTCGATCTCTTTCATCACAGCTTCCTTCATGACGGGATTCAACCGTCTCTGTGGTTCTCGGGTTGGTCTGGCATCATCTATCACATGTATATGATGTTCAACTATCAAGGTACTAATCCCTTTGATGTCCGCCATACTCCAACCAAACGCCTCTTTGTTAGATCTCAATACCGATAATTTGTTAGATCTCAATACCGATAAAAGTGCATTCTCTTGATCTAATGCTAGAGAAGCGGAAATTATAACCGGTAAAGACTCCTTCTCACCTAAATAAGCATATTTCAGATGAGACGGTAAAATTTTGAGATCTAATTCGGGCGGAGAAATGATAGAAGGAGGAATTATTGAGTGATTTTTGGATTTACAAAGAAGCTCAGAGCCTGTGAAAGATACAGACTCGGGTGGAGAAAAGTCAGGAGTGCAGGACTCAAGTGTAGAAAAAGTGTTCTCACTAAGATCTTGTGTGAAGTCAAACAGAGATGTGGTAATGTCATCGAGATCAAGTAAATCAAAGTTCCTCAGCTCCACAACTATCGGGAGCGATCTCGTAGACAGAGCACACATCTAAAATATGAGCAGAGGGTTCTGATGGCTGACTTCCAACTTTGTAGATGTTTAGTTCAATGGTCATATTTCCAAATGATAAGTTCATTGAACCGTTTCTATAGTTTATAACAGCGTTGGAAGCGGCAAGGAAAGGACGACCCAGAATCACCGGAATTTGGCCCCGGGGGTTTGCTACAGGCTGTGTGTCGAGCACAATGAAGTCTACAGGGAAAACAAATTCCCCGACCTTTATCAACACATCCTCTAGTTCACCCCTTGGTTTGGTGATTGAACGGTCTGCCATCTGGAGAGTGCAGTGAGAAGGTTTCAACTCTCCAATCCCTAGTAGCTCATATACAGAATATGGAAGTAGGTTAACACTTGCGCCAAGGTCTAAAAGAGCACGATTTACGTTTTTACCCCCAATAGAAATCGATATCGTAGGACATCCTGGGACATTTCGTTTCTTTGGTAGCTGGGGAATAAAAGCAGTGCTGATATTATTAGCTATGAAGACCTTCTTCGGCACTTGGGTCTTCCTCTTCCTAGTGCACAAGTCCTTAAGAATTTTTGCATAAGCGGGGACTTGTTGAATTGCATTTAGGAGAGGGATATTGATGTTAACCTGTTTGAACATTTCTATAATTTTCTCCATATGAGGATTCATTCTATTACCCCTTAACCGATTCGGGTAAGGAGCTTTCGCAATAAGCGTCGGGTCCATCATAGGAGAAGGAAGAGGGGGTAGACGAGGTCCCAAAAGAGGTGTGGGGACCGTCTGTGGAGAACTATAAGGATTGGGTTGAGGTGTTGAGCCTAATGGGAAATGGAGAATAGGCTCGCGAGAAGGTGGTGTGGTAGAAGAAGAAAGATCAAAAGGAGAAGTGTGTGTGTGTGGAAAGGTCTCAGCCGGGGTGTTAATGATAGGATTTTCAATATCATCAATACCTTCCCCGACTTGATTATTCAGCACTCTTCCCGATCTCAACGTTGTGATGGCATTTACATTGTAATGCCCAGGATTCTGTAGGGGTTGAGAGGGAAGTTTCCCTTTTTCTCTCGCACTCATTTCGGCTTTAAGGCGTGCGATTTCAGCTTCCATCGATTTGATACTCTCAGCTTGAGACGCTGAGTTTTTCTTTATCTCACTGACGGAAGATCTAACCTCAGTCGAAACCTCTATGAAATTTGATAAAAGTGATTTCATGGTTTGAGTGAATTGAGAGAATTCGTCAGAACAGGACAACTGCATAGGATTAGACTGTGCAGGAGTGTTGACCTGGTTTTGGAAATTTTGTGACTGATAGGGGTGCTGAGTGAGTTGAAGGGGTTGCTGTTGTGGTGGAGGAAAAGCCCTTTGAAAATTATTCTGGCTTGGAACCGTGTTTTGAGATTGTTGTTGGTTCCAAGCAAAATTCGGGTGATTCCTCCAACCCTGATTGTACGTGGAAGAATATGGATCGTTTCTAGGTCTTTGAAATGTGGCATTAGAATGCTCGTGACCTTGAAACGCAGAGTTTAATGGACATTCTTCCGTTAAATGAGACAGATCAGAACAGCACCCACAAACAGTTTTCGGGAGCGACACTGGGTTTAGGGAGGCTGCTGCAAATTTGTGTTCCATAGCGTCGACCTTTTTTTGTATTGCTGCCATCTCAGCTCGAACACCTATGGACACATCTATTTGGTGTACGCCACCCCTATTCAATGGTTGGGTTCCACTCTCACACTGTAGTGATTTTTCAGCGAACTCTTCTAAATAATTCCACGCTTCCCCATCATCCTTGGTCATAAAAGTACATTGACACATGTTTTCAAGGCTCTGTTTAGTGTTTGGGTTAATGCCCTCATAAATGATTCGGCAAAGCTCCCATCTCGGGATGCCGTGATGAGGACACTGAACTAATAGATCCTTGAAACGTTCAAAGCATTTAGAGAATGGTTCAGTAGGGAGCTGGGCAAATTGATTCAGTTCGCTACGGATTCGAGCTGTCTTTCTTATTGGGTAAAATTTCTTAAGGAATGCAGCGACGAATTCTTCCCAATTCGTAATAGAGTGTGCGGTAGTGTTATATAGCCACTTCTCGGCTATATCGCACAATGTAAATGGAAGAAGTCGTAGACGCATCGCATCCACTGAAAGTTGTGACGTACCCATCATTGCACATACATTTTCAAATTTGGTAATGAAAACGTAAGCGTCCTCAGTCTCGAGTCCGTAGAATTTGGGTAAAAGGTTAATGTACTGGGGTTTAATTTCAAAGTTATCCCCATTGGCTGGTGGTGTGGATAAGCAGGTCGAAAGAGGACCTCGCAGTGGATAGCACCTCTCCTGGAGAGAGATGCGGGGTGGATTCTGCGCACCAACGGACGGCGGCAGATTAGGGTTAAAGAAGTTTGATGGAGGTGGATCCATCGGTGTGGGTGTGGTAGTGGGTAAAGAAGAAGTAAATGGAGAAATACCGACTTCGGAGTCGATAAGGGGTACGCGGACTAAACGGGCACTAGAATCCCGTGTCCAGCCTATCTTGTACTAAAAAGGGTTAGTATAAGTGGCAGCGTTGACTTATAATTAGGGGTAATGAATTAATGCGGTGCTTGCTTTGAAAAAGGGACAGATTTTTGAAAAAATGATGCGACACAACAAATGCAGCACACAAAACCCTAGAATCTAGTGGTCACCTAGGTCCGGCTCTAGACCGCTCCTAACTGCCAAAAGACAAGTCGCAGGATAGAATCCTCCACTGCCTATTTGTCCCCCTGTAGCCAGGTAGGTGCCAGGTAAGTGGGAATGTACTCCACTACGTAAGTAGTGGGCCTAATTAATAACCACTAGCCTTCGACACACTTGCCTAGACACCACAAGAAAACGCGGATAAGCAATGAATTACCCACGGCCTTCTTCTGTCCTAAGTGAGCACAACGGTCCTTAGAGTCATCTCTAGATATTTTTTAGTTAATGTGGGTCAATGCGGATGCAAGTTTTGTGATTTTCGGGGCCTAGGAAGGGTAATGAACTCCCCACCTAATTTGGATTTGGCCGTGCCCCTTAATATCCGTATTTAGAATGCAAACAACCAAGAAACAAAATCACGCACAAATTTACTTTTGCAATTTGCGAGCTGCGATTTTTGCAAAGAATCCTGCAGAAATTTGTTAGTTGGAGCTGAAAAGAGGAGAGAGGAGAAGGTAAGAAAGTACCTGAGAGAAAAAGTTCACAGAGATCCCTCAACAAGGCCGCAGTTCCGCCACAATTGCCTCTTAATGCCGCCCTTCCGCGGTCGTAAGAAAAGAACACTGCACAAAATTTTCAGGGAATGTTCCTGTTCACTTCCCCTGTCCTCTGGTATTTTCCAAAATTTTTTCCAATTTCACAGCAATCTCCAGATCTCCTTGCAATGAACCACAACAAATCGTTTAGGGTTTGCACGAATTTTGATCTCAAAAATTACAATGGAATAAATCTTTCAATTCAAACTTTAATATGAAACGAATTAGCGCATAATCCCCGGCAACGACGCCATTTGATTGTTATAATATTTTCCGATTGTGTAAGTAAATCAAATGATCCCCGGCAACGGCGCCATTTGATTGAAAAGAAATTCGAGACTGTGTAAATTGAATAAAGCGAATAAGTTTCTTTGTGTCAGTAATTAGAGAATTGAATAAAATTTCACAATCAAAGAATTATATTTGACCGCAATCAACTACGGTGTCGGTTGTAGATCGTAAGCGAGTGCGGATCGTCCACAGGGATTGTGCGATTCGTTTTTATGTTTGATTTGTTTGAGTTGAAAAGTTAATCGAAAAGAAAAGAAAACATGATTCAAGATTTTATCGATTGATTCAAGTGTCACTAATCTAATCAAGAATCAAGAAAATGATAAACAATCGAGAATCGGGTTTCGATGATATTTCCAACCAAATGTCAAGAATCTAAATGAGGCTCGTAGGAATCGATCGGATCTATAGACGTGATGTAATCTCAAGATATCGTGTTCTTGTCCTTCGAAGGATTGATACTAGATCGATGATGATCGACGAGAGTTAGGGCTTTCTCGTGAAACTAGGGTTTCATCATTTAACCCTTGTTCTTTCGTCGATATCATTCACATTCTAGCCTCTAGCGATTTCAAGAAACGATGGTAACTCCTCAATTTCGAGCGATCTCAATCAAGAAAGCATCGCAACGAACTGGGTTGTCGGTTCTTGAACTTGCTAGGGTTTACAAAACTCATAGGACTCAAGAATCGATTTAAGATATGTTACATCATCATTCTATTGATCATCTCGACTCCTCGACGAGCGGAGTATTACTCAAACATCACAACAAGAACTACAACTAGAAATTGAGATCGAATCATGATGCAAGAATTTAAAGAAAACAAGATAAAAGAATATCACCTTTTATTTATATCAACAATTTGATTACAGTCGCTCAAGAATTACAAGAGGAAGAACTAAATTGTCGATTTGGCTTCGCTCGGCTCCGTGAGTCGCGGGTCGGCTTGGACCACTTGCTCTGTTGAAGATCGGCTCTGCTCCTAAAAGGTTGAAGGGCTTCTTGCTTGATTTGGTACTCGGGAATCTTGGCTTTTGATTGGAATTAGGGTTAAGGTTTCACACAAGCCTTGTCACTAGACTTGTGGAAGAAGAAGATGAAGAAAGAGAGTGAATGGATCAATCAATTTCAATGAATGAATTGAATATATTTTATAAGTGAGCTTAGGGTCTTATTTATAGATCTCCCAAACCCTAAGCCTTGAGTTTGAAATAGGAGTACCCTCCAAAAGTTTGTTGAAAGACTTCTAGAAGTAGTTAGTTAGGCTTAGCTTAGGGTTTAAGCTAGGGTTTAGGGAGAAGTTTCTAGAATACAAGGCTAGTTTAGTGTTGATCCCAAAGCTTGCTGATCTGGCAGAAGGTTCTGGGGCTTTCTGGAAAATGTTGTGTAATTCTGAACTGTAGGCATTGAGATAGAAGTTATGGTGCAAAGCTGAAGTTGAGACGTCGACAAGCCGCCGCGGAACCGCGGCACAAGGCCGCTTAGGCCGCGGTTCCGCGGCCTTTTGGGCTCCTTGGGGCTGCATATTTTTAGTGTTGGCTTCTTATGACTTCTTCTGTATTTTCTGATATGTTGAATTCCTGAATACCCTTTAGATCATTACCAGATTCCAATTCCTTGAGTTGGCGTATCTTTTAGCAGTGTAAATTTGAGCAAGCTTCTGATTTTCCTGCACGGACTTCGAAACACGGGTTGCAATATATAGAAATGATGCCATGCTATGAAATGCAGTCAATTTTCCTAGAAATGCCGGTTTTAAGGTCTAACACATGTAATCTGATATTTTGCGACATATTTGCTAATATGTGAAATATGAATGCCGAACACTTCTATATGAATGCAAATGATGAGGAAATTGCCGGCTAAAAGATGCAATATTTTCGACTAATCAAGACGCATCTTTTCTTAAAAACACCGTAGCCCTTATTTTACTAAAAACCCCGATTCGTCCTATTTCAAAAGGCAAACCATATGACATTTTTATACTAATGCAGATGCGTCACTATTGCGTTATTAGTCGATTTCTGCATATTCTTGTTATTTGCATCGCAAATGGTTATTGTTATATTAAACTTATGATTTTAGGACACCAGCACCATTATCGATGATGCCTATGTTCCACGTACACCTGCTTGCCGGCTCACACACTTCATCATTGATAATTGCCATGTCACTACACTATAGTACTGTTACATTCAGGATATGATCCCTTGCATGGTATACTTATGTACATACCTATTGTACACCCATACGGGCATACATACATATTCGCACATACATAGATGACTCTCGTTGGATTTGGAGATTTGGGAACCGCAAGATACTCATTAAAACTGATTCATTTTAAAAGAGCGGCCTCCCTTAATATGTGCATATTACTATTCCATATTGCATGATATACTGATATGCTTACATTTCTTTTACATGTCGCATACATCATGCTTTTGATTATATGCATTGAGATATGTTGTTTCCATGATATTTCTGGATTTGGGAACCGTGGATATTTCAAAAGAGAGTATGTAATTGTTTTAAAACCCGGTTACCCTTGATATGAAATTTCAGTGCGTCCACCACGTGTTTTCTCGGTGTTGAGAGAGACATGTGAAACCCGATTCGAGGAGATGGATGAGGCCGATTGCGGGTACATGGTGGACCCGGTATGGTACCCCAGGGCAAGAACCGATCTGCTGTGTAGCTAGATGGTGAGCCTGGCAGAGAGACTACTACCTACCGGTGATTGTATTTGAGCTCGGCGGATATCCGGAGGATACCGACCGGAGTCGAGAGATGATGTAGGACGATCCGCACTGATGGAGCCCGATATATGAGGATTTACGTGCCGATGCTAGGCACAGGTTTCATGATGTTTTCGAGTGTCGATGCTTGACACTCAGGTTCCATGATTTTGATATGTCGCGAGCGACACATGTTGATTTACATCCTCATACTTCCATGCATATGTTTTTTGATATTTACATGCATGATACTTATTGTCATTGGGTGACACATGGACGAGATCCACATACATACAGACATTGATCATATAGTTGGATGATATCCACGTACTTTTAGACTTCATGATATAGTCGACATTGATCATACCTCATATTTATGATATGTTATTACCTGAGGTACTGGTACGAGTACTTGGCACTACACTTATGTATAGATGTTACATTGCCACCTTATCTTGCTTTAGACTTATTCATTTGAGGATATATTATTACTGATCGTATTGACCTAGGATTATGTCATACATACGATTTCTGCTCTGTGATGTTTTCTACTCACAAGTTGGCAACTCACCCCCGTTGTGCCACAGTTCTTGCAGGTTTTGCCGTACAGGTTCCATGGCGGTATTTCTGGCACACTGCTTCCTTTGTGGGTGATTTGCTTTGGTAGGTGGGTTCTTTTGCATCAGAACCACTATTGTATATGTATTATTCAGTTGTATCTAGTAATTCCATCAACCAAAGCTTGTATATTGTTCAGACTTAGAAAACCAGTTATGTATTATTTCGACCTTAGAGCCACGCGTTGTAGTATTATGGTTTTCATGTTGATTTTGAGTTTCTTTTTGAGTTTTGATCCTCGCCCTTCGGCGATGTATATCATATTGCTTGTGTGGTTGTGACCGTTAATTGACGAAGAGCTAGCTCCCGCTTGGGGATGCCTTTTATCATTGTGTATATATTATTCTTGTTGTACCCCGTTCGGGGCCATTGATTACAAAGGAATCTCTGCCGAAATTTTCAGAATAGAATATAGATTTTAAAAATGCATATTCGGCTTACTTATTTAAAAACATTGTTTCTAAAACATGTTTTCTTTACTTCTAAAAAACTAGTTTTCTTATTTACTCCTTAAAATGGTTTTAGATTTCTGGGCTTTTGGCTTACTTGGATTAGATAGGGTCCTATAGACTTCATATGATTCAAGTGCCTGTCACGTGCTATTTCGGGTCATGACAAAGTTGGTATCAGAGAGCTAAGTTAACCTTGGTTCGAGTCTAAGTTTGACTATGTGGAGCCTAGAGCGTTTATATATATACAGAACTTAGGCTTGACCTTACGGAACTTAGACTTAGTCGAGGGGGTATTATACCCGAACTTTCGTCGCGTAGGATGACCCTTGGTTGATGGAGTAGGTAGCTTAACTAGAGTGACGTACCGTACGTATGTTCCACGGCATATTTACGATACACTACTCCGCTTAAGAAACCTTAGGATGCACATTTCCTTGCACAGTATTATATTCATTCCTACGATCTATCCTCATCGATACTGGTTATGATTTTGCTGCTACGATTACACGGGCAGAGAGAGCTACGGCTAGAGTTGAGGTCAGCACGAGACCGTCATGAACGAGGACTGACCAAGGCGTGAATCCAGAGACGTATGATTGCATAGAGAGGCGTCATCTTATTGTGTTTTCGCGCCATGAGCGTTTGATAGATCGCTGTTACGAGATTTCTCGGACGTGCTGATCGGCACCAGAGGATCAGGCTACTGTTAGAGGCCAGCCAGAGTGTGATGACCATTGATATATTGCTTATTCAGGATGATTGAGGCGTTGTTCAGCGTACAGAAGAATGAGCCAGTTGCCGCTGCAAATGACGAGATATCGCCCAGCTGTTGGAGCTACTGCAGCATGAGTATATACTTAGGGATATGATGGAAGGTCTCTAGTCACCCGAGGATGGACGACTAGGACATGTGGTTTGTTCGCTTACCCGATGCGAACAACCCTAAACCAAGATCTTAGACTAGAGATTAGGCGAAACAAAGCATGTTAAACACTTTAACATCTAAGAGTTTGGGATTACAACCTTTGCAGTCCGGTCCTTCACTTCATAAGCTCCGTGTTGTGGTCCCTTCGCTGCGATCATCAAGTTCCGGACTCTCGAGGGGCTCCACGAAGAGAAAGATGCAAGCTTGCTTCCGAACTTCGATAACAAAGATGATCTACCTTGAAGTTTCATTAACACAAGCTCTCACTCACTAAATGAAGGGAACACCCTAATCTAAATGGTTAGGATATATTAGGATGATGAAGTAGGATTTTAGCTCTCATTTATTTTCATTAACTCACTCATTTTCATCACTTCATAAAAAGCTAGAAAGCTTTTCATGAAAGAACTCAAGGAAGAAGAAGAAAGAATCCTTTTGTGATGAATAATGAATAACTCGTGAATGAGGTTAGAAATGAAACCATGGTATATGTAACCCTTATAAAGAATTAACCAAGGTTAAAAGGTTTGGTTGGGTTAAACAAATATCTATGCAAAGTATCAACACAAATATCTTTGCACAAAACAAAATAAAACCTTCTAGAAACTTCTAGAAAAGCTTAACCTAAATCAAACCCTAACCATGTTTAATCTCCACTAATCATGTTGCATTAATAACCATATCATGTTACAAAATTATATATCACATATATAATATTTATTATAACAAAATAAAATAATACAATTAACATATATCGCATATATATCAATATATTACCCGAGTGAGAAAAGAATCTTTTAGTGAGCTTATATTAGTTAATGTAATTTAATATAACAAATATATAATTATACATTAAATTATCGAATCAACACTTGATCCGATAATCCGGCTATATCGCATATAACCGACTAATATAATTTGTATCAGTTCATCGAATCAACACTTGATCCGATGACTCGGCTATATCACATATACCCGGCTGACAACTCATATCACGAGAATCTAATATGGTATCATATACACGTATTGTTCTCGGTCCCGCACATATCACATATGTACTCCTACTCCGTTTTTCCTGAGCCAAGAAACCTCTGTGTAGGACTCTAAAGAATCGTCAATACGCCGGCATTAGGTGATGATCATATCAAACACCCACAAGCTGCAAGTGGTCAGCTAAACGTAACAGCCACCCAGGTATTAAGCGCTCAGAAGATCAACAAGCAAGCCTATACATTCTCCTGTGAATCCAGTCAGAAACACTCCCGTACAGTCTGGTCACTTCGTGTGATATGTCGCATATCTCGCCTAGGGGAGGTAAACGTCAGACCACAGTAGCTTGATAAGTCGTGTCGATATGAGGTCTATAACAGTTCGAGAAACTACTGATAACACTTACCAGTAAATCTCAGCAACCCTGGCCAGGGATTTCCAGTTATAGCCAATCGAACACAGCGCAACATCAACTCCCTATACCGGGAGAGACGAATCCCCTCCTATCGCTCATTGCCTCCATGTGATTCGGGACTGTATCCAAAAGCCACATTTTTGCACGCCCTCTTGGACGTGGTATGATGGAAATCAAAGCACAGTGGGAATCACACAAGACTCTATGACGATCTCGGGTCTACAGACTAACCTATACGAGTGTCACCAGAGAACTGCCATCTGACGTGAGGTATAATACCATCTGGGAGTTCTCGGCGAGTCCGTCCAGTGTACCCAGTCTGTACTGAGCACCCGTACACCATCCTTGATGTCAAACACCGATGGATATGGGATCGTCCATCGCCCATCATATGGGTCAAGATGCGTATACGCTAGTTTACTCTGATGTATCGATGCCCTGTCTCGATACACCCTCGACTAGGAACAGTTATAGGATGTACTCGTCGACTACCGTAGCCCCACTAGTATGATCTCATCATAGTCCTAGTAGTCGAGTACATATCCTAAGGGCTTTATCAACATGTAACATAGAGACAATCACAGTACATGTTAAGATAAAGTACAACCAGATAGCATACTATCATGTCGAGCAAGAAAGTCCTCCCTATATATGTCCAAGCATCCATTACAATATACATCATATGTACAGTAATGGCCTCTAGGGCATACATATAACTAACAATCTCCTACTTGCACTTCGGCCATCTGTTGTGGTATCACATACCCAACAATTAGCTATGGTTGAAGTATCTCATACTCAACCATCCCATAAAAGTCTCTACTGGGAATTAGGACTTTGTGAGTGGATCCACGTTGTTGTCCTCTGTGTCTACTCTCCTAACCTCGATCTCCTTAGAGATCAACCATCTCCATGATCAGGTGATACTGCCTAAGAATTATATCTGGATTTCTGATGGGACGGTGGTTCCTTAGCTAAATCCATAACTCCATTGTCATACAATGGTAGGAACGAAGTTCATCTCATGAACTTATATATCCAGACTGCCTCTTTGGTAGCATCCTTGGTAACGATGTATCTTGCTTTTAATCGTCTAGTAAGTCACGGTATCTAGCTTGGAACTCTTCCAACATACCGTCCCTCCACTGAGGGTAAAGACAATGCATGCGACTGACATTCAGTCGTCCTTATCACCCTGGAACTTTTCCAGTGATTCTCCCCAGGATCGATTGATACCTTCTCACTACAACTAGTAAGAATCCTAACATCCAATTAGATCTATCTAATAGATCCATAACATAGGATTTAAGAGGTATCACCTTGATCTTATAGAGAATCTTTATGATAAAAGAAGATTGACCGAGCGTAGCATAGGAATCTCCTTCCCTATCAAGAGTATGTCATCCACGTACTCTACGAAGATCGTCAGCATACTCTCCACTACCTTTTTGTATATACTAGGTTCATCTACCATTTTGATGAAGTCAAACTCTTCGACTACCACATCAAAACAGATGTTCCAACTCCGCGATGTCTGTTTTATCACATAAAACATCTTGCACACGTTTCCGCTGCTCCCACTGTCTACGAAGCCCTATGGCTATGTACTTATAGACTCTTTCTTCCAAATCAACATTTAGAAAAGCAGTCATGACACCCAACCGCCAGAATCGTAGTCATGGCAAGTAGGATCTGGATGGACTTAAGCATAGCTTTGAAAGTCTCAACTTTTCCATGTACACCAAGTAATCTTCTCAAGATATACTTGCTCCTGATGGGGATTTAACCCTTCAGATAAAGCAACCAAAGTCCATACTTTGTTGGTGTATAAGGATTCCATCTCATTTCGCTAAGCATCCAGCCATTGTTACAGAGTCCCACTCCTAATAGCCTGCTCGAAATAAGTTGGGTCATCATCTCATGATGCAATCCTCGCTCCCACTGTCATAATGAAACCGAAGTATCTCTCAGGTGGGTGAGGAACCCTACTAGATCGGCGGAGGGGCTGAGGTTCGTTGGAAACTATTGAATCCTTCGGTTCTACCAAATCATCTGCTGTAGTTTGTATAGCTGGAACTCCTTCCAGTACTACCTCATGACCACTAATTTCTTCACAAGAAATTCTCTTTCACAAAGGTGGTATGTTGAGAAACAAAACATCTTTTGTTCCTCGGTTTGGTAGAAGATATTCCCTTGCGAATGCTTGGGATATCCAACAAACTTCTACAAAACCTACTTTGCCTCGAGCTTGTCCAGATTATGTTTTTGGACATAGGCTGGACAACCCCAAATATTAACATACTTAAGATATGGGCTCTTCCCATTCCATATGATATATGAAGTGGTAGGCAACTAATTTGATTGGAACCCTATTCAATAGGTATGCAGCTTCTCAAGTGCATAACTCCCAAAAGGAAATAGGAAACTCAGTAGTACTCATCATAGAGCACACCATATCACATAGGGTGTAATTGCTCCGCCCCAATACACCGACGTGCTGTGGTGTATTCGGAGGAGTAATACTAAGAAAGAATCTCATTCCCCTTTAGAATAGTCCAGGAATTCCGTGCTCAAGTATTCTCCTCCTTGATCTCATCAAAGGACATAATACTTATACCCAGTTTTTGGTTCTCTACTTCTTACTTATATTCTATGATTATCTCAAAAGTTTCGTACTTGTGTTTCAACAGGAACATATGTCTGAATCTTGAGAGATCATCAGTGAATGTAATGAAGTACAAAGAACCGGTCTTGGCATGTGTAGACAGGGGACCTTCATACATCAGCATGTATCAATCCCAAGAGTTCACTAACTCTTTCTCTGTTTCCAATAAACAGAGCTATGGTCATCTTATCTTTGTGACATGACCGGAAAGTTTCACAAGATGTAAATTTAAACTAATTTAAATATGCATCTTTATGTGACTTCAGCTAGTCGGGTCGCATTAATATGACCTAGTCTACAATGCCTCAAGAAGGATTCGTTCATTTCTGAACTCTTCCTCTTGTGTGTGTTCTGTACATTAAGAACTGTGGTTTGATTTAGAACGTCTATGCTTTTAGATAACGTGCCTGAACCGATCAACACTTGATATAGGAAATGTTCCAACAATACAAAATTATATCCTTCTTTACTTATAAAGAGACTGGTATGATGTTGTATATCAGGTTCGGTATCTAATAACATTCATTCAGAATTAATGTATTCTGGTAATACAGGGTGATAACTGCCAACTGCTTGGCTTGCAACAATTGCACCGTTTCCAACTCTTGAAACTTATCACCTGTTCTCAGTTCCCTACCTATCTGTAGCACATGTAAAAAATTATATATATGGGACCCTGATCCGGTATCTCATACCCAGGACGTAAAAGATACTGAGAAACAGTTCTCTATAATGAACACACCCGAAGAAGATGCATCAGCATGCACTTTCTTCATTTGGGCGGCACGGGAATTCTGGTAATCCCCAATTTCCTGCTCTGTCTTATAACAATTATAAGTTGGAGCGGGACCAATGTTCCTTAGCGCAGTATAACAAGCGGGTTCAGTCAATACATCCATATTATTATCTTGATTAAGACGTGATATAGTCGCCACCAGGAGAGAGAGAGTAGAAAGCACCCAGCGTGCGCTTTTACAAGATTATATTGGTTATCAATTTATCTAATCAGGATGTCTCCCACTGTTTTAGTCAAATCTTCCTTCAAACCCTAAAAGGAAAGACTAGCCGGGATTAATTACACTCTACAAGTTCGCCAATCTTTCAGCCAGGCTAGTGCCAGTACTTTGAGGGAGGTTCCCCGTGCTTTCGCACAGACCTAATTAAAATAAACCTCGTTTTCCCACGGGCGTAACCTCGTTAACACCTTTCTAGACACCTACTTGATCGGCTAACTGTAATGTGTAAAACTCTCCCAGGAGTAACTCTTACTTGCAGCAGGTATCGGGATCCAACTATCTCATAGAAGGTATGCAATCTCATTGCAAATTTCAACACTTGAAATTCCCAATAATATTTTTCCACAAGCGATCTATGACCTTGACCAAGTCAACAAACCATAGACCGCAAGTAAAGTTCAACCCATCATTTCCCGATTGAATTAAACCCACCCGCACGACCCTTGACTAAGTCAACAAGGCCGCACGACTACCCTAATCCAATCGCATCATATGCTTTGCAGATAAGCACTAATCAGCTACCGCACACTACGCCTTGACTAAGTCAACAAACGCAGCACGAATACTAAAAACTACTTATCTGAAATGACGGAGGGCTACGACAGGTTTTTAAGAAAACCCTTTGCGTAATGAACTTTATATCGTTGTAGAATCGAGTGATTTTATTAGGAATGTTTTTTGAGGCCTTTTCTAGTTTTGTTAAAGAGGTCACTCCCGGTGAAGGGATCGTCGGCTCTTTCCTTATCGAATAAGGTGCAGGATATTTCACAAATATCACTATGCAAAGCAAAACCTATAAAAACAATTAAAAGACAAACCGAGTTTGTAGCATCTGCTAGTTTCGCTAAAGAGGTCACTCCCGGTGAAAGGATCTCGGCTCTTTCCTTATCGAATAAGGTGCCAGATGTTCTACAAAGAACACCGCTATGCAAAGCATGAACTAGAGCTACCAGTTTTTAAACAAGTTTCTACAACATCTTTAGGTTTCTTTTATTTTCATTGATCTCATTAATGAAGTCCCATTTTATTATGCTTCACAAGCATCACATTTGAAACGAAATCTTCAATATAACATATATCTCAGATATATATAATATAAACATTCGTCTCAGGCTTATATGATCTCATCACAGAACATTGCAGCAGAAGAACATATATAAACTATTGGATATACTAGGAGGTCCATGTTTTTAATACGAGCCTGTATAAAATACGGATTCCATAGTCGCGATGAATAGCCAAACCCACATCCCTAGACCCCTACGAGAGCGGCAAACAACACTGCCAATTCTAGGGTTAGGAGTGTAAGTCCGCGGCGGCGCCCCGGCCGTCGATCCGAGGTCCGAAAACGCGGAAACAAAAACTTTGAAAACTAGCAAACCGGCACCACCGCGCACTTTTAACCCGGATCGGGCCATTAACCTAGCAACTAGCAAAGTAAAATACGGGTAGAGAAGTATACCAAGCGATCCGTGTCCTTCGGTCTTCGTCTCCACTCCGATCTCCCGCGGAAACTCCGTCCATCACCTCCTCGTTGGAAAGGACACCACGTAGCCGGAATCTTTTACGGGCTCCCACATCTGGACCGAGGCAACTCGGGCGCGAAGTTGGCTAGCCGACGCGTCCAAGGAGTGCTATAGAATAGTGTAGTAGCCATTGTCTCTTTGGGGTTTTTAAGTTGCCTTGTATGGATGTAGAGGAGCAAGAAGAACTTTGGAGAGTAGTGAGGGATTTTTGAAACAAACCAAAATGAGATGAAGATTTCCCACACCAAATGAATTTCTCCCTCCCTCCTCTAGGATGTGGCCGGCCCCTCTTCAAGTGGGTGGAAAAATTGTGAATCATTTTCAAGAGGAGAAAAAGAATAAGCTAAGATGATAATGGTCACACCATTTCTTTTCTCATCAAATCAAACAACCATCACAAGAAAAGCAATGAAAAAGACTAGAATAGAATCTCATCATGATCCTAGTCTCATCATAAAGCCACAAATGCGAGAAAGCCCCTCACAAGTAAGTTAATTGCAAACTTGCAATTAACCCCCTTCCATCAGAAAGTCCGGCCGTGAAGGAACAAAGGAAAATCGGCCGGAACGGAATGCAAACTGGCAACTTCAGAAATTTGATCCCGTAATAAATTATAGGAAAACCCCGCTACTGCAAATACATGCCCGCATTTGTATTCCCACTGAACACAAATGCAAAGAGACAAAACTACACTATCTAATACTAGGATCCGGCTTAAGCCAAAACCGGCTAGTAAAATCCGTCCGATCATGATCCGTGGAATACCGCACGTATCTGATCGAACCCTGTCATATCTCCATACGGCCTCTACAGCGTTTCGCCCGAAACCTGAGTAACTGTGTGTGTGGTGGACTCTAAAGACTCGTCAACACCTTGGTTGTGGAATTAACCACTAGCAAGTCAGAGGTATAAGCCAATACGTAACGGGCTACCAGGTATTGACCAAAAGGGACGTCGATGAGAGAACTCATCCTGACACCCTACTGGGCCTGTCAGTGATAATATTCGTACAGTCCGGTCCGCTCGTCAATGAGCATCGCACGGGCCTAGGGGGTTGGTAAAAGTCAGACCCCCAATAGCGGTACAAGTCGTGTCGGAGTGTAGCCCAGAACACCCTGAGATACTACTGGAATACCTACCAGCAAATCTCCAGCCTTGGCCAAGGACTTTTCATGTTCTGCCTCTCCTAGACACAGCGTGACCTCACCCCCAATACCGGGAGAGACGAACCTCTGCAGATCCGCTCACTGCCTCCATGTGGCTCGGGACTGTACCCAACTAAAACCTGTTTGCACGACTCCTTTGAGCCATGGTAGGGTAGTAATCAAAGCACAGTGGGAACTCACACGAGACAAATGACGATCTTAGGTCGATGAACTAACCTGTACACATGTCACCAGGGAACTGCTATCTGACGTCTGGTATAATCCCAACTAGCAGGTTCCCGGCGAGTCCTGTCCAGTGTACTCATAACCCAATGAGCACCTGTATACATCTTAGGTGAACCAACTGACACCAGTGGCTTGTGAGATCGGCCACCGCCCCTCGTCGGGGTCTCGACTGTATACACTAGTCTACTCTGGAGAATCGATGCCCTGTCTCGAAACTCCCACGACTAGGGACCTTTTAAGGATGTGCTTACAGACCCCAGCTCCCACTTATATGATTGCCCTCATACTGCTGGAAGTCAAGCAAGAATCCTAGGGGCTCTATCAACGTGTAATAGCGACTCGTAAGGTCACCTAAAGCAGTACACGATGATAAAGATAAACCAGATAGCATACTATCATCTCGAGTAAGACTGTCCTACAGGGATAGGTCCTCCCTCAATCATTCCAATCACGTGCCTATGATCCAATAATTGACTCTGAGGGCACTATCTCCAACAAGGAGACCCGGTCTCGACTCCTCGAGATGGTCTCCCACTGTACCCTAGAACCCGGTTACTTATGCTCCCCGTCTTGGGTCTACCTAATGCGGAAAAGTAAATAATATACAATGGTGACATCATCCTCAGCCTGGAAGTGCCCCAATAAAAGAATATTACATACAAATGAATTTTACATGAATGAAAAATAAAAACTCTCATCTCACATAAAAACCCCGGCTATTCAGAACACGACGATCCAATATAACATATCACAGCAACACATAATATCTCATATCATCAACGTAAGCAAGTATGCGTATCCCGATTGTCGTTGATGTATAGCAACGAAGCCGACGATACACCACATACTACGCTTACGGTCACAGAAAAGAAAGTGTAAAACTACAACAGTTGGAATCCGCAACCTCCTTAGACATCGCATGCCTAACCAAATGAATTCCTTAGACATCTCATGCCTAACAATTATAAACTCCGCATTTTAGTCTCTTTATCGAAAACTCTTTTCAATGTCAAGTTGGGTAATTCATCAAGATTCCCGACATCATGATCGAATGCTCGTCGCAAACTTTAGTAGACGGCCGTACTCCCGGATGCCGTCGACGAAGTGCACTAAGGCGGAATACCACTGCCGCGAGCACCCGAACGGATGCTTTTGGCGACGGGGTTCTCTTAGAGTCACTTGGTCGGGGCTTTAGGGCGTGGCTGTCTATTAAGTTTACCCGGCGAGTATCCTGTAAGTCCACGTTGCCAACCCCGGTTCTTGCGAGGAGGCGGAAACGGTATAAAAATCAAATTTTTAGCGCATGGGGCAACATGGACTAACAAAGTCGGGATCTTTTCTAAACTAAACTAGCAAGAAAGCTAAAGAGAGTTAGCTACTCGGAAAAGAGGTTATACCTAACTTGAACTCCTTCTTCTTGAAACCTTTGTAGGGGTTGATGGTGCTTTCCTCGTCGCCTTCTTCCGTCAAAGATGGATCCACCTGAGGGTTCAACCTTCGGGCTCTTTCTCGAACTTTGAGTGAACTAGGATCTTTGGCTTGCTAAACCTCTAATCCTAGAGTGAGTAGAGAGTGGCTTTGGAGTGTTTTTATCTCAAGGAGATGGATTCTCAACACATGAGAAGGGAGCTCCTTGAACTAGAGGAGGAGGAAGAAGAAGAGAGGAGAGAGAAGAGTTATGATAGAATGAGCTATTCTTTTCATTTTACAACCATAACTAAAATGAAAAGAATTATCAAATTAACAATAATAATAAAAATGAAATAGTTGATGGATGGTTTGGAATGACCATTATCATTACATTCATTAAATGGTTTTGCTAGAATCAAAGAGCATCTTTGATATGTAATGATGATGGTCAAACTTTCAACCATGGTCAACTAGTCAACCTTGGTCAAAAAGTCAACAAACCCAACCATGACACAATTTTATTTAATTAATATTATTAATTGATATATCATAAATTCATTAGGGTTTGGAAAAAGACGACTGTCAACTGTGCACATGCACCCGTTCCGAAACCCTAATGAAAATCCTCTTCCTCCGCCTCAATCAACTGTGCATACACACCCGCATTCTTGTTCCGAGGAACATGAATACTATGAGATAAAATCAACCCCAAAACATATACAAGTATCTGGCTCAAACCAGAGCCTGCTAGTAATATCTGTCCGGACTCCAAACGTGCACAAGTGCGCGGATGAGAACGAACCCTGTCGCAAAACCATGCGACCTCTACTCTATTTTGCCCAGAGGCGAATAGCCCTATGTGTGGGACTCTAAAGACTCGACACTACGCTGGCAGTGGGTTTAACCACAGACCGCAAGCGGCACTAGCTGTGCGTAACGGTCCCCAGGTAGATGCCGATAAGAAGACTGACGAGGTGAACCCCATCTGAACTCCTACTGAGTCTGAATGTGACAGTCTCCGTACAGTCCGGTCTGTTCGTCTGATACATCGCATGTCAGGCCTAGGGGGCGGTAAACGTCAGTCCCCTAATAGCGGTACAAGTCGTGTCGGAGTGAAGCCCAAAACATCCTGAGATAACACTGGTAACCTACCAGTATATCTCGCTTGCCCTGGCCAGGGACTACTCGTGTAATGGCTCTCCTAGACACAGCGCGATGTCAACCCCCAATACCGGGAGAGACGAATCCTGTCTAACCGTCACTGCCTCCAAGTGCTTCGGGACTGCACCCAACTACCACCTGTTTGCACGACTCCTTTGAGCCGTGGTAGGGTGGTAATCAAAATACAGTGGGAACACACTCGAGGCGAAGTGCCAGTGTCAAGTCAGCGGACTAAGCTGTACTCATGTCACCTGGGAACTGATAACTGACGATAGGTATAATACCAACTTGTCAGTTCCCGACGAGTCCTGTCCAGTGTACTCGTAACCTAACGAGCACCCTCATACTATCTCAAGTACGATGTACTGACGGCTGTGGGACAGACCGTCTCCCACACTGGGATGAGAAGCGCATGCGCTAGTCTACTCCGGAGTATCGATGCCCTGTCTCGATAGTCCTGCGACTAGGGACCTGTATAAGGATGTGCTTATAGATTACCCAGCCCCCACTAGTGTGACTGCCATCACGACGCTGGTAATCAAGCAAAGATCCTAAGGGCTCCACTAATGCGTATAGGTGATATGATAAAATAAACACATGTACACATTGAAGTAGAAACAAACCAAGTAGCATACTACTATTTTGAGCAAGATTGTATATACAAGGTGAATATCCCAAGCTTCCATTAAGTAATATACAAACCAGTATGATACAGTAATGGCCTCTAGGGCATATACACTAACATATCCGCGTACGCTACGTGATTGCGGCGGACTTTTGATCACATCAAAATTCCATGGCAACCGATCATCTGAGACTAAACTGCTAGATTTATAACATTCAAATTAGTTATCTCATAACTACTTGTAGATTCCAAATATTGTATCACATTCCAGATAAAAAGACAGTGTTAAATTTTCCGATCGAATAATCAAACACCCAAGATTTTCCTAATAGCTCAACACTTGAGCGGAGTTCAAAAAATATCCATCACATGCCACAGTACCAATGGTCCAGCCGTAGAAGGGTTAAGCCAACGCCTCATATGTGGCAACGCCGTACTGCCCCAAACCCTAAGGTTCAGAGGTGGTTCAGACGGTCACATAATCGAGTTAAGGTTTGTGTTCTTCTAGAGGGTCCACCGCGTTACTTGCATGATTTTCCGGAAGTTTAAAACTCGAGAAAAAATCCAACTTTTGAAAAATTTTCCGACAGAGGAAAAAGTGAGTTATTGATATCCGTTCGAACTTTTTAACAGTTTCTAAAATTACCCGGAAAAAAATAAACGAAGTTAAATTATCCGATCGAATCAACGAGTCCCCAATACAACTTAGAAAACTCAACACTTGAGTAGAATTAAAAATTCCCAGAACAATCAGGAAATACATATGGATATTACTGTGCCAAAAACAAACCCTGTTGCTACAGTTTGGCCGCGGAACCGCCGCGCAAGCCATGGTACGGCCGCGGTTCCGCGGCGCATTAATGGAATTGGAGACACGTGTTGCACAGTAATTCTTGTATTTCCCTGCTGATTTTTTTGAGTATTTTTAATATGAAAAAATCAACATTTTTGAAAAATTTCCAGAAACTAGGGTTTAACGGGTATTCGGAGTTCGATCAGACTTTAAACTTCGCCTACACTTCGCATAAAGCTCTAGCTTGGCTCTGATACTACTGTAGGGTTACTAGGCATACGCATAAGGGTATATAAGGCATCAACCATGCCCGATTTAAAATTTAGCCGTGCCGAACAACCCTAAACCAAGATCTTAGACTAGAGATTAGGCGAAACAAAGCTTGTTAAACACTTTAACATCTAAGAGTTTGGGATTACAACCTTGTAGTCCGTTCCTTCACTTCAAAAGCTCTGTGTTGTCGTCTCTTCACTGTGATCATCAAGTTCCGGACTCTCGAGAGGCTCCACGAAGAGAAAGATGCAAGTTTGCTTCCGATCTTCGATAACAAAGATGATCTACCTTGAAGTTTCATTAGAACAAGCTCTCACTCACTAAATGAAGGGAACACCCTAATCTAAATAATTAGGATAGATTAGGATGATGAAGTAGGATTTTAGCTCTCATTTATTTTCACTAACTCACTCATTTTCATCACTTCATAAAAAGCTAGAAAGCTTTTCATGAAAGAACTCAAGGAAGAAGAAGAAACAATCCTTTTGTGATGAATAATGAATAACTCATAAGTAAGGTTAGAAATGCAACCATGGTATATGTAATCCTTGTAGAGAATTAACCAAGGTTAAAAGGTTTGGTTGGGTTAAACAAATATCTATGCAAAATATCAACACAAATATCTTTGCACAAAACAAAACAAAACCTTCTAGAAACCTCTAGAAAAGCTTAACCTAAATCAAACCCTAACCATGTTTAATCTCCACTAATCATGTTGCATTAATAACCATATCATGTTACAATATTATATATCACATATATAATATTTATTGTAACAAAATAAAATAATACAATTAACATATATCGCATATATATATCAATGTATTACCCGAGTGAGAAAAGAATCTTTTAGTGAGCTTATATTAGTTAATGTAATTTAATATAACAAATATATAATTATACATTAAATTATCGAATCAACACTTGATCCGATAATCCGGCTATATCGCATATAACCGACTAATATAATCTGTATCAGTTCATCGAATCAACACTTGATCCGATGACCCGGCTATATCACATATACCTGGCTGATAACTCATATCACGAGAATCTAATACGGTATCACATACACGTATTGTTCTCGGTCCCGTACATATCACATATGTGCTCCTACTCCGTTTTTCCTGAGCCAAGAAACCTCTGTGTAGGACTCTAAAGAATCGTCAATACGCCGGCAGTAGGAGATGATCATATCAAACACCCACAAGCTGCAAGCGGTCAGCGAAACGTAACAGCCACCCAGGTATTGAGCGCTCAGAAGATCAACAAGCAAGCCTGTACATTCTCCTGTGAATCCAGTCAGTAACACTCCCGTACAGTCCGGTCTCTTCGTCTGATATATCGTATATCTCGCCTAGGGGTGGTAAACGTCAGACCCCAGTAGCTTGATAAGTCGTGTCGATATGAGGTCTATAACAGTTCGAGAAACTACTGATAACACTTACCGGTAAATCTCAGGAACCCTGGCCAGGGATTTCCAGTTATAGCCAATCGAACACAGCGTAACATCAACTCCCTATACCGGGAGAGACGAATCCCCTCCTATCGCTCATTGCCTCCATGTGATTCGGGACTGTACCCAAAAGCCACCATTTTGCACGCCCTCTTGGTCATGGTATGATGGAAATCAAAGCACAGCGGGAATCACACAAGTCTCTATGACGATCTCGGGTCTACAGAGTAACCTGTACCAGTGTCACCAGAGAACTGCCATCTGACGTGAGGTATAATACCATCTGGGAGTTCTCGGCGAGTCCGTCCAGTGTACCCAGTCTGTACAGAGCACCCGTACACCATCCTTGATGTCAAACACCGATGGATATGGGATCATCCATCGCCCATCATATGGGTCAAGATGCGTATACGCTAGTCTACTCTGGTGTATCGATGCCCTGTCTCGATACACCCTCGACTAGGAGTAGTTATAGGATGTACTCGTCGACTACCGTGGCCCTACTAGTATGATCTCATCATAGTCCCAGTAGTCGAGTACATATCCTAAGGGCTTTATCAACATGTAACATAGAGACAATCAGAGTACATGTTCAGATAAAGTACAACCAGATAGCATACTATCATGTCGAGTAAGAAAGTCCTCCCTATATATGTCCAAGCATCCATTATAATATACATCATATGTACAGTAATGGCCTCTGTTGGAGATAGTGCCCTCAGAGTCAATTATTAGGTCACAGGTACGTGATTGTAATGATTGAGGGAGGACCTATCCCGGTAGGACAGTCTTACTCGAGATGATAGTATGCTATCTGGTTTACCTTTATCATCGTGTACTGTTTTAGGTGACATGACACGTCGCTATTACACGTTGATAGAGCCCCTAGGATTCTTGCTTGACCACCAGCAGTATGAGGGCGATCATATAAGTGGGAGCTGGGGGTCTACAAGCATATCCTTAAAAGGTCCCTAGTCGTGGGAGTTTCGAGACCGGGCATCGATACTCCATTAGTAGACTAGTGTATACAGTCGAGACCCCGACGAGGGGCGGTGGCCGGTCTCACAAGCCACTGGTGTCAGTTGGATCACCTAAGATGTATACAGGTGCTCATTGGGTTATGAGTACACCGGACAGGACTCGCCGGGAACATGCTAGTTGGTCATATACCAGACGTCAGATGGCAGTTCCCTGGTGACATGTGTGCAGGTTAGTTCATCGACCTGGGGATCGTCATTTGTCTCGTGTGAGTTCCCACTGTACTTTGATTACTACCCTACCACGGCTCAAAGGAGTCGTGCAAACAGGTTTTAGTTGGGTGCAGTCCCGAGCCACATGGAGGCAGTGAGCGTATCTTCAGGGGTTCGTCTCTCCCGGTATTGGGGGTGAGGTCGTGCTGTGTCTAGGAGAGCCATTACACGAAGCCCTCGGCCGAGGCAAGGAGATTTACTGGTAGGTATTCCAGTAGTATCTCAGGGTGTTCTGGGCTACACTCCGACACGACTTGTACCGCTTTTGGGGGTCTGACTTTTACCAACCCCCTAGGCCCGCCATGCGATGCTCATAGACGAACGGACCGGACTGCACGGATATTGTCACTGACAGGCTCAGTTGGGTGTCGGGGTGAGCTTCCTCATCGACGTCCCTTTTGGTCAATAGCTGGTGGCCCGTCACGTATTGGCATATACCTCTGACGTGCTAGTGGTTAAATCCACAACCAAGGTGTTGACGAGTCTTTAGAGTCCCCCACATTCAGTTACTCAGCTTTCGGGCGAAAGGTTGTAGAGGCCGTATGGAGATATGGCAAGGTCCGATCAGATACGTGCGGTATTGCACGGATCACGATCGGACAGTTTGTACTATAGGCCGTATGGTTGTATGGCAGGGTTCGATCACATACGTGCGGTATTGCACGGATCAGGATCGAACGGATATTACTGGCCGGCTTTGGTATAAGCCGGATCCTAGTATAGTACAGTGTAGATTTTGTCTCATTGCATTTGTATTTCAGTCGAAATACAGATGCGGGTGTGTATGCACAGTATCGGGGTTTTTCTGTAATTTATTACGGGACCATTTTTCTGGAGTTGCCAGTTTGCTTTCCGTTTCGGCCGATTTCCATTGTTCCGTTCATTGGCCGAAGCTTGGTGGAGGAGGGCTTATTTGCATTGTTGCAAATAGGCATTTGTGGAAGGGGGTCTTTGCATTTTGTTGTATCATGATAGCACCCTCCTTTGACTTGCTTGACTTCATACTTCATGATGGCTTGACTTTGTTAGCATCATGGTTGTTGATGATGGTTGTGGTTGTGTGTGGTTTTTGCTTGTGATCATATCCTTTCTTGATGCCCTCTTGCATCATTGCTTCCACCCACCCCTTGACCTTGCTCTCTCTCTCTCTCTCCAATCACACATGAAAGGGGGGGGGCCGGCCATTCCTTAGGGAATGGGATTCATTTTTCATTTGGATGTGTGGAGAAAAATATGATACATTCCTTCTTGAGTATGCTCCATTTTTCTCACCTCTCTCCAAGCTCTCTTTTCCTTCACCAATGGCAATTCCACAAACCCCAAAAATGAGACTTGCTCACTACATATTCTACAACGAACCTTGGGCACGTCGAGTAGCCGGCTTCGTGCCCGAGTTGCCTCGGCATTGAGGTGGGAGCCCGTAAACGAAGAAGGCGATGTGGTGCACTTCCGGCGACGAGGAGGAGACGGACGGAGATCCCGCGAGGAGATCGGAGTGGAGATGAAGACCGGAGGACTTGGATCGTCGGTATATCTCTTTCCCATCTTCTAGTTAGCTTAGACTAGTTAATGGTAACGATCCGGAGTTTAGTGCGCGGTGGTGCCGGTTTGCAAAGTCCGCAAAATTTTAGTTATTCACCGCTTCCGCATTCCGGTGTCGGATTGACGGCCGGGGCGCCGCCGTGCACTTACAGTGGTATCAGAGCCTCGCCATTAACTTAGTCTAGCTTTGTGTAATGTGTTTGCATTTCCGATCGATCAAAAAGTCCAAAAACCCGTATTTTGTCGCATCAGTTTTCTGTTGAAAATTTTTGGTCTCGAAAATTTTTTCAGGTTGTAAAATATTAATGTACTGGAGATTTCAAGGCTACTGAGAAAATTCGAGAGTGTCAGTCAACAGTACAAGCGCGGAAGCGCGGCCTGACCTTCCTTAAGCGCCGCCCTTCCGCCGCTTACTGTTCTGATCCCTGCATCAAATTTCTTCAGTAGTTTTCTGGGCTTAAAGTATGGGTTTTGGAATATTAAAATTGGGCCAATTATTTCTGTGACTGCTACAGTATTCTTTGTGGGCCCACTTGTTAAAGTTTGATCAATCGGATATTTTAAACACATTTTTCACAGTATTTACATTATATCTGCGACCGTGAATGTCACTCGATCGGTAAATCCGGTCTAACTGCTATAGCCCGGTTAGACGGATTTGCGAACGTGACTTTCACGTTGATGTTCTATGTATTTGCTGTGATGTTGCGGATCGGTCGTGGGGGATAGCCTGGATGCAATGCTAGTACAGTTTTGTTGTATTATGTACATTTGATATTGCGGGGCGAGCGTCCGACATGTGGACTGCCGTCACTGCCTGTTTGTATTATTCTTTTGGGGCACGACCTGGTTGCGGTCGATGTACCCGTTGTATGTATATTTTACTTTCTGTACTAGGTTACCCCGCGGAGGGGTGCACGGATAGCCGGGTTCTGGAGGGCAACAAGCCCGCATCTCATGGCATTGAGACGGAGGGGGCTTCACTCTAGGATTGGCGGGCTATTCGCCGCACTCGTAGGGGGTACAGGTTGACCCAGGAGGGGTGCCCAAGTTACCGGATTCCGTGAAGTGCTGGGTGGTCCATTCACGGCGCTGAAGGGGGCTGCCTCGCTTCAGGTTTTGGCGGGTAACTTGCCGCACCCGTAGGGGTCTAGGATTTCATTGCACAGGCTATCCACACGACCAGGGGAACGTCGGGTTTCAGTAGTGGCTCTGTGAAACCCGGGGATCCCAGATATCTGTATTGTTTCTGTGATGCTGTTCATTCTCTGTGATGTTGCATTTCTTTCACGCCTTGAGCGAAATATAATATATTGGTATATATATTAGTAGATGTTGTATATGTTTTACATCCGCGCTAGTCCAGTCCCCGCTCTGTCGTTAGTTAGCTAACCTAACGGGTAATGACGGGACCCAGTGGCGAATGCGGATGGCATATACGTACATCAGTATATTTTCGTTCTTTTTGGTGTGATCAATTGATGGGACTGCATTGATTCGGATCAATGCAAGTTTAAAAACAAACCTAATCTGATGTTGTTGGAACACTTTTCAAAAAGCTGTTATTGCAAGGACGTTCACTTTTGTTTTGCATCGTGGTATTCATTTAGAATATCCTGCTCCTCAGTCGACGAGGCAAGGGCCGAGATCCCTTCACCGGGAGTGACCCCTTGGACAGAAGTTTGCGTCAGGGCATTAACTTCACTATAGCCGATTACTTTTGCTTTGCATCGCGGTATTCAGTTGGAATATCCTGCACCTCATTCTACGGGGAAAGAGCCGAGATCCCTTCACAGGGAGTGACCTCTTTAGCAACGGTTTTCGTCACTATATTTTTTAAAAGCTATCCGTTCCTTCGACGATATCAAGTTCATTACGTTAAAGGTTTTCGCCAGAAACCATTCGTAGCCCTCCGTCATTTCATATGGGTAGTCAATAGTATTCAAGCTGTGTTTGTTGGCCAAAGTCAAGGCACAGTGTTTGGTAGCTGTTGGTTATTCATATGCAGCATAGATAGATGCGTTGGTTTGGGACAGTCGTATAGCCTTGTTGGCCAAAGTCAAGGGCTTGTGCGGGTGGATTCGAATCAACCTGGAGAATGACGGGTAGAACTTGACATGTGACTTATGATTTGTTGGCCAAAGTCAAGGTCATAAGAGCATGGGGCAGAAATCACATCGGGAGTTTCAAAAGAACTGAAACTTGCCAGATATGCGCATACCTTCTGGAGTGTGATACCGTGAGCGGATTCCGTCACGTTGTCATGCGATGAGAGTTGGATCCCGATTCCCACTGATGAGTTGGTATACTCCTCGGGTGACCCCGACTAATTCTTCTTTCAGGTTTGGAGGAGAATTTGAGGTACAGTGGGAGGATTCCAGATTAGATAAATTGGTAACCATTTTGATCTAGGTTAGAGTGCACGCTGAGTGTTTCTTTTCTCTCTCTCTTTGGCAGCGACCATTGACCCGACCCTAAGACTATGACTCAGTGACCAAGTTGACCGAACCTTCTTAAACACCGGCTTTTGGATTGTCAGAGTTGCAAACCTCATTGCCACTCCTACTTTTACCCTTTTCTCCAGGACACCCCGTTTTACTACGAACGTCCACTTCCATTGGACAAAACCATCGTATGGTTAGATACGAACTCGAAAGAATTTATTCGAGGATGGTTTCCGGTTCTGGAGAAAACGGATAGGATTATTCAGTTGTCTTTTCCTTTTACCCTCTCTCAGGTTACGAGTACTCCTTGGTTTAGGGGTAGTACACCTATTACTCAAATTGGATTGTCTTCTTCCAAACCTTAGGCTGGTGCCGACCGGTAGGGGATGAAGAAAACCAATTAGCATAACGATGGTGTGCAGAAGGTATTAAGTTCAGACAAAGCAAGGGATTAGTAAGAGGGCAAAGTAAATTGCAACAGATATTCACGACCAAACCAAATATTTCGTTACCACTCCCAAATCACCTTTGTATTTCTCCAGGACACTCCGTATCACTACGAAGATCCACAGTTTATTGGATATTCCATCGTATGGTTATATACGAACTCGAAAGGAACTTGTTCCAGTTCGGGGATGGATCCTGGTTCAGGAGAAATAGGAATAAAGTACATTCAGGTATCTTTTATCTTCACCTTCTCTCATGTTGCGAGTGATCCTAGGATTAGGACAGTACACCCATTATGCTTTTTGGATAGTCTTCTTCCAAACCATAGGCTGGTGCCGAACGGTAGGGAAGGAAGAAAACCATTTGGCCTAAAGGGGTGTGCAGAAGGTAAAGACTAAAGACATATGAAGGGATTTGGAGATGTGGCAAAGGATTATACGGTTACAGTCGTGAATCTGGTAGAGGCATTACTAAGAATACCGGGATACCCCATCGGAACATTTCAATGTTTCAGGTTCGCTGTGTACTGTTAAAAGAAAACTGATTTCCCGATTAGATACTTACTCCAGGGTATGTATTTACCAGGTATGATTCTCACATCTGTATGGTTTTACAGATGATGAGTGGGAGTAAGTTATTGGGAATTGGGTGATCATCCTCATTATATCGGGATTCGTTGTAATCGGGGATATTTGAGGAAATCACCTGGGCTGTTTGCCGGTCGGCAAATATTTGGTTTTGAATATCCGCTGTTATGCACCAATTTCAAATTGATATATCTGTACGTCTATTTTCATAGAGTGAGATATACCTTTCTAAAATTATGTCTACGACATTTACCTATATCAGTGGATGGTTAGGTAAGGAGCATTAAACAGCGGTGTAATTCTTCTTAACCATAAGTACAATTTTCAACCTACGACACACAGTGAATGAGTTATCAGACTCAAAGGACTTATACAAAGGATTGTATGTTGTCCAGGGTCCATCAGAACAGAGGGGTTGGTCCTCGTACTACATTCAGTCTACTTATGACTTCTCAAGTTTTTAGACAGGTGTTTCGCGGAAACACAGGGTCTGAATGTTGAGAAGTTATATGTATTTGAATAGAGTAGAGAACCAGGTGTAGCAAGTATCGGGATTCTTCAAAGTAATCGAAGATGTAGATACTTGTATATGGTATTCAGTTAATAGTAATGATAAAGAGATCTTGCTTCTCTTTCAGGTTACTCATAATTGGAAGTATTCCTAAGTTGAGTAACGCTGATCAGGCCTTCTTCCATTTAGTTGACATGCACTCGAGACAGCTGCATGATTTGAATCTGGTTCAATTAAATCAGTGCCTCTGGTCCTATATTGGATATAGAACAGTTCGTATCTTAACGATATTAAGGTATGGGGAGTTGTCCGGTTTATGATTAAAACCAGACACTGGACAACTCAAGGCACGTTTCTGTAATGGCTGTTTGTGGGTTGACCCAGGCTATGACGAGGGTTGATTTTCTACCATCTGGATGAACGATAGCAATATTGTTCTAGACTCGCCACAGTTTTATTAAAAATGGATTGTTTAGAAAAACAGTCAGTGGGAGTATGGTAGAACTGGAAGTGATTCCAGAACCACAAACGATTACTGAAGATTTGATAAGGAACCTAAAGATTCAATCTGGATTGACATTCCATTGGCCACTCCGCAGATAAGATGGGTAACTTCAGGCACCCGAGAGGTACTCCGGTAGCCTCAAGGACGGTGACAGGGAAGTTCTTGTTTACCCACAATTACCATTGCTGTTGTTCCAGGCTGCGAGACCCGGCGGGAGGATGAGTATAGCGTCGTTCTAAACTAGTTTTAGAAGTGCACGTGTATATGACTCTGCCAGAGGGTTGTCGTAGTCAGTGGGAGCAGCGGAAGCATTGGTGGACAGGTGGCTTATGTCTATTTATAGACTAAAGCAGATGTAGCGGAGATAGATCATCTGTTTCTGACGTGACAGTCATGGGTTTGACTTCATCAGAATAACGGATGGATCTGTTGAGAAGGTGGTAGGGTGTGATATCCTGGTATTTGGATGATATACACAGAGTAGGAAAGGAAACTCCTACACTACGATCGGTTATACTTTGGTCGTCACACAATTGTTTCTCCACAAAGGAAATGGATTTTATATCAGACATACTGGTTACTAGATCTATGGTTTTAGATCCAGATTTGGGTGGTTTCCCAGTCAGGGTACTTGACAGCATTCTAAGAGTATTTAGGATGGACGACTCCTGGCACGGTAGTGTACCTACAGGTAATGGAGTCACCCTCTCTAAAGGTGTCTTACAGACTAAAGGGGAGAGGGACGTGCATGATTGGCAGAGCACTTGCTTAGGCAATTGAGTCAATCATGAGATGTCAAGTACCACCAGATATTGTTCTTGCACTAGATGCAATAAGTTGACATTAATCCAATCCTGGAAAAACAGTCGGAAGCAGTTTTAGAACATAAGTGGATGTTCTACGGATATGATAACGACAGCCTCATTCAGGAGACAGTTATCATTCCAGGCTTCCAAGGTGACATGGACGACAAGGAGGTTGTCAGAGCTATAGTTTTCCTTCTGATGAGGGGCAGTATTTTGGACAGGTGGTCCAGGGCAATACTGAGGGAGGCATGGCGCAGGATACTGATTAAGTTCAGTTGACGATACAGTCTAAGAAGTTTGGATTTGGAGTTCATTTATGAGCTATGTCCCATCAGACATCCAGGCACATTCTAAGACAGGTATTGCTCATTTCGGGAGATGGGTTTCTCCGCGAACTTGAGATATAGAGAGACAAAGAAAGAAACAGCGAAGCGGATCCACTCACTGAGGCTATTCCTCGAACGCAAAAGTTCCGCAAACGAGCTTTGTGAGACTGACTAGTAGAGGAGTTGGATGTTCGGTATCACACGGGCTGTGAGTATGCGACATCGCAATAATTAGCCTTGAGTGCAAGTGGGAGATTGTTGGAGATAGTGCCCTCAGAGTCAATTATTAGGTCACAGGTACGTGATTGTAATGATTGAGGGAGGACCTATCCCGGTAGGACAGTCTTACTCGAGATGATAGTATGCTATCTGGTTTACCTTTATCATCGTGTACTGTTTTAGGTGACATGACACGTCGCTATTACACGTTGATAGAGCCCCTAGGATTCTTGCTTGACCACCAGCAGTATGAGGGCGATCATATAAGTGGGAGCTGGGGGTCTACAAGCATATCCTTAAAAGGTCCCTAGTCGTGGGAGTTTCGAGACCGGGCATCGATACTCCATTAGTAGACTAGTGTATACAGTCGAGACCCCGACGAGGGGCGGTGGCCGGTCTCACAAGCCACTGGTGTCAGTTGGATCACCTAAGATGTATACAGGTGCTCATTGGGTTATGAGTACACCGGACAGGACTCGCCGGGAACATGCTAGTTGGTCATATACCAGACGTCAGATGGCAGTTCCCTGGTGACATGTGTGCAGGTTAGTTCATCGACCTGGGGATCGTCATTTGTCTCGTGTGAGTTCCCACTGTACTTTGATTACTACCCTACCACGGCTCAAAGGAGTCGTGCAAACAGGTTTTAGTTGGGCGCAGTCCCGAGCCACATGGAGGCAGTGAGCGTATCTTCAGGGGTTCGTCTCTCCCGGTATTGGGGGTGAGGTCGTGCTGTGTCTAGGAGAGCCATTACACGAAGCCCTCGGCCGAGGCAAGGAGATTTACTGGTAGGTATTCCAGTAGTATCTCAGGGTGTTCTGGGCTACACTCCGACACGACTTGTACCGCTTTTGGGGGTCTGACTTTTACCAACCCCCTAGGCCCGCCATGCGATGCTCATAGACGAACGGACCGGACTGCACGGATATTGTCACTGACAGGCTCAGTTGGGTGTCGGGGTGAGCTTCCTCATCGACGTCCCTTTTGGTCAATAGCTGGTGGCCCGTCACGTATTGGCATATACCTCTGACGTGCTAGTGGTTAAATCCACAACCAAGGTGTTGACGAGTCTTTAGAGTCCCCCACATTCAGTTACTCAGCTTTCGGGCGAAAGGTTGTAGAGGCCGTATGGAGATATGGCAAGGTCCGATCAGATACGTGCGGTATTGCACGGATCACGATCGGACAGTTTGTACTATAGGCCGTATGGTTGTATGGCAGGGTTCGATCACATACGTGCGGTATTGCACGGATCAGGATCGAACGGATATTACTGGCCGGCTTTGGTATAAGCCGGATCCTAGTATAGTACAGTGTAGATTTTGTCTCATTGCATTTGTATTTCAGTCGAAATACAGATGCGGGTGTGTATGCACAGTATCGGGGTTTTTCTGTAATTTATTACGGGACCATTTTTCTGGAGTTGCCAGTTTGCTTTCCGTTTCGGCCGATTTCCATTGTTCCGTTCATTGGCCGAAGCTTGGTGGAGGAGGGCTTATTTGCATTGT
Organism: Agapanthus africanus; assembly: GCA_030015575.1. Taxonomy (NCBI): domain Eukaryota; kingdom Viridiplantae; phylum Streptophyta; class Magnoliopsida; order Asparagales; family Amaryllidaceae; genus Agapanthus; species Agapanthus africanus. Next base: position 229,061,236 of record CM057346.1, on the reverse strand, counting down.
TGCAAATAGGCATTTGTGGAAGGGGGTCTTTGCATTTTGTTGTATCATGATAGCACCCTCCTTTGACTTGCTTGACTTCATACTTCATGATGGCTTGACTTTGTTAGCATCATGGTTGTTGATGATGGTTGTGGTTGTGTGTGGTTTTTGCTTGTGATCATATCCTTTCTTGATGCCCTCTTGCATCATTGCTTCCACCCACCCCTTGACCTTGCTCTCTCTCTCTCTCTCCAATCACACATGAAAGGGGGGGGCCGGCCATTCCTTAAGGAATGGGATTCATTTTTCATTTGGATGTGTGGAGAAAAATATGATACATTCCTTCTTGAGTATGCTCCATTTTTCTCACCTCTCTCCAAGCTCTCTTTTCCTTCACCAATGGCAATTCCACAAACCCCAAAAATGAGACTTGCTCACTACATATTCTACAACGAACCTTGGGCACGTCGAGTAGCCGGCTTCGTGCCCGAGTTGCCTCGGCATTGAGGTGGGAGCCCGTAAACGAAGAAGGCGATGTGGTGCACTTCCGGCGACGAGGAGGAGACGGACGGAGATCCCGCCAGGAGATCGGAGTGGAGATGAAGACCGGAGGACTTGGATCGTCGGTATATCTCTTTCCCATCTTCTAGTTAGCTTAGACTAGTTAATGGTAACGATCCGGAGTTTAGTGCGCGGTGGTGCCGGTTTGCAAAGTCCGCAAAATTTTAGTTATTCACCGCTTCCGCATTCCGGTGTCGGATTGACGGCCGGGGCGCCGCCGTGCACTTACAGCCTCTAGGGCAAACATATAACTAACAACGGGTCATCAGATAGGTTGATTCCAGCTAGAGACGACTTCACGCAGATTCGTTGAGAGTCGATAGAGACGATCGAATGTCAGAGACCCATATTCCAAGTTTAAAGTATTCGGAAAGACATGCAAGCGATTCTATGGACCCTCTAGAAGAATAAAACCCTAACTCGACATAATGATCGTGTGAAAGCCTTTGAACCTTAGGGTTTGTGGCAGTTCTGTGGCGCCATTAGTGAGGCTTAGGTTTGCCCTTCCACGGCTGGACCACCGATACTGTGGTATGTACTCGATACTATTAAACTGTACCCAAGATGTTGAGCTCTTGGGGGATTAGGAGGTTTTGACAAATCGATCGGATGGTTCAACATCTTTCGGATATCATGTGATGGGATACACTGCTTGGGAGACTCCAGATACGAGTATAGCCGTTGGAGCGCAGTCCATGCAGCCACGAGAAGAAGAGTACGAATCAGTCAACATTGGAGCAGAGTGAAGTAAAGAGTTCGTACGAGATGACGTTCCACTCCGCTGACATCAGAGATGCTGACGAGCTGTTGTTACTCCCCGTTAAGGTTAAAGGTCGGGTATGTCTACAGAGGCATTGGGATGCGACCAGTTTCCGAGGAAATGCTGTGTTGACGACGTAGATTGACCAGAGAAGTACCAGAACGGAATCGTCCCGGTTAGCACAACTGACAGGGCCGATGAGCCAATTGATTGCGAGATAGGTAATCCGCAGAGAAGATAAAGACCCAGAGACAGAGGACGCCAGACCGTGAGTAAAAGGCAAGTAAATAACTTGCGCTGCTAGCATTGGATGCACCGACACCTTCTCGACTTTGAAGGAGGGACTATCAACGACGGTATTTATGATTTTGTGATTCAATTATCACGTATCCGTCACCTTGGATTTCGGTATTTTGGGCGATTTGTTCCCATGATTTAGTCTTGATGGCCGAGTTCCATGATATTTGTTTTCATGCACCATGATTGCACCTACTGGGTATTTATATTTTGCGCATAGTTATTACCCTGAGGTATTGATTGTGATTTCATGCCTATTTTATGCCGGTGATTTGATTTACGCTTCCAGCATAGTTTTCATGCACTTTTAGTGTTTTGATTTGATTTGTACACGCTGACGCACATGGTAGTGAGCTTATACACCGCGGTATACCTGATTTGGATTGAGCCGTATTGTATACCGTCGACTTTGATTCTGATATTGATGTTGATTTCTTGCACTCCGTGCATTTAATTTGGATTTTCGCGTGTGATGAGCGCATGTTTTGAGATACGATTTTGGTGCACACCAGATGCACTAAATCGGGATTCCTTGTGCATGTCCGATGCACCTGACTTTGCTGTTAGGCACGCCCGTTGCCCTTGGCAGATGTTTCATGCACACCCGTTGCACCTAGATGATGTTTTGTGCACATGTATGGCACATTTATGGATTTTGATTTCCATGCGCACCAGACGCACAGGGTATTCTTATATACTTTTTGGGAGTGATTTCTTATAGAGCGGTACGCTTTCATGATATTTGTTGTTTGTTTTCGTACTGAGCAGGACTAGTCAGAGGACAGTACCTGGACACATTTTGCATGCATTGATAGTTATTAAAGGGATTTCCAAAAAGTGAGCTATAGTCTCAGTATATACCTACGTGACCGATATGACACGAAACGTTTAAAATAAGGAAACCCTTCTAAACTGTTTTTAAAAAGGCGGAACGTACATATTAAACAAAGGATATATACGTATATGGTTATTTTATTATAATAGACGTCCGCCACTGTGCAGTGTTATGCGCATCGCACATTGACTTAAAAGGATTTGGCATGCATTTTCATCAGATATTTACATGTATAGTTCTGACTTATATCATATTGGTTTTGTTTTGGATTTGACAGTGTGCCTGTACCATAACTCTGATGATTGCGGGATGCTTGACGGAGTTTTGTTTTGAGTGATCTGCTCATTGTTCTTGCACATGCAATGCGCTATGATGCGTTTTATGTATTGATGATTTCAGAGCCCCGACGACTTAGTCTTTTACTGAAATGTTTTAATATTTGAGGGGTTTAAATTTAAATTCGGGGACCGAATTTCTTTAAGGGGGGAAGATTGTAATATTTCAGAAAAATAAAATATTATTTTTGGGGAATTTTTATAATTTAATAATAAAATATTGAATATTTTAATAAAGCGGTATAATTAAATACCGATAAATGGGGGGGAAATTTGGAAAATTATGGAAACTACTAAAAGAGGGTGTTTTAAGTGAATTATACAAATTTTAAGTTTTTATGACTTATTTGACACTATTTTAGTGCTAATCGCGATTAAAAATCGCTAATCGCGTTTAAGCTTGTTTTGTGCAAAACATGCACCATATCTTTTTTTTTACACTTGTGCATTTTCTACCATGGTTTCTTTTGGGTTTACTATTGATGAGAGAAGGAAAATGGATTAGAGAAAAGAAAATAAAAGAAATTGATTAAAGAATGGAATAGTAGTAGGTATGGGTGAGAGAGAGAAAGGTGAGGATTTCTTTGAATTAGCCTTTTCCCCTTTCAAACTTCACTCATTCCTCTCCCCCTTCTTGCTGCTGCTGCTGCCCTCCCCTCACTCCCTCCCCTCTTCAAGCCTCTCAAACACAATGGAAATCAACTCAAAATTCAAACCCCATTTCACAAAAATGATGCACAAGCTCAAAAAAGCACATTGGACCAAGAAAGAGAAGATTTTGAGGACTTTGAGCAACTCAAGAATTTTCTTGAGTTGCCATATGAGGTATTTCTGATCTATTAGCTTAGTATTCCTATTTCTTTTGCATCCATATTTGTTTCATATCGATATTGAGTGGTTTTATGGACTTAGAAAATTCTAGTTACGGTTTATGGGAATTGAGAGTGGTGATGTGAAATTGAGCTCAGTAGAGGCCTCACAAACCCCCTAGTGCTAGAATTAAGACCTAAACCAGAGACTTGAAACCCGGAATATGGATTTAGAAAAGCTGATATTGGAAAAACTGTGATTCTGTGAAGGTTAAATGGAATCTGCTATCACCTCGAGACTCTAAAAATATTTTTGCAAGGATAATGAAACATGCAGGCAGCTACGAACCATCACCCAAAACCCGAGCCTATGGATCATATTTCTGGCAGCAGATTTAATCTGTATGGCCGCAACTTGCGGCCTGGGTCCCACCAAGTTGGTTTGTGTTGGTTCTGTAGCTTTATTTCATGTACAATAGACCCTTGGTGTATGCAAAATTGTCTGATTTGACCTAGGTTGAAATCTGGGACCCCTTTTCTATAGTTGCTGTTTTGGATTCGTGTTTCCATATTGCATATTTTAAATTCTGGGTTTGTATAATTGCGTTTTACCTCGATTACATGGAGTTTATACGACGATATTGAGGATTGTCTGATGGTTTTGAAAGCGTAGTCTATAGGTTCTAACCTATAGGCATTAACGTGTCGTTTTGGGTATTCCCGATGTGATTTTAATACGCGTTCCAATTATGTTATCTATGTAGGTACCATCATGTGGATTCCATAAGATGAAGAAGATGAGGGCGACATCGACACCGACACGCAGGATGCATGGTGAGTAGATTATATCTACGGGGGAAGTCGGGTGGATAGCGTATAGTACCCCCGAAGTTTGATACTTAGTATACTAGTTATATACTATATTTATAGTTATGATAGCTTATTGTGTGTCGTGGATATTTGAGAAGAGATTAGGTGTACTATGATTAGATTAGGGCGTAGAAGTAAACTAGTATAGTACCTAGTTGCGAACCCTAGAATAGGTTTACACCCACACGCACACACATGCTTATTTGTTATGGTTATACCTAGATGATGAGGATTGTGGATAATATTTGGAGATGAGTCGATGAGATTGGGCATAGTGCCATGAGATCGGTCATATATTGTGATTCGTATTTGGGATACAACATGAGATTTAGCGGGCCTTTGGACGTGTGTTTCACACACGCATTTATATTTATATAGAGGGTATCAATTTGTACTAGACTTAGATCAGTACCCCAGATCATGTGATATGACGATATAGATACCAGATAATTGATGAGATGAATGTGATATTGACCCATACCCAGCTTTTGGGATGCCGTACGATAATTTACCGTACGAGCTTTATATTGACGATAGATCCACACTCATGACTCGAGGATGTCTTATGATATTGTATCGTATGCAGTACCTTTGAGGCGGGATCACTGACTATTATATATATATATATGTATCGACTCAGATTTAGGTGGTTTCCATACCCCTCCTGATTGACTTATCAGTTAGAGCTGTAGTTTTGCTAGTAGATGTTAGGCTAGGTTGATGTCATAACTATTTTAAAAACTAACGAATCGGGAGTATTTTAAAGACAGGCAAGGGATTCTATGGATATCTACGAAAGACGCATCTTTTCTTAAAAACACCGTAGCCCTTATTTTACTAAAAACCCCGATTCGTCGTATTTTAAAATGCAAACTGTAAGACATTTTTATACTAATGCAGATACGTCACTATTGCGTTATTAGTCGATTTTTGCATATTCTTGTTATTTGCATCGCATTGCATGTGCAAATGGTTATTGTTATATTAAACTCATGATGTTAGGACATCAGCACCATTATCGATGATGCATATGTTCCACGTACATCTGCTTGCCGGCTCACACACTTCATCATCGATAATTGCCATGTCAATACACTGTAGTACTGTTACATTCAGGATATGATCCCTTGCATGGTATACTTATGTACATACCTATTGTACACCCATACGTGCACACATACATATTCGCACATGCATAGATGACTCTCGTTGGATTTGGAGATTTGGGAACCACAAGATACTCTTTAAAACTGATTCATTTTAAAAGAGCGGTCTCCCTCAATATATGCATATTACTATTCCATATTGCATGATATACTGATATGCTTACATTTCTTTTACATGTCGAATACATCATGCTTTTGATTATACGCATTGAGATATGTTGTTTCCATGATATTTCTGGATTTGGGAACCTTGGATATTTCAAAAGAGAGTATGTAAATGTTTTAAAACCCGGTTACCCTTGATATGATATTTCAGTGCGTCCACCATGTGTTTTCTCGGTGCTGAGAGCGACATGTGAAACCCGATTCGAGGAGCTGGATGAGGCCGATTGCGGGTACATGGTGGACCCGGTATGGTACCCCGGGGCAAGAAGGGATCTGCTGTGTAGCTAGATAGTGAGCCTGGCAGAGGGACTACTACCTACCGGTGATTGTATTTGAGCTCAGCGGATATCCGGAGGATACCGACCAGAGTCGAGAGATGATGTGGGCCGATCCGCACTGACGGAGCCCGATATATGAGGATTTACGTGCTGATGCTAGGCACAGGTTTCATGATATTTTCGAGTGTCGATGCTTGACACTCAGGTTCCATGATTTTGATATGTCGCGAGCAACACATGTTGATTTACATCCTCATACTTCCATGCATATGTTTATGATATTTACATGCTTGATGCTTATTGTCATTGGGTGACACGTGGACGAGATCCGCATACATACAGGCATTGATCACTTAGTTGGATGATATCCACGTACTTTTAGACTTCATGATATAGTCGACATTGATCATACCTCATATTTATGATATGTTATTACCTGAGGCACTGGCATGAGTACTTGGCACTACACTCATGTAAAAATGTAACATTGCCACCTTATCTTGCTTCAGACTTATTCATTTGAGAATATATTATTACTGATCGTATTAACCTAGGATTATGTCATACATACGATTTCTGCTCTGTGATGTTTTCAACTCACGAGTTGGCAACTCACCCCCGTTGTGCCACAGTTCTTGCAGGTTTTGCCGTACAGGTTCCATGGCGGCATTTCTGGCACACTGCTTCCTTTGCGGGTTATTTGCTTTGGTAGGTGGGTTCTTTTGCATCAGAACCACTATTGTACATGTATTATTCAGTTGTATCTAGTAATTCCATCAACCAAAACTTGTATATTGTTCAGACTTAGAAAACCAGTTATGTATTATTTCGACCTTAGAGTCGCGCGTTGTAGTATTATGGTTTTCATGTTGATTTTGAGTTTCTTTTTAAGTTTTGATCCTCTCCCTTCGGCGTTGTATATCATATTGCTTGTGTGGTTGTGACCGTTGATTGACGAAGAGCTAGCTCCCGCTTGGGGATGCCTTTTATCATTGTGTATATATTATTCTTGTTGTACCCCGTTCGGGGCCATTATTTACAATGGAAACTCTGCCGAAATTTTCAGAAAAGAATATAGATTTTAAAAATGCATATTCGGCTTACTTATTTGAAAACCTTGTTTCTAAAACATGTTTTCTTTACTTCTAAAAAACTTTTTTTCTTATTTACTCCTTAAAATGGTTTTAGATTTCTGGGCTTTTGGCTTACTTAGATTAGATGGGGTCCTATAGACTTCATATGATTCAAGTGCCAGTCACGTGCTATTTCTAAAACATGTTTTCTTTACTTCTAAAAAACTAGTTTTCTTGTTGTGTTCCTTTCTTTGCAGAGCCCATTGACCGAGCGAAAATCCTAGCCGCCTTAGCCGCTAAGACCCAGGGAAAGAAGGCCGGGGGTGCATGCTCGTCCGACCCGGTCCGAGTTTGGCCCCAAGGCCAACTCCACCATCTAATCCTTTCGCCACTCCCCGAGCCTCAGAAGAACGTCACGGGCGGGGGGGGGTCACAAGCATGCACGGGACCCGGTGCCCCGGGCGAGAAAGTTGGAGGAGGAGGATGAGCCCACCGAAGCCCCCCTCAAGAGACATGAGGGGATGGTATCTCGGGCGCCTTCTACCAAGATCCCAGTGCAGGAAGGAGAATTCTGCATTGAGGTGCCCTCGGGGCTTTCCATCGCCGATAGCCTGCTTTCCGACATGGAGCAGGCTGCCGGGGTTAAAATACACCGGGGGACCATGAAGGCCCAGATGGCCGCCATAGCCCAGGAGGCGGTTCAGGTCGGTTCTTGACTTTTTTGAGAAAATATTTTATGTCTTGTTTTCTCGGTTTGAGCTTTCTAACACATGGGTTGCTTTCTTCAGGTCCTCCACCACTGCGTGCTCCTCGACGCCATGGAGTCCGAGGAGGTAGCCCCAGCCATGAAAAAAGAGGGTGAATACTCCAAGCGGGAGGAGGAACTCCGCCTGCAACTGCGGCAAGAGAAGGAGAAGGCGGCTCTCCTCGACACCCGTCTGATCGCCGAGGGGCTGACGATCTTCAAGCTAAAGGAGTCTCATCGGCTTCTGGACGAGTCCAACCGGGTTATTCAGGACAAGTTGGAGGAAGCGAACGGCTTCTACTATTCGGTGAAGAAATCGAGGGACGCCCTCAAGAGAGATGTCCAGGTAGCTCTGGACGCGGTGAAGCTCACCGAGTGCAGGGCAGAGAAGGCCGTGTTAGTTATATGTATGCCCTAGAGGCCATTACTGTACATACGATGTATATTGTAGTGGATGCTAGGACATATATAGGGAGGACTTTCTTGCTCGACATGATAGTATGCTATCTGGTTGTACTTTATCTTAACATGTACTCTGATTGTCTCTATATTACATGTTGATAAAGCCCTTAGGATATGTACTCGACTACTGGGACTATGATGAGATCATACTAGTGGGGCCACGGTAGTCGACGAGTACATTCTATAACTGTTCCTAGTCGAGGGTGTATCGAGACAGGGCATCGATACACCAGAGTAGACTAGCGTATACGCATCTTGACCCATATGATGGGTAATGGATGATCCCATATCCATCGGTGTTTGACATCAAGGATGGTGTACGGGTGCTCAGTGGAGACTGGGTACACTGGACGGACTCGCCGAGAACTCCCAGATGGTATTATACCATACGTCAGATGGCAGTTCTCCGGTGACACTGGTACAGAGTAGTCTGTCGACCCGAGATCGTCATAGAGTCTTGTGTGATTCCCACTGTGCTTTGATTTCCATCATACCACGTCCAAGAGGGCGTGCAAAAAGGTGGCTTTTGGGTACAGTCCCGAATCATATGGAGGCAATGAGCGATAGGAGGGGATTCGTCTCTCCCGGTATAGGGAGTTGATGTGTGCTGTGTTCGATTGGCTATAACCGGAAATCCCTGGCCAGGGTTGCTGAGATTTACTGGTAAGTGTTATCAGTAGTTTCTCGAACTGTTATAGACCTCAAATCGACACGACTTATCAAGCTACTGGGGTCTGACGTTTACCACCCCTAGGCGAGATATGCAACATATCAGACGACGAGACCGGACTGTACGGGAGTGTTACTGTTTGGATTCGCAGGAGAATGTACAGGCTTGCTTGTTGATCTTCTGAGCGCTCAATACCTGGGTAGCTGTTACGTTTAGCTGACCGCTTGCAGCTTGTGGGTGTTTGATATGATCATCACCTACTGCCGGCGTATTGACGATTCTTTAGAGTCCTACACAGAGGTTTCTTGACTCAGGAAAAACGGAGTAGGAGCACATATGTGATATGTGCGGGACCGAGGATAATGCGATATGTGATACCGTATTGTATTCTCGCGATATTTGATATCAGCCGGGTCATCGGATCAAGTGTTGATTCGATGAATCGGTACGGATAAATATTAGTCGGTTATATGCGATATAGCCGGATTGTCGGATCAAGTGTTGATTCGATAATTTAATGTATAATAATATATATGATATATTAAATTGCATTAACTAATATTTGCTCACTAAAAGATTCTTTTTCTCACTCGGATAATACATTGATATATATGTGATATATGTTAATTGTATTATTTTATTTTATTACGATAAATATTATATATGTGATATATAATATTGTAACATGATATGATAACTAATGCAACTTGTTTAGTAGAGATTAAACATGGTTAGGGTTTGATTAGGGTTAAGGTTTTCTAGAAGTTTCTAGAAGCTTTCTTTCTTTGTCTTTGTTAAGATATTATGCTAGATATTTCCTTAACCTATCTAAACCTTTAACCTTAGTCAAATCTCTACAAGGGTTAGTTTGACCATGGTTACATTATTCATCATATCATTTCTTTTCCTATTCATCACAAAAGGATTCTAACATTATTCATCATCTTCTTCCTTCTTCTTCTTTGCTTGAAATGGTTTCTTGCTTTGATTTTTGTGATGGATAAATATGAGAAAAAGATAAATAAAGAAGGCAAAAATCCTACTTCATCATCCTCATCTTCCCTTGCCATTTAGATGAGGGTGTTCACATCATTTCATGAGTGTTAGCTTGTGTTAAAGAAACTTCAAGGTAGATCATCTTAGTATCGAAGATCGGAAGCAAAGGTTGCGTCTTTCTCTTCGTGGAACCTCTCGAGAGTCCGGATCCCGATGATCGCAGTGAAGGGACCACAACACGGAGCATATGAAGTGAAGGACCGGATCTACAAAGGTTGTAATCCCTCTCACTTAGTGTTAAAATGTTTAGCATGTTAGTTTTCGCCTAATCTCTAGTTTAAAGTTCCGTATTCGGGTTGTTCGGCACGGCTAAATTTTAAATCGGGCATGGTTGATGCCTCGTAGACCCTTGTGTGCATGCCTAGCAACCCTACAGTGGTATCAGAGCCAAGCTAGAGTTTTAGGCGAAGTCTAGACGAAATTTAAAGTCCGATCGAACCCGGAAAACCCGATATAACCCCTTCTCTGGAAATTTTCTGAAACTTTGGATTTTTGTGAATTAAAAATTGCCAAAAAATTCAGCAGGGAATTCTATGAGTTACTGTGAAGCACGTGATGCTAACTCGACAAAGGAGGCGTGGAACCGCGGACCAACCCTGGGTTTCGCGGCGGTTCCGCGGCCGCTTTGGTGAGTTACACCACGTGGCTTGCACAGTAATTCTTGTCTTCAAGTGCTGAGTCTTCTGGAAATTTTTATTTTTTTATTCAACTGTTGAATTATCTGGGTTGTATTGGGGACATAAAGATTCGATCGGATATTTTAACTTTGTTTAGTTTTGCCCGGATAATTTTTAGAAACTGTTAAAAAGTTTGAACGGATATCAATAACTCACTTTTTCCCCTGTCGGAAATTTTTTCAAAAGTTGGATTTTTCCTCGTGTTTAAGAACGTTCTAAGTCGTGCAAGTAACGCGGTGGACCCTCTAGAAGACAACAAACCTTAACTCGATTATGTGACCGTCTTGAACTGCCTTTTGAACCTTAGGGTTTGGGGCAGTACGGCGTGCCACATGTGAGGCGTTGGCTTGACCCTTCTACGGCTGGACCATTGCTACTGTGGCATAAAATGGATGTTTTTAAACTGATTTCAAGTGTTGAGATACATTGGGGAAATCTTGGGTGTTTGATGATTCGATCGGAAAGTTTAACTTTTTCTATTTATCTGGAATGTGATACAATATTTGGAATCCACAGGTAGTTATGAGATAACTAATTTGAATATTATAAACATAGCAGTTTAGTCTCAGATGATCGGTTGCCACGGAATTTTGATGTGATCAAAAGTCCGTCGCAATCACGTAGCGTACGCGGATACTCGCCGGGAAAACTTAATAGACAGCTACACCTCTTAGCCCCGACCAAGTGACTGTAGGAGAACCCCGTCGCCGAAAGCATCCGTTCGGGTGCTCGCGGTAGCAGTGTTCCACCTTAGTGCACTTCGTCGACGGCATCCAGGGGTGCAGCCGTCTACTAAAGTTTACGACGAGCATTCGATCAGGACATCGGGAATCTTGTTGAATTGCCCGACTTGATATTGAAAAGAGTTTTCGATAAATGAGACTAAAATGCGGGGTTTATAATTGTTAGGCATGTGATGTCTAAGAAATTCATTTGGTTAGGCATACGATGTCTAAGGAAGTTGCGGATTCCAACTGTTGTAGTTTTACACTTTCTTTTCTATGACCGTAAGCGTAGTATGTGGTGTATCGCCGGCTTCGTTGCTATGCATCAACGACAATCGGGATACGCATACTTGTTTACGTTGATGATATGAGATATTATGTGTTGCTGTGATATGTTGTATTGGATCGTCGCGTTTGAATAGCCGGGGGTTTTATGTGAGATGAGAGTTTTTTCTTTTTCATTCATGTAAAATTCATTTGTACGTAATATTCTTTTATTGGGGCACTTCCAGGTAGCGGAAGCTGTCACCGTTGTATATTATTTACTTTTCCGCATTAGGTAGACCCAAGGAGGGGAGTACAAGTAACCGGGTTCTAGGGTCCAGTGGGAGACCATCTCGAGGAGTCGAGACCGGGTCTCCTAACCCTAGAATTGGCAGTGTTACTTGCCACTCTCGTAGGGGTCTAGGGATGTGGGTTTGGCTATTCATCGCGACCGTGGAATCCGTGTTTTATGCAGGCTCGTATTGAAAACACGGACGTCCTAGTATATCCAATATTTCATATATGTTCTTCTGCTGCAATGTTCTGTGATGAGATTATATTACTGCATGTGACGAATGTTTATATTATATATATATGAGATATATGTTATATTGCAGATTTCAAAAAATCGGACCCCTCGTTTTGCGCCCCGAGCAAATGAAACGCTTTCATAAAAATTCAAAGAGATGCTTGTGAAGCATATTAAAATGGTACTTCATTAATGAGATTAATGAAATAAAAGAAACCTAAGATGTTGTAGAAACTTGTTTACAAAAAATGGTAGCTCTAGTTCTTGCTTTGCATAGCGGTGTTCCTTGTAGAACATCCAGCACCTTATTCGATAAGGAAAGGACCGAGATCCCTTCACCGGGAGTGACTCCTTTAGCAATAACTGGCAGATGCTACAAACTCGGTTTGTCTTTTGATTGCTTCTATAGTTCTTGCTTTGCATAGTGGTATTTGTGAAATATCCTGCACCTTATTCGATGAGGAAAGGGCCGACGATCCCTTCACCGGGAGTGACCCCTTTAGCAAAACTAGAAAAGCCTCAAAAACACTCCATTTAAAATCACTCGATTCTACGACGATATCAAGTTCATTACGCAAAGGGTTTTCTTAAAAACCTGTCGTAGCCCTCCGTCATTTCAGATAAGTACTAGTTAGTATTCGTGCTGCGTTTGTTGACCTTGTCAAGGCGTAGTGTGCGGTAGCTGATTAGTGCTTATCTGTATAAGCATATGATGCGATTGGATTAGGGTAGCCGTGTGACTTTGTTGACCTTGTCAAGGGTCGTGCGGGTGGGTTTAATTCAATCAGGAAATGACGGGTTGAACTTGACTTGCGGTCTATGGTTTGTTGACCTTGTCAAGGTCATAGATTGCTTGGGACAAAATATTATTGGGAATTTCAAGTGTTGAAATTTGCAATGAGATTGCATACCTTCTATAAGATAGTTGGATCCCGATACCCGCTGCGAGTAAGAGTTACTCCTGAGAGAGTTTTACACATTACAATTAGCCGATCAAGTAGGTGTCTAGAAAGGTGTTAACGGGGTTACGCCTCTGGGAAAATGAGGTTTACATTAATTAGGTTCGTGCGATAGCACGGGGGACCTCCCTCAAAGTACCAACACTGGCCTGGCTGAAAGATTGGCGAACTTGTAGCGTGTAATTAATCCCGGCTAGTCTTTCCTTTTAGGGTTTGAAGGAAGATTTAACTAAAACAGTGGGAGACATCCTGATTAGATATATTATATAACCAATCTAATCTTGCAAGAGCATACGCTGAGTGTTTTCTTCTCTCTCTCTCCAGGTAGCGACCATATCACGCCTTAATCAAGATAATAAAATGGATATATTGACCGAACCCGCTTGTTATACTGAGCTGGGGAACGTTGGTCCATCTCCAACTTAGAATTGTTATAAGACAGAGCAGGAAATTGGGGATTACCAGAATTCCCGTGCCGCCCAAACGAAGAAAGTGCATGTTGATGCATCATCTTCGGGTATGTTCATTACATAGAATTGTTTCTCAGTATCCTTTACGTCCTGGTTATGTGATACCGGATCAGGATCCCGTATATGTAATCTGTTACATGGGCTACTGATAGGTAGAGAACTGAGAACGGGTGATAAGTTTCATGAGACAGAAAACGGTGCAAGTGTTGCAGCCAAGTCTGTTGGTCACTATCACCCTGTATTACCTGAATACATTGATTCTGAACGAATGTTATTAGATACCGAACCTGATATACAACATCATATCAGTTTCTTTATTAGTAAAGAAGTGATATAATTTTGTATTGTTGGATAATGTTCTGAACATTTCCTATATCAAGAGTTGATCGGTTCAGGCACGTTATCTAAAAGCATAGACGTTCTAAATCAAACTACAGTTCTTAGTATACAGAACACACACAAGAGGAAAAGTTCAGAAATGAATGAATCCTTCTTGAGGTATTGTAGACTAGGTCATATCAATGCGACCCGACTGGCTGAAGTTACATTTAGATGCATATTTAAATTAGTTTGAATTTACATCTTATGAAACTTGCCAGTCATGTCACAAAGATAAGATGACCATAGCTCTGTTTATTGGAAACAGAGAAAGAGTTAGTGAACTCTTTGGGATTGATACATGTTGATGTATGTAAGGTCCCCTGTCTACACATGCCAAGATCGGTTCTTTCTACTTCATTACATTCTCTGATAATCTCTCAAGATTCAAACATATTTTTCTGTTGAAACACAGGTCCGAAGCTTTTGAGATATTCACAGAATATAAGTTAAAAGTAGAGAACCAACAAATACGGGTAAAATTATTATGTCCTTTGATGTGATCAAGGAGGAGAATACTTGAGCACGGAATTCCTGGACTATTCTAAAGGAGAATGAGATTCTCTCTCAGCATTACTCCTCCTATACACCATAGCACGTCGGTGTATCGGGGCGGAGCAATCACACCCTATATGATATGGTGTGCTCTATGATAAGTACTACTGAGTTTCCTATTTCCTTTTGGGTGTTATGCGCTTGAGAAGATGCATACCTATTGAATAGGGTTCAAATCAAATCAGTTGCCTACCACTTCATATGTGATATGGAAAGGGAAGAGCCTATATCTTAAGTTTGTTAAGATTTGGTGTTGTCCGGACTATGTCTAAAAGCAAAATCTGGACAAGCTCGAGGCAAGGTCTGTTATGTAGAACTGGAAATGTTCCAGCTATACAAACTGCAGCTAATGATTTGGTAGAACCAAAGGATTCAATAGTTTCCAACGAACCTCAGCCTCTCCGCCGATCTAGCAGGGTTCCTCACCCACCTGAGAGATACTTCGGTTTCTCTATGACAGTGGGAGCGAGGATTGCATCATGAGATGATGACCCAACCAGTTTCGAGCTGGCCATCAGGAGTGGGACTCTGTAAGAATGGCTGGGTACTTATCGATCTGAGATGGAATCCTTATACACCAACAAAGTATGGACTTTGGTTGCTTTATCTGAAGGGTTAAATCCCCATCAGGAGCAAGTATATCTTGAGAAGATTACTTGGTGTACATGGAAAAGTTGAGACTTTCAAAGCTATGCTTAAGTCCATCCAGATCCTACTTGCCACGGCTACATACCATGACTACGATATCTGGCGGTTGGGTGTCATGACTGCTTTTCTAAATGATATTTTAGAAGAGAGCGTCTATAAGTACACAGCCAGAGGTCTTCGTAGACAGTGGGAGCAGCGGAAACGTGTGCAAGATGTTTTATATGATAAAACAGGCATCGCGGAGTTGGAACATCTGTTTTGATGTGGTAGTCAAAGAATTTGACTTCATCAAAATGGTAGATGAACCTTGTATATACAAAAAGGTAGTAGGGAGTATGGTGGAGATCCTCGTAGAGTACGTGGATGACATACTCTTGATAGGGAAGAAGTTACCTATGCTACGCACGGTCAATCTCCGCTTATCACAAGGATTCTCCATATAGGATCAAAATGATACCTACTAAATCCTAGGTTTTGGATCTATGAGATAGATCTAATTGGATGTTAGGATACTCATTAGTTGTAGTGAGATGGTATCAATCGATCCTGGGGAGAATCACTGGAAAGGTTCCATGGTGATAAGGACGACTGAATGTCAGTCGCAGGCATTGTCTATACCCTCCATGGAGGGACGGTATGTTGGAAGAGTTCCAAGCTAGATACCGTGACATACTAGATGATTAAAGGCAAGATACATCGTTGCCAAGGATGCTACCAAAGAGGCAGTCTGGATATATATAAGTTCATAAGATGAACTTCGTTCCAACCATTTTGTGACAATGGAGTTGTGGCTTATGCCAAGGAACTACCGTCCCATCAGAAATCCAGATATAATTCTTAGGCAGTATCACCTGATCATGGAGATGGTTGATCTCCCGGGAGATCGAGGTTAGGAGAGTAGACACAGAGGAAGACAGCGCGGATCCACTCACAAAGGCCTTTTTCCCAGTAGAGACTTTTATAGGATGGTTGAGTATGAGATACTTCAACCGCAGCTAATTGTTGGGTATGAGATACCACAACAGATGGCCCTAGTGCAAGTGGGAGATTGTTAGTTATATGTATGCCCTAGAGGCCATTACTGTACATACGATGTATATTGTAGTGGATGCTAGGACATATATAGGGAGGACTTTCTTGCTCGACATGATAGTATGCTATCTGGTTGTACTTTATCTTAACATGTACTCTGATTGTCTCTATATTACATGTTGATAAAGCCCTTAGGATATGTACTCGACTACTGGGACTATGATGAGATCATACTAGTGGGGCCACGGTAGTCGACGAGTACATCCTATAACTGTTCCTAGTCGAGGGTGTATCGAGACAGGGCATCGATACACCAGAGTAGACTAGCGTATACGCATCTTGACCCATATGATGGGCGATGGATGATCCCATATCCATCGGTGTTTGACATCAAGGATGGTGTACGGGTGCTCAGTGGAGACTGGGTACACTGGACGGACTCGCCGAGAACTCCCAGATGGTATTATACCATACGTCAGATGGCAGTTCTCCGGTGACACTGGTACAGAGTAGTCTGTCGACCCGAGATCGTCATAGAGTCTTGTGTGATTCCCACTGTGCTTTGATTTCCATCATACCACGTCCAAGAGGGCATGCAAAAAGGTGGCTTTTGGGTACAGTCCCGAATCATATGGAGGCAATGAGCGATATGAGGGGATTCGTCTCTCCCGGTATAGGGAGTTGATGTTGTGCTGTGTTCGATTGGCTATAACCGGAAATCCCTGGCCAGGGTTGCTGAGATTTACTGGTAAGTGTTATCAGTAGTTTCTCAAACTGTTATAGACCTCAAATCGACACGACTTATCAAGCTACTGGGGTCTGACGTTTACCACCCGTAGGCGAGATATGCAACATATCAGACGACGAGACCGGACTGTACGGGAGTGTTACTGTTTGGATTCGCAGGAGAATGTACAGGCTTGCTTGTTGATCTTCTGAGCGCTCAATACCTGGGTAGCTGTTACGTTTAGCTGACCGCTTGCAGCTTGTGGGTGTTTGATATGATCATCACCTACTGCCGGCGTATTGACGATTCTTTAGAGTCCTACACAGAGGTTTCTTGACTCAGGCAAAACGGAGTAGGAGCACATATGTGATATGTGCAGGACCGAGGATAATGCGATATGTGATACCGTATTGTATTCTCGCGATATTTGATATCAGCCGGGTCATCGGATCAAGTGTTGATTCGATGAATCGGTACGGATAAATATTAGTCGGTTATATGCGATATAGCCGGATTGTCGGATCAAGTGTTGATTCGATAATTTAATGTATAATAATATATATGATATATTAAATTGCATTAACTAATATTTGCTCACTAAAAGATTCTTTTTCTCACTCGGATAATACATTGATATATATGCGATATATGTTAATTGTATTATTTTATTTTGTTACGATAAATATTATATATGTGATATATAATATTGTAACATGATATGATAACTAATGCAACTTGTTTAGTAGAGATTAAACATGGTTAGGGTTTGATTAGGGTTAAGGTTTTCTAGAAGTTTCTAGAAGCTTTCTTTCTTTGTCTTTGTTAAGATATTATGCTAGATATTTCCTTAACCTAACCAAACCTTTAACCTTAGTCAAATCTCTACAAGGGTTAGTTTGACCATGGTTACATTATTCATCATATCATTTCTTTTCCTATTCATCACAAAAGGATTCTAACATTATTCATCATCTTCTTCCTTCTTCTTCTTTGCTTGAAATGGTTTCTTGCTTTGATTTTTGTGATGGATAAATATGAGAAAAAGATAAATAAAGAGAGCAAAAATCCTACTTCATCATCCTCATCTTTCCTTGCCATTTAGATGAGGGTGTTCACATCATTTCATGAGTGTTAGCTTGTGTTAAAGAAACTTCAAGGTAGATCATCTTAGTATCGAAGATCGGAAGCAAAGGTTGCGTCTTTCTCTTCGTGGAACCTCTCAAGAGTCCGGATCCCGATGATCGCAGCGAAGGGACCACAACACGGAGCATATGAAGTGAAGGACCGGATCTACAAAGGTTGTAATCCCTCTCACTTAGTGTTAAAATGTTTAGCATGTTAGTTTTCGCCTAATCTCTAGTTTAAAGTTCCGTATTCGGGTTGTTCGGCACGGCTAAATTTTAAATCGGGCATGGTTGATGCCTCGTAGACCCTTGTGCGCGTGCCTAGCAACCCTACAGGCCGTGGAGGCATACAAGGTGTCGGATCAATTCTATGCCAATCTCGCCGAATCTGCGGCCTTCTTCTGGCACAGTGCACTCGACGCCATCAATGAGTCTACGCTGGGGGTCGATATCAGCGAGCTCTGTGCTAAATATCCCATGGCCGAGGATGAGCCGTAGGGGGAAGTTGCCGGGGCAGCCGTTGGGAGTGAGGCTGCCGATGGAAGCGTCGACCCAGAGGTCGCAGTTTTGGTCCCCGACGCCGACGTCGAGCAGGGCGAGATCCTCCCCGAGCCGACAGCCTGAGCTTTCCTTTCTTAGGGATTTTTTTCCTTTTCAAAATTTTTGTAAGCCTCCGGGCATTTTTGTGAGGCTGAGGAACCCAGAACACCTTGTATTTATTTTTGGTTATAAATAAAGTACTCCTTTTTCCTTTGCCCAAATGTCTGCTCGTTGCACAAGTAATTTAGCTCGTATACTTTTCGTCTCGCGAGTGTTCGATCGATGCTCGTGCATCGAGTGTGACTCGAATGATAGTCAAGTATAGGAAGGTCGGTACCCTTCCTTTCCCCGGAGTCGAGGTGGCGAACGCTCGTCGAGTCGAATGATAGCCAAGTGTAGGAAGATCAGTATCCTCCTTTTCCCCCGAGTTGAGGTGGCGATCGCGCATCGAGTCTAAACCGATTGATGGGCCGAGCATGAATCTGCTCGGTGGCCTCGTAAGGAGGGTTTTAGATCCACTTCATTGACGGGCAGGAAGCTACCCACTGCTGATGGACCAAGCAGGGAGCTACTCGGTCGCCTCATAAGGAGGGCTTTGGATCCACAGCGTTTTTGGGCAGGAAGCTACCCACTGCAGATGGTCCAGCAGGAGATTTCTCAGCGGCCTCGTGATGAGGGCTTGTGATTCTTAGCATAGTTGGGTAGGAAGCTACCCACTAGGGACGGACCGAGAAGGAAGCTGCTCGATGTCCTCGAGAGGAGTGCTTCGATCCACAGCCTAGTTGGGCAGAAAGCTACCCACTGCAGATGGACCGAGCAGGAAGCTGCTCGGCTGCCTCGTGAGGAGGGCTTCGATCCACAGCGTAGTTGGGTAGGAAGCTACCCGCTGCAGATAGACCGAGCATGGAGCTTCTCGGTGGCCTCGAGAGGATGACTTCGATCCACAACGTTAGTTGGGCAGGAAGCCACCCGCTGCGGATGGACCAAAAAGGGGTCTGCTCAATGGCCTCGAGAGGAGGGCTTCGATCCACAACGTAGTTGGGCAGGAAGCTACCCACTGCGGACGGACCGAGCAGGGAGCTTCTCGGCGGCCTCGATAGGAGGGCTTTTGATCCTTAGCGTTGTTGGGTGTAAGACTACAGTAGCACCCCGGCCATCAATCCAAGCCCAAACGCGGAACAAAAACTTTTATAAACTGGCGCTAGAATACACTTTAACCCGGATCGTGCCATTAACACTAAACTAGCAATCTACAAAATGATAGAATGGCTATACCGATCGATCTGTGTCCTTCGGTCTTTAGCCATCATCCCACGCTCCTCGCGGCATCTCCAATCTCCTGTTTCCTTGTCGAGGTGGCACCACGTCAACGGATCTTTAAACGGGCTCCCGCTTCTAAACCGAGGCAACTCGGACATGAAGTATGCTAACCGACATGTCCAAGATGAAGTAGAGAATGATTGTGAATACTTTGTCTCAATAAACTCTTTGGTTCTCATCACATGAGAGGGTAAGAGTGGAGGTTGAAGAAGATGCAAAGGGTGAAGAGTGTAAGCTCAAGAAAATATCTCAAGAGAGCAAAAACCAAACACCAAAAACAATGTGTGTTGCCCTCTTATTTTGGTGATGATATATATGAGGTTTTGTGATGAAATATCAAGGAAAATATCTTACCAAAATATCTCCACAAACCCTAAAAATATCTACACCCAAAACAAACTCCATTAATTCTATCATGACTCACTAGATGACTCATTACCATGAGTCATTAGTGAACATGCTAGAATCAATGAGTCATAACAATGAGTCACACTTTCCAAATCCAATAATCATTTAAACCAAAATGAGAAACGCATCTTCTAAAGTAATCTCGTAACGGATTACGAGAATACCCCTCACCTGTATATACATACATGTATCCGTATTCCGACCGAATACGAATACTATGAGACTAAAATATTCCCACTCAATATAATACTTGAATCCGGCTTAAACAAAAGCCCACCAGTATTATCTGTCCGAACCATGACACATGCACAAGTGCACGTGCATGTTCGAACCTTGCCATAAAACCATACGGCCTCTACAACGTTTTGCCCGAACTTGGAAAACTATCTGTGGGGATTCTCAAGACTCGTCAATACCCTGGCAGTGGGTTTAACCACAAGCACGTCAGTGGTACTAGCTGTACGTAACGGCTGCCCATGTACTGACGGAAAGGGAAGATGATGAGTGAACTCATCCTGGAACCCTACTGAGCCTATCAGTGACAATATCCATATAGTCCGGTTCGTTCGTCTATGAGCATCGCATATCGGGCCTAGGGGGCTGGTAACGTCAAACCACCAATAGCGGTATAAGTCGTGTCAGAGTGTAGCCCAGAACACCCTGAGATACTACTGGAGTACCTACCAGTAAATCTCCTGCCTCGGCCAAGGGCTTTGTGTAATGGCTCTCCTAGATACAGCGCGATCTCACCCCCAATACCGGGAGAGACGAAACCCCTGCCGATCAGCTCAATGCCTCCATGTGGCTCGGGACTGTACCTAACTAAAACCTGTTTGCACGACTCTTTTGAGCCGTGGTAGGGTAATAATCAAAGCACAGTGGGAACTCACACGCGAAAAATGACGATCTCAGGTCGATGAAATAACCTGTACACATGTCACTAGGAAACTGCTATCTGACGCTAGGTATAATACCAACTAGCAGGTTCCCGGCGAGTCCTGTCCGGTGCACTCATAACCCAATGATCACCTGTATACATCTTGGATGAACTAACTAACACCAATGGCTTGTGAGACCGACCATGACCACGACTGTATACACTAGTCTATTCCGGAGTATCGATGCCCTGTCTTGAAACTCCCACGATTAGGGACCACTTTTAAGGATGTGCTTATAGACTACCCAACTCTCACGTATATGATCGCCATCATACTATTGGTAGTCAAGCAAGGATCCTAAGGGCTCTATCAATGTGTAATAGTGATCTGTAAAGTCACTTAAAGCAGTACACGATGATAAAGATAAACCAGATAGCATACTATCATCTCGAGTAAGACTGTCCTACCGGTATAGGTCCTCCCTCAAACATTGCAATCACGTACCTGCGATCCAATAATTGACTTTGAGGGCACTATATCCAACAATCTCCCACTTGCACTTAAGGCTAATTATTGCGATGTCGCATACTCACAGCCCGTGTGATACCGAGCATCCAACTCCTCTACTAATCAGTTTCACAAAGCTTGTTTGTGAAACTATCGTGTTCGAGAAATAGCCTCAGTGGGTGGATCCGCCCTGATGTTTCTTTCTATGTCTCTCTTAATCTCATGTTCACGGAGAAAGTCATCTACCGAATTAAGTAATACCTGTCTTAGAATATGTCTAGATATCTGATGGGACCTTGTTCATAAATGAACTCAAAATCCAAACTTCTTAGACTGTATCGTCAACTGAACCTAATCAATATCCTGCACCATGCCTCCCTCAATATCCGCTTGGACCACCTGTCCAAACTACTGCCTCTCGTCAGAGGGAAAACTATAATTCTGACAGTCACTCTGTCATCCATGTCACCTTGGAAGCCTGGAATGATAACCATCTCCCGAAGGATGTTGTCGTCATCAAATCCGTAGAACATCCACTTATGTTCTAAAACTTCTTCCCAACGTTTCTCCAGGATTGGATTAATATCAACCTATTGCGTCTAGTGCAAAAACAACATCTGGTGTGGAACTTGACATCTTATGATTGACTCAATTACCTAAGCAAGTGATATGCCAATTATGCACATCCCTCTCCCCTTTAGTCTGTAAGACACCTTCATCAGCTGCAGGTACACTACCATGCCAGGAGTCATCTATTCTAAATAACTTTAGAATACTGTCTAAGTACCCAGATTAGGAAACTACCCAAATCTAGATCTAAAACCATAGATCTAGTAACCAGAATGTCTGATATTATATCCATATCTTGTGTGGAGAAACTACTGTGTAACAACCACAGTATAACCGATCGTAGGATAGGAATCTCACTTCCTATAAAGTTCATGTCATCCAAATACGAGGACATCACACCCTACTACCTTCTTAACAGATCCATCCCCTATTCTGATGAAGTCAAACCCATGACTGTTACATCAAAAATAGATGATCTATCTCTGCTATATCTGCTTTAGTCTATAAATAGACATAAGCTGCTTGTACACTATGCTTCCGCTGCTCCTACTGACTACAACAACCCTCTGCCAGAGTCATATACACGTGCACTTCTAAAGCTAGTTTAGAACGACGCTATACTCATCCTCCTGCCGGGTCTCATAGACTGGAACAACAGTAGTGTCAATTCTGGGTAAACAAGAACCTCCCTGTCACCGTTCTTGAGGCTATTGGAGTACCTCTCGGGTGTCTGAGGTTACCTACCATATCTGCGGAGTGGCTAATGGAATGTCAAACCTGAATGAATCTTTAGGTCCTATTAAATTTTCAGTAATCATTTGCGGTTCTGGAATCACTTCCAGTTCTACCATACTCCTACTACTGTTTTCTGAAAAAATCCATTTTACTAAAACTGTGGCGAGTCAAGAACAATATCACTATTGATCTTCCAGATGGTAGAAAGTCAACCCTCGTCATAGCCTGGGTCAACCCACAAACTGCCATTACAGAAACGTGCCTTGAGTTATCCAGAGTCTGGTTTTAAGCATAAGCCGGACAACTCCCCGTACCTTAACATCGTTAAGATATTTACCATTCTATATCCAATATAGAAACTTTGGCACTGATTTAATTGGAATCAGATTCAAATAATGCAGCTGTCTCTAGTGCATGTCAACTAAATGGAGAGAGGCTAATCAGCATTACTCAACTTAAGAGTTCCTCCAATTATGAGTAAGCTGAAAGAGAAACAAGTTTCTCAAAACCATTACTATCAACTAAATACCAAACACAAGTATCTATATCTTTGATCTCCTTGAAGAATCCCGATACTTACGACACCTGGTTCTCTACTTTATTCTTGTACCTATAACTTCTCAAAACTTAGACCTTGTATTTCTACGAAACACTTGTCTAAAAACTAGAGAAGTCACAAGTAAACAGAACATAGTACGAGAACCAACCCCTTTGTCCTAATGGACACTGGACAACATACAATACTCTGTATAAGTCCGCTGAGTTGAATAACTCAAAACCTGTGCATCGTAGATTGAAAACTGTACTTATGGTTAAGAACTACTCCGCTGTTCAATGCTCCTTACCCAATCGTCAACTGATATAGGTAAATGTCACAGACATAATTTCAAAAGATATATCTCACTTTATGAAAATTAACGTACAGATATATCAATTTGAAATTGGTGCATAACAACGGATATTCAAAACCAAATACTTGCCGTCAGGCAAAAACCCAGGCGATTTTCCTCAAATATCACCAATTACAACGAATTCTGATAAAATGAGGATAATCACCTAATTCCCAATAACTTACTCCCACTCATCATCTGTAAAACCATACGGATGTGAGAATCATACCTAGTAAATACATACTCTGGAGTAAGTATCTAATCGGGAAAACAGTTTTCCTTTAATAGCATATAGTGAAACTGAAACATGAAAATGTTTCGAAGGGGTATCTGGGTAGTTGTAGTAATGCATCTTCCATAATCCAGATTCATGACTATAACCGTATATTTCGTTGCTATCTCTCCAAATCCCTTTATTTGTCTTTAGTCGTTACCTTCTGTACACCATCGTTAGGCTAAATGGTTTTCTTCCTTCCCTACCGTTCGGCACCAGCCTATGGTTTGGAAGAAGACTGTCCAGTAAGCATAATAGGTGTACTCTCCTAATACTAGGAGTACTCGCAACCTGAGAGAAGGTGATGATAAAAGACAACTGAATAAAACCATATTCTATTCCTCCCGAGCTGGAGAAAAGCAAAGGTGAAGTAGGAGTGGCGATGAATTACGCGGTTTGGTCGTGAAGGATAGCAGACAGAATTTACTTTGCCCTCTTTCTAATCCCTTCATATGTCATTACTTATTACCTTCTGTATACCCTTCTTAGGCTAATTGGTTTTCTCTTTTTCCTACCTTTCGGCACCTGCCTATGGTTTGAAAGAAGACTATCCAATAAGCATAATAGGTGTACTCTCCTAAACCAAGGAGCCCTCTCAACCTGAGAGAAGGTGATGATAAAAGACAACTGAATAAACCAATTCAATTTCTCCTGAACCTGAATCCATCCCCGAAGAAGTCCCTTTGAGTTCGTATATAACCATACGATGGATTTATCTAATAGAAGTGGATGTTCGTAGTGATACGAGGTGTTATGGAGAAATGCAAAGGGTAAAAGAAGAAGCGGCAATGATGTATGCAATTCAGACAATCCAAAAGCCAATATTATAAGAAGGTTCGGTCAACTTGGTGACTGAGTCATAGTCTAGGGTCGGTCAATGGTCACTGCCAAAGAGAGAGAGAAAAGAAACATTCTGCGTGCACTCTAACCTAGATCAGAATGGTTATCACTTTATCTAATCAGGAAACCTCCCACTGTACCGTCAAATTCTCCTCCAAACCTGAAAGAAGAATTAGTCGGGATCACCCGAAGAGTAAACCAACTCATCAATGGGAATCGGGATCAAACTATCATCGCATGATAATGTGAAGGAATCCACTCACATTATCACACTCTAGAAGGTATGCGCATGCCTGGCAAGTTTCAGTTTCTTTAGAAACTCCCAATGTGGATTTTTACCCCATGCTCTTATGACCTTGAAGAAGGCCAACAAATCATAAGTCACATATCAAGTTCTACCCGTCATTGTCCAGGTTAATTTGAACCCACCCGTACATACCCTAGACGAAGGCCAACAAGGTAATACGACTGTCCCAAACCAACACATCTATCTATGCAACAGAAAGGTAACAAGCAGCTACCATCCATTATGCCTTGACGAAGGCCAACAAACATAGCATGAATACTAAGTGCTACCCGTCTGAAACGACGGAGGGCTACGGCTGGATTTTGGTGAAAAACCTTTAACGTAATGAACTTGATCTCGTTGAAGGAACCTAATAGCATTTTTGCAAAAATATAGTGGCAAAAACCTTTGCTAAAGAGGTCACTCCCGGTGAAAAGATCTCGGCTCTTTCCCCGTAGAATGAGGTGTAGGATGTAAGTCGATGTGCAACACCCCACGACTTGCGGGAAGGCGGAAATATGAAAAACGATCTTGTTCTTTGCTTAAACATCGACTAACCGCATGAATCGAAGCTAAACGATAACTAACAACAAACATAGAAGTTCTAAACTCCTATGTGAAGTGATTATACCTAAAGAACCGTGTCCTTCGTCTTTACGAACTCCATCTCCTCCTCGGCCTTCTCCAAGTAGTAGACGATCCACTACGAGAGCTTTACTCCAAGCTTTGCCTCTAAACTTGAGGCAGCTAGGTTTCTTTAAGTGCTAATCAAAGTACCTAGATGATATAGAGTGAGGGTTATGGTTTAATTAGTCTAACTAATCCTTGTACTCAACACATGAGAGGGGAGGATTAGGGTTTGAAGAGAGAGAGCTTGAGGAGAGAGAAGATGAACATAATAATGAAATGAGAAAATGAGCTTTCATAATATATATCAAGCATTATTGTTTTTCAAGAAAAGAAAAGAAAATGATTTACAACCATGCTTGATAAATATCTAATGGTGATTGATCTCCATGAGTCATTAAGCATTTATGATACATTAATGACATGGATGAATCATCCATATGACTCACAAATCTCATTTAATGTATATGCCACCTTAACCCCCTTAGTCACCATCTTCTAGAAGCTTCTCGTGCAATTACGAGAACGCCCCTCCTATCCGTGAAAACACGGAAAAACTTTAGACTGTATAAATCCAATAACCGGATACTAGTAACTGGCTTAAACCAAAGCCGACTAGTAAAAACTGTCCGAAAGTCGTACGTGCGTAAACACACGTATGCGTCCGAACCCTTGTCGTAAAACCATACGACCTCTATATCGTTTCTCCTGGAGTAGGGAAACTCTCTGTGTGGGACTCTAGAGACTCGACTACTACGCTGGCAGTGGGTTTAACCATAGACCGCAAGCGGCACTAGCTATACGTAACGGTCCCCAGGTAGATGTCGATAAGAAGGCCGATGAGGAAACCCATCCGAACTCCTACTGAGTCTGATGTGACAATCTCCGTACAGTCCGGTCTGTTCGTCTAAGACTATCGCATATCGGGCCTAGGGGACGGCAAGCGTCAGTCCCCTAATAGCGGTATAAGTCGTGTCGGAGCGAAGCCTATTACACCCTGAGAAACTACTGGAACCTACCAGCAAATCTCGCTTGCCCTGGCCAGGGACTTTGCATAATGGCTCTCTGACACAGCGCGATATCAACCCCCAATACCGGGAGAGACGAATCCTGTCTAACCGCCACTGCCTCCAAGTGCTCGGGACTGCACCCAACTGCTACCTGTTTGCACGACTCTTTTGAGCCGTGGTAGGGTAGCAATCTAAGAACAGTGGGACACACTCGAGGCGAAGTAGCAGTGTCAAGTTTGCGGACTATGCTGTACTCATGTCACCTGGGAACTGTTCACTGACGACTGGTATAAAACCAACCAACAGTTCCCTGTGAGTCCTGTCCGGTGTACCCGTAACCTAACGAGCACCTGCATACTATCTCCAGTACGAATTACTGACGACTGTGGGACAGACCATCTCCCCAACTGGGATGGGAAGCATACACACTAGTCTACTCCGGAGTATCGATGCCCTGTCTCGATAATCCAACGACTAGGGACCTGAATAAGGATGTGCTTGTAGACTACCCAGCCCCCACTAGTGTGACTGCCATCACAACGCTGGTAGTCAAGCAAGATCCTAAGAGCTCTATCAATACGTATACTCACATATTAAGATAGAAAAACCAAGTAGTATACTACCATGTTTAGCAAGACTGTTATATACATGTGAATATCCCAAGCTTCCATTAAGTAATATACAAACTAGTATGATACAATAATGGCCCCTAGGGCATATACACTAACAATCTCCCACTTGCACTAGGGCCATGTACTGGCATATCGAAGACCAATGATCTCGAGTAGCCTCTCGAACTGAATCTGAGGTAGGGCCTTCGTGAATGGATCAGCAATGTTCTCTTCAGTAGCAACTCTCCGAACCTCGATCTCCCGACGATCAATGATCTCCCTGATCAGGTGATACCGTCTTAAGATGTGTCTGGACTTCTGATGGGACCTTGGTTCCTTTGCTAAAGCTATAGCTCCGTTGTTGTCGCAATACAGAGGTATTGGATCAACTATGGTAGGAACCACCTGAAGTTCTGTTAGGAACTTCTTCATCCAGACCGCTTCTTTTGCGGCATCGCAAGCAGCAATATACTCCGCTTCCATAGTTGAGTCAGCAACGCTGTCCTGCTTGGAACTCTTCCAGTACACCGCCCCTCCATTGAGGGTAAAGACATAACCCGACATGGACTTGGAATCGTCCTTATCACTCTGGAAGCCGGAATCAGGAAAGGCCTCCAACCTGAGGTCTTTTCCGCCGTAAACCAAGAACATCTCCTTAGTCCTCCTCAGGTACTTGAGAATGTTCTTTACTGCTATCCAGTGCTTCTCTCCTGGGTCTGATTGATACCGGCTTACTACGCTCAGTGCATAAGCTACATCTGGTCTGGTTCACAACATCGCATACATTATAGAGCCTACCGCAGAAGCATAGGGTATAATAGACATGCGTTCCCTTTCCAAATCAGTCTTGGAAGACATCTCTTTGGATAGGGTGATTCCGTGACAAGCCGGTAAATTACCGCGCATAGAATCTTCCATACTGAATCTTTTCAGTATAGTGTCGATATACCTGGACTGCGAAAGTCCCAACATCCTCTTGGATCTATCACGATAGATCTGGATCCCCAGAATGTAAGAGGCATCACCCAGGTCTTTCATGGAGAACCTGTGTGACAAGAATCCTTTGACAGATTGTAGCATAGGAATGTCATTTCCTATCAATAGAATGTCATCCACGTACAAGACGAGGAATACGACACTTCTGGCTACAACTTTACTATATATGCACGGTTCATCTGGATTTTTGATAAAGTCATATTCTTTGACTGTTTCATCAAAACAGATGTTCCAACTCCGCGATGCTTGCTTTAATCCATAAATGGATTTAAGAAACTTGCATACTTTCCCGCTGCTCCCACTCTGATTGAAACCCTCTGGCTGATCCATATAGACGCACTCTTCTAAATTACCATTTAGAAAAGCCTTCTTTACGTCCATCTGCCAGATTTCATAATCATGGAAGGCAGCAATAGCAAGAAGGACCCGAATGGATTTGAGCATAGCCACTGGAGAAAAAGTTTCGTCATAGTCCAAACCAGGTCTTTGACGAAAACCCTTTGCAACAAGTCTAGCCTTATAGGTTTCCACATGTCCATCTACACCAATCTTTTTCTTGAAGATCCATTTGCATCCTATGGGTTTTACCCCATCTGGAGCAAAGTCCAAAGTCCATACTTTGTTGGTGTACATGGACTCCATTTCGGTCCGCATTGCATCTAGCCATTGTACCGAGTCGCCGCTCTGGATGGCCTGCTGGAAGCCAGTAGGTTCATCATCATCTATGATGCAATCCTCTCTATCCCTATCTATGAGAAAACCGTAGTATCTCTCAGGCGGATGAGACGGCCTACTACTCCTGAGGAGGGGTGCGGGAATGTCCTGTTCTTCTTGAACTACCGGTTCTACCAAACTTTCAGTAGCAGTTTGTGGTTCTGGAATTTCTTCCAGTTCTATTTCGCTCCCAAATGTTTCCTTTTCTAAAAACTGATGTTCCAGAAAATGGGCATTACGAGAAACAAAAACCTTTTGTTCCTCTGCGTAATAGAAATAATATCCCTTGGAGTTCTTTGGATATCCCACAAACTTACATTTTACTGATCGTGCCTCGAGCTTGTCCACATGCTGCTTTTTAACAAAAGATGGACATCCCCAAATCTTCATATGCTGAAGATGGGGTTTCTTCCCACTCCACATTTGATATGGGGTGGTAGGCACAGTCTTGGTAGGAGCCCTGTTCAGAAGATATGCCGCTGATTCTAGCGCATAACCCCAAAAAGATCGCGGCAACTCAGCATTACTCATCATGGATCGTACCATATCTAATAGGGTTCGATTCCGTCTCTCCGATACACCGTTATGCTGTGGAGTGTATGGAGGAGTAAGCTGAGAGAGAATTCCTTTCTCTTTTAGGTAACCTAGGAACTCGGCACTCAAGTATTCACCACCTCGATCAGATCTTAGTGTCTTGATACTTTTGCCGGTTTGGTTTTCTACTTCATTCTTATACTCTTGGAATTTCTCAAAAGCCTCGGATTTATGTTTCATCAGATAAATGAATCCGTACCTTGAGTAATCATCCGTGAAAGTAATGAAATAGGAAAAACCACCTCTTGCATGTGTAGACATTGGACCACATACATCGCTGTGTATGAGTCCTAAGAGCTCGCTCGCTCTTACTCCGTGTCCAGTAAAAGGAGTCTTTATCATCTTTCCTTTGATAAATGATTGACAAGTGTCATAAGTTTGATATTCGAACGAGTCCAAATATCCTTCTCTATGCTACTTAGTCAACCTTCTCTCATTGATGTGATCCAGTCTACAATACCATAAGAAAGCTTTATTTAAATCTGGAGACTTTCTTTTTAGTGTGTTCTGGACATTGAAAATTTGGAGTTGGTTTAAAACATATATACCGTTATTTAGTGTACCGGACTCAATCAAACCATGATTAAGGTGGATGTTAACAACATCTCTTACAAACGTGAAATCATAACCTTTATTTGATAACAAGGAAACTGATATGATATTACACGTTAAGCTTGGTACATAAAAACAGTTATGTAAAACCAAAATGTGTCCACTCGTCAATCCCAGGTGATAATCTCCGACGGATGCAGCTCCCACGCTAGCTCCGTTAGCAACCTTTAGGGTCATATCACCTTCCTTCAGCACCCTACGGTTTCTCAGTGCCTGCAATGAATTGCATATATGAGATCCTGATCCGGTATCCAATACCCAGGAAGTAGAGTTGATTGACAGACAATTCTCAATTACAAACACACCTGAAGTCGAAGCCACAGCTTACTTCGGTTCCTTGTTCTTGGGGTTCCACGCCTTGCAATCCTTCTTCCAGTGCCCTTTCCTATGACAATGGAAGCATTCATCCTGGCCCACTACCGGTACCGCAAACTTTTTCTTTCCCTTCCCTCCCACCTTACTAACACCTCCACTAGGTTTGGTGGCGGCCTTCTTCTTCCTTCCTTTGGCCCTAGCCTTGGACCCAGAAGAAGATGCACCGCTAACAAACATAGCGGGTGTTTCCCTTGCATTCTGCAAGGTGCCCTCTGCACTCCTTAACATGTTTAGGAGTTCCGAAAGTTCAACTTCTTTTCTTTGAATGTTGAAGTTAAGGATAAACTGGGCGTAGGTGGAAGGAAGGGACTGGAGAATAAGGTCTGTATAGAGCTCATTATCCAAAGTCGTCCCAAAGTCTGCGAGCTCTTCTATATAGCCGATCATCTTTAGGACATGTTCTCCTACAGATGACCCGACAGCCAACCTCGCTCGAAACAAGTTCTTAGAGGTCTTGTATCTTGCTATACGAGATTGCTCTCCATAAAGTTCCTTTGTATGGAGAAATATGGCATCTAGTTCCATATCCTCGTGCCTCCTCTGATGTTCATTGTTCATCGAGGCAAGCACGATGCACTTGGCTTTCGCGCAATCGAAATCCCAGGTTTTGCGGATTTCCTTATCCGCATTACTGGATTTGGGACCAGGGACAGCAGGTGCCGTAGCAGTGAGGACGTACCCCAATTTGTCATAGGTCAAAACCATTTTGACATTCCGTAGCCAATCTTTATAGTTTGGCCCTGTCAGTATATTTTTCTCTAAAAGTAACTTAAATCCAGTCATTTTCAGGGTCGCTGCATGTCACGACCCGAAATTGGCACGTGACGACCCTAATACTACGCAACGTCTACATGCGTAACGTAGTAAAAGAAAGCCAAAACCCAAAAATCTAAACCATTAAAAGACAAGAAATGATAAGAAACATTGTTTAAACCATTAAAAAAATCTCAAATATAAATTCTTTAAGTCCAATTTTCTTTCTTGAAAATTTCGGCAGCACCTCCTTTATAAAAACCAACCCCAAAAATGGGTACAACATAAATATAATGTAAAGCATCCCCAACGGGAGCAAATCCACGCCCAAAGGCGGAAAACAACCACCACAACAAATATATGACGCCGTAGCGAAGAAAAAGAAGACGATAGAAAGGAAACTGTATAAAAGACAACAAATCCACAATTTATACAATATCGTCCTCACCAAGTCTCTAAGTCAACAACATAATAGTAGATGGAGAGTACAAGATACAACGAATATACAATACGAATACAGATAACCACCAAAACCCACCTGAACAAAACAGCACACTGTGAGCCGATGCGGTATCTGTAGCAAAAGATGATAGATGAATAGCCAGCCTCGACTACTCTGGGGAACACTCTGTAACACCTGTGGCACAACGGGGGTGAGTTGCCAACTCATGAATAGTAAATAATATATGCAGGTAATCGCAGGAATGTACGTACAGCATGAATCTAAGATATGCAATTTACAGTAATAACAGGTCATATGAATGTAGAATAATGGAAAGTACACTAACAAGTACAACCAATATATATAAAGCAATAATGATATGACACAGTATGCAATAATCATGCAATGGGGGTATGAGAATGTAAATGTGCAACACTCATGAAAGGTACACTAACAGGTACTCCTAATACATGAAACAGTGCACAAATAGATAAAGGTGAGGTATGGAGTGAAATATGTCATTTCCACGGAATCCTGACATCGTGGTAGGATGACAATCCATCAAGATGAATCAAATCCCAATTCCTCAAATCAGCCCCGAAATTGGTTCTCATATCATCTAAGTATCGCATTCTCCTCAATTTCACAATATTAAGTATATCTCGTATATCCCGAATGTACAACATCAAGTATATCTCACATATATCGAATGTACAACATCAAGTATATATCACATATATCGAATGTACAACATCAAGTATATATCGCATATATCGAATGTACAATATCAAGTGGATCTCACATATCTCGTATGTACCATATCAAGTATATTTCTCGTATCTCGAATGTACAACAGCAAGTGGATCTCACATATCTCGTATGTAACATATCAAGTATATCTCACATATATCTCCAGTATCCAATCTCAAATGAATCTCTTATATCCCGAATCAAATCTCCAGCAAAATTCTAACATCCTAAATATAATGGCATAATAAATATGATGAGGTCAATACACATATATTAGAGTCCCATTCCCTTAATATTGGTGTAAGGGTATATATAACAGCGGCTCAATCCCCTGTTATATATACAAATGAGTAATTAGAAATATCATGAAACCAATGTGCCAAGCATCGACACAGAAATGCTGATCCATCAGGTGCTGTCTCCATGACTGGCCCCCGTGATGGGTACGTATCATACGCTATCCCGAGAGCTCGAGTACCTAGCTCTGACCCTCGCCTCTCGACGTATCCATACGCACATGACTCACGTCGGTATCCACTCGATAGCCGATGAGTCATTGGTCCTGTCACCGGATGGTATGGTTCCCCTAAGCCTCATCGCCTAGCACCGTGAAATCGTTCTTGCTTCGGGGTACCCCCGGGCCCCACCATGTACCCACAGACGGTGCCTCCTCACTCCTCGAATCGGGCATATATCAGAACCGATAAATCTCATGGTGGCTGCGGAAACATCAATATCAAGGAAACCGGGTCTTTCAAATAATGCATAATTTCATGAACTACCACGGTCCCCAAATCCAGAAAACATCATGAAAAATCCATATAACAATGCGAAAATCCATGAATATAATATGTGCGCCATATCTAAAATGCAAGCATATAAAGGAAAAACCGCTAATTAACTGCATCAAGTTAATACAAATATCATGCGGTTCCTATTTATCCACTTCTAAATAACATCAAGTGAAGGTAAACATGTAGCTAAAACCAGATGTATGTGAAATCAATAAGGTATAGCAAGATAATGTGTCTACCTATAAGCAATGATATAGTATACCCCCTGGATATAACAACAGTATGTGTAAGGTATACCTGTAGCTATGACAGGGAGTGTGTATGTACCTATCACTAATGGTATAATACTCTATAGGAATACAGGTATGCTAAATTCCATATATGATAAGCAGTATGAATCAATGTCACAATGTCCCTAACCAAGCAATATAACATCTATAAGTGGTTTGTGTATGACATGGCAATTATTGACGGTGTGTATAGCATATAATCAGTGCTCGTGCAACATGAATCGTCAATAATATATGCAGTGTCCTACTACTACTAGTCCAGGCACAACTACATCTAAGTAATAGGGTAAAGGCGCAATTCTAACAATAACGTAGAATATGCGACAAGTAATAAAATCTCTAGCCCTGACGCATAACGTCATGCGGGCGATTTCCCTGTAGATGTTAAATCTACTCACCAACGCTCCAAGCTAGGTGAAGCCTACCACCTGTTTTCCCCTTGTCGTAGCGTCCGAAGTCCCTGCTTGCGAACCTAAAATTTCACAAACACAACACATAAGCAAATATCCTGCATCGACGAAAAGACAACGAAACGCGATGAAAACGCCCGGAAAATTACACTGCGCGCTTAACGCATCTATCGCGCACGATACCGGCCAAAAACCCTAATTGGGGTCGCTAAATTACAAAACACCATGACTGGACCCCGATCGTCCCGATCGCGCAACACAATACAAGAATTACGAGGAATACAATAGATATAACCTCGTAACGACCAATCGAACCCACGTCGGAAAAATCCCGAAATCTAGTAAGCAACCTATCGCAAAATTCCGCACTAGTTTCAAGCTAATGCATATCTAGCGATAAAAAACACCTTAAAATAGCTTAACTAAGCTACCTAAACCATTCCTATATTTTTAACACTCGCTAATTATGTTTTAGCAAAAACCTAGTAAGCTAATTGCATAATTAAACAAAGTGATCATTAACAAAAATTAACATTTTCTACTAGGTTAATCTTCTCCAAAACACAAATTAACACTTCAAAAGAACACTAAACACATAAACAAAATTTAACCCTAACATGAGTTTCTTAAACCAAAAATAAATGAATTAATCATAATATAAAAACTAAACTAAACATATAATTAGCTAACTAAACTAGCTAGAATAAAATTAAAGCAAATATAAAAGGATTAAGGTAAGAATAATACCTCCCCAAGAACACAAAATGAAACTTAATCCAACATCTTAGTATCAAAAACCAAGCTTTAATGAAGATCCATGAAGGATTAGTGAAGGAAATGAAGGAAAAATGATTATATTTGAATTTGTATGATTTAAATTGGATTTTTCATGATTTATTTGATGAAAAATGAGTTGAAAATGTGTGGAAATGATGGAGGGCAGCAAGGGGAAGGGAAGGGCGGGCCAAGGAGAGAATGGGGGGATTTTTGATGAAGTGTGTGGAATTTTCTAGCAAAAGAAAACAATTAATGCACATTTAATGCAAAAATGCCACCTTTTATTCATTTTCTTTTATTTTTTTTTAAAAATAATTCCCTTTGACAAAAAAATATCTAGATATTTAAAAAGAACGTTCTAAAATAATTTTAATGATGATTCCCAAAAATTTTCATTTAGAAAAATTTTCCCGATTTACACGCATATTTTACCGGCTAAAATAATATTTTATTTGGGAAAAATTCTATCTGAAACAAAACCTCCCAAATACCCCTAAAGTTCGCGCACAAGCTTTATTTTAGGTAAACTAAGTGCCGGTAAGCTTATACGGACGTTTGATCGAAATCGGGTTAAATCGGGAAAAACCGACAATTTTGCTCTAAAACGGAAAAATTCGCAAAACGATTTCTGAAATGTTACAATCTTCCCCCCTTAAAGAAATTCGGTCCCCGAATTAAAATCCATCTACGCGTACCTTCAAGAAGATGAGTACAAAACTCATAAATCTCGCTCGCAACCTCCCAAGTGATCACTTCACAAAACGGCTACGTCCAAGAAAAGCCCTCCTCAGATAGCAAGACCCTTGACCGAAGTTTCCCCACCTGCCGAACCATTTACACCAATGGCTGCCGGTGAACGAAAAGATCGCGTCAAAACTAAATGGTCTGATACTGAATCATGTGGGAAGTCATGAAGGTAATTGCAAAAATCAACACAAAGAATACGGGGTGAATAATCAAAATCTGGGCGGAAGTGTCAAATTAAAGGCAACGAACTAACTCACTTAAAGGATCTCAAAAGGACCTAAAATTCTGGGATAAGCTTCCCAAAACTCAACACGTCATTCATCGGAAAAATCCGTAGGAATACATGATCTCCCCACTGCGAACTCAAGTTTACGACCAACACGGTTGACATAAGACCTCTGTCTACACTGGGCTACTCATCCTGACCTGAACCAACTGGATCATCTCCGAAGTCTAGAGACTAGCTGAGGTCCCAAAATCCTACTACGCAGAGTCAGAAAACAGATTGGTGATCGACACGACCTAACTAAACCTAAAGGTTGCCAATTGGAGTGTCTCCTGATAACAACTATCGAAGGAGAACCCTAACAATGGCTAGTGACGATCCCCAACTACCGACAACAACTAACACAAACACACAACAAGACAAACACCTTGAAACGAAACCTGAAATTTCTCTTTACATTCCTGTCCACCCGTAACTATCTCACAAGTCACGTCAATATTAGCGGAACCTGAATGAACATAGAGAATTGACTGATGTGCTTGCTCTAGGATTCCACGTCCCTACCCGATAAAATCAGGTACACAAACGCATTCCTAACTTAGCACACCCTTATCATAATCAAAGACTCTGAATCATTACCCAGCCGAGTATACTCAAGTATCTCTAACGAACGAGCGTCGGCGGGCAGTGTCACAACCACACAAAATCGAGCCACTCTCGTGAAACATTACAGTTAAATCACAAAGTCGCCCGAACCAAAAGCAAGAACTGATGCAGTTGCTAACCAAATCTCTAACTGCCGAAAACTCCGTACACATGCCTCAGTCCAAAGAAAAGAAACCTCCATTCCGGTCATTCCAGCCAACGGTGCAGCAATACGCTAATAATACTGCACGAAACGGCGGCAAAAACCTGCTAAGCCCAAATTCAGCGGACCTCCGTCCTGCACACAAGTCTGGGCCTATGTTGTACGGTCACGGCCTCCCTCGGAACCATACGAAACCGTCTCTCGTAACTATAAGACCTAGGAGTCAACACAAACAAGCCTGAAGGAACACTCCGAGAACCTAGCAAACAGCTGGGGCTCTACCAATGTCTGCAAAACAAATCCTCAAGTGCTGCTCCTGTTCCTTAAGACACACTAGAAAGACCAAAATGTCGCCAATAACACAACAAAACTGGTCGAGGAACGGGCTGAAGAAATCTGGTGCATCATATCCACGAATGCTGCTAGGGCATTGGCGAGTCCAAAGACACCACCAAAACACACAAAGCCATAGCACGCACAAGAGCAGTATTCGGAATGCCATCACTCCAAACCCGCAACGACGATGACCTGATCCCAACAACTTAGAAAAAGTCCCGCATTCTGGAGCTGATCGAAGAAATTGTCAATGCGAGGTAAATGATACCTATCCGCACCGTAAGCCGGTTCAATTGACGATCCATCAATCGACAACCGCACTCTGTCGTCTTTCTCCTTGACGAACAAAAAAATAGGAGCTCCCAAAAGCGAAACACTCGGACACACAAACCTCCCTAACAACAACTCTGCAGCAGATCCTTAAGCTCCCTAAGCTTCGCCAGCTTATCTGGAACGTCGGAAAAATCTTGTACGAAAGGAACCCGGTCCAACAATCCCACTGTGGCTCCGGTATCTCGAATAAACGCCAAGAATCAACGACATCTCCTCCAAAAGCTGACTAGCGAAAAAGGCTGAATTCAAGCTGTGAGAGGCAGCACAACTATCCACCTGCACAACAAGAACAGACTCGCCGGGAAAACAATTTCTGACTGTTTCCTCACGGTAGTCCACAGACGCCTAACACGTAGCTAACCAATCCATGCCCATTAGAACGTCAAATCCAACCTCTCTAGAAGGATTAAGTGATGGATGAATCTCCTAACCGATTGGCATATGACTGAAATACGTGCCGCGCAACAAAAGAATCGCTGACAGAAGTTAACACAACAAACTGCTGATCTAGCTAACACGATCCTCGTCCCAACTACGGCACAAAGTGTGAAAACCAACAAGTACATCAAACGAACATGTGAAAAAAGGATACCTAAAAACTCTGCATTGGACGCCTGAGCGTCCCGATGAGTAGAAGCAAACTCCTGTGTTTACCTCCTACCCGCAGCTGTCAGAACCCTTCCTCTGCCAGACTGACCCCTCAGAGCAAACCTTCCGCGCCCACGACCTCTTAGAACACGACTCTGACGCGGTGCTAAGGAACAGTCCCTGATGAAGTGATGAAGGCTCCCGCATCGAAAACATCCATACGACGGCTGCTAGCGCTCCAAGGGATGAAAGCTGAACGACTGACCTCATCCTATGCCTCTGCCACTCCCACGACGGTCACGAAATCTGTCTCGATGACTAAGCCTCTGTCCCTGGACTGGCACACCGGTACTGGTCCTCCACTGTCCTGGAACTCGCAAAGTCTCTGGAATACGTGTCTCGTCAACTAGGGCTGCATCCACTGGTGCTATGTAACTGATGGAAAGCTGTGTGCTGATCGCAAGGAACAACTGGGTAACAGGGGTGACAACCTCCTGTCGCTGCGCTCGAATGGTCTCCACCAAAGAACTCATCGTCTGGCGCAACTCCTGCATCTCTGCCACAAGCCTAGCGATACTATCTGTCGAAGGCGGATCCGTCTGCACCTGTGCAACGAGCGTGCCATCCTGGTCAGTCATCGCTTTCCCTGAGTCAATACTGACATCGGCCCTCGCTGCACCTCACTGAGTCCCCATAGTCGTCGTCGGCAAAGGCTATAAATAGGAATATGATTTGATATGAACACGGAAATCGAATCACAAGGATATGAATTATCAAGGAAAGAATTTCAAGTAATTGTACTTAGGTCACTTTAGACAAAGTACTGCATCGTGAGTATGCTGCAGACACACACACACACTACGTTACTCTGCTTAAGCTACCTACTCCATCATATAAAGGTCATCCTACACTCCGTAAGGTAAAAACCTGGCGCTTTGATACCAACTTTGTCACGACCCGAAATTGGCACGTGACGGCCCTAATACTACGCAACGTCTACAGGCGTAACGTAGTACAAGAAAGCCAAAACCCAGAAATCTAAACCATTAAAAGACAAGAAAAGATAAGAAACATTGTTTAAACCATTAAAAAAATCTCAAATATAAATTCTTTAAGTCCAATTTTCTTTCTTGAAAATTTCGGCAGCACCTCCTTTATAAAAACCATCCCCAAAAATGGGTACAACATAAATATAATGTAAAGCATCCCCAACGGGAGCAAATCCACACCCAAAGGCGGAAAACAACCACCACAACAAATATACGACGCCGTGGCGAAGAAAAAGAAGACGATAGAAAGGAAACTGTATAAAAGACAACAAATCCACAATTTATACAATATCGTCCTCACCAAGTCTCTAGGTCAACAACATAATAGTATATGGAGAGTACAAGATACAACGAATATACAATACGAATACAGATAACCACCAAAACCCACCTGAACAAAACAGCACACTGTGAGCCGATGCGGTATCTGTATCAAAAGATGATAAATGAATAGCCAGCCTCGACTACTCTGGGGAACACTCTGTAACACCTGTGGCACAATGGGGGTGAGTTGCCAACTCGTGAATAGTAAATAATATATGCAGGTAATCGCAGGAATGTACGTACAGCATGAATCTAAGATATGTAATTTACAGTAATAACAGGTCATATGAATGTAGAATAATGGAAAGTACAATAACAAGTACAACCAATATATATAAAGCAATAATGATATGGCACAGTATGCAATAATCATGCAATGGGGGTATGAGAATGTAAATGTGCAACACTCATGCAAGGTACACTAACAGGTACTCCTAATACATGAAACAGTGCACAAATAGATAAAGGTGAGGTATGGAGTGAAATATATCATTTCCACGGAATCCTGACATCGTGGTAGAATCACAATCCATCAAAACGAATCAAATCCCAATTCCTCAAATCAGCCCCGAAATTGGCTCTCATATCATCTAAGTATCGCATTCTCCTCAATTTCACAATATTAAGTATATCTCGTATATCCCGAATGTACAACATCAAGTATATCTCACATATATCGAATGTACAATATCAGGTATATATCACATATATCGAATGTATAATATCAAGTGGATCTCACATATCTCGTATGTACCATATCAAGTATATTTCACATATCTCGAATGTACAACAGCAAGTGGATCTCACATATCTCGTATGTAACATATCAAGTATATCTCACATATATCTCCAGTATCCAATCTCAAATGAATCTCTTATATCCCGAATCAAATCTCCAGCAAAATTCTAACATCCTAAATATAATGGCATAATAAATATGATGAGGTCAATACACATATATTAGAGTCCCATTCCCCTAATATTGGTGTAAGGGTATATATAACAGCGGCTCAATCCCCTGTTATATATACAAATAAGTAATTAGAAATATCATGAAACCAATGTGCCAAGCATCAACACAGAAATGCCGATCCATCAGGTGCTGTCTCCATGACTGGCCCCCGTGATGGGTACGTATCATACGCTATCCCGAGAGCTCGAGTGCCTAGCTCTGACCCTCGACTCTCGACGTATCCATACGCACATGACTCCCATCGGTATCCACTCGATAGCCGATGAGTCATTGGTCCTGTCACCGGATGGTATGGTTCCCTTAAGCCTCATCGCCCAGCACCGCGAAATCGTTCTTGCTTCGGGGTACCCCCGGGCCCCACCATGTACCCACAGACGGTGCCTCCTCACTCCTCGAATCGGGCATATATCAGAACCGATAAATCTCATGGTGGCTGCGGAAACATCAATATCAAGGAAACCGGGTCTTTCAAATAATGCATAATTTCATGAACTACCACGGTCCCCAAATCCAGAAAACATCATGAAAAATCCATATAACAATGCGAAAATCCATGAATATAATATGTGCGCCATATCTGAAATGCAAGCATATAAAGGAAAAACCACTAATTAACTGCATCAAGTTAATACAAATATCATGCTGTTCCTATTTATCCAGTTTTAAATAACATCAAGTGAAGGTAAACATGTAGCTAAAACCAGATGTATGTGAAATCAATAAGGTATAGCAAGATAATGTGTCTACCTATAAGCAATGATATAGTAAACCCTCTGGGTATAAGAACAGTATGTGTAAGGTATACCTGTAGCTATGACAGGGAGTGTGTATGTACCTATCACTAATGGTACAATACTCTATAGGAATACAGGTATGCTAAATGCCATATATGATAAGCAGTATGAATCAATGTCACAATGTCCCTAACCAAGCAATATAACATCTATAAGTGGTTTGTGTGTGACATGGCAATTATTGACGGTGTGTGTAGCATATAATCAGTGCTCGTGCAACATGAATCATCAATAATATATGCAGTGTCCTACTACTACTAGTCCAGGCACAACTACATCTAAGTAATAGGGTAAAGGCGCAATTCTAACAATAACGTAGAATATGCGACAAGTAATAAAATCTATAGCCCTGACGCATAACGCCATGCGGCCGATTCCCCTGTAGATGTTAAATCTACTCACCAACGCTCCAAGCTAGGTGAAGCCTACCACCTGTTTTCCCCTTGTCGTAGCGTCCGAAGTCCCCGCTTGCGAACCTAAAATTTCACAAACACAACACATAAGCAAATATCCTGCATCGACGAAAAGACAACGAAACGCGATGAAAACGCCCGGAAAATTATACTGCGCGCTTAACGCATCTATCGCGCACGATACCGGCCAAAAACCCTAATTGGGGTCGCTAAACTACAAAACACCATGACTGGACCCCGATCGTCCCGATCGCGCAACACAATACAAGAATTACGAGGAATACAATAGATATAACCTCGTAACGACCAATCGAACCCACGTCGGAAAAATCCCGAAATCTAGTAAGCAACCTATCGCAAAATTCCGCACTAGTTTCAAGCTAATGCATATCTAGCGATAACAAACACCTTAAAATAGCTTAACTAAGCTATCTAAACCATTCCTATATTTTTAACACTCGCTAATTATGTTTTAGCAAAAACCTAGTAAGCTAATTGCATAATTAAACAAAGTGATCATTAACAAAAATTAACATTTTCTACTAGGTTAATCTTCTCCGAAACACAAATTAACACTTCAAAAGAAAACTAAACACATAAATAAAATTTAACCCTAACATGAATTTCATAAACCAAAAATAAATGAATTAATCATAATATAAAAACTAAACTAAACACATAATTAGCTAACTAAACTAGCTAGAATAAGA
Organism: Agapanthus africanus; assembly: GCA_030015575.1. Lineage (NCBI taxonomy): Eukaryota > Viridiplantae > Streptophyta > Magnoliopsida > Asparagales > Amaryllidaceae > Agapanthus > Agapanthus africanus. The sequence goes on along the minus strand of CM057346.1, from coordinate 229,018,783 downwards.
TTAAAGCAAATATAAAAGGATTAAGGTAAGAATTATACCTCCCCAAGAACACAAAATGAAACTTAATCCAACATCTTAGCATCAAAAATCAAGCTTTAATGAAGATCCATGAAGGATTAGTGAAGGAAATGAAGGAAAAATGATTATATTTGAATTTGTATGAATTAAATTGGATTTTTCATGATTTATTTAATGAAAAATGAGTTCAAAATGGGTGGAAATGATGGAGGGCAGCAAGGGGAAGGGAAGGGCCGGCCAAGGGGAGAATGGGGGGATTTTTAGTGAAGTGTGTGGAATTTTCTAGCAAAAGAAAACAATTAATGCACATTTAATGCAAAAATGCCACCTTTTATTCATTTTCTTTTTTTTTTTTTAAATAATTCCCTTTGACCAAAAAATATCTAGATATTTAAAAAGAAGGTTCTAAAATAATTTTAATGATTATTCCCAAAAATTTTCATTTAGAAAAATTTTCCCGATTTACGCGCATATTTTACCGGTTAAAATAATATTTTATTTGGGAAAAATTCTATCTGAACCAAAACCTCCCAAATACACCTAAAGTTCGCGCAAAAGCTTTATTTTAGCTAAACTAAGTGCCGGTAAGCTTATACGGACGTTTGATCGAAATCAGGTTAAATCGGGAAAAACCGACAATTTTGCCCTAAAACGGAAAAATTCGCAAAACGATTTCTAAAACTCTACACTGCAATTAGGAGAGAGAGAAGAAAACTCTTTAGCATGATGCTCTTGCAAGTTTAGAATGGTTTTTAGTTTATCTAAACTGGATGACTCCCACTGTTTCTCGAATCCTTCCTCAAACCATGAAAGAAGAATTAGCCAGGACTATTCTCACTGTACAATTCTTGCTTAACCGTTCAGCCAGGCTTGTTTCGATACTTCGAGGGAGGTTTTCCAACGCTTTCACGAATTTCCTTAATTAAAGAACCTCTTTTCTCTGGGGGCATAACCCCGCTGACACCTTTCTTGACACCTACTTGGTTTATAGCATTGATCGTTAAGTGACGAATATCCTGATGAGTAGCATATACTCACAGTAGGATCGGGATCCAAATATCATCGTATGATAATGTTGAATGAATGCTACCAACATTCATCAAACTCCAAATGGTATGCATCTCTTTGCAAATTTCAGTTTCTTTAGAAATTCCCGATATAAGTTTTTGCCCCATGCTCTTATGACCTTGGCTTTGGTCAAAATGTCATAAGTCACATGTCAAGTTCTACCCGTCATTATCTTGTTAATTTGAACCCATCCGTATATACCCCTGACTTTGGTCAAATGATAATACGACTATCCCAAACCAACTCATCTATCTTATGCAACAAATGAAAACCTAACAGCTACCAAACACTATGCCTTGACTTTGGCCAAAATGCATAGCTTGAATACTACTGAATACCCAAATGAAATGAGGGAGGGCTACGAATGGTTTTGGCGAAATCGTGAACGTAGTGAACTTGATATAACCGAAGGAACCTGATAGATTTTAAAAGGAGTGGTTAAAGCTCCGCATTTAAAAATATCTGTTTTTAAAATTAACCGAGTGGTTTCTTTTAAATTGTTCAAACGATTAAACTTTTGGTTTATTTCTTTGCGTTATAAATAATGCGTCCCATCATTAACCTATCATTGCAGAAAACAACGAAAAAACAACGTCCTCTTATGCCATCCGCATTCGCCACGGGGTCCCGTCATCACTCGTTACGTTACTTAACTAACGACAGAGCGGGGGCTGGGCTAGCGCGGGTGTAAAACATAAGTGACGTCTAAATAGGTATCATATATAGATATTGTACATTCGTCAGACGCAATAATAGGCATTCCAGATCTCATACGAACTTTATTGGATTTGCAAGCAATCCGCGTTTGTTTAGAGCCTGCAACAAAAGACGGATTACACAGTTGTGATGAATAGCCATTACCCCATCCTAGACCCCTACGGGTACGGCAAATTACCCGCCAAATACCCGAAGTGAAGCAGTCTCCCTCAACAACGTGAGTAGGATACTAAACACTTCAAAGTACCCGGTAGTTTGTGCACCCCATCTTGGGTCTATCCTAGGAGCAAAAACAGTAAAATGAAATAATACAACGGTGGCTACAACCGCAACCTGGATGTGCCCCGCAAAATAATATTACAACATATTACAATTACATCGAATGAATCAAAATAATAACCCATCACAAACCCCGGCTAATCATCACAACAGTCCAATACAGTTCACATCCACAAACAGTAAAAACCATTACAGAAATGTGCAGCCCCCTGCCAACCGACATACTAGCAGTTAGGGGAGGTTTACGAACACATTATACAATCACAGATATAATCAAATTAGCAAACATCGTAAAATTTCGATCGTGCAAACACATTAGATTCTTCTCCAATACCTCTCTGTGCACCTGAGTCTTGAGCAGGAAAAAAAACATCCCAGAAACATCACTGTTAACACTTAGGAGTTACTGAATAAATTTGGGCTGACTCGGCCCCAACTCGGCCGCGGATCCACCGCGGATCGCATGGATCCGCCGCGGTTCCACGGTGAGATGGCCGAATTAGGGATCCAAATTTCTTCAGTAGCCCTAGTTTTTCCTACTTGTTATTCTGAAGCACCCTGAAAAATTTTTAGAGCTAGTTTAAAAATCGACAGCAAGCGTGATAATCGACGATGTTTCTGGTTCTTTTTTGCGTTCGAAATTCTTACGACTTTGCTAATGAGTTAATTATTGTTTAGCAAGGCTCGGATACTACTGTAAGTCGATGTGCAACACCCCACGACTTGCGGGGAGGCGGAAATATGAAAAACGATCTTGTTCTTTACTTAAACATCGACTAACCGCATGAATCGAAGCTAAACGATAACTAATAACATACATAGAAGTTCTAAACTACTATGTGAAGTGATTATACCTAAAGAACCGTGTCCTTCGTCTTTACGAACTCCACCTCCTCCTCGGCCTTCTCCAAGTAGTAGACGATCCACCACGAGAGCTTTACTCCAAGCTTTGCCTCTAAACTTGAGGCAACTAGGTTTCTTTAAGTGCTAATCAAAGTACCTAGATGATATAGAGTGAGGGTTATGGTTTAATTAGTCTAACTAATCCTTGTACTCAACACATGAGAGGGGAGGATTAGGGTTTGAAGAGAGAGAGCTTGAGGAGAGAGAAGATGGACATAATAATGAAATGAGAAAATGAGCTTTCATAATATATATCAAGCATTATTGTTTTTAAAGAAAAGAAAAGAAAATGATTTACAACCATGCTTGATAAATATCTAATGGTGATTCATCTCCATAAGTCATTAAGAATTTATGATGCATTAATGACATGGATGAATCATCCATCACTAATCTCATTTAATGTATATGCCACCTTAACCCCCTTAGTCACCATCTTCTAGAAGCTTCTCGCGCAATTACGAGAACGCCCCCCCTATCCGTGAAAACACGGAAAAACTTTAGACTGTATAAATCCAATAACCGGATACTAGTAACTGGCTTAAACCAAAGCCAACTAGTAAAAACTGTCCGAAAGTCGTACGTGCGTAAACACACGTATGCGTCCGAACCCTTGTCGTAAAACCATACGACCTCTATATCGTTTCGCCTGGAGTAGGGAAACTCTCTGTGTGGGACTCTAGAGACTCGACTACTACGCTGGCAGTGGATTTAACCACAGACCGCAAGCGGCACTAGCTGTACGTAACGGTCCCCAGGTAGATGTCGATAAGAAGGCCGATGAGGAAACCCATCCGAACTCCTACTGAGTCTGATGTGACAATCTCCGTACAGTCCGGTCTGTTCGTCTAAGACCAACGCATATCGGGCCTAGGGGGCAGCAAGCGTCAGTCCCCTAATAGCGGTATAAGTCGTGTCGGAGCGAAGCCCATTACACCCTGAGAAACTACTGGAACCTACCAGCAAATCTCGCTTGCCCTGGCCAGGGACTTTGCGTAATGGCTCTCTGACACAGCGCGATATCAACCCCCAATACCGGGAGAGACGAATCCTGTCTAACCGCCACTGCCTCCAAGTGCTCGGGACTGCACCCAACTGCTACCTGTTTGCACGACTCTTTTGAGCCGTGGTAGGGTAGCAATCTAAGAACAGTGGGACACACTCAAGGCGAAGTAGCAGTGTTAAGTCTGCGGACTAAGCTGTACTCATGTCACCTGAGAACTGTTCACTGACGACTGGTATAAAACCAACCAACAGTTCCCTGTGAGTCCTGTCCGGTGTACCCGTAACCTAACGAGCACCTGCATACTATCTCCAGTACGACGTACTGACGGCTGTGGGACAGACCATCTCTCTAACTGGGATGAGAAGCGTACACACTAGTCTACTCCGGAGTATCGATGCCCTGTCTCGATAATCCAACGACTAGGGACCTGAATAAGTATGTGCTTGTAGACTACCCAGCCCCCACTAGTGTGACTGCCATCACAACGCTGGTAGTCAAGCAAGATCCTAAGAGCTCTATCAATACGTATACTCACATATTAAGATAGAAAAACCAAGTAGCATACTACCATGTTTAGCAAGACTGTTATATACATATGAATATCCCAAGATTCCATTAAGTAATATACAAACTAGTATGATACAATAATGGCCCCTAGGGCATATACACTAACACAGGATATTCCAACTGAATACCGCGATGCAAAGTGATCAGTCGAAAATATTGTATATTTTAGCCGGCAATTTCCCCATCTTTAGCATACATTTAGAAGTGTTCGGTATTCATATTTTACATATTAGCAAATCAATCGTAAAATACCAGATTGCATGTATTAGACTTTTAAACCGACACTTTAAAGGAAATTGACCGCATTTCATGGCATCGCATCATTTCTGTATTTGCGCAACACTTGTCTTGAGTCTGTGCAGGAAATACGGAAGAAAAGCAAAAGAGCTAATCAAAAATACGCCAACTAAATCATTTCAGATCTGGTAGCAATTCAGAAGGAATTATACAATTATATATATCAAAAGAAGGCCCAACAATCATCCCAAGACTGTACCAGAAGAATGGAAGCCCAAAGCCCACATGTAGCCGCGGATCCGCGGCAGGAACCTGCATGCGCCGCGGATACGCGCCTCTTATGCCACGTCATCAGTCCATTTTTACTGCAGAATCTCAATCTATGGGCCCACAGTCATTTCTGATATGTAAAGTTCCAGAATACCCTCGAAGATACTGCCAGATCAGCAGAGAAGATTAAAGCAAGGCTAATCTTAATTAAGCTCCTAACTAATCCTTTTCTAGAAGCTCCCTCCTAACTAATCACATCTAGAAGCTTCTCCCCTAACTAACTTTTGGAGGGAAATTTGAATTCTCTCAACAAACTTTTGGAGGGAAACTTAGAATTTGAAATCCTAGATCTAGGGTTAGTTATCTATAAATAAGAGCCTAGATCTAAGGGTTAGAGTGTTAGTTATATGTATGCCCTAGAGACCATTACTGTACATAGGATGTATATTGTAGTGGATGCTGGGACATATATAGGGAGGACTTTCTTGCTCGACATGATAGTATGCTATCTGGTTGACCTTTACCTTAACGTGTATGCTGATTGTCTCTCTGTTACATGTTGGTAAAGCCCTTAGGATGTGTACTTGACTACCTGGACTATGATGCGGATCATACTAGTGGGGACATGGTAGTCCATAAGTACATCCTTCAAAGTCCCTAGTCGTGGGTGTATCGAGACGGGGCATCGATATACCAGAGTAGACTAGCATATACCTTCTCGACCCATACAGATGGGCGATGGATGATCCCATATCCATCGGTGTTTGACATCAGAGATGATATACGGGTGCTCAGTAGAGACTGGGTACACTGGACGGACTCGCCGAGAACTCCCAGATGGTATTATACCTCACGTCAGATGGCAGTTCTCTGGTGACACTGGTACAGAGTAGTCTGTTGACCCGAGATCGTCATAGAGTCTTGTGTGGTTCCCACTGTGCTTTGATTTCCATCTTACCACGTCCAAGAGGGCGTGCAAAACGGTGGTTTTTGGGTACAGTCCCGAGTCACATGGAGGCAATGAGCGATAGGAGGGGATTCGTCTCTCCCGGTATAGGGAGTTGATGTTGCACAGTGTTCGATTGGCTATAACAGGAAGTCCCTGGCCAGGGCTGCTCAGAGAATTGCTGGTAAGTGTTACCAGTAGTTTCTCGACCCGTTATGAGCCTCATATCGACACGACTTATCGAGCTATTGGGGTCTGACGTTTACCACCCCTAGGCAAGATATGCGACATATCAGACGATCAGACCGGACTGTACGGTAGTGTTACTGGTTGGATTCACTGGAGTGTGAGCGGGCTTGCTCGTCGATCTTCTGATCGCTCAATACCCGGGTGGCCGTTACGTTTAGCAGACCGCTTGCGGCTTGTGGGTGTTTGATATGATCATCATCTGCTGCCGGCGTATTGACGAGTCTTTAGAGTCCTATACAGAGGTTTCCTGGCTCAAGCGAAACGAAATAGGAGCGCATATGAGATATGTGCGGGACCGAGAATAATGCGTGTATGTGATACCGTATTTCATTCTCGTGATGAATGTATCGAATGGTTGTATGCGATATAACCTAGTTATCGAATCGAGGGTTGATTCGATAAGACGATACATTGGATACTAGTCGGTTATATGCGATATGACCGGATCGTTAAATCAAGTGTTGATTTAATGATTTAATGCATAATTATATATTTGATATATTACTTTGCGTTAACTAGTATTGGTTCACTTTAAATGGATTTTCTCACTCGGATTGTACACATTGTATATGTGATATACTTTTGTGCACTTCATTGTATCATGTTTGATGATACATGTTATGCTAGGGTTTTTGTGTAAAGATCAAACCATGGTTACATGATTATGGTTAGGGTTTTGTTTTATTCACTTATTTATTTATCCATTTCTTTTGGAAAATAAATGGAAAGGAGAAAAGAATGGTGGCTTAATTTGGAGTTTAGTTGAAGCTTCATGAAACTTTGATCATGTCAACCATTCTTATCTCATCCTTAACCCTAACCATTCCCACTAACCATGATTCATTCTCTACACTTGACTAGAGTTAATATTATTATAAGGATTGTTATTCTTTTCTTTTTTGAATAATCTTATCATATTTCTTTCTTCTTCTTCTTCATCTTCTTCACATGAAGAAAGTTCACTTCATCAATGGTGATTGATGAAAACAAGTGAGAAATCCAATTCTAAAGTCTACCCACTTCCTATTTCTTCATCCTCTACCTCTTGCCAAGTAGTAGAGTGTGTTCTCTTCACAAGTTTTTGGACTTGGTGAAGTCGGAGCTTGATTTAGCGATGCCTCGACGTAGATCATCTTCGGCACGTCGTCGATGACCTAGCCCGCTTCTTCTCCGATGAAGCCGACGCAAGAGCCCGGATTTCGGTTTTGGACAGCGGAGAGGACTTCGTTGCGGAGCTATGGAGGTGGAGAATCGGATCTACAAAGGTTGTATTTCCGTATCTTTTAGTTAAGTGTTAACTAGTTTACTTTTCGCCTAGAAATCTAGCCAACGATCCGTACATTAGGGTTTCTCGGCACCATAATTTTTGAAATTGGCATGGTTGATGCCTTGTGAGACCTCATTAGGATGCCTAGGAACCCTACAGTGGTATCAGAGCCTAGCTAGAGCCTTAGGCGAAGTCCAGACGGAATTTGAAGTCCGATCGAACCGAAAACACGAACCCAAAATTGCTCTCTGTCCTTTTTCTAAAAACTGGGATTTTTCCAGATTAAAAATTACCAAAAAATTCAGCAGGGAATTGTATGAGTTACTGTGAAGCACGTGATGATAAATCCACTAAGTAAGCGCGGAACCGCGGCCTCCACCATATCATTAGCGGCGGTTCCGCGGCCACACTGTAGATTTACACCACGTGGATAGCACAGTAATTCTTGGGTCAAAGTGCTGAGTCTTCTGGAAATTTTTATTTTTTATTCAAGAGTTGAATTTGCTGGAGTTGTTTTGGGGATTCGGTGATTTGATCGGATTATCAAATTTTGTCTGTGTGGCTTTCCGGATAAATTTTAGAATATGTTAAAAAGTTCGACCGGATATAAATACCCAATTTTTCCCCTGTCGGGAAATTTCCAAGTGTTGGATTTTTCCTAAGTTTAACGACGTTCTAAGTAGTGCAAGTAACGCGATGGACCCTCTAGAAGACAACAAACCTTAACTCGATTATGTGATCGTCTTGAACTGCCCTTTGAACCTTCGGGTTTGGGGCAGTACGGCGTGCCACATGTGAGGCGTTGGCTTGACCCTTCTACGGCTGGACCGTTGGTACTGAGGCACGAACTGAATGTTGTTAGACTCATATTTCATGTGTTGATCTGTATCGGGAAAACTTGGGTGTTCGATTGTTCGATCGGAAAGTTTGACATTTTCTATTTATCCGAAATGGGATACAATAATTGGAATTCACAAGTAGTTATGTGATAACTAAATGAATGTTATAAACATAGCACTTTAGTCTCACTTGATCGGTTGCCACGGAATTTTGATGCGATCAAAAGTCCGTCGCAATCACGTAGCGTACGCGGATATTCGCCGGGTAAACTTAATAGACAGCCTCACTCCATAGCCCCGACCAAGTGACTGTAGGAGAACCCCGTCGCTGAAAGCATCCGTTCGGGTGCTCGCGGTAGCGGTGTTCCGCCTTGGTGCACTTCGTCGACGGTATCAGGGGTGCAGCCGCCTACTAAAGTTTGCGACGAGCATTCGATCGGTTTTTCGGGAATCTTGTTGAATTGCCCGACTTGATATTGAAAAGTGTTTTCGATAATGAGACAAAAATGCGGGGTTTATAATTGTTAGGCATGGGATGTCTAAGTAATTCATTTGGTCAGGCATGCGATGTCTGAGGTGGTTGCGGATTCCAACTGTTGTAGTTTTACACTTTCTTTTCTGTGACCGTAAGTGTAATATGTGATATCGCCGGTTTCGTTGCTCTATGTCAACGACAATTGGGATACGCATGTTTACTTACGTTGATGACATGTGATGTTATGTGTTGCTGGATATGTTATATTGGATCGTCGTGTTTGAATAGCCGGGGGTTTTTATGTGAGATGAGTGTTTTTCATTTTCATTCATGTAAAAACTTGTATGTAATATTCTTTTATTTGGGGCGCTTCCAGGTTGCGGAAGTTGTCACCCTTTGTATATTATTTACTTTTCCGCACTAGGATAGACCCAAGGAGGAGGGCACAAGTAACCGGGTTCTGGAGTCCAGTGGGAGACCAACTCGAGGAGTCGAGTCCGGGTCTCCTAACTCTAGAATTGGTAGGGTTTCTTGCCGCTCTCGTAGGGGTCTAGGGGTGTGGGTTTGGCTATTCATCACGACCGTGGAATCCGTGTTTTATACTGGCTCGTATTGAAAACACGGACGTCCTAGTATATCCAATATTTCATATGTTTCTTCTGCTGCGATATCTGTGATGTGATCATGTGATGTTCTGTGATAGATACAGTATATAGTATATATGATATATTATATAGACGTTACTTATGTTTTACACCCGCGCTAGCCCTGCCCCGCTCTGTCGTTAGTTACCTAACCTAACGGTGCACGAGGGGACATCGAGGCGAATGCGGATGGCATAAGTGTACGTCGTATTTATCTGTGATGTTTAGGTACATTAAATGATGGGACTTCATTAATGTGATTAATGAAATAAAAGAAACCTAAGATGTTGTAGAATCGAATTTCAAAATAAACAGGTAGCTACAGTTCTTGCTTTGCACAGCGGTATATGTGATATATCCTGCACCTTATTCGATGAGGAAAGGACCGAGATCCCTTCACCGGGAGTGACTCCTTTAGCAATAACTGGCAGATGCTACACACTCGGTTTGTCTTTTGATTGCTTTTAAGAGTTTTTGCTTTGCACAGTGATATATATGATATATCCCGCACCTCATTCGACGAGGAAAGGACCGACGATCCCTTCACCGGGAGTGACTCCTTTAGCAAAACTAGAAAAGCCTCAAGAACACTCCATTTCAAAATTCATTCGATCCTACAACGATATCAAGTTCATTACGCAATAGGTTTTCTGAAAAACCTGTCGTAGCCCTCCGTCATTTCAGATACGTACTAGTTAGTATTCGTGCTGCGGTTGTTTGGCCTCCGTCAAGGCGTAGTGTACGGTAGCTAACTAGTGCTTATCTGCTAGCATATGATGCGATTGGATTAGGGTATTCGTACGGCGTTGTTTGGCCTCCGTCAAGGGTCGTGCGGGTGGGTTTAATTCAATCAGGAAATGACGGGTTGAACTTGACTAGCGGACTATGGGTTGTTTGGCCTCCGTCAAGGTCATAGCGAGCTAGGGGCAAAATATTATCGGGAATTTCAAGTGTTGAAATTTGCAATGAGATTGCATACCTTCTATGAGATAGTTGGATCCCGATACCCGCTGTGAGTAATTGTTACTCCTGGGAGAGTTTTATACATTACAATTAGCCGATCAAGTAGGTGTCTAGAAAGGTGTCAACGGGGTTACGCCTCTGGGAAAACGAGGTTTACATTAATTAGGTTCGTGCGAAAGCACGGGGGACCTCCCTCAAAGTACCGACACTGGCCTGGCTGAAAGATTGGCGAACTTGTAGTGTGTAATTAATCCCGGCTAGTCTTTCCTTTTAGGGTTTGAAGGAAGATTTGATAAAAAGCAGTGGGAGCCATCCTGATTAGATAAAATAATAACCAATCTATTCATGACAGAGCGCACGCTGAGTGTTTTCTTCTCTCTCTCTCTAGGTAGCGACCATATCACGCCTTAATCAAGATAATAAAACGGATTATTGACCGAACCCGCTTGTTATACTGAGCTGGGGAACGTTGGTCCCGCTCCAACTTATAATTGTTATAAGACAGAGCAGGAAATTGGGGAATACCAGATTTCCCGTGCCGTCCAAACGAAGAGAGTGCATGCTGATGCATCATCTTCGGGTGTGTTCATTATACAGAACTGTTTCTCAATGTCCTTTACGTCCTGGGTATATGATACCAGATCAGGATCCCAGATATGTAATCTGTTACATAGGGCTACAAAAGAGTAGAAAAACTGAGAACGGGTGATAAGTTTCATGAGACAAAAAACGGGGCAAGAGTTGCAGCCAAGTCTGTCGGTCACTGTCACCCTGTATTACCAATACATTGATTCTGAACGAATGTTATTAGATAGCGAACCTGATATACCAAATCATATCACTCTCTTTGTTAGAAAAGAAAGGATATAATTTTGTATTGATGGATAATGTTTTGAACATTTCCTATATCAAAAGTTGATCGGTTCAGGCACGTTATCTAAAAGCATTGATATTCTAAATCAAACAACAGTTCTTAGTATACGGAACACACACAAGAGGAAGAGTTCAGAAATGAACGAATCCTTCTTGAGGTATTGTAGACTAGGTCAGATCAATGCGACCCGACTGGCTAGAGTTACATAAAGATGCATATTTAAATTAGTTTGAACTTACATCTTGTGAAACTCGCCAGTCATGTCACAAAGATAAGATGACCATAGCTCCGTTTACTGGAAACAGAGAAAGAGTTAGTGAACTCTTGGGATGATACATGTTGATGTATGTAAGTCCCCTGTCTACACATACCAAGACCGATTCTTTTTACTTCATTACATTTTCTGATAATCTTTCGAGATTCAGACCTATGTTCCTGTTGAAACACCTGTCCGAACCTTTTAAGATATTCACAGAATATAAGTTAGAAGTAGAGAACCAGAATACGGGTATAAGTATTATGTCCTATGATGAGATCAAGGAGGAGAATACTTGAGCACGGAAATCCTGGACTATTCTAAAGGAGAATGAGATTCTCTCTCAGCATTACTCCTCCGAATACACCAAAGCACGATGGTATATCGGGGCGGAGCTATCTCACCCTATATGATAAGGTGTGCTCTATGATGAGTACTACTGAGTTACCTATTTCCTTTTTGGGAGTTATGCACTTGAGAAGCTGCATACCTATTGAATAGGGTTCCAATCAAATCAGTTGCCTACCGCTTCATATGTGATATGGTATAGGAAGAGCCCATGTCTTAAGTCAGTTAAGATTTGGGGTCGTCCGGCCTATGTCTAAAAGCAAAATCTGGACAAGCTCGAGGCAAAGTCTGTTATGTAGAACTGGAAAGGTTCCAGCTATACAAACTACAGCTGATGATTTGGTACAACCAAAGGATTCAGTAGATACCAACGAACCTCAGCCTCTCCGCCGATCTAGTAGGGTTCCTCACCTACCTGAGAGATACTTCGTTTTCTCTATGACAGTGGGAGCGAGGATTGCATCATGAGATGATGACCCAACTAGTTTCGAGCTGGCCATCAGGAGTGAGACTCTGTAAAAATGGCTGGATGTTTAGCGATCTGAGATGGAATCCTTATACACCAACAAAGTATGGACTTTGGTTGCTATATCTGAAGGGTTAAATCCCCATCAGGAGCAAGTATATCTTGAGAAGATTACTTGGTGTACATGGAAAAGTTGAGACTTTCAAAGCTAGACTTGTTAAAGGTTTTCGTCATCGACCAGGCATGGATAGTGATGAAACCTTTTCCAGTGGCTATGCTTAAGTCCATTCAGATCCTACTTGTCACGGCTACATACCATGACTACGATATCTGGTGGTTGGGTGTCATGACTGCTTTTCTAAATGATATTTTAGAAGAGTGCGTCTATAAGTACACAGCCAGAGGGCTTCGTAGACAGTGGGAGCAGCGGAAACGTGTGCAAGATGCTTTATAGGATAAAGCAGGCATCGCGGAGTTGGAACATCTGTTTTGATGAATTAGTCAAAGAGTTTGACATCATCAAAATGGTAGATGAACCTTGTATAAACAAAAAGGTAGTAGGGAGTATGGTGACGATCCTCGTAGAGTACGTGGATGACATACTCTTGATAAGAAAGGAGTTTCCTATGCTACGCTCGATCAATCTCCGCTTATCACCATGATTCTCCATATTGGATCAAAGTGATACCTCCTAAATCCTGGATTTTGGATCTATGAGATAGATCTAAATGGATGTTAGGATACTCACTAGCTGTAGTGAGATGGTATCATTCGATCCTGGGGAGAATCACTGGAAGTGTTCCAGGGTGATAAAGACGACTAAGTGTCAGTCACAGGCATTGTCTTTACCCTCAGCAAAGGGACGGTATGTTGGAAGAGTTCTAAGCTAGATACCGTGGCATACTAGACGATAAAGGTTGGATACATCGCTACTTAAGATGCTACCAAAGTGGCTGTCTGGGTGTATATTGGTTCATGAGATGAACTTAGTTCCTCCCAGTGTGTGACAATGGGGTTGTGGCTTATGCCAAGGAACGTCCGTCCCATCAGTGATCCAGACATATTCTAAGGCAGTATCACCTGATTATGGAGATGGTTGATCTCCAGGGGATCGAGGTTAGGAGAGTAGACTCAGAGGACAACACAGCGGATCCACTCACAAAGGCCTGTTCCCAGAGAGAGACTTTTATGGGATGGTTGAGTATGAGATATTACAACCTCTGCTATCAAATGGCCCTAGTGCAAGTGGGAGATTGTTAGTTATATGTATGCCCTAGAGGCCATTACTGTACATAGGATGTATATTGTAGTGGATGCTGGGACATATATAGGGAGGACTTTCTTGCTCGACATGATAGTATGCTATCTGGTTGACCTTTACCTTAACGTGTATGCTGATTGTCTCTCTGTTACATGTTGGTAAAGCCCTTAGGATGTGTACTTGACTACCTGGACTATGATGCGGATCATACTAGTGGGGACATGGTAGTCCATAAGTACATCCTTCAAAGTCCCTAGTCGTGGGTGTATCGAGACGGGGCATCGATATACCAGAGTAGACTAGCATATACCTTCTCGACCCATACAGATGGGCGATGGATGATCCCATATCCATCGGTGTTTGACATCAGAGATGATATACGGGTGCTCAGTAGAGACTGGGTACACTGGACGGACTCGCCGAGAACTCCCAGATGGTATTATACCCCACGTCAGATGGCAGTTCTCTGGTGACACTGGTACAGAGTAGTCTGTTGACCCGAGATCGTCATAGAGTCTTGTGTGGTTCCCACTGTGTTTTGATTTCCATCTTACCACGTCTAAGAGGGCGTGCAAAACGGTGGTTTTTGGGTACAGTCCCGAGTCACATGGAGGCAATGAGCGATAGGAGGGGATTCGTCTCTCCCGGTATAGGGAGTTGATGTTGCACAGTGTTCGATTGGCTATAACAGGAAGTCCCTGGCCAGGGCTGCTCAGAGAATTGCTGGTAAGTGTTACCAGTAGTTTCTCGACCCGTTATGAGCCTCATATCGACACGACTTATCGAGCTATTGGGGTCTGACGTTTACCACCCCTAGGCAAGATATGCGACATATCAGACGATCAGACCGGATTGTACGGTAGTGTTACTGGTTGGATTCACTGGAGTGTGAGCGGGCTTGCTCGTCGATCTTCTGATCGCTTAATACCCGGGTGGCCGTTACGTTTAGCAGACCGCTTGTGGCTTGTGGGTGTTTGATATGATCATCATCTGCTGCCGGCGTATTGACGAGTCTTTAGAGTCCTACACAGAGGTTTCCTGGCTCAAGCGAAACGAAATAGGAGCGCATATGAGATATGTGCGGGACCGAGAATAATGCGTGTATGTGATACCGTATTTCATTCTCGCGATGAATGTATCGAATGGTTGTATGCGATATAACCTAGTTATCGAATCGAGGGTTGATTCGATAAGACGATACATTGGATACTAGTCGGTTATATGCGATATGACCGGATCGTTAAATCAAGTGTTGATTTAATGATTTAATGCATAATTATATATTTGATATATTACTTTGCGTTAACTAGTATTGGTTCACTTTAAATGGAGTTTCTCACTCGGATTGTACACATTGTATATGTGATATACTTTTGTGCACTTCATTGTATCATGTTTGATGATACATGTTATGCTAGGGTTTTTGTGTAAAGATCAAACCATGGTTACATGATTATGGTTAGGGTTTTGTTTTATTCACTTATTTATTTATCCATTTCTTTTGGAAAATAAATGGAAAGGAGAAAAGAATGGTGGCTTAATTTGGAGTTTAGTTGAAGCTTCATGAAACTTTGATCAAGTCAACCATTCTTATCTCATCCTTAACCCTAACCATTCCCACTAACCATGATTCATTCTCTACACTTGACTAGAGTTAATATTATGATAAGGATTTTTATTCTTTTCTTTTTTGAATAATCTTATCATATTTCTTTCTTCTTCTTCTTCATCTTCTTCACATGAAGAAAGTTCACTTCATCAATGGTGATTGATGAAAACAAGTGAGAAATCCAATTCTAAAGTCTACCCACTTCTTATTTCTTCATCCTCTACCTCTTGCCAAGTAGTAGAGTGTGTTCTCTTCACAAGTTTTTGGACTTGGTGAAGTCGGAGCTTGATTTAGCGATGCCTCGACGTAGATCATCTTCGGCACGTCGTCGATGACCTAGCCCGCTTCTTCTCCGATGAAGCCGACGCAAGAGCCCGGATTTCGGTTTTGGACAGCGGAGAGGACTTCGTTGCGGAGCTATGGAGGTGGAGAACCGGATCTACAAAGGTTGTATTTCCGTATCTTTTAGTTAAGTGTTAACTAGTTTACTTTTCGCCTAGAAATCTAGCCAACGATCCGTACATTAGGGTTTCTCGGCACCATAATTTTTGGAATTGGCATGGTTGATGCCTTGTGAGACCTCATTAGGATGCCTAGGAACCCTACATAGAGGCTAATCAATCTTTAGGTAATCAATTTTAGTTAATCTTTCCCTCTTTCATCATCTTCTTCCACAAGTCTTATGACAAGGCTTGTGCGAAACCCTAACCCTAATTCCACTCCAAATCCAAGATCTTGAGTACCAAATCAAGTGAGAAGCCTTCAACCTTTTAGGAGCCGAGCCGATCTTCAATCGGGCAAGTGATCCAAGCCGATCCGCGATCCACGGAGACGAGCGAAGCCAAGTCGACGATCGAATTCTTCCTCTTGTAGTTCTTGAGCGAATGTAATGAAATTGTTGATATAAATAAAAGGTGAAATTCTTTAATCTTGCTTTCTTTTAATTCTTGCATCATGATTAGATCTCAATTTGTAATTGTTGTTCTTGTTATGATGTTTGAGTAAAACTCCGCTCGTAAAGGAGTCGAGACGATTGTAGAATGATGATGTAACAAATCTTAATACGATTTTTAAGTCCTACGAGTTTTGTAAACCTTAGCAAGTTCAAGAATCGATGACCTAGTTTCGTTGCGATACTTTCTTGAATGTGATCGCTCGAAAGTAGGGATCTACGATAGTTTCTTGAATTTACTAGAGGCTAGAATATGAATGATATCAATGAAAGAACAAGAGATAAGATGAAACCCTAGTTTCACAAGAAGTCTCTAATTCTCATCGATTATCATCGATCTAGTATCAATTCATCGAAGGATAAGAATACGTAATTGTAAGATTACATCACATCTATAGATCCGATCGATTCCTACGAGCCTCATTTCGATTCTTGAGATTTGGTTTGGAAAAATCAACAAACGATCAATTCTTGATTCTATCTTTTAATGCTTTTCTTAGATCTAGATATTTTCTTTTTCTTGAAATACAAAATTTAAATCATGAATTGTTTTCGTTTCTTTTCTTTAAAGTTTCAATTCATCTAATTCGAAAGACGAACGATTACACTTTCCCTGTGGACGATCCGCACTCACTTACAATCTACATCCGACACCGTAGTTGATTGCGGTCAAATAATTTTTGGTTGTGATTTCTTTACAATTTTTCATACTACAAACAAGAATTCTTTTCAATCAAATGGCGCCGTTGCCGGGGATAGTGCGCTAATAGTTCGTATTTTGAAATTTGAGTTGAAAATTTTATTCCATCATAATTTTTAGATCTAAACTCGTGCAAACACTAATACGTGTGTTGTGATTTGATTGCGAGGAAATCTGGAATCATTGGAGCTGTGGAAAAAATTTTCTGAAAATTCCAGAGGACTCAGAAGCTGAACAGAAGCTCTCTATAAAAATCTTGTGCAGTGATCTCACCACCCAAGCGCGTTTCCGCGGCAAAACACCCTCTTCGGCGGCGGATACGCGGCATTCCTAGCTCTTCACTGCACCAATTTTGCTCTGTAAGTCTCTATCTTTCTTATCTCCTCCTCTGTCTGCTCCAATTGACAATTTCTTGCAGGTTTCTTTGCAAATAAATCGCAACGCCGCAAAGCAAAATAAAAATTGTGCGTGTTTTTGATTTTTGGTTGTTTGCATATTAATACGGAAACTAAGGGGCACGACCAAATCCAAATTAGGTGGGGATTTCATTACCCTTCCTAGGCCCCGAAAATCACAAACTTGCATCCGCATTTACCCTCATTAATTAAAAGAAATCTAGAGATGACTCTAAGGACCGTCGCGCTCAATTAGGACAAGAGAAGGCCGTGGGTAATTCATTGCTTATCCGCGTTTTCTTGTGGTGTCTAAGGCGAGTGTGTCTAAGGCTAGTGGTTTTTAATTAGGCCCACTACTTACGTAGTGGAGTACCTTCCCACTTACCTGGCACTTATCCGGCCACAGGGGGACAAAGAGGCAGTGGAGGATTCTATCCTGCGACTTGTCTTTTGGCAGTTAGGAGCGGTCTAGAGCCGGACCTAGGTGACCACTAGATTCTAGGGTTTTGTGTGTTGCATTTGTTGTGATTGCATCATATTTTCAAAAATCCGTATCTTTTCAAAACAAACACCGCATTCATTCTTTCCCCTAATTATAAATTCACGATGCCACTTGTACTAACCCTTTTTAGTACAAGATAGGCTGGACAACAGGATTCTAGTGCTTGTTAGTCCACGTCCCCCATCGACCCAAAAGTCGGTATTTCTACATTTACCCTTTCTTTTACCCACCACCACACCCACTCCGATGGATCCACCTCCATCGAACTTCTTTTCCACTACCCTGCCGCCGTCCGTTGGTGCGCAGAATCCACCTCGCATCTCTCTCCAAGAGAGGTGCTATCCAACACGAGTTCCCCTTTCCACCTGTCTTTCCACTCCACCAGCCAACGGGGAAAATTTTCAAATAAAACCCCAATACATCAACCTTCTACCAAAATTCCACGGTCTCGAGTCTGAGGACGCATACGTGTTTATCACGAAATTTGAAAATGTATGCGCAATGATGGGTACCTCACAGCTTTCTGTGGATACTTTCCGTCTACGTCTTCTCCCATTCACTTTGTGCGATTGAGCCGAGAAGTGGCTATATAACACTACCGCACATTCCATTTCAAATTGGGACGAATTCGTCAAAGCATTCCTTAAGAAATTCTACCCACACCACAAAACAGCTTGAGTCCGTAGCGAAATCTATCAATTCACCCAGCTTCCAAATGAAACATTTTCAAAATGTCTTGAACGTTTCAAGGATCTGTTAGTCCAATGTCCATATCACGGCATCCCAAGATGGGAATTGTGCCGAATCATTTATGAGGGCATTACTCCTTACACAAGACAGACCCTTGAATCCATGTGTCAAGGCAACTTTATAACCAAAGATGATGGGGAAGCCTGGAAATTTTTAGAAGATTTCGGTGAAAAATCTTTACAGTGGGAGGGTGTGAGTCAATCATCTAGGGATGGCAATGATATTTCCATAGGAGTTAGAGCTGACATTGCAGCTATCAATAAGAAACTCGAGAATATGGAAAACAAATTTTTAGCCGCCGCCCTAAGTCAAATATCACTCTCCAAAACTGTATGTGGATGCTGTTCTGATCCGTCTCACTTGACGGAAGAATGCCCGTTTCAAGGTCATGAGCATACCAATGCCGCATTTCAAAGACCTAGAAACAATCCATCTTCCTCCACATATGATCAGGGTTGGAGGAATCACCCTAACTTTGCTTGGAACCAATCACAATCTCAAAACACGGTTCCAACCCAACACAATTTCCAAAGGGTCCCTCCACCACAACAGCAGCCACAACTTCAATTGAGTCAGCACCCCTTTCAAGCACAAAATTTCCAAAATCCGGCCAACACTTTTGCACCGTCTAGTCCTTTGCAATTAACCGGTACAGATAATACCTCTGCACTAGCACAAACCTTGGATACTTTCATGAAACAATCCATCCAAGGGACGGCAAGTTTGCAATCTTCCATCGAGAATGTAATGAAGATCATTATCTCTCAAAATGAGAACATCAAATCAATGGAAGAACAAATTGCACAACTAAAAGCCGAAATGAGTGCACGAGAGAAAGGGAAATTTCCAGCTCAACCTTTACCCAATCCTGGCTATTCACATCATGTGGATGAGATCACGTTGAGATCTGGAAGAGTGCTTGACCATCACCTTGGGGAAGAGTTTGATGATACTAATAAATCAATCAATAACACCCCGGCTGAGACCTTTCCTCACACACACACTTCTGACCCCAGTTCTTCCACCCCACCATCTTCTTCCGAGCCTATTCTTCGTTTCCCAAAAGGCTCGCCACTACAGCCCACCTCTTTTACCCCTCCACGGATGATCCCCACTTCTATTTTGGGATCGGTTCCACACACACTTCCTTCTCCTATGATGGACCCAGAGCTTATTGCTAAAGCACCTTATCCTAATCAGTTAAGGGCTAACACACCGAGTCCACATATGGAGAAGATTATGAACATTTTTAAGCAAGTAAACACCAACATCCCTCTCCTAGATGCCATCCAACAAGTTCCTTCCTATGCGAAAACTCTTAAGAACTTGTGCACTAGGAAGAGGAAGAATCCAGTGCCCAAGAAGATATTCATGGAAAAGACAATAGACACGGCTTTCCCCCAACAATTACCGAGGAAACGTAAGGATCCAGGATATCCTACTATTTCCGTTTCTATTGGGGAAAAACACATCAACCGTGCTCTATTAGACCTTGGCGCTAGTGTTAACTTGCTTCCTTTCTCAGTCTATGAGCAACTAGGTATCGGAGAGTTGAAGCCAACCAATTGCACTCTCCAGATGGCTGACCGATCAATCACCAAACCTAGGGGTGAACTGGAGGATGTGTTAATAAAAATCGGAGAATTTATATTCCCGGTAGATTTTATTGTAATTGATACACAGCCTGTAGCGAACCCACGGAATCAAATTCCGGTGATTTTAGGTCGCCCCTTTTTGGCCACTTCCAATGCAATAATCAACTGTCGTAATGGTTCTATGACCCTATCTTTCGGGAATAGGTCAATAGAACTAAACATTTACAAGTTGGGAAGTGTACCCTCCGAACCTACTGCTCAGGTCTGTTCTGTCGACTTAATGGATGTCGACAGCAGCGAATTTGATGATCCTCCTGATACTGATCTTGACTCTTTTCATATGTTATTGTTTGACCCAACTATGTATCATACACATACGGAATCTCCCACCGTGATGTCCGGGTCAACAATTAACACGGATTATGAACTGTTCTTAGAGTCTGAAGATCACCCCGCACCTTGTGATGACATTATTCACCGGGGTATAGATGGAACTTTTGAGGAAATTTTCGCTGATGAACTCGCATTTTTGAATGACACGGGTGTTGAGATGAATCATGTCCCACTCACTGAAATTGAACCTCCACCCCTTCTTCTGAACTGTAAAAAGAATGTGAGTAATCCATCACAATCACTGCATCGTCTCTCCAAAATGAGACGCACACACACTCTCTTCCACCACTTAACCTTTCCCCACTTCTTCTTCCACCAACCTGAGCACTGCATTGATAAAATTTTTGAATGGTTGGTGTTAACATTTGGTCTTTGCAAAACTTGGCATCGACCAATGATTTTTGACCCCCACTTGTGATTTTCAAAGCTTAACATTGCATAACTCAAGTTTGGGGGGGTATGTTTTTCTGGCTCCTAAAAAGAAATTTTTACAAACTTTTGAGCCAAAAAAAAAATAAGTTTGGGGGAGGTTCTTCACTTAAATATTTTGCCCCCACTAATAAATTCCTCCCAAGCTTACAGGTTTTTCGAGATTTAGCAGATGGCAAAAGTGAGGACACTGTTGAAAACAAGTTTGGGGGAGGTTTGTGCTTATTTTCGCAGCATTTGCATATCATTTGCATAAGCACAAAACATTTTTGAAAAACCGATAAAAATTTAAAAAATTTCAAAACTATAAAAATATTTTTTGTACATAAATAAGATAATAAAAGTTTAGATAGTGAAAAATTACATCCATGAGATTAGAAAAATTTAAGAAAACTAAGAAAATTAGAAGTTTTCTTATACGAACTAGTAATAAGCAGTTATGAGCCGTTGTCCCAAGGGTTAGTAAGATGAAAGACGTCACTAATCTGAGGATAAAACTAAGTCTGAAAAATAGTTTCTATTCTGGAAGCCAAACATTTTTGAACGTTGATACCCTGCTATTCGCACTTACACACGTCTTAAAGCCTGGGATAGTAGAGGATACCTTGAAATGCTCTTGTCTTAAAGCCGATGTATGAAGGAAATAAAAAGAAAAAAAAAAGTGAATAAAAAAATATAAAGTGGTGAGAAAAATGAACACTGGTTTTGTTATCACCGAAGGCAAGAAAAATGTATAGCGAGGGTGCCTCTTCACCTAGTGCCCTATGGCCAACTGGTCTAGGAGTCACTGCTATGCCTGAGGTGGTGCAAGACGAGGAAAATACACCAAGTAAGCAAGCACATGAGTAATCGGTCGGTTAGTACCTCAAGAAGTATTAACGGTCGCATGAAAGTGTGTGAGCAATCTCATCTAAATACTCATTAATTAAAAGTACTGAGGCTGAAGGGCAAGAGTATGATAGCTTGAATTGAATTCTCCGGGTGTAGGGATGTTCTTTACACACACGCAGGGTTATATGATCGATGTTTGGAAGAAAGATAGGAATGAAGAATAGGACGATGTTTTATTGAGGGAGGACGTGATTTCTAACATCTTTTCATGACTATTAAGATAGGGCTCATGACAACCGAAAAGCTAGCTTAGTTGGAAACCCTAATTTTCAAAGTCTTTCTTTTACAATTCTTTTCTTTAAATGTAATATTCATGATCTTTCTTTTATTATTGGATTTTGTGGGTGCAATCTGCTGAAAACCCTCAGGAGACAACACTCCTCCTACTAGGGACACCTAGAGGTTTAAAGGCTTGTTGCACGTGCTCAGTGCAATCGTGTTGCCTACGAAAGTGTGCTAGTTAGTTTTTCTCTTTCTTTATTTTCTCCTTCTCTTTTTAATAAAACATTCGCTCGAGACGATCGAAATTAAGTTTGGGGGTATTTGATCAGTCGAAAATATTGTATATTTTAGCCGGCAATTTCCCCATCTTTTGCATACATTTAGAAGTGTTCGGTATTCATATTTTACATATTAGCAAATCAATCGTAAAATACCAGATTGCATGTATTAGACTTTTAAACCGACACTTTAAAGGAAATTGACCGCATTTCATGGCATCGCATCATTTCTGTATTTGCGCAACACTTGTCTTGAGTCTGTGCAGGAAATACGGAAGAAGCAAAAGAGCTAATCAAAAATACGCCAACTAAATCATTTCAGATCTGGTTGCAATTCAGAAGGAATTATACAATTATATATATCAAAAGAAGGCCCAACAATCATCCCAAGACTGTACCAGAAGAATGGAAGCCCAAAGCCCACATGTAGCCGCGGATCCGCGGTAGGAACCTGCATGCGCCGCGGATACGCGCCTCTTATGCCACGTCATCAGTCCATTTTTACTGCAGAATCTCAATCTATGGGCCCACAGTCATTTCTGATATGTAAAGTTCCAGAATACCCTCGAAGATACTGCCAGATCAGCAGAGAAGATTAAAGCAAGGCTAATCTTAATTAAGCTCCTAACTAATCCTTTTCTAGAAGCTCCCTCCTAACTAATCACATCTAGAAGCTTCTCCCCTAACTAACTTTTGGAGGGAAATTTGAATTCTCTCAACAAACTTTTGGAGGGAAACTTAGAATTTGAAATCCTAGATCTAGGGTTAGTTATCTATAAATAAGAGCCTAGATCTAAGGGTTAGAGGCTAATCAATCTTTAGGTAATCAATTTTAGTTAATCTTTCCCTCTTTCATCATCTTCTTCCACAAGTCTCGTGACAAGGCTTGTGCGAAACCCTAACCCTAATTCCACTCCAAATCCAAGATCTTGAGTACCAAATCAAGTGAGAAGCCTTCAACCTTTTAGGAGCCGAGCCGATCTTCAATCGGGCAAGTGATCCAAGCCGATCCGCGATCCACGGAGACGAGCGAAGCCAAGTCGACGATCGAATTCTTCCTCTTGTAGTTCTTGAGCGAATGTAATGAAATTGTTGATATAAATAAAAGGTGAAATTCTTTAATCTTGCTTTCTTTTAATTCTTGCATCATGATTAGATCTCAATTTGTAATTGTTGTTCTTGTTGTGATGTTTGAGTAAAACTCCGCTCGTAAAGGAGTCGAGACGATTGTAGAATGATGATGTAACAAATCTTAATACGATTTTTAAGTCCTACGAGTTTTGTAAACCCTAGCAAGTTCAAGAATCGATGACCTAGTTTCGTTGCGATACTTTCTTGAATGTGATCGCTCGAAAGTAGGGATCTATGATAGTTTCTTGAATTTACTAGAGGCTAGAATATGAATGATATCAATGAAAGAACAAGAGATAAGATGAAACCCTAGTTTCACAAGAAGTCTCTAATTCTCATCGATTATCATCGATCTAGTATCAATTCATCGAAGGATAAGAATACGTAATTGTAAGATTACATCACATCTATAGATCCGATCGATTCCTACGAACCTCATTTCGATTCTTGAGATTTGGTTTGGAAAAATCAACAAACGATCAATTCTTGATTCTATCTTTTAATGCTTTTCTTAGATCTAGATATTTTCTTTTTCTTGAAATACAAAATTTAAATCATGAATTGTTTTCGTTTCTTTTCTTTAAAGTTTCAATTCATCTAATTCGAAAGATGAACGATTACACTTTCCCTGTGGACGATCCGCACTCACTTACAATCTACATCCGACACCGTAGTTGATTGCGGTCAAATAATTTTTGGTTGTGATTTCTTTACAATTTTTCATACTACAAACAAGAATTCTTTACAATCACAAAGCAACAAGTGATCAACTATAGTGAAGTTATTACCCTGACGCAAACTTCTGCCCAAGGGGTCACTCCCGGTGAAGGGATCTCGGCCCTTGCCTCGTCGAATGAAGTGCGGGATATTCTAACTGAATACCACTGTGCAAAACAAAAGAAAATGTCTTTGTAATAAC
Organism: Agapanthus africanus; assembly: GCA_030015575.1. Classification (NCBI taxonomy): domain Eukaryota; kingdom Viridiplantae; phylum Streptophyta; class Magnoliopsida; order Asparagales; family Amaryllidaceae; genus Agapanthus; species Agapanthus africanus. The sequence continues at coordinate 228,994,364 of CM057346.1, read as the reverse complement.
ACTTTTTGAAAACTGTTCCAACAACGTTAAACAAGTTTGTTTTCCTTTGCATTGATCAAAATCAATGCAGTCCCATCAATTAATCACACCAGAAAAGAAAGAAAATAAAATGTACGTATATGCCATCCGCATTCGTTACTGGGTCCCGTCATCACCCGTTAGGTTACTTAACTAACGACAGAGCGGGGACTGGACTAGCGAGGGTTCAAAACATATACAACATCTACTAGTATATATATCAATATACAATAATCGCTCCAGGCATGAAAAATGCAACATTACAGAAAAGTAATAAGCATCACAGAAACAATACAGATAATATGGGATCCTCGGGTTTCACGGAGCCGCTACTGAAACCCGACGTTCCCCTGGTCGTGTGGATAGCCTGTGCAATGAAACCTAAACCTCTACAAGTGCGGAAAGTTACCCGCCAAAACTTGAAGCGAGGCTGCCCCTTACAGCAAAGTGAATGGACCACCCAACACTTCACGGAATCCGGTAACTTAGGCACTCCATCTTGGGTCAACCTGTACCCACTACGAGTGCGGCGAATAGTCTGCTAATTCTAGATTGAGGCCCCCTCCCTCTCAAAGCCATGAGATGCAGACCCATTGCCCTCAAGAACCCGGCTATCCGTGCACCCCATCGTAGGGTAATCCTTGTACAGAAAAGAAAATATGTACAATGGGTACATCGACCTCAACCTAGTCGTGTCCCAAAAGAATAATATATAAACAGGCAGTAATGGCAGTCCACATGTCGTATGCTCGCTCCGCGATATCAAATGTACAAATAAATCCAAACTGCACTACCATTGCACACAGCTATCCACTACGACAAGTCCGCAACATCACAGCACAACACAAAACATCAACGTGAATGTCACGTTCGCAAACCCGTCTAAAAGGACTACAGCAATTAGACGAATTATACCGCTCAAATGACATTCACGGTCGCAGATATAATATAAGTACTGTAAACTAACACATTTAAAATTCCGATCGACAAAACTTCCCAAAGTGGGCCCCAAGTACAAATCCAGTACTCAAACAAATTTGGGCCCAAAAAAAATATTCCAAAAACCACAATTCCACAAAAAAGACACCCAGAAGAAAAATGGTACACTGAAGCCCAAAATCGGCGGCGGAACTGCGGCAAGCCCATAGGTTATGCGGCGGTTCCACAGCGGTTTTGTAGGAACAGTCTACCAAATTTCTTCTGCAGTCTTAGAAAAGCCTGCTCGATTTTCTGACATACTCAAAATAATTTTTAGATGACAAAAAAATTTCGACAGAAACTTTAAATTTGGAATTGCAGTTTTGGAAATTTCGTTCGATCGATGTTTTAAACATGTTAAAACAAGCTAGCAAAAGTTAATAGCATGGCTCTGATACCATGTAAGACTATGGAAGCACCCCGGCCGTCAATCCGAGGCCAAACGCGGAACAAAAACTTTTATAAACAGGCGCTAGCATAGACTTTAACCCGGATCGTGCCATTAACACTAAACTAGCAATCTACAAAATGATAGAATGGCTATACCGATCGATCCGTGTCCTTCGGTCTTTAGCCATCATCCCACGCTCCTCGAGGCATCTCTGATCTCCTGTCTCCTCGTCGAGGTGGCACCACGTCAACGGATCTTTATACGGGCTCCCCTTTCTAAACCGAGGCAACTCGGACATGAAGTATGCTAACTGACATGTCCAAGATGAAGTAGAGAATGAGTGTGAATACTTTGTCTCAATACACTCTTTGGTTCTCATCACATGAGAGGGTAAGAGTGGAGGTTGAAGAAGATGCAAAGGGTGAAGAGTGTGAGCTCAAGAAAATATCTCAAGAGAACAAAAACCAAACACCAAAAATAATGTGTGTTGCCCTCTTATTTTGGTGATGATATATATGAGGTTTTGTGATGAAATATTAAGGAAAATATCTTACCAAAATATCTCCACAAACCCTAAAAATATCTGCACCCAAAACAAACTCCATTAATTCTATCATGACTCACTAGATGACTCATTACCATGAGTCATTAGTGAACATGCTAGAATCAATGAGTCATAACAATGAGTCACACTTTCCAAATCCAATAATCATTTAAACCAAAATGAGAAACGCGTCTTCTAAAGTAATCTCGTAACGGATTACGAGAATACCTCCCACCTGTATATACATACCTGTATCCGTATTCCGACCGAATACGAATACTATGAGACTAAAATATTCCCACTCAATATAATACTTGGATCCGGCTTAAACCAAAACCCACCAGTGCATGTGCATGTTCGAACCCTGCCATAAAACCATACGGCCTCTACAACGTTTCGCCCGAACTTGGAAAACTATCTGTGGGGGGACTCTAAATACTCGTCAATACCCTGGCAGTGGGTTTAACCATAAGCACGTAAGTTGTACTAGCTATACGTAACGGCTGCCCATGTACTGACGGAAAGGGAAGCTGATGAACGAACTCATCCTGGAACCCTACTGAGCCTATCAGTGAAAATATCCATATAGTCCGGTCCGTTCGTCTATGAGCATCGCATATCGGGCCTTGGGGGCTGGTAACGTCAAACCCCCAATAGCGGTATAAGTCGTGTCGGAATGTAGCCCAAAACACCCTGAGATACTGCTGGAGTACCTACCAGTAAATCTCCTGCCTCGGCCGAGAGCTTTGTTTAATGGCTCTCCTAGACACAGCGCGATCTCACCCCCCAATACTGGGAGTGACGAAACCCATGCCGATCTGCTCACTGCCTCCATGTGGCTCGGGACTTTACCCAACTAAAACCTGTTTGCACGACTCCTTTGAGCCGTGGTAGGGTAATAATCAAAGCACAGTGGGAACTCACATGCGACAAATGACGATCTCAGGTCGATGAACTAACCTGTACACATGTCACCAGGGAACTGCTATCTGACGCTAGGTATAATACCAACTAGCAGGTTCCCAGCGAGTCCTCTCCGGTGCATTCATAACCCAATGAGCACCTGTATACATCTTAGGTGAACCAACTGACACCAATGGCTTATGAGACCGGCCATCGTTCCTCGTCGGGATCTCGACTGTATACACTAGTCTACTCCGGAATATCAATGCCCTGTCTCGAAACTCCCACGACTAGGGTCCACTTTTAAGGATGTGCTTATAGACTACCCAACTCTCACATATATGATCGCCATCATTACTGTTGGTAGTCAAGCAAAGATCCTAAGGACTCTATCAATGTGTAATAGTGATCTGTAAAGTCACCTAAAGCGGTACACGATGATAAAGACAAATCAGATAGCATACTATCATCTCGAGTAAGACTGTCCTACCGGTATAGGTCCTCCCTCAATCATTGCAATCACGTACCTGCGATCCAATAATTGACTTTGAGGGCACTACATCCAACATTGGGTAGGAAGCTACCTGCTAGGGATGAACGAGCAGGAAGCTACTCGGTCGCCTTGCGAGGAGGGATTTGGATCCACAGTATTGGTGGGAAGGAAGCTACCCGCTGCAGATGGGCCAGCAGGAATTACTCGGTGGTCTCGTGATTAGGGCTTTTGATTCACAGCGTTGTTGGGCAGGAGGCTACCCGCTGGTGGATGGCTGAGAAGGAAGCTACTCGGTTGCCTCGCAAGGAGGGCTTTAGATCCCCAGCGTTGTTGGGCAGTAGGCTATCCGCTGGTGGATGACCGAGCAGGAAGCTACTCGGTCACCTCGCGAGGAGGGCTTTGGATCCACAGCGTTGTTGGGTAATAAGCTACCCACTACGGATAGACTGAACAGGGAGGTGCTCGGCGGCCTCGAGAGGAGGGCTTCGATCCACAGCATAGTTTGGCAGAAAGCTACCCACTGCGGATGGACCGAGCAGGGAGCTACTCGGCAGCCTCGAGAGGAGGGCTTTTGATCCCTAGCGTTGTTCGGTAGGAAGCTACCCACTAGGGATGACCGAGAAGGCTACTCGGTCGCCTCGCGAGGAGGGCTTTGGATCCACATCATTGTTGGGCAGGAAGTTATCCGGTGCAGATGGGCCACGGAGGGGGCTTCGGCGGGAGCTTAAAGAATCTCTCACCCTTAGCTTCCTCCAGCAGCTCGATCTTAGAGATGTGCAGGGGAGTATACTCCTGAAACCTCGGGGAGTAAGGCTTCAAACAATTGGCCATCTTCTTCTCCTCCCTGTCCCTTTTCTTTCTATCTGGATGGTCGGCTCGAGGTAGGTTTGAGTTCACCTCAGACTCGAGTTGGATTTCTCGCTCGGTCCAAGCTTTCACCTCGGCCATGGTCTTGGATTGTGCTAATACAAAAAAGCGGAGCCACTCTTTATGCCTAACACCCGACCTTAGTGTGGTGATGACCGTTTCATCGCGGTGCTCGGGGACCTCGAGGAGCGCGTAATAGAAGTGGGTGACATATCCTTTGAAGGATTCTTTGTATCCGCTCTTGATAGTGAACAGGTAGTCGACCGTCCTTTTTTGCCGTCGATTCCCGATGAAATGACCGAGGAATTAGGAGGCCAGCTCATCGAAGGTCAAGATGGAGCATGGCGTAAGCCCTCGGAACCAGTCCCAGCCAGCCCGGAAGAGGGTGGTAGGGAAAGCTTGGCATTGAGCCGCATTGGATGATGGATATAGTGCCCTCAGAGTCAATTATTGGATCGCAGGCACGTGATTGCAATGATTGACGAAGGACCCATACCGGTAGGACAGTCTTACTCCAGATGATAGTATGCTATCTGGTTTATCTTTATCATCATATACTGCTTTAGCTGACCTTACAGGTCGCTATTACACATTGATAGAGCCCTTAGGATTCTTGCTTCGCTACCAGCAGTATGAAGGCCATCATATACGTGGGAGTTGGGGTCTATAAGCACATCCTTAAAGCGGTCCCTAGTCGTGGGAGTTTTGTCACGCCCCGCTTCCCGGTATACGGTGAAGGGGACGCGATGAGGTCCGCTACGTATATACTCAGAAGTATATACGCTAAGCGTATCTAAGCAATATAAAGATAATCACAAGAGACAAGAGATAAAATAACAACAACTTTGTTTATTAACATTCTTTGTACAATGCATGAAAAATAAATACAACTGGAATAAAAAGCGATGCCTAAATAATGGCAAAACAGGAAATGAAAAATACTGAATGGAAATGTACAATGGCTAGAGCTCAGGGTCTTCGAGAAACTGATCCAAGTCTTCACTGGTGGGCTCGATCTTTATTGTGTCCAGATCACCTGACGACATTCAAAGAAGAAAGAAATAGAATGTCGTCAGCGAACAGGTCGCTCGGTAAGTCCCAAAGTTAAGGAAGAAATAGAAAAGATAGAATAAGAATGTATCTTTTAAAGTTGTATAATATTGTAGAATATTGTGTTAACGATATTGTTTGTAGCTTGGTACAGAAAGATGCCAGTGTATACGAGAGAGGTCTCTATATGCCAGAGACCAGGACAAACTGAAAGTACAAGGAACCGTTATGCCATGGTACAACAGCAACAGGATTCATGTTAGGTGTCTTAATCTTACTGTCTCGTGCCACTTTTAACATCTTCCGTACCAATCTACCCTTTAAAGCCCGTAGTGTTTTAATTGTATTATTTTTTATATTGTATTATATAAGTTGTATAGTTGGTTGACTGACCGAAACCAGGATATCAGTAATGGATGTAAACTGGATTCATGTAAATGGAAAGTATATCCATGGTTTGGTTCAGTCAAGTTGAATAGATTAATAACTTAATTCATGGATTCGTATGTTCATGTTGAATTGTAATATTACAGATTTAGAGATTGACTTGAATCATATTCAAGCCAGATTAAATCAGACTCAAACCCGAGTCAGACAGTAGAAATGTAAATCGAAGTTCTATACTCGCTAGGGTCCTTAGGGTAATTTATAAAACTTGAGGGGGTTTTATGTAAAAATACTTTTGTATAGTTTTCAAGATACACCCCAAGTATTTATTAATCATCTTTAGAGTTGTAATGATGGTGGATTTTATATTGTGATATTTCTAGTGAAAATATCCTAGTTTTATATAAATAAAGGTATTTATCTTTAATAATGATTTATTTGAAGTTCATGGTATTTTAATGTAAAAATTTATTCTTGTGATTTTTAGATAAAGGTGGAATATTTATATTATAACAAAATAGATATTTAAATGATAAATATACATATATTTATACAAAAATAATTTTAATAAATATTTTATATTCCAAAAATCTCATTTTCTTAAGATATCGTATTTTAAACCTTTCGAGACCGAATGCTCCTTGCGGAGGTCTGAATCTCGCACTACTAAGCCCGAGGGTGCACGATAAACCATACTATCCTGAACGGGTTCCCCAAAATGGGTTGTAGCGGCGCTTTGCAAAGATTTATAAATACTAATCCTTTAGAATACGGTTTTATTAAGTAAAAGGTATTTATTTGAAAAAGTCAATTTTCCATATTTTAGATTCTAGGGTTTTCTAATTCAACTAGACTATTTCTAAATGGTCTAAACAACAAGTTGTTAGAAGCCTCAAATCACCTCTTCACCGCCAATTGTGGCCAGGTAAGTACAAGTGAGGAAGGAGGGATCCGTTCACGAATCGTGAGACGGGCCTTTTAAAGTTACCTTTGCTCACTTGCCTAGCCTTGACACCACAAAGTCAGGTTTAGATAAACGACCGATGTCCACAACTTATCATATTTTTCCTATTAAAAGATATTTGTTTTAAAGTGTAACAAACCTAAAACTTTTAGAAAAGGTTTTATTAAGAAAATGGTATTTAAATGTAAAATCTTGTTTTATCGTATTCTAAGTTTTGATGATATCATTTAGGGTTGTATTTGCGTGTGTATAGAGGTAGGTCATTACCTCGTGATCTACTTTAAGGTATAGCAATGTTAAGGGGGATAAATGTGAAAACGAAACATTATGGTATTTAGGTGAAAAAAATACGATAAATGGAAACGTTATCATTTCATGTGAGGAAACTTGTTCAAATTATTTGTTAAATGATTATTAGTCAACATAATGATGTTTAAGCATGAATGTATTGGTGAGAAGTGAGATTTTATAGAAAACCGAATCGGAAATCGGATTTGTTCCGATTCCGTCGGGTTTTGTAAATTCGTATTTTTATGAAAGAAAAGAAAGATAGAAAGAGGGACTTACGGGTTTGGACAACACTAGAGAGTAAGAGGGAAGTAGAGGGTTTACCAGTGCGCCGATTCATCGTCAAGAGTTCCTAACACGATCACCGGAATTTTGCCGTCGATTTCGTCAGCGCTTCGCCTTTCGCTCGTTTCCAAAGTACCAAAGTTTTCTTGAGATTTTGGGAGAGTGGGCTCAGAATTTTAGGATGAGAGGGTAGGAGGTAGGGGTGTATTTATAGGGTTAGGCTAGGATTAGGGTGGTGTAGGGTTTTTAATTAAAAAATGTAAAAAATAGGAAAAATTATTAAAATTTGGAGTAAAAGAGGTTTAATGTGCTCTCTGGACTTTAACTCAGAATTTAGAGTATGCAGGGGAGTGGGGAAGGTGAAGGGGAAAAATTTCCCTGTTGATGACTCGGCCGGCCGGCCAAGTCCGGCCGGCGGTGCCGGCCCGAGTCGGCCGGTCCGCCGGTCCGCCGGCCGACTCGGCCGAGTCGGGCCGAGTCAGGCGCTCTGGAGGTGGGGGGTCGCCGGGGGTAGGCACTGGAACTTCTAACTTTTTGGGTGTAGTGTGAAATTTTGGAGTTATGGCTGTTAGACTGTTGGGCTTCTATAAAATTTAAAACAAAACAATATTAAAAATAATGCGGAGCAGGGGATTTGAACTCTGGTGGCTTGGTTCAGCAATGCAAGGTATTACCAATGAGCTACAAGCTCCTTCTTGTAATTATGGTATGAAATAAATACTTAAAGAGATATCAGCAACATCAAATACTCCAAGTATACTTTTAATTTAAATCAATTCTTTGTACATTAAAAATAGAGTTGTTACAGTCTACCCTCCTTACAAATATTTCGTCCTCGAAATTTACAACTTTTATTTGAGGACTAGTTTACAAAGAGGTGCGGATATCTAGTATGCATTTCATCTTCCCTTTCCCAAGTGGACTCTCCTGGAGTGTCTTTCCTCCACATCACTCGGACCAAATTAACTTCCTTGTTCCGAAGTGTCTTCACTCTCCTGTCCAGGATCTCTACAGGCTGTTGCTCACAAGACAAATCGGGCTTTATAGTGAGCTCAGAATGATCGAGAACATGGCTGGGGTCACTCACATATCTTCTGAGTTGGGATATGTGGAACGCGTTATGCACTCCTTCCAATGAAGGTGGAAGCGCTAAGCGGTATGCCACTTCACCGACTCGTTCGAGTATGTCGAATGGTTCAATATATCTCGGACTTAGCTTACCCCGTCTTCCAAATCGGATCACTCCGCGGTTTGGAGATATCTTCAAGAACACATGATCTCTTGGTTGGAACTCCAAGTGACGTCTCTTTGCATCAGCCCAGTGCTCCTGTCGATCTTGGGCTATGCGCATCCTTTCCCTGATAGTACGAACCACATAACCAGTCGCTACTATCATCTCTGGTCAAAAAAGTTCCCTATCTCCGATGTCGTCCCAACTTAATGGTGATCGACACTTCCTTCCATACAATGCTGCAAAAGGTGCCATTCCTATGCTTGCTTGGTAGCTGTTGTTGTACGAAAACTCTACAAGATGTAGATGATCTTCCCAGAATCCTTTGAAGTCTAACATACACGCTCTGAGCATATCCTCCAATATCTAAGTAGTTCGTTCCGACTGACCATCTGTTTGTGGATGATAAGCCGTGCTGAAGTTCAGACTTGTTCCCAAGCTTGCTTGCAGACTCTGCCAAAATTGCGATCGAAACCTGGTGTCACGATCGGAGACAATTCAGACCGGTACTCCATAAAGTCTCATAATTTCCTGTATGAGTTCATGGGTATCAGAGATAGTACATTATGAAGAGTTTAAATCTTAAATAGATTATTACCTCCATGTACTTCTTTGCTAGTGTCTCAGTAGATTGGCCAACTCGAAATGGGATGAAGTGAGCCGACTTTGTGAGTCGAACCACAATAACCCATACGGCATCGTTACCCTTTGTGCTGCGAGGAAGAGCAGTCACAAAGTCCATCGTGATGTGTTGCCACTTCTATTCTGGGATTGGTAACGGTTGAAGTAATCCAGCAGTCCTATGATGTTCAGCCTTTACTTGCTGACACACCAAGCATTTTGCGACGCTTCTGGCTACTTCACGCTTCATTCCATGCCACCAATAATTTTGACGTAGATCTTTGTACATTTTGGTACCTCCAGGGTGTACTGAGTAGGGAGAGCTGTGAGCTTCTTTCATTAACTCTTCCCGAACAGGACCTTTTGGTACACACAATCTGCTGCCGTATCTCAAAGATCCGTCTTCATGGATGATGAAGTCTGTTCTGAGTCCATTCTCCACTTGTTCTCTGATCATTTGCAACTTAGCATCACTTGCGTGGACTGCTTTGATCTGATTGGCAATGGTTGATTGAACTTGTAAATTCATCAAACTTGAAGTATTACCTGGCATGACTACTTCAATCTCCATCTGATGCAAGTCTTGTTGAAGCTTCCACTGAGCGGTGAGATTCCTTGCTAATGGTTGGCGACTAAGTGCATCAGGTACCACATTCACCTTCCCCGGGTGATATTGCAAGTTGATGTCAATGTCCGCCATGAGTTCTAACCATCTTCTCTGCCGTATATTCAACTCTTTCTGATTAAACATGTACTTCAGGCACTTATGATCTGTGTAGATGTTCACTTGTTCACTGTAGCGCCTTGAAAAGTCGTTTTGGTGTTTTCCTGAAAATCGGTGAAAATTCGGTATTTTTCCGTAAACCGCCTTTTTTGTTATTTAGCAGTTTAGGACTAATTATACCTAATTTGGATAGGTAATTGCTAGTTTTTAGTAGCAAATGAGTTACTTATGAAATTCTGGTCGTTTAAAAATTTTCCGTAATTTTTCAATTTTTTAATATTATTTTAAGCCGGTAAGAAAATACATTAAATTAGCGATAAATAAAAATTGCTTTGGGCTAATTTTAATCTTTAAAATCATGTTAATTAAAATCTAGTTGTAATATAAATTTTTAGTTTTTTATTTCAATTTTTAACTAATTTTTATTATGGAAAACGAAATTTATTGAATTTAAGCTAAAACTTGCAGTTTTGGACTTGTAGAGGGTCTTTTTGCATAAAATTTCTTTTGTAAAACCCCATTCACCCTTCCCTCACCCCTAGGCCGGCCCACTTCAGCAGCACAAGGAAAAAAATTCCTTGCCTCCTTTGACTTTTTATATTGTGTTGAAATGACGTGTTTTTATAAGGTTTTTGATTTATTAATTGGGTATGGGTCTTTAGTTGATTGGTATGGTTGACCTTGACTTTTTCCCAACTCCCCCACACCTCTCCCCACTCCCTCCTCAGCCCAAATTCCTGCAGAAAACAGCCCCAAAAAATTTTCCCCATTTCTCCTTCTATTTTGCTTCATTTTCACCTCAAAAATCCATCAAAATTCAAATTTCCTTCACAAATCCAATGCAAACCCTTAATCCATCTCTTCTCATATCCTAATTGGTTTAAATCTTGGAGAAAGGAGGTGCCTTGGGAGGCTAGGGCAAGCTAAGGTTTGAACTTGTGAGGTATAATTTCAATCTTTAGTTAATTGGTAGTTGTTATATGCTAAATTAGAATCTTGATGTGTTAATTTTTGTTGTTGATTTCTAATCTAGGTTTTAAAGTGAATGGTTTGAATTTTAATTAGGGTTTTAGAAACCATTAATAAGTTAATTAAGTTATTTTGCTTTCTAGTGTTTTACACTAACCTAATTAATGGAGTTATTTTGCTTAAGTGGTTCCATTTTATGCTAATCTAAGTTAATCTTGTGTGAAATTTTCATTGTAATTGCTAATTACAAAAATCAAGAAAGGGGTTTGTGTATGGAAATAGATTGAAGCATGATTGTTGTGTTGGAATTATGGTTTGATGCTTTGTAAATGGTTTAAAATTAGTGTAGTGGCTATCTAGTGGGTTAGTTTGGATGTTTGTGTTGGATTGTGTTAACTTTATCGCTAATTTTCGATGTTTGCACCAAATTGCAAATTTTTGGCTTACTAGGTTTTTATAAAAATATTGTGATGAATTATTTGCGATATCTTGATGGTATTTTTGGCATATCCTATGACTTTTAGGATGTGTGAGTGCGGATTTTTGAGTGATCGGGTTTTAGCTTTGCCGGGCGACCAAATCGACGATTTTAGTTAGTTTTTGCGATTTTCGCGTGTGTTCCGCGCACCTTGTGCACGTTGTACCTAGCTTGTGAACGTTAGTATTTTCGTTTGGGATTTGCATCGTTCTTGATATGTAACCTATGTTTGGTATTGATGTAAATTCCAGGTTCGGTCGCGGATACGTCAGACGCGGCACGAAAAGTGAAAGCGGTGATTGGACGTGACTAGCTAGGGATTCCGGTGAGTAGATTTAACATCTATGGGGGACTATCGTTTGGATAGCGCATGTCTCCCGATAGTTTAAGTAGTTAAGATTTTAGTGATATTAGTGACTACATCCATGCCTTATTTGACCTACATATGCGAACCCATTCTATAGGATACCTGCACCATTGCCAGGGTTTTTATATGCAGCACGAGCACTATTCATGCTTACACACACGCCCTGGTAATTGCCATGCCACCACACTAGATAAACTATAATTTGAAACCTTTTACTATAATTGATGCTTTAACCTGTGCTATTGCCTCTAATTCTTTAAAATGAAATCATAAGATTGCTAATCATGTGGATGTACTTCATCATGTTATTTGTTCATGCCTAGTCTATCAATCATACATCGCAACTTGATTATTGACACCATATGCATTCATTATCATTGGCATATGCATTTATGAGGATTTCTTGAGATTTTGTGATATTTCTGGATTTCGGGGGAAAGCCGCAAAATTTCTAACCTTACTATATTTTTAAATATGTAAATTGCGGTTTTCTAGTGATGTAAGTGTCGTCCACCATGAGTTTGCTGTGGTTTTCGAGACCCGTTTTGAGGAGTTGGATGAACCGTCTTGGGTACATGGTGGGCCCGGTAAGGTACCTCGGGGCAAGAAGCTCGTGGTGCTGACGATGAGCCTGGCAGGGGACGGATTACCTACCGGTGACTGTTTGGGACGGCGGATATACAGAGGATACCGACCGTGGCCGCGAGATGATGAGATAGTGATATTGAGATGGGTCAGCCGGATGGCTGAGGCCAGAGATACTATGACATGGATATATGAGATTTGTGATAGTTTTGAGGCGTCGTTGCTGGACACAGGTTCTTGTTAATTCTATTGGTATTGTGCTGGTATTTCAAAAGAGATTCCTAAAGGAAAAACATGATTCTTATACTTACACATTCAGATCATGAGTTGATTCGCATTGCATTCATACCTGCTAGTATATTCATATTGCATACATACCTGCTATTATGTCCTGCCTTACCTGTATTTTAGATGCTAGGATGCTTGTGTGCATGCATTCGATAGCCTTTGTAGATGTTATTTATTACTCACGAGTTGGAAACTCACCCCCATTGTGCCACAGCCTTTTGCAGGTCCGCTCCTCAGTACAGTAGCGGCGGGCGCACTTGCTTCTTTTGCCTCTTTTTCCTGGACTCGAGGTTTTGCTCTTAGGTGGGTTATATTATTATTTTTGTACCACCTTGTATATTCTTTGTATCTAGTGTACTCCATCTACTGTATCTACCAGTATTGTTGTATATTGACCTAGAGATGAGACTGTGAGATTTGTAGACATTTTATGCTGTATTTTGGGGTCGAGCTCACTTGAGTCGACATGCTGTTTTTCTCATGTTTCTTATGATTATTTTGCATGTTGTTGTTTTATATTGCGTGGGATTTATGATCGCCTTGTGGCGAAGAGCTAGCTCCCGCTTAGGGATGCCTTATTTGTTGGATTTATATATATTCTTGTTGTACCCATTTTGGGGGGCCAGTATTTACAAAGGAGACTCTGCCGAAATTTTCGAAAAAATTAATATTGTTTTTAAAAAGGTTTTATATGACTTACTTGATAAACTGGCTTTTAATTGATTGGTTTTTCTTCACTCTTTTGCTTATTTGGTTTTGGTTTCTGGGCTTTGGCTTACTTATTTTACGGACGTCTTGAGACGTTTTGTAAACTTAAGTGCCAGTCACGTTCCTTACCCGGCGGGTCGTGACAAAGTTGGTATCAGAGCGATAGGTTTTACCTTTTTGAGTGTAGGATGACCCTTGGTAGATGGAGTAAGTGACTTAAGTAGGGTAACGTAGTGTGTGTATGTCCGCGGCATACTTGCGATACGATACTCCGCCTAAGTGACTTTAGGATATACTTGCTTGAAATTCCTTCTTCAATTCCGTGTATCTTATGATTCTATTGCACTGTTCTTTTTATCCTTTTTTCCTGTACCAGCCACTATGCCGTCGAAGGCTACGAGGGCTGCCGCCCGAGACGAGATTCGAGCTGGCTCGTCCGAGACTAGGACTGAGCAGGGTGGTATGCCTACGCCGCAGGAACAGACCGATCCACCTTCCCCAGGCCGTATGGATAGGTTTGAGACTGGTATGGAGGAGTTGCGACAGATGATGGGGAGTATGCAGGAGCTACGTCAGATGGTAGGATCCCTAGTTGCAGCCAGTCGTACACCGAGGCCGGATGACGCACCTACTACATCCCAGACTACAATGATACCTGCTCCTACTACTACCTCCGTGACCATCCCGGTTTCACTACAGGATTTCATGCGGCTGAGACCTCCAGTATTCACCGGCACCGAGGCAGTAGAGGACCCACTGACGTTCCTTCACAGTTTAGCCAGGATCTGCCGTTCTCTGAGATGTTCGGATGATCGATGGGTGGAGCTTGCGAGTTTCCGTCTAGAGGGTCTCGCGCAGACATGGTGGGAGTCAGTCTTGAGAGGTCGAGCTGCAGGTCTACCGCCTATGACGTGGGCCGAGTTTACAGCAGTCTTTCTAGCTCGTTTCCTCCCAGAGAGCGTTCGTGACGCCAGAGCTCGTAGTTTTGAGGCCTTGATCAAGACACCTGGGATGACGGTGTCTGAGTATGACATCCAGTTTACACAGTTGTCCCGATATGCTCCGTATTTGGTGGATACCGAAGAGAAGATAGTGAAGAGGTTCGTACAGGGACTTGATGCCCAGCTATATCTTGCCATTGGCGCCCAGCACTACGACACTTATTCAGCTGCTATGGATATGGCATTACGGATGGAGGCACGCATATCACAGACTTTGGCCGTTTCTGGGCCGAAGAGGATTCGCACCGAGGTGCCGTCTCAGAGGCAGCGTGCCAGATTCTTTCCGAGGGATGGGCCCGGCAGGGGATTTGGACGGGGTCAGTTATATGGTTCATATCCCCAGGGACAGCAGCCGTCGCTAGGGTGTTTTGGGTGCGGGAGTCCGCACCATCTTGTCAGAGTCTGTCCGGCGAGACGACAGGGAGCGGCGACAGCTCCGTATGTGACCCTACCACCATCACCACCCCCTCTTCAGAGAGCCCTACTTCCTACCACAGGCGATGCTCCACGCCAGTTAGGTGCACCCAGAGGCCGTGGACGTGGCGTTCCTGTTCAGAGACGACGAGGAGGCAGAGGCCGAGGTCAAGGTCAGCCCGCTATCGGTGGAGGACAGGCCCGAGTATTTGCTTTGACACCGCAGGATGCGCAGGCATCCAATGCCGTTGTGACAGGTACCTTGCCAGTTTGCTCTTTCGACGCACGGGTATTATTCGACCCAGGTTCCACACATTCGTACGTCTCTACATACTTTGCACCGATGTTGGGCCGTGAGTCGTCGTCGTTAGATCATCCGCTTGTTGTTGTTACTCCGGTAGGCGAGTCGTTTATCGCTCGTTTTGTATTTCGATTGTGTTCCGTTCGTATCGGGGAGAGGGATTCATCGGTTGATTTGATTCTCCTCGATATGTTGGACTTTGATGTGCTTCTGGGCATGGACTGGCTGGCCACTTGTTATGCTTCGGTGGACTGCCGTGAGAAGGCAGTCAGATTTAGCTTTCCGGGAGAGCCAGTCCTTGTTATTCAGGGAGACCGCAGCGTCACCCTTCCCAGCTTGATTTCGTCTCTTCGCGCTGGTCAGCTTTTGCGGAAGGGATGTCAGGGATTCTTAGCATATATTTATGATACTCGAGCTGCAGAGGTTCCGTTGAACCGGGTCCCGGTTGTTTGTGAGTTCCCTGATGTTTTCCCTGATGAGCTACCTGGGCTACCACCTGAGCGCGATGTTGAGTTCTGCATTGATTTGATTCCCGGCTCGGGGCCTATTTCTATACCGCCTTATCGGATGGCCCCGGCAGAGCTTCGAGTGCTGAAGGATCAGTTGCAGGATTTGTTAGATAAGGGGCTTATTCGACCTAGTGTTTCTCCGTGGGGTGCTCCGGTCCTGTTTGTCAAGAAGAAGGACGGAAGTTTGCACTTATGTATCGACTACCGCCAGCTGAACAAGGTTACCGTGTGGAACAGATATCCGTTGCCACGCATTGATGATTTGTTCGACCAGCTTCAGGGTGCGGGGTATTTTTCGAGGATCGACTTGCGATCAGGATACCACCAGCTGCGAGTTCGACAGGAGGATATACCGAGGACAGCTTTCCGCACGCGCTACGGCCATTATGAGTTTTTGGTGATGTCGTTCGGACTCACCAACGCCCCAGAAGCATTCATGGATTTGATGAACCGTATATTCAGGCCGTATCTTGACTTGTTCATCATCGTGTTTATCGACGATATCTTGGTGTACTCCCGGAGCAGAGAGGAGCACGAGCAGCACTTGCGGATTATGTTACAGACTCTGAGGGAGCACCAGCTGTTCGCAAAGTTCTCCAAGTGTGCATTCTGGCTGGACAGCGTCGGATTCTTGGGTCACGTGATTACGAGAGACGGCATATGTGTGGACCCGAAGAAGATTGAGGCTGTTCAGCAGTGGCCCCGACCTACATTGGTTACTAAGATCCGTAGTTTTCTAGGCCTGGCGGGCTACTGCAGGCGTTTTGTTCAGGACTTCTCCCGTATAGCTGCACCTTTGACCGGTTTGACCCGGAAGGGAGTTCCTTTCGTTTGGACAGAGGAGTGCGAGCGCAGTTTTCAGCAGCTACGGACTTGTTTGACTACGGCGCCGGTATTATCTTTGCCTTCGGGATCAGGCGGATTTGTGGTCTACTGTGATGCTTCGCGAGTAGGGTTAGGATGCGTATTGATGCAGCATGGCCGGGTGATCGCATATGCTTCTCGGCAGTTAAAGAAGCATGAATAGAACTACCCAACTCATGATTTGGAGATGGCTGCAGTGGTCTTTGCACTAAAGATTTGGCGACATTACCTATATGGTGAGTCATGCCAAATATTCACAGACCACAACAGCTTAAAATACATATTTCAGCAGCGAGACCTGAACCTCAGACAGCGTCGTTGGATGGAGTTGGTGAAAGACTACGACTGCGAGATCTTATATCACCCAGGCAAGGCGAATGTTGTGGCAGATGCTTTGAGCAGGAGGCCCGGGGGTAGTCTATCCTATTTGCGCGCAGTGCAGAGGCAGTCATCAGCAGATTGGCAGATTTTATGCGACAGCCGAGTTGAGTTCGAGTTCACTAAGACAGGGGGACAGCTCGCGCATGTTCGTGCACGCCCACAATTTCTTGACCGTATATATGAGGCACAGCGCAGAGACGACCGTTGCTCAGAGATCATGGCACAGATGGGACAGGGCAGATTTTTCGAGTTCGTGATTGATGATCAGGGGATTTTACGATATGGATCTAGACTGTGCGTACCAGATGCTGATGGATTGCGGCGCGACATTCTTGAGGAGGCACACCGATCAGTGTATAGTGTCCACCCCGGTTCCACCAAGATGTACCATGATATGAGAGAGACCTACTGGTGGGACGGGATGAAGAGGGACATTGCGGAGTTTGTATCGAGATGCCTGACTTGTCAGCAAGTCAAGGCCGAGCACCAGAGGCCCGCAGGAGAGCTACAGCCGTTACCCATTCCAGAGTGGAAATAGGAGCAGATTTCGATGGATTTCGTTGTGGGTCTACCCAGGACCATTCGAGGGTACGACTCCATCTGGATGATCGTAGATCGATTGACGAAAGCGGCTCACTTCCTACCAGTGAAGACCACTTTCAGCTTCGCTCAGTATGCCCAGCTTTACATCGACAAGATTGTGCGGTTGCATGGTGTACCGACTTGTATCGTGTCCGACTGAGGCACCCAGTTTACCAGCCGACTTTGGCAGAGACTTCAGGAGGAATTGGGCACCCGTTTGAGTTTTAGCACAGCATTTCATCCGCAGACCGACGGCCAGTCGGAGCGGACTATACAGACTCTCGAGGACATGCTCAGAGCGTGCGTTTTAGACTTCGGCGGTAGCTGGGATCGTCATTTACCGTTAGTGGAGTTCTCCTACAACAACAGCTTTCAGGATACTATTCAGATGGCATCTTTCGAGGCATTGTATGGGAGGAGATTCAGATCGCCCGTCTGTTGGACAGAGCTCAGCGAGAGCAGTATTTTGGGGCTGCAGCTTGTTGAGGAGACGACAGCGAAGATACAGTTGATCCGAGACCGGATGAGAGCGGCTCAGAGCAGGCAGAAATCGTATGCAGACAGGCGCCGTCGCAGACTAGAGTTCGCAGTTGGCGATCATGTTTTTCTGAGGGTTTCTCCAATGAAGGGCGTGATGCGATTTGGGCGAAAAGGAAAGATTAGTCCCAAATTTGTGGGTCCCTTCGAGATTCTCGAGCGTGTCGGCACAGTTGCATATCGTTTGGCTCTTCCACCCAGCTTTTCCGATGTTCACCCCGTCTTCCATGTTTCGATGCTCCGCAAGTACCTTCACGACCCTTCGCATGCGATTCAGCACCCGACAGTCAAGCTAGAGCGCGACCTTTCTTTTACAGACCAGCCGGTGGCCATCCTGGATCGGAAGGTGAAGAAGTTGAGATCAAAAGTTATACCGACCGTTAAGGTCCTTTGGCGTGGCCCGAGCAGCGAGGAGGTCACCAGGGAGACCGAGGGCGAGATGAGGAAGAAATATCCCCATCTCTTTGAAGGTACGCGTAGTTATATTTTTAAATTCGGGGACCGAATTTCTTTAAGGGGGGAAGATTGTAGCGCCTTGAAAAGTCGTTTTGGTGTTTTCCCGAAAATCGGTGAAAATTCGGTATTTTTCCGTAAACCGTCTATTTTGTTATTTTGCAGTTTAGGACTAATTATACCTAATTTGGATAGGTAATTGCTAGTTTTTAGTAGCAAATGAGTTACTTATGAAATTCTGGTCGTTTAAAAAATTTCCCTAATTTTTCAATTTTTTAATATTATTTTAAGCCGGTAAGAAAATACATTAAATTAGCGATAAATACATATTTCTTTGGGCTAATTTTAATCTTTAAAATCATGTTAATTAAAATCTAGTTATAATATAAATTTTTAGTATTTTATTTCAATTTTTAACTAATTTTAATTATGGAAAACGAAATTTATTGAATTTAAGCTAAAACTTGCAATTTTGGACTTGTAGGGGGTCTTTTTGCATAAAATTTCTTTTGTAAAACCCCATTCACCCTTCCCTCACCCATAGGCCGGCCCACTTCAGCAGCACAAGGAAAAAAATTCCTTGCCTCCTTTGACTTTTTATATTGTGTTGAAATGAGGTGTTTTTATAAGGTTTTTGATTTATTAATTGGGTATGGGTCTTTAGTTGATTGGTATGGTTGACCTTGACTTTTCCCCAACTCTCCCACACCACTCCCCACTCCCTCCTCAGTCCAAATTCCTGCAGAAAACAGCCCCAAAAAATTTTCCCCATTTCTCCTTCTATTTTGCTTCATTTTCACCTCAAAAATCCATCAAAATTCAAATTTCCTTCACAAATCCAATGAAAACCCTTAATCCATCTCTTCTCACATCCCAATTGGTATAAATCTTGGAGAAAGGAGGTGCCTTGGGAGGCTAGGGCAATCTAAGGTTTGAACTTGTGATGTATAATTTCAATCTTTGGTTAATTGGTAGTTGTTATATGCTAAATTAGAACCTTGATGTGTTAATTTTTGTTGTTGATTTCTAATCTAGGTTTTAAAGTGAATGGTTTGAATTTTAATTAGGGTTTTAGAAACCATTAATAAGTTAATTAAGTTGTTTTGCTTTCTAGTGTTTTACACTAACCTAATTAATGGAGTTATTTTGCTTAAGTGGTTCCATTTTATGCTAATCTAAGTTAATCTTGTGTGAAATTTTCATTGTAATTGCTAATTACAAAAATCAAGAAATGGGTTTATGTATGGAAATAGAATGAAGCATGATTGTTGTGTTGGAATTATGGTTTGATGCTTTGTAAATGGTTTAAAATTAGTGTAGTGGCTATCTAGTGGGTTAGTTTGGATGTTTGTGTTGGATTGTGTTAACTTTATCGCTAATTTTCGATGTTTGCACCAAATTGCAAATTTTTGGCTTACTAGGTTTTTATAAAAATATTGTGATGAATTATTTGCGATATCTTGATGGTATTTTTGGCATATCCTATGACTTTTAGGATGTGTGAGTGCGGATTTTTGAGTGATCGGGTTTTAGCTTTGCCGGGCGACCAAATCGACGATTTTAGTTAGTTTTTGCGATTTTCGCGTGTGTTCCGCGCACCTTGTGCACGTTGTACCTAGCTTGTGAACGTTAGTATTTTCGTTTGGGATTTGCGTCGTTCTTGATATGTAACCTATGTTTGGTATTGATGTAAATTCCAGGTTCGGTCGCGGAGACGTCAGACGCGGCACGAAAAGGGAAAGCGGTGATTGGACGTGACTAGCTAGGGATTCCGGTGAGTAGATTTAACATCTATGGGGGGCTATCATTTGGATGGCGCAAGTCTCCCGATAGTTTAAGTAGTTAAGATTTTAGTGATATTAGTGACTACATCCATGCCTTATTTGACCTACATATGCGAACCAATTCTATAGGACACCTGTACCATTGCCAGGGTTTTTATATGCAGCACGAGCACTATTCATGCTTACACACACGCCCTTGTAATTGCCCTGCCACCACACTAGATAACCTATAATTTGAAACCTTTTACTATAATTGATGCTTTAACCTGTGCTATTGCCTTTAATTCTTTAAAATGAAATCATAAGATTGCTAATCATATGCATGTACTTCATCATGTTATTTGTTCATGCCTAGTCTATCAATCATACATCGCAACTTGATTATTGACACCATATGCATTCATTATCATTGGCATATGCATTTATGAGGATTTCTTGAGATTTTGTGATATTTCTGGATTTCGGGGGAAAGCCGCAAAATTTCTAACCTTACTATATTTTTAAATATGTAAATTGCGGTTTTCTAGTGATGTAAGTGTCGTCCACCAGGAGTTTGCTGTGGTTTTCGAGACCCGTTTCGAGGAGTTGGATTAACCGTCTCGGGTACATGGTGGGCCCGGTAAGGTACCCCGGGGCAAGAAGCTCGTGGTGCTGAGATGAGCCTGGCAGGGGACGGATTACCTACCGGTGACTGTTTGGGACGGCGGATATCCAGAGGATACCGACCGTGGCCGCGAGATGATGAGATAGTGATATTGAGATGGGTCAGCCAGATGGCTGAGGCCAGAGATACTATGACATGGATATATGAGATTTGTGATAGTTTTGAGGTGTCGTTGCTGGACACAGGTTCTTGTTAATTCTATTGGTATTGTGCTGGTATTTCAAAAGAGATTCCTAAAGGAAAAACATGATTCTTATACTTACACATTCAGATCATGAGTTGATTCGCATTGCATTCATACCTGCTAGTATATTCATATTGCATACATACCTGCTATTATGTCCTGCCTTACCTGTATTTTAGATGCTAGGATGCTTGTATGCATGCATTCGATAGCCTGTGTAGATTTTATTTATTACTCACGAGTTGGCAACTCACCCCCGTTGTGCCACATCCTTTTGCAGGTCCGCTCCGTCAGTACAGTAGCGGCGAGCGCACTTGCTTCTTTTGCCTCTTTTGCCTGGACTCGAGGTTTTGCTCTTAGGTGGGTTATATTATTATTTTTGTACCACCTTGTATATTCTTTGTATCTAGTGTACTCCATCTACTGTATCTACCAGTATTGTTGTATATTGACCTAGAGATGAGACTGTGAGATTTGTGGACTTTTTATGCTGTATTTTGGGGTCGAGCTCACTTGTGTCGACTTGCTGTTTTTCTCATGTTTCTTATGATTATTTTGCATGTTGTTGTTTTATATTGCGTGGGATTTATGATCGCCTTGTGGCGAAGAGCTAGCTCCCGCTTGGGGATGCCTTATTTGTTGGATTTATATATATTCTTGTTGTACCCATTTTGGGGGCCAGTATTTACAAAGGAGACTCTGCCGAAATTTTCGGAAAAATTAATATTGTTTTTAAAAAGGTTTTATATGACTTACTTGATAAACTCGCTTTTAATTGATTGGTTTTTCTTCACTCTTTTGCTTATTTGGTTTTGGTTTCTGGGCTTTGGCTTACTTATTTTATGGACGTCTTGAGACGTTTTCTAAACTTAAGTGCCAGTTACGTTCCTTACCCGGCGGGTCGTGACATTCACCAAGTAGATAATGGCGCCAAATCTTGAGAGCAAAGATGACGGCTGCCAATTCCAAATCATGCGTCGGATAATTGCGCTCATGAATCTTCAGCTGTCTTGAAGCATAAGCCACAACTTTACTGTACTGATGTAGAACACATCATTATCCCTTACCGGATGCATCGCAATGCACTTCAAATCCTCCAGATTGATCCGGTATAACGAGAATAGGTGCTGATGTCAACCTCGACTTGAGTTCTACGAAAGCTTGTTCGCATGCTTCTGACCACACAAATTCTTCATCTTTACGTGTGAGCTTGGTCAGGGGTGTTGCTATCTTCGAAAATCCTTCAATGAATCTTCTGTAATATCCAGCTAAACCTAAGAAACTCCGAATGTCCTTCACTGACTTTGGTGTAGGCCATTCGCTAACTGCTGAAATTTTTGCTGGATCCACCGAGATTCCTTCTCCTGATACGATATGTCCAAGAAAACCAGCTTGCTTTAGCCAAAACTCACACTTGTTGTACTTGGCATAGAGTTGATGTTGTCGAAGAGTTTCCAGGACAATTCGTAGATGTTCTGCATGCTCTTTCCGATTCTTAGAATACACCAGGATGTCGTCGATGAAGATGACAACAAACCTGTCTAAGTACTCCCGGAAAACTTGATTCATTAGGTTCATGAATATTGCGGGTGCGTTGGTCACTCCAAATGGCATCACGAGAAATTCGTAATGTCCATAGCGAGTTCTGAAAGCTGTTTTGTAAATATCGGTTTCCTTGACCTTCACCTGATGATAGCCTAAACGAAGATCCAATTTAGAGAAAACACAAGATCCACTTAGCTGATCAAATAAATCGTCAATGCACGGGAGTGGATACTTGTTCTTTATAGTGACTTCATTCAAGGCTCTGTAATCGATGCACATTCTGTATGAACCTTCCTTCTTCTTCACAAGTAGTACAGGTGATCCCCAACTTGAAGTGCTGGGATGAATCCATCCTTTCGCCAGTAATTCATCCAACTGTGTTCGGACTTCCTTCAAACCTTCCGGACTTAAACGATAAGGTTCTTTGATCACCGGTTGTGCTCCTGGTACTAAATCAATACTGAATTCAAGAGCTCGATCGGGAGGCAAACCTGATATATCGTCAGGAAATACATCGTCGAACTCTCGAATCACATCTGGTCTTGATTCTTCCTCTGCTTGAGCTGCTGCAACTACTGCTTCTCTTGGCTTCGCTTTATAGGTACTTGGCTCCAGTGTACGGTCTCCGCTTTTGAAATAGAAGACCGGATGGTCTGGAATCTCGAATACTACCCTCCTTTGACGACAGTCGATGGTAGCATAAAAAGTTCCAAGCCAATCCATTCCTAAAACCACATCAAAGATCGGTATGTCCAGCACTTTGCAGTCAGCATAAAACTCTCTGCTGCAGATGACGACTGGACACAAATGGTATCTCATAGTTGCCTTTAGAACGCCATTTCCTGAACTGACATTCCAGCTGGATACAAGCGGTGAGACTGGAATCGCATGGGTTCGAACAAACCGTTGCGACATAAAGCAGTGAGATGCTCCAGTATCAAATAGTGCTAGTGCAGGGATTGAGGATACTAAGATTGTACCTAAGGTATGTGGGATATGTTTTAGGTATAGTGAAAGTGTGTAGATTAACAAGACTAAAGAAAAGTTTGAGAAGAGAAGTTTAACAGTGATGACTTGGCCAGTGGCCTCAGCTTCTTCCACGGACATTGTGAAAGCCTGGCGCCTTGGTACATTCCTCCTGGCCGGAGGAGTATTCCTCGGAATGTTCCTTTGAGCTTGATGGAACTGACGAGGAGGTGTTGCAGCTTGTGGTTCTCTGGGTGGTGCAGGTAGTGCAAGTCTGGGAGCAGGTGCTTGAAGAGCTGGTCGCTGCGGATAGGTAACTGCTGGCCTGGGTGCAGCAACTGGGTTTTGCTTTTGGGGACAAGACCCAATATCATGAGCAGCTGAACCGCAGATCAAGAAAAGATGGTTTGCTCGCCGGCAGTCTTTCATCATATGTCCATTTCTTTTGCAGTAGGTACAAAAGGCTGGGCTAGGACGGTTGTTCTGTACTCCGGGTCGCCTTGGCACAAAAGATGGCCTGGACGAGGCTCCTCCTGCCATCTGGTTGGCAGGACGCTTAAATCCAGCAGATTGAGGTCTTCCCCTCGCCTTTACCACTGCCTCATAACGGCGGGCAGCTTTCAGAGCCGATTCATGAGTCGGAAAATCTCCTGTGGCTAGTGCAGCCTGGATTTCCAAATCCAAACCTTGTTGAAAGCGACGGGCTCTGATCTCATCCATCGGTATAAGGTGTGCCGCAAATCTATAAAAATATTGTGTTAGTTGTGTAATATGTGTTATAAAAAAATTCTAATTATTGAGACATATCTTACCGACTGAGCATGGTGAACACAGCGTCATACTCATCTACTGACTTGGTCCACATCAAACCTTGTTGCAGATGGATGAACTGTTGTTCCATGTCGAACCTGGCAGTCTCAGGGAAGTACTTAGCGTCGAACATGTCGTGGAAAGTCTTCCATTCGATAGGCTGTTCAAAACGGCTTTCTTCCACCTTCCACCAGTTGCGAGCATTGTCCGTGAGCTGCAATTTCACCACACTAACCCAAGCTATGTCTGGCACTTGTGCTGCCGTCAGATCATCCTCTATGCTCTGTGCCCATTCCTCAGCTTCAAGTGGGCTTCTCTTTCCAGAGAACTGTTTGGAGTGTAAAGCCTAAATTGCTTTACCCCAGGTGCGTCTGCCTCGGGTCGGTTCATTAAAAGAGCAGTCTGCTGCTGCTGTCCCTCTAGGAGGCTTCGGATTGCCTCAAGCAGAACCGTCTGCTCGTTGATCGGAGCAGGGACGACAGGTGTGAGTGGTAAGGCTAGAGGTGTGTTATTGACATTGGTGCCGGTGTTGTTCGGGGAATCCATAACCTTGAAGAAAAATTTGGGTTAAGACAGATTCAAAATATTTGAAATGATAAGATTCAATGAATATGAAATTGTAAGATTCAAGGAACATGAATTGTAATGAATGTTTTAGTTGCTGGTTCTTGTGTTATATTGCTTAGGTTGTTCACGCAGAACAGAATTGCATAGTATGATTCTATACAGCTCTGACCTGCATGGGCCACCAACAAAACCTGTCACGCCCCACTTCCCGGTATACGGCGAAGGGGACGCGACGAGGTCCGCTACGTATATACTCAGAAGTACATACGTTAAGCGTATCTAAGCAATATAAAGATAATCACAAGAGACAAGAGATAAAATAACAGCAACTTTATTTATTAACATTCTTTGTACAATGCATGAAAAATAAATACAACTGGAATAAAAAGCGATGCCTAAACAATGGCAAAATAGGAAATGAAAAATACTGAATGGAAATGTACAATGGCTAGAGCTCAGGGTCTTCGAGAAACTGATCCAAGTCTTCACTGGTGGGCTCGATCACTACTCTGTCCAGATCACCTGACGACATTTAAAGAAGAAAGAAATAGAATGTCGTCAGCGAACAGGTCGCTCGGTAAGTCCCAAAGTTAAGGAAGAAATAGAAAAGACAGAATAAGAATGTATCTTTTAAAGTTGTATAATTGTCATGTCCCGAAAGTACGGAACATGACCGGCACTTAAACTACGAAACGTCTCGAGGCGTACGTAATCTAAGTAAGCCGAAAACCCAGAAATCCCAACCAAGAAAAGTAGTAGAATGAAGGAAAACCAATTTAAATCAAGTAGTTTCAATAGCATAAGCCGAATTATGCGTTTTTAAAAACATCAAATATTTACTGAAAATTTCGCCAGAGTCTCCTTTGTAAATACCGGCCCCCAAACAGGATACAACATGAATAGTATACGAAATCAATAAAAGGCATCCCCAAACGGGAGCTAGCTCTTCGTCAAACGACGGTCACAACCATACAAGCAATATAATATACAACGCCAAGGACGAGGATCAAAACTCAAAAGGAAACTCAAAGCAACATTAAATCCACAGAAATATAACGCGCGACTCTAAGGTCGAAAGAATAACATCACTGGTCTCTATCTCAAAAATAAATACATGTTTGGTTGATGGAATTTACTAGATACAACTGAATGAATTTTATACAAAGTAATTTGATGGGTTCGATACCAATAAACCCACCTACTAGCAAGTCACCCGAACGAAACTGTGCCCGCAAAACCGTAATGAAACCTGTACGGCAAACCTGCAAGAAACTGGGGCACAACGGGGGTGAATTGCCGACTCGTGAATAGAAAAACATCTACGAATAGAAATCGCATGTATGACACAATCCTAGGTCATACGATCAAAATATATCCTCAAATATAACCAGCAGTCTATAACAATGACTAGGGTAAATATCTAACCCAAGTGTAATCCTATATACCCGTGTCAGTGCCTCAGGTAGCAATATATCATATGGATGATATATGAATGCATGAAACAGAATGCATGTACTAAAGAAAACTGCTTTCATAAATTAGTGAGATTTCTGTATTTTTAAAATGAGGTATCATAATGAAATCAGCATAAAACAGTGCCTAGCATCGGCACAAAACGTAATCCCAATATCTCGATATCTCTGTATCACAGTCTCTGTACCTCAATATCTCGAAATCTCAGTGTCTCAATCACAATGACTAGGGCGCCGTCAGTCCAGGACGGCCCCTACCATCCATCTCATGACCATGACGGTATCCTTCGGATATCCGACGCGTCGGGTAAAATCACCGGTCGGTTGTGCTCCCCTGCACAGGCTCAACGTCAACAACACGATCTTCTTGCCCCCGGGTACCGCACCGGGCCCACCATGTACCCGAAACGGTTCATCCATCTCCTCGAATCGGGTCTCGAAATCCATCAGCAAACTCATGGTGGACAACTCATACATCGTGGGAAAACCGCATTTTTTATTTAAAAGAGTGGGAAGAAGCTTATACAAGTTTTGCGGTTTTCCCCCAAATCCAGAAAATCTCATAGAAATCCGAATCCAAATCATCAATAGCATATAAACCCATAAATATAGGCATGAGAATCCATGAATAAGGCATAACAATGAATAACAGTATGCATGAAGTGACAAGTAATGACTACAATATCTAAGCTGGCATATAAGGTAAGTACACTAATATTATGTAAAACAACTAGCTATCAAGCTAAGTTAAGCAATAATATTTTGTAAGGTGTACGTGACATGGCAATTACCAATGAAGATGTGTGTGAGCCGGCAAGTAAGTGTACGTGGTACATACGCATCATCGGTAATGGTGCTGGTATCCTAACAGCATAATGTCAACAATGCAATATGAAATAACAATGTAAGTATGTGATGCGGAGCGAGCAACCAAAATGAGCGGGAGCTAAATATTAAACAATGGTGCCATTTGAAATAACACGAATCGTGGGGTTTTGAAAATAGGGCTACGGTGGTTTTAAGAAAGGATACGTCTTTTGAAATATCCGTAGATCCCTTGACCTGTCTTTTAAAATACCCATGATCCGCTAGTTTTGAAATAGGTAGGAGTCTAATCTAATCTAACAACTACACTAAACTATACGGCTGAACTAACAAGCTGAACTACAGGTAAGGAAACCGCCTATCATCTGTGTCGATACATATACATACTTGTATATGTATAGTCGGTGATCCCGCCTCAATAATATCATATCTGATACCATATCTATAATCAGACATCCCAAGTCAAGAGTGCGAATCAATCATCAATGTATAGCTCGTACGTAAATCCGTCGTACGGCATCCTAAATCTGGGTACGGGTCAATATCACATTCATCATACTATTCATCTGGTATCCTTTTTATCAAATATCATGATCGAGGTACTGATCTACGTCTAGTACAATACTGATACAGCCTAAGTATGCATGCACGTGTGTGAAACACTACGTCAAGGACCCGCTACAACGTCATGTCGTATCTCAAATACGAACCCTGCCATATCACCGATCTCACGGCCTCAAATCAAATCCCATCGACTCATCTTAAATCCCAAGTATTATCCTCATTATCCATGCATGTGTATATGAATGTATATATGCATAGTCCCATACCCATGCATATATACATATATACACATCCCCATCTACGCACAAGAAAGTAATGTATGCAAGTCTGTGTGTGCGTATGTGGGTATAACAACTACTCTAGGGTTTCGCAACTAACCCAAAGGTAATCCATGAACACATAAACATATCATAAATAAACATTCTCGTATCATAAAACACCTATATATATATATATATATATATATATATATGAACTATACTACGGACTACGGGGGTGCTATATGCCATCCACCCGACTTCTCCCCGTAGATATAAATCTACTCACCTCGACCTTCGCTTGCCGATGCCGATGTCGCCACGCACTTTCTTATCGTCTCGAAGTCCACATGGGGGTACCTACATATCACAACGTATCGTATCGCATAAGAACCCAATTCGAAATCGAAATGGCATACGAAAACCAAATCGGCACGCGTATCATGCATAGGTCAAAACCTATCGCCTACGCATGCAAAAATAGCCAAACCAACCCTCGATGTCGATGTACAAACGTAAAACCATTGAGAAAAACCCAACGTACCAATCACGCGTTCATAACGCACTAAAATTTATAGGAAAATATGGTGCAATTCATAAAAACCTTAAAATAGCTCAAATCGATTAATTTTCAAGAACCCTAGTAAGCTTAAATTTCCTGTTTTAGCACCAATCTAAATGTTTTAACATTTTTAGTGGCTATAATGTTCATTAAACATCTTAATTAAGTCACATAAAAAGTTACTAGATTTTATCACAATATTTTGTATTATTAAAAAAACTAGTTTGCAAAGTTAACCACTTTTAACAACTTAAACTAACAATTAGAAACCTAGTTACTAGCTTTGTTTTTACATGTCATAAGAGGTTAAATACATCACACAACTATAAACCAATTACTCAGAACCCTAACTTGCATTCAAACCCTTCTCTTGAAAGTTAACGTTTAATTAATTCCATAATTAAACATCTAATTAAAACTAGATTCAAACATACAATTAGCAAGTAACAAATTTGGATGAAACTTTGTACCTCAATATCAAGAGATCAAACATGCAAATCGTAGCCTCCAAAGTGCTAACTTTTCTCCAAGATCCATACTAGATAGGCCAAAGAATAATGGGTAGAGAATGGATTTGGAAATTTTGAGGTTTTTTTGTTGGATTTTTGATGCAAAATTTGATGGATTTTAGTGGCAAATGAGGGGGGGTTTGGGGAGGGCTGAGGCAAAAATGGGGAGGTGAGGGGCTCGGCTGAAATTGGGGATGAGGGGAGAGAGAAAAATGGGGGTGGGTGTGAAAGTCAACAAAGCCCATTCCATATATATCTAATTCCATCATACTTCATTATCCATTCATTAATTTATTAGTTTTCTTTTATTTTGGTAGCAAGGAAATACATGTTGAAAGGTAAGAAATGGGGGCTACAGATCATGGCTCGGCCATGAAGGAATAGGAGGGGTGTGTGGGTTTTTTTTTTTTTAATAGAAATTTCTAGGTGAGACAACCAAGTCTTATTAATGCACTTTTCTTTAATTTTTTCTAATTTACCTCATCCAAGAATATTCTAGAATTATGAAAGCCAAATGAGAAAAAGAGAACATATTATGACTTATTATATAGTTTTCATGGCTCACTACTTAATGATTAACCCATTCCAATTTGTAATTATCCCTAATTAAATGTATTAGTGACGGCTTAAAATAATATTAAAATAATTAGTTTCGGAAAATTTGAAATTTCATCAGTGACTCAATAAACACTAAATACTAATAATCACATAGCTAGAATATGTATATTTAATTTTATAATGAAAATATTTGTATTTTGACTTTTTACGGAAAACCCCCTTATTTTACCGATTTTCTGAAATTTCACCGAAACGATTTTCAAAACGTTACAATATTCCCCCCTTAAAGAAATTCGGTCCCCGAATTTAAATTAAAACCCCCCCAAATACTAAAACAACTAATCCAAAACCATCAAGTCGTCGGGGCTCCGAAATCGTAAATACATAAAACAAATCGTAGCGCAGCGCATGCGCATGAAAAATGAGCATATAATTCAAAATCAGAACTCCGTCAAGCATCCCACAATCATCGGAGTCATGGTAAAGACACAAATGTCAAATCCAATACAAAACCAATATGATATAACTCGAAACTATACACATAAATATCAAATTTATATATGTAAATATCTGAAGGGAATGCATGCCAAATGTTTTAAAGTCGCTGTGCAATAAGCATAACACTGCACAGTGGCGGACATCTATCATAAGAAAATAACCATATACATATATATCTTTTGTTTAATATGTACGTTCCGCCGTTTTGGAAACAATTTAGAAGGGTTCCTTGTTTTAAACGTTTCGTGTCATATCAGACACGTACGTAAATACTGAGACTATAGCTCGCTTTTTGGAATTCCCTTCGAAATCTATCAATGCATGCAAAACACACTCAGGTACTGTCATCTGACCAGTCCTGCTCAGTACGAAAACAAATCGCAATATCATAAAAATATACCACTCCATAAGAAATCAGTCCCAAAAAGTGCATATGAAAACCCTGTGCGTCCGGTGCGCACGGAAATCAAAATCCATCCATGTGCCAAGCAGGTGCACAAAACGACATCAAGGTGCAATGGGTGTGTACACAACATCAGTCATAGGCAACGTGTGTGCCTGACAGCAAAATCAGGTGCACCTGACATGCATGAAAAATCTCGATTTAGTGCATCTGGTGTGCTCCAAATTGCATCTCATAACATGCGCCCAACATGCGCTAAAAATCCAAATCCGGTGCATCCATTATGCACGAAATCGTGAAATCCAATCTCAAGCGTCGAACACGGGCAAAATCCAATCAGGTACATAAAGTGCACAAAACAAATATCGAGCATCACCATCTAAATCGAAGTCCAGTGCATCCAAGTGCACAAAATACGAATCACGGCACTGCAGCATATGTGAACTATACCGAGTGCAAAAACCAAATCGTGTGCGTACATATGCACAAAATCAACTCAACTGTATAAAACCTATAAAATCATAGTCATGAGAAATCAAGGCACGAAAACAATATCAAGTGAAATAACTGTGCAAAATCGTAAATACTCAGCAGGTGCAACCATGGTCCATGAAGACAAATATCATGAAACTCAATCATCAAAATCAATCATGCGAATAGATCGACCAAAATACGCAAAATCAAGTATGGCGGAATAGTCCCGCTCAAGCACATCCTCCAAGAATCTCTGGCCAACTGCCGTGGTCACTCATAGCATGTCTCGTCGATGATCCTGAACTCTGGCCTGCCGGTGTGCATAACATGACCACTCCTGGGTCCAAGTATTCTCGTAATTTATTCCAGAAAGGTCCTGTTGAAATCTCTCTCAAATCTCGTCTCTGCCGAACTGTCCGGAAGTCATCGTCCCTTACTAGATCTGTTCTCTTTCCGGAATGGCTGCATACTCATCACGACTCCTTCTGGAAGGTATATCCAATATTATGCCTCGGCATGCGCATCGCATCTCTGATGCTAGCAGAGTAAAGCATCATCTTATCCAGATCATGCACGAACCTCTTACTCCACTTTTCTCTAATGTCGACTGCTTTGGACTCGTCTCGTCGTGGCTGCATGAACTGAGCTCCAACGGCTATCCTCGTATCTGGAGTCTCCCAAGAAATGCATCTCACCACCTAGCATCCGAATTAAGTCGAGCCATCCGATCGATTCGTCAAAACCTGATAATCCCCCAAGAGCTCAACATCTTGGGTACAGTTTAACAGTATCGAGTACATACCACAGCATCGGTGGTCCAGCTGTAGAAGGGCAAACCCAAGCCTCACTAATGGCGCCGCAGAACTGCCGCAACCCTAAGGTTCAAAGGCTTTCACACAGTTCTTAAGTCGAGTTAGGGATTCATTCTTCTAGAGGGTCCATAGAATTGCCTGCATGTCTTTCCGAATACTTTAAATTTGGAATAATAGGTTTTTGACATTCGATCGTCTCTGTCGACTCTCAACGTCTCCGCGTGAAGTCGTCTCTAACTGGAATCAATCTATCTGATGACCTCTATCTGTGGCGCAATCCTTTGGTACTGATCGGCACGTTCGAGAAATCTCATAAAGGCGATCTGTCAAACGCTCATGGAGCGAAAACACAATCAGACGACGCCTCTCAATGCAATCGTATGTCCTTGGAATCACGCCCTGGTCAGTCCTCGTTCGTGACAAGCTCGTGCTGACCGCAACTCTAGCCGCAACTCTCCCTACCCGTAATCATGGCAGCAAAACCATAACTGGTACTGATGAGGCTAGATCAGGAATGAATATGATACTGAGTAAAAAAATGTATATCCTAAGGCTCCTTAAGTGGAGTAGCGTATCGTAAGTATGCCGCGGAACATACCCACGGCACGTTACTCTACTTTAGTCACCTATTCTATCAACCAAGGGTCATCCTACGCTCCGAAGGTAAAACCTAACGCTCTGATACCAACTTTGTCACGTCCCGAAAGTACGGAACATGACCGGCACTTAAACTACGAAAAGACTCGGGGCGTACGTAATCTAAGTAAGCCAAAAACCCAGAAATCCAAACCAAGAAAAGTAGTAGAATGAAGGAAAACCAATTTAAATCAAGTAGTTTTAATAGCATAAGCCGAATTATGCATTTTTAAAAACATCAAATATTTACTGAAAATTTCGGCAGAGTCTCCTTTGTAAATACCGGCCCCCAAACGGGATACAACATGAATAGTATACGAAATCAATAAAAGGCATCCCCAAGTGGGAGCTAGCTCTTTGTCAAACGACGGTCACAACCACACAAGCAATATAATATACAACGCCAAGGACGAGGATCAAAACCCAAAAGGAAACTCAAAGCAACATTAAATCCACAGAAATATAACGCGCGACTCTAAGGTCGAAAGAATAACATCACTGGTCTCTATCTCAAAAATAAATACATGTTTGGTTGATGGAATTTACTAGATACAACTGAATAAATTTTATACAAAGTAATTTGATGGGTACGATACCAATAAACCCACCTACTAGCAAGTCATCCGAACGAAATTGTGCCCGCAAAACCGTAATGAAACCTGTACGGCAAACCTCCAAGAAACTGGGGCACAACGGGGGTGAGTTGCCAACTCGTGAATAGAAAAACATCTACGAATAGAAATCGCATGTATGACGCAATCCTAGGTCATACGATCAAAATATATCCTCAAATATAACCAGCAATCTATAACAATGACTAGGGTAAATATCTAACCCAAGTGTAATCCCATATGCCCGTGTCAGTGTCTCAGATAGCAATATATCATATGGATGATGTATGAATGCATGAAACAGAATGCATGTACTGAAGAAAACTGCTTTCATAAATTAGTGAGATTTCTGTATTTTTAAAATGAGGTATCATAATGAAATCAGCATAAAACAGTGCCTAGCATCGGCACAAAACGTAATCCCAATATCTCAATATCTCTGTATCACAGTCTCTGTATCTCAATATCTCGAAATCTCAATGTCTCAATCACAATGACTAGGACGTCGTCAGTCCAGGCCGGCCCCTACCATCCATCTCATGACCACGACGGTATCCTCCGGATATCCGACGCGTCGGGTAAAATCACCGGTCGGTCGTGCTCCCCTGCACAGGCTTAACGTCAACAACACGATCTTCTTGCCCCGGGGTACCGCACCGGGCCCACCATGTACCCGAAACGGTTCATCCATCTCCTCGAATCGGGTCTCGAAATCCATCAGCAAACTCATGGTGGACAACTCATACAGCGTGGGAAAACCGCACTTTTTATTTAGAAGAGAGGGAAGAAGCTTATACAAGTTTTGCGGTTTTCCCCCAAATCCAGAAAATCTCATAGAAATCCGAATCCAAATCATCAATAGCATATAAACCCATGAATATAGGCATGAGAATCCATGAATACGGCATAACAATGAATAACAATATGCATGAAGTGACAAGTAATGACTACAATATCTAAGCTGGCATATAAGGTAAGTACACTAATATTATGTCAAACTACTAGCTATCAAGCTAAGTTAAGCAATAATATTTTGTAAGGTGTACGTGACATGGCAATTACCGATGAAGATGTGTGTGAGCCGGCAAGTAAGTGTACGTGGTACATACGCATCATCGGTAATGGTGCTGGTGTCCTAACAGCATAATGTAAACAATGCAATATGAAATAACAATATAAGTATGCGATGCGGAGCGAGCAACCAAAATGAGCGGGAGCTAAATATTAAACAATGGTGCCATTTGAAATAACACGAATCGTAGGGTTTTGAAAATAGGGCTACGGTGGTTTTAAGAAAGGATACGTCTTTTGAAATATCCGTAGATCCATTGATCTGTCTTTTAAAATACCCACGATCCGCTAGTTTTGAAATAGGTAGGAGTCTAATCTAATCTAACAACTACACTAAACTATACGGCTGAACTAACAACCTGAACAACAGGTAAGGAAACCTCCTATCATCTAAGTCGATACATATACATACCTGTATATGTATAGCCGGTGATCCCGCCTCAATAATATCATATCCGATACCATATCTATAATCAGGCATCCCAAGTCAAGAGTGCGGATCAATCATCAATGTATAGCTCGTAAGTAAATCCTTCGTACGGCATCCCAAATCTGGGTACGGGTCAATATCACATTCATCATACTATTCATCTGGTATCCTCTTTATCAAATATCATGATCGGGGTACTGATCTACGTCTAGTACAATAGTGATACCGCCTAAGTATGCATGCACATGTGTGAAACACTACGTCAAGGACCCGCTACAACGTCATGTCGTATCTCAAATACGAACCCTGCCATATCACCGATCTCACGGCCTCAAATCAAATCCCATCGACTCATCTTAAATCCCAAGTACTATCCTCATTATCCATGCATGTGTATATGAATGTATATATGCATAGTCCCATACCCACGCATATATACATATATACACATCCCCATCTACGCACAAGAAAGTAATGTATGCAAGTCTGTGTGTGCGTATGTGGGTATAACAACTACTCTAGGGTTTCGCAACTAACCCAAAGGTAATCCATGAACACATAAACATATCATGAATAAACATTCTCGTATCATAAAACACCTATATAAACATATATATATATATATGAACTATACTACGGACTACGGGGGTGTTATACGCCATCCACCCGACTTCTCCCCGTAGATATAAATCTACTCACCTCGACCTTCGCTTGCCGATGCCGACGTCGCCACGCGCTTTCTTATCATTTCGAAGTCCACATGGGGGTACCTACATGTCACAACGTATCGTATCGCATAAGAACCCAATTCGAAATCGAAACGGCATATGAAAACCAAATCGGCACGCGTATCACGCATAGAAAAAAACCTATCGCCTACGCATGCAAAAATAGTCAAACCAACTCTCGATATCGATGTACAAACGTCAAACCATCGAGAAAAACCCAACGTACCAATCACGCATTCATAACGCACTAAAATTTATACGAAAATATGGTGCAATTTATAAAAACTTTAAA
This sequence comes from Agapanthus africanus, assembly GCA_030015575.1. Lineage (NCBI taxonomy): Eukaryota > Viridiplantae > Streptophyta > Magnoliopsida > Asparagales > Amaryllidaceae > Agapanthus > Agapanthus africanus. The sequence goes on along the minus strand of CM057346.1, from coordinate 228,958,961 downwards.
ATTGCTCAAATCGATTTATTTTCAAGAACCCTACTAAGCTTAAATTTCCTTTTTTAGCACCAATCTAAATATTTTAACATTTTTAGTGGCTATAATGTTCGTTAAACATCTTAATTAAGTCACATAAAAAGTTACTAGATTTTATCACAATATTTTGTATTAATTTAAAAAAACTAGTTTGCAAAGTTAACCACTTTTAACAATTTAAACTAACAATTAGAAACCTAGTTACTAGCTTTGTTTTTACATGTCATAAGAGGTTAAATACATCACACAACTATAAACCAATTACTCAAAACCCTAACTTGCATTCAAACCCTTCTCTTGAAAGTTAATGTTTAATTAATTCCATAATTAAACATCTAATTAAAACTAGATTCAAACATACAATTAGCAAGTAACAAATTTGGATGAAACTTTATACCTCAATATCAAGAGATCAAACATGCAAATTGTAGCCTCCAAAGTGCCAACTTTTCTCCAAGATCCATACTAGATAGGCCAAAGAATAATGGGTAGAGAATGGATTTGGAATTTGTGAGGTTTTTTTGTTGGATTTTTTATGGAAAATTTGATGGATTTTAGTGGCAAATGAGGGGGGATTTTAGGGAGGGCTGAGGCAAAAATGGGGAGGTGAGGGGCTCGGCTGAAATTGGGGATGAGGGGAGAGAAAAAAATGGGGGTGGGTGTGAAAGTCAACAAAGTCCATTCCATATATATCTAATTCCATCATACTTCATTATCCATTCATTAATTTATTAGTTTTCTTTTATTTTGGTAGCAAGGAAATACATGTTGAAAGGTAAGAAATGGGGGCTACAGATCATGGCTCGGCCATGAAGGAATAGGAGGGGTGTGTGGGTTTTGTTTTTTTTTATAGAAATTTCTAGGTTAGACAACCAAGTCTTATTAATGCACTTTTCTTTAATTTTTTCTAATTTACCTCATCCAAGAATTTTCTAGAATTATGAAAACCAAATGAGAAAAAGAGAACATATTATGACTTATTATATAGTTTTCATGGCTCACTACTTAATGATTAACCCATTCCAATTTGCAATGATTTATAAATACTAATCCTTTAGAATACGGTTTTATTAAGTAAAAGGTATTTATTTGCAAAAGTCTATTTTCCGTATTTTAGATTCTAGGGTTTTCTAATTCAACTAGACTATTTCTAAATGGTCTAAACAACAAGTTGTTAGATGCCTCAAATCGCCTCTTCACCGCCAATTGTGGCCAGGTAAGTACAAGTGAGGAAGGAGGGATCCGCTCACGAATCGTGAGACGGGCCTTTTAAAGTTACCTTTGCTCACTTGTCTAGCCTAGACACCACAAAGTCAGGTTTAGATAAACGACCGATGTCCACAACTTATTGTATTTTCATATTAAAAGATATTTATTTTAAAAGTGTAACAAACCTAAAACTTTTGGAAAAGGTTTTATTAAGAAAATGGTATTAAATGTAAAATCTTGTTTTATCCTACTCTAAGTTTTGATGATATCATTTAGGGTTGTATTTGCGTGTGTGTGGAGGTAGGTCATTACCTCGTGATCTACATTAAGGTATCGCAATGTTAAGGGGGTTAAATGTGAAAACGAAACATTATGGTATTTAGGTGAAAAAAAATGATAAATGGAAACGTTATCATTTCATGTGAGGAAATTTATTCAAATTATTTGTTAAATGATTAATAGTCAATATAATGATGTTTGAGCATGAATGTATTGGTGAGAAGTGAGATTTTAAAGAAAACCGAATCGGAAATCGGATTTGTTCCGATTCCGTCGGGTTTTGTAAATGCGTATTTTTATGAAAGAAAAGAAAGATAGAAAGGGGGACTTACGGGTTTGGACAACACTAGAGAGTGAGAGAAAAGTACAGGGTTTGCCGGTGCATCGATTCGTCTTCGAGAGTTCCTAGCACGATCACCGGAATTTTGCCGTCGATTTCGTCAGCGCTTCGTTTTTCGCTCGTTTCCAAAGTACCAAAGTTTTCTTGAGATTTTGGGAGAGTGGGCTCAGAATTTTGGGATGAGAGGGCAAGAGGTAGGGGTGTATTTATAGGGTTAGGCTAGGGTTAGGGTAGGTGTAGGGTTTTTAATTAAAAAATGTAAAAAAAAATAGGAAAAATCATTAAAATTTGGAGTAAAAGAGGTTTAATGTGCTCTCTGGACTTTAACTCAGAATTTAGAGTATATAGGGGAGTGGGGAAGGTGAAGGGGCAAAATTTCCCTGTTGATGACTCGGCCGACCGGCCAAGTCCGGCCGGCGGCGCCGGCCCGATTCGGCCGGTCCGCTGGCCGACTCAGCCGAGTCGGGCCGAGTCAGGCACTCGGGAGGTGGGGGGTCACCGGGGGTAGGCACTGGAACTTTTAACTTTTTGGGTGTAGTGGGAAATTTTGGAGTTATGGCTATTGGACTGTTGGGCTTCTATAAAATTTAAAACAAAACAATATTAAAAATAATGCGGGGCAGGGGATTTGAACTCTGGTGGCTTGGTTCAGCAATGCAAGGTATTACCAATGAGCTACAAGCTCCTTCTTGTAGTTATGGTGTGAAATAAATACTTAAAGAGATATCATCAACATTAAATACTCCAAGTATACTTTGAATTTAAATCAATTCTTTGTACATTAAAAATGGAGTTGTTACAAGTTTCGAGACTGGGCATCGATACTCCATTAGTAGACAAGTGTATACAGTCGAGACCCCGATGAGGGGCCGTGGCCGGTCTCACAAGCCATTGGTGTCAGTTGGTTCACCTAAGATATATACAGGTGCTCATTGGGTTATGAGTACACCGGACAGGACTCGCCGGGAACATGCTAGTTGGTATTTGTTAGTTATATGTATGCCCTAGAGACCATTAATGTACATACGATGTATATTGTAGTGGATGCTTGGACATATATAAGGAGGACTTTCTTGCTCGATATGATAGTACGCTATCTGGTTGCTCTTTATCTTAACATGTACTCTGATTGTCTCTATTTTACAAGTTGATAAAGCCCTTAGGATATGTACTCGACTACTGGGACTATGATGAGATCATACTAGTGGGGCCACGGTAGTCGACGAGTACATCCTATAACTGTTCCTAGTCGAGGGTGTATCGAGACAAGGCATCGATACACCAGAGTAGACTAGAGTATACGCATCTTGACCCATATGATGGGCGATGGATGATCCCATATCCATCGGTGTTTGACATCAAGGATGGTGTATGGGTGCTCAGTAGAGACTGGGTATACTGGACGGACTCGCCGAGAACTCCCAGATGGTATTATCCCTCACGTCAGATGGCAGTTCTCTGGTGACACTGGTACAGAGTAGTCTGTAGACCCGAGATCGTCATAGAGTCTTGTGTGATTCCCACTGTGCTTTGATTTCCATCATACCACGTCCAAGAGAGCGTGCAAAAATGTGGCTTTTGGGTACAGTCCCGAATCACATGGAGGCAATGAGCGATAGGAGGGGATTCGTCTCTCCCGGTATAGGGAGTTGATGTTGCGCTGTGTTTGATTGGCTATAACTAGAAATCCCTGGCCAGGGTTGCTGAGATTTACTGGTAAGTGTTATCAGTAGTTTCTCGAACTGTTATAGACCTCATATCGGCACGACTTATCAAGCTACTGGGGTCTGGCGTTTACCACCCCTAGGCGAGATATGCGACATATCAGACGAAGAGACCGGACTGTACGGGAGTGTTACTGATTGGATATGCAGGAGAATGTACAGGCTTGCTTGTTGATCTTCTGATCGCTCAATACCTGGGTGGCTGTTACGTTTAGCTGACCGCTTGCAACTTGTGAGTGTTTAATATGATCATCACCTACTGCCGGCGTATTGACGATTCTTTAGAGTCCTACATAGAGATTTCTTGGCTCAGGCAAAATGGAGTAGGAGCACATATTTGATATGTGCGGGACCGAGAACAATACGAGTATGTGATACCGTATTAGATTCTCGCAATATGAGATATCGGCCGGGTATATGTGATATAGCCGGGTCATCGAATCAAGTGTTGATTTGATGAATTGATACAGATTATATTAGTCGGTTATTTGTGAAATATCCGGATTATCGGATCAAGTGTTGATTCGATAATTTAATGTATAATTATATATTTGATATATTAAATTACATTAACTGATATAAGCTCACTAAAAGATTCTTTTTCTTACTCGGGTAATACATTGATATATATACGATATATGTTAATTGTATTATTTTCTTTTGTTACAAATATATATTATATGTGATATATAATATTGTAACATGTTATAATTACTAATGCAACATGTTTAGTGGAGATTAAACGAGGTTAGGGTTTGATTTGGGTTAAACTTTTCTAGAAGTTTCTAGAAGCTTTTAATTTGTTTCTTGCAAAGATATTTAGTTTAGATATTTTGCAAGATATTTACTTAACCCAACCCACACCTTTTACTATGGTTAGATCTCTACAATGGTTAAACCTTTCTTGACTTAACCATGGTTGCATTTGTAATGATATCAACAATTCATTATTCATCACAAAAGAGTGAGTTCATCTTCTTCCTTCTTCTTTTTTGCTTGAAAAGCTTTCTAGCTTTATGAGAGCTGATGAAAATGAGTGAGATTAAGAAAACAAATGAGAGCTAAAATCCTACTTCATAATCCTAATCTATCCTAGCCTTTAGATTAGGGTGTTCACTTCACTTGTGAGTGAGAGCTTGTGTTTAAGAAACTTCAAGGTAGATAATCTTAGTTATCGAAGATCGGAAGCAAGTTTGCATCATTCTCTTTGTGGAGCCTCTCTAGAGTCTGGGTACATGATGATCGCAGCGAAAGGACCTCAACACAGAGCTTATGAAGTGAAGGACCGGACTACAAAGGTTTTAATCCCAAACTCTTAGATGTTAAAGTGTTTAACATGCTTTGTTTCGCCCAATCTCTAGTTTAAAGATCTTGGTTAGGGTTGTTCGGCACGTCTAATTTTTGAATCGGGAATGGTTGATGCCTTATATACCCTTGTGAGAGTGCCTAGTAATCCTACAGTGGTATCAGAGGTACTTGGCATTGGATGTCTACCTATGGGGGATTCTCACTGTGTGACAGTGTGGCGAAGCATAGGCTCTTACCCCCAGGGTGTCCCGAGACCGGAAGGTGTTCCGGCGGGTTATAGTCCTCGTGAGGGGGCATGCGTAAAAAGTAGCTGCTGAGGGACCCGTTGGTTCCACGGTGACCCCATTGGATAGGGTGGCTGCCTACCCTACAGTGGTATCAGAGCCAAGCTAGAGCTTTAGGTGAAGTCTAGGCGAAATTTAAAGTCCGATCGAACCCCGAAACCCCGGTTTATACCCTTCTCTGGAAATTTTGTAAAAATGTATCTTTTTTCATTAAAAATACTCAAAAAAATCAGCAGGGAATTCTAAGGATAACCATGAAACACGAGCCCCCAACTCTCTCAAAGTGCCGCGGAACCGCGGCAAGAACATGCTTGTCGCGGCGGTTCCATGGCCAGAACAGTGAATTGGGGACACGTGTTTACACAGTAATGTCCGTAGGTGTTTCCTCATATTTCTGGGTATTTTTAATTATACTCAAGTGTTGAGTTTTCTGGGATGTATTGGGGACTCGTTGATTCGATCGGATATTTTAACTTCGTTTAAGTTTTTTCGGATAATTTTAGAACGTGTTAAAAGGTTCGAACGGATATCAATAACTCACTTTTTCCCCTGCCGGAAAATTTCCAAGTGTTGGATTTTTCCGTAGTTTAAGAACGTTCTAAGTCGTGCAAGTAACGCGGTAGACCCTCTAGAAGAACACAAACCTTAACTCAATTATGTGACCGTCTTGAACTGCCTCTAAACCTTAGGGTTTGGGGCAGTACGGCGTTGCCACATGTGAGGTGTTGGCTTGACCCTTCTACGGCTGGACCATTGGTACTGTGGCATGTGATGGATGTTTTTTAAAATTAATTTCAAGTGTTGAGAACTATTTAGGAAATATTGGGTGTTTGTTTATTCGATCGGAAAGTTTAACATTGTCTATTTATCTGGAATCTGATACAATATTTGGAATCCACATGTAGTTATGAGATAACTAATTTGAATGTTATAAATCTAGCAGTTTAATCTCAGATGATCGGTTGCCACGGGATTTTGATGCGATCAAAAGTCCGTCGCAATCATGTAGCGTACGCGGATACTCTCCAGGTAAACTTAATAGATAGCCACGCCCCATAGCCTCGACCAAGTGACTGTAGGAGAACCCCGTCGCCAAAAGCATCCGTTCGGGTGCTCGCGACTGCGGTGTTCCGCCTTAGTGCACTTCGTCGACGGCATCCGGGGGTGCGGCCGTCTACTAAAGTTTGCGACAAGCATTTGATCAGGATGTCGGGAATCTTGTTGAAATTGCCCGACTTGATATTGAAAAGAGTTTTCGATAATGAGACTAAAATGCGGGGTTTATAATTGTTAGGCATGCAATGTCTAAGGAATTCATTTGGTTAGGCATGTGATGTCTAAGGAGGTTGCGGATTCCAACTGTTGTAGTTTTATACTTTCTTTTCTGCGACCGTAAGTGTAATATTTAGTGTATCGCCGGTTTCGTTGCTATACATCAACGACAACTGGGATACGCATATTTACTTATGTTGATGATATAAGATATTATGTGTTGCTGTGATATATTATATTGAATCGTCGTATTCTGAATAGCCGGGGGTTTTATGTGAGATGAGATTTTTTCATTTTCATTCATGTAAAATTCATTTGTATGTAATATTCTTTTATTGGGGCACTTCCGGGCTGAGGATGATGTCACCATTGTATATTATTTACTTTTCCGCATTAGGTAGACCCAAGGCGGGGAGCACAAGTAACCGGGTTCTAGGGTCCAGTAGGAGACCATCTCGAGGAGTCGAGACCGGGTTTCCTAACCCTAGAATTGGCAGTGTTGCTTGCCGCTCTCGTAGGGGTCTAGGGATGTGGGTTTGGCTATTCATCGCGACCGTGGAATCCGTGTTTTATATAGGCTCATATTAAAACACGGACCGTGGAATCCGTGTTTTATCCGTCTTAGTATATCCAATATTTCATATATGTTCTTCTGCTGCAATGTTCTGTGATGAGATCATATTACTGCCTGAGATGAATGTTTATATTATATATATGAGATATATGTTATATTGCAGATTTCGTTTCAAATGTGATGCTTGTGAAGCATAATAAAATGGGACTTCATTAATGAGATTAATGAAACTAAAAGAAACCTAAAGATGTTGTAGAAACTTGTTTAAAAACTGGCAGCTCTAGTTCTTGCTTTGCATAGCGGTGTTCCTTGTAGAACATCCAGCACCTTATTCGATAAGGAAAGAGCCGAGATCCCTTCACCGGGAGTGACCTCTTTAGCGAAGCTAGCAGATGCTACAAACTCGGTTTGTCTTTTGATTGCTTCTATAGTTCTTGCTTTGCATAGTGGTATTTGCGAAATATCCTGCACCTTATTCGATAAGGAAAGAGCCGAGATCCCTTCACCGGGAGTGACCTCTTTAGCGAAACTAGAAAAGCCTAAAAGACATTCCATTTAAAATCACTCGATTCTGCAACGATATCAAGTTCATTACGCAAAGGGTTTTCTTAAAAACCTGTCGTAACCCTCCGTCATTTTATGAAATAGAGTACTTAGTATTCGTGCTGTGTTTGTTGACCATAGTTAAGGCACAGTGTACGGTAGCTAAGTGATGTTTTCCTATATAACATATGATGTGATTAATTAGGACAGTCATATGACTTTGTTGACCTTAGTTAAGGGTCATGTGGGTGGGTCTAATCAATCGGGAAATGATGGGTTGAACTTGACCAGTGCTTATGATTTGTTGACCATAGTTAAGGTCATAAGTCACTAAGGGTAAAATATTATTGGGAATTTCAAGTGTTGAAATTTTCAATGAGATTGCATACCTTCTATGAGATAGTTGGATCCCGATACCCGCTGCGAGTAAGAGTTACTCCTGGGAGAGTTTTACACATTACAATTAGCCGATCAAATAGGTGTCTAGAAAGGTGTTAATGGGGTTACGCCCCTGGAAAAACGAGGTTTATTTTAATTAGGTCCGTGCGAAAGCGCGGGGAACCTCCCTCAATGTACCGGCACTGACCTGGCTGAAAGATTGGCGAACTTGTAGAGTGTAATTAATCCCGGCTAGTCTTTCCTTTTAGGGTTTGAAGGAAGATTTGACTAAAACAGCGGGAGCCATCCTGATTAGATAAATTGATAACCAATCTAATCTTGTAAAAGCGCACGCTGAGTGATTTCTTCTCTCTCTCTCCTGGTTGCGACTATATCACGCCTTAATTAAAATAATAATACGGATGTATTGACCGAACCCGCTTGTTATACTGCGCTAGGGAACGTTGGTCCCGCTCCAACTTATAATTGTTATAAGACAGAGCAGGAAATTGGGGATTACCAGAATTCCCGTACCGCCCAAACGAAGAAAGTGCATGTTGATGCATCTTCTTCGGGTGTGTTCATTACAGAAAACTGTTTCTCAGTATCCTTTACGTCCTGGGTATGAGGTACCGGATCAGGATCCCGCAAATGTAATGTGTTACATGGGCTACAGATAGGTACAGAACTGAGAACGGGTAATAAGTTTCAAGAGTTGGAAAAGATGCAAGTGTTGCAGCCAAGTCTGTTGGCAGTTATCACCCTGTATTACCAGAATACATTGATTCTGAACGAATGTTATTAGATACCAAACCTGATATACAACATCATATCGGTCACTTTATTAGTAAAGAAGGATATAATTTTGTATTGTTGGATAATGTTTTGAACATTTCCTATATCAAGAGTTGATCGGTTCAGGCACGTTATCTAAAAGCATAGACGTTCTAAATCAAACCACAGTTCTTAGTATACAGAACACACACAAGAGGAAGAGTTCAGAAATGAACGAATCCTTCTTGAGGTATTGTAGACTAGGTCATATCAATGTGACCCGACTAGCTAAAGTTACATTTAGATGCATATTTAAATTAGTTTGAATTTACATCTTGTGAAACTTGCCGGTCATGTCACAAAGATAAGATGACCATAGCTCTATTTTTTGGAAACAGAGAAAGAGTTAAAGAACTTTTGGGATTGATACATGCTGATGTATGAAGGTCCCCTGTCTACACATGCCAAGACCGGTTCTTTGTACTTCATTATATTCACTGATGCTCTTTCAAGATTCGCACATGTGTTCCTGTTGAAACACAAGTGTGAACCTTTTGAGAAATTCAATGAATATGAGTTAGAAGTAGAGAACCAAAAATGGGTAAAACTATTATGTCCTTTGATGAGATCAAGGAGGAGAATACTTGAGCACGGGATTCCTGGACTATTCTAAAGGAGAATGAGATTCTCTCTCAGCATTACTCCTCCGTATACACCACAGCACCTCGGTGTATCGGGGCGGAGCAATCATACCCTATGTGATTTTGTGCGCTCTATGATGAGTATTACTGAGTTTTCTATTTCCTTTTGGGAGTTATGCACTTGAGAAGCTGCATACCTATTGAATAAGGTTCCAATCAAATCAGTTGCCTACCACTTCATATGTGATATGGAATGGGAAGAGCCCATATCTTAAGTATGTTAAGATTTGGGGTTGTCCATCCTATGTCTAAAAGCATAATCCGGACAAGCTCGAGGCAAAGTCAGTTCTGTAGAAATTTGTTGGATATCCCAAGCATTCGCAAGGGAATATCTTCTACCTAACCGAGGAACAAAAGATGTTTTGTTTCTCAACATGCCACCTTTTTGAAAGGGAATTTCTTGTGAAGAAATTAGTGGTCATGAGGTAGAACTGGAAGGAGTTCCAGCTATACAAACTGCAGCTGATGATTTGGTAGAACCAAAGGATTCAATAGATTCTAATGAACCTCAGCCTCTCCGCCGATCTAGTAGGGTTCCTCACCCACCTGAGAGATACTTCGGTTTTCTCTATGACAGTGGGAGCGAGGATTGCATCATGAGAAAATGACCCAACTATTTTTCGAGCTGGCCATCAGGAGTGGGACTCTATAAGAATGGCTGGATGCTTAGTGATCTGAGATGGAATCCTTATACACCAACAAAGTATGGACTTTGATTGCTTTATCTAAAGGGTTAAAGGAGCAAGTATATCTTGAGAAGATTACTTGGTGTGCATGGAAAAATTGAGACTTTCAAAGCTATGCTTAAGTCCATCCAGATCCTACTTGCCACGGCTACATATCATGACTACGATATCTGGTGGTTGGGTGTCATGACTGCTTTTCTAAATGTTGATTTGGAAGAGAGCGTCTATAAGTACACAGCCAGAGGGCTTCGTAGACAGTGGGAGCAGCGGAAACGTGTGCAAGATGTTTTATATGATAAATCAGGCATCGCGGAGTTGGAACATCTGTTTTGATATGGTAGTCAAAGAGTTTGACTTCATCAAAATGGTAGATAAACCTTGTATATACAAAAAGGTAGTAGGGAGTATAGTGGTGATCCTCGTAGAGTACGTGGATAACATACTCTTGATAGGGAAGGAGTTTCCTATACTACGCTCGGTCAATCTCCGCTTATCACAAGGATTCTCCATATAGGATCAAGATGATACCTCCTAAATCCTAGGTTATATATATATAAGATAGATCTAAATGGATGTCAGGATTCTCACTAGTTGTAGTGAGATGGTATCAATCGATCCTGGGGAGAATCACTGGAAAAGGTTTCAGGATGATAAGGACGATTGAATATCAGTCGCAGGCATTGTCTTTACCCTCATTGGAGGGACGGTATGTTGGAAGAGTTCCAAGCTAGATACCGTGACTTACTAGACGATTGAAGGTAAGATATATCGTTACCAAGGATGCTACCAAAGAGGCAGTCTAGATATATATATAAGTTCATGAGATGAACTTCGTTCCGATCATTGTGTGACAATGGAGTAATGGCTTTGGCCTAGGAACGCCCGTCCCATCATAAATCCAGATATAATTCTTAGGCAGTATCAGATGGATGATCTCCAGGGAGATCGAGATTAGGAGAGTAGACACAGAGGACAACAGCGCGGATCCACTCACAAAGGCCTATTTCCCAGTAGAGACTTTTATGGGATGGTTGAGTATGAGATACTTCAACAACAGCTGATTGTTGGGTATGCGATACCACAACAGATGGCCCTAGTGCAAGTGGGAGATTGTTAGTTATATGTATGCCCTAGAGGCCATTACTGTACATATGATGTATATTGTAGTGGATGCTTGGACATATATAGGGAGGACTTTCTTTCTCGACATGATAGTACGCTATCTGGTTGCTCTTTATCTTAACATGTACTCTGATTGTCTCTATGTTACATGTTGATAAAGCCCTTAGGATATATACTCGACTACTGGGACTATGATGAGATCATACTAGTGGGGCCACGGTAGTCGACGAGTACATCCTATAACTGTTCCTAGTCGAGGGTGTATCGAGACAGGGCATCGATACACCAGAGTAGACTAGCGTATACGCATCTTGACCCATATGATGGGCGATGGATGATCCCATATCCATCGATGTTTGACATCAAGGATGGTTTACGGGTGCTCAGTAGAGACTGGGTACACTGGACGGACTTGCCGAGAACTCCCAGATGGTATTATACCTCAGTCAGATGGCGGTTCTCTGGTGACACTGGTACAGAGTAGTCTGTAGACCCGAAATCGTCATAGAGTCTTGTGTGATTCCCACTGTGCTTTGATTTCCATCATACCACGTCCAAGAGGGCATGCAAAAAGGTGGCTTTTGGGTACAGTCCCGAATCACATGGAGGCAATGAGCGATATGAGGGGATTCGTCTCTCCCGGTATAGGGAGTTGATGTTGCGCTGTGTTCGACTGGCTATAACTAGAAATCCCTGGCCAGGGTTGCTGAGATTAACTGGTAAGTGTTATCAGTAGTTTCTCGAACTGCTATAGACCTCATATCGACACGACTTATCAAGCTACTGGGGTCTGGCGTTTACTACCCCTAGGCGAGATATGCGACATATCAGACGAAGAGACCAGACTGTACGAGAGTGTTACTGATTGGATTCATAGGAGAATGTACAAGCTTGCTTTTGATCTTCTGATCGCTCAATAACTGGGTGGATGTTACGTTTAGCTGACCACTTGCAGCTTGTGGGTGTTTAATATGATCATCACATACTGCCGGCGTATTGACGATTCTTTAGAGTCATACACAGAGGTTTCTTGGCTCAGGAAAAATGGAGTAGGAGCACATATATGATATGTGCGGGACCGAGAACAATACGAGTATGTGATACCGTATTAGATTCTCGCGATATGAGATATCGGCCGGGTATATGTGATATAGCCGGGTCATCGAATCAAGTGTTGATTCGATGAACTGATACAGATTATATTAGTCGATTATTTGTGAAATAGACGGATTATCGGATCAAGTGTTGATTCGATAATTTAATGTATAATTATATATTTGATATATTAAATTACATTAACTGATATAAGCTCACTAAAAGATTCTTTTTCTCACTCGGGTAATACATTGATATATATGCGATATATGTTAATTGTATTATTTTCTTTTGTTACAAATATATATTATATATGTGATATATAATATTGTAACATGTTATAATTACTAATGCAACATGTTTAGTGGATATTAAACGAGGTTAGGGTTTGATTTGGGTCAAACTTTTCTAGAAGCTTCTAGAAGCTTTTATTTTGTTTCTTGCAAAGATATTTAGTTTAGATATTTTGCAAGATATTTACTTAACCCAACCCACACCCTTTACTATGGTTATATCTGTACAATGGTTAAGTCTTTATTGACTTAACCATGGTTGCATTTGTAATGATATCAACAATTCATTATTCATCACAAAAGAGTGAGTTCATCTTCTTCCTTCTTCTTCTTTGCTTGAAAAGCTTTCTAGCTTTTTGAGAGCTGATGAAAATGAGTGAGATTAAGAAAACAAATGAGAGCTAAAATCCAACTTCATCATCCTAATCTATCCTAGCCATTTAGATTAGGGTGTTCACTTCATTTGTGAGTGAGAGCTTGTGTTTAAGAAACTTCAAGGTAGATCATCTTAGTTATCGAAGATCGGAAGCAAGTTTGCATCATTCTCTTCATGGAGCCTCTCTAGAGTCTGGGTACATGATGATCGCAGCGAAGGGACCTCAACACGGAGCTTATGAAGTGAAGGACCGGACTACAAAGGTTGTAATCCCAAACTCTTAGATGTTAAAGTGTTTAACATGCTTTGTTTCGCCTAATCTCTAGATTAAAGATCTTGGTTAGGGTTGTTCGACACGTCTAATTTTTGAATCGGGCATGGTTGATGCCTTATAGACCCTTGTAAGAGTTCCTAGTAACCCTACAGTATTATACCTGACGTCAGATAGCAGTTCCCTGGTGACATGTGTACATGTTAGTTCATCGACCTGAGATCGTCATTTGTCTCATGTGAGTTCCCACTGTGCTTTGATTACTACCCTACTACGGCTCAAAGGACTCATGCAAACAGGTTTTAGTTGGGTACAGTCCCGAGCCACATGGAGGCAGTGAGCGGATCGGCAGGGGGTTCGTCTCTCCCGGTATTGGGGGTGAGATCGCGTTGTGTCTAGGAGAGCCATTACACGAAGTCCTTGGCCAAGGCAGGAGATTTACTGGTAGGTATTCCAGTAGTATCTCAGGGTGTTCTGGGCTACACTCCGACACGACTTGTACCGCTTTTGGGGGTCTGACTTTTACCAACCCCCTAGGCCTGACATGCTATGCTCATAGACGAATGGACCGGACTGTACGGATATTGTCACTGACAGGCTCAGTAGGGTGTCAGGATGAGTTCGCTCATCGACCTCCCTTTTGGTCAATACCTGGTAGCCCGTTACGTACGGCTAGTATCTCTGACGTGCTAGTGGTTAAATCCACAGCCAAAGTATTGACGAGTCTTTAGAGTCCCCCACAGACAGTTTCTCAAGTTTTGGGGCAAACGTTGTAGAGGCCGTATGATATATGGCAGGGTTCGATCATATACGTGCATTAGTGCACGGATCATGATCGGGCGGATCATACTAGTGGGCTTTGGTTTAAAACGGATCCTAGTATTAGATTTGTTGGATTACTTTAGTTTCATCGTATTCGCATTCAGTCAGAATGCGGATGCAGGTATGTATATACAGGTGAGGGGTATCCTTGCGATCCGTCACGAGTTTACTTTAGATGTTGTCATATCTTTTTATTGTTGTAAACATTTGGATTAATGCTTACAAATGGAAATTGTGAGCTTAAATCATCATTTTGTGCATTTAATGTGACATAAACTTCATTAGTGACTCATGGTCTCTTTTCTTGTGCTAATGTCACATTATTTGATTGATTTGGTGTTGATATGATAAGAGGAGAGAGGAGGGGCTTCCATATGAGAGCTTGGTCTTGTTTTTTTTTTATGCTCACTCTCTCATTTTATGATAGATAACAAAAGAAAGAAAAGGCTTTGTTCCCCTCCGAATGGCGGCCAAGACAGGGACATCTTGCCTGAAATTCGGGACAGTTGCTAATTGGTGCTATCCGTCCACCTCTCCGAAGATGCCAAGTTGATTTATGGCACCATGTATCGAAGGCTTAAACGGATGTGGCCGATGTAGCAGACTTAGTCAGATTCCCCCTCGTTTGAGGGGTTTTTGATTGTGGGGACGCTCTTCCCTGCAGGAGCAAGCCCCTGCAGTTAATTACGCTACCGCGTCGCGGTAACAACTTTCTCCTTCTCCAGATGGTCACTTCATGTCGTGGATGTTTGTTTTGTTTTTGGTTGCCCGTGGATTGTATATAGAGACTAATTTATGTCGTCGCCCGTAGGACGTGGATTAGTCCAAATCCGTATTTTCTTAGATTTGGGTTTGGGGTTTTGGTTTAAGGATACGTTAGCCATATTTGAGGCTAAAATCAACTCAAACGTTTGTTAAGGATACGTTAGTCTGATTTGAGACTAAGATCAACTTAACAGGATCTTTTAAATCTGACAAAAGAGCATTTGGGCTCTATTGTTCAAGTTTAGGGACATAGTGGTCCATTGCCAGTTTAAGGACATGGTGGTCCATCTCCAGTTTAGGGACATGGTGGTCCATTACCAGTTTAGGGACATAGTGGTCCAATAAAACGTATGGCTGTCGGGACCCATCACCTCTTTGAAGACGTTGAAGGATTACAACGACAAATATCAAAGGAGTTCAGAGATGTACCCTTGAACCAATGAGTTGGTTGAAAGAGCAGATGTGCTCAGTTCAAGATGATTTGAGGACTTATGGCCAGTTTGGGCTAAGTCCAATTATGTTTGAAATATTGGCCCTTTAGGCCATTAGACATTTGTCTGGGTTCAGCCCCTCATCATTCAGTAGTGCTAAACAGAGGTTTGGGGGCTCTGACAACATTTTTTCTTTGATTTCCTCTATTTTGAGATTCATTTGGAGGAGGGACTTTTACCTCTGGAAAATTAGCCAATTTGGTTAAAAGTAGTGTTAAACACTAGAGAACGACAGTGTTAAACACTGGAGGTAGAACTCTCAAATTAGTGTTAAACACTAAAAGACAATCAGTGTTAAACACTGGAAATATAATCTTCAATTTAGTGTTAAACACTAGAAACAATCAGTGTTAAACACTGGAAAAATAATCCCCAAATTAGTGTTAAACACTAAAGAAAGAGGCGTCACGTATGGACACGTGAGAGTGCCCAAAGGTGGGACCAGATCCCTTTTCTTCGTTCTGCAATTAAGTGTTAAACACTTCTTTTATATTCTATTTTGAGCATCACGTGTTGACACGTGATGGAGATTTATGCATCGATAATTAAAGCACTTACTGAGGGGTCACGTGGGGATACGTGAGAGTGCCCAAAGCTTCTTCCTTCTTATTTTGGAGGTCACGTGGGGACACATGAGGCATTGCCTAAAAACTGTTTCCTTCTTATTTTGGAGGATTTGTTCAGGGGTCACGTAGGGCCACGTGACCTTAGTTCTTTGCATGCACAGAGATCTTTTTAGTCTCTTTATTTTATTTTGAGAATTAAATTCTCTGTAGGGTTAAACCCTAATTATGATTTTGGAGGAATTAAATTCCTATTGTGCAAGAATTAAATTCTTAAGTAGGGTTAAACCCCAATTTCTTTTTAGAGGAATTAAATTCCCATATATGTAAAAGAATTAAATTCTTGATTGGGGTTAAACCCTAGTTCTGTCCATCTTGAAGGAATTAAATTCCTATATTTTCCGGAGAACTAAATTCTCATATAGGGTTGAACCTTAGTTTGTTTTGGGAGAATTAAATTCTCTAAACTCAATTCCCCCTCTAAGTTTTAGATCTGCATGGCCGGATCTCAACCTGATGAGAATTAAATTCTCAACCTATAGGGAGATGTACTTCTGCAGATCTTCAACTAGAGGAAGAACTAAGTTCTTTTGCAGAAGAGTTAAACTCTTAGATTTTAAGAATTAAATTCTCTGTTTGAAGTTTTGATTCCCTTTCTTTTCTCACCTAGGGTTTTCTTTTTCTCTCGAAGAAATTTTCTTCCTCTCTTAAGAATTAAATTCTCCTCACTTTTTCTCTCTCTGTTCTCCTCTCAAAAAAAAGTAGATCCCCGCTCTTCTTTTCTTGGCTCCTATTTATAGGAGAAGGAAAAGAATCAATTTGTTTAGCAAATCTCTCATTGAAATATTTGATTGGTTTTCATATTTAATATGAGCCTTTAGATCATTCAGTGAAATTTATTCACCGTTGGATTTTAAATCCAAAAGATATTCTGTTTGTTATTTTCGGCGAGATTTAGGGAAATCTTTCCTTGTCTAAGATTTTCCCATAAATTGGTGATTTTTAATCGCCCTTGGATTTTTAATCCAACGGTCCACATAATCCTTTTCCATTTGGAAAGATTTAGAGAAATTTAGAATTTTAATTCTATTAAACTGTAAGGCTTTCAAAGCCTGTCACGTGCTGGCACGTAACCCTTGGTCACGTGGGAGCACGTGACCCCCAATTGGTTCTTTTTTCAGCCGCTTATTTATACTTCAGTTTTAACCATCACGTGTCAACACGTGACCATTGGTCACGTGTGAGCACGTGACACCTCATTGAGGTATTTCCTTCAGACGTTTGTTATTTTATTTCTGTTTTAATTGTCATGCGTTAACACGTGACCGTTGGTCACGTGTGAGCACGTGATACCTCATTGAGGTAATTCCCGATTTTTAGAATTAAATTATATTAAGCTGCAAGGCTTTCAAAGCCTGTCACGTGCTGGCACGTGACCCTTGGTCACGTGTGAGCACATGACCCTCAATTGAGTCATCTTTCAGCCGTTTGTTTTTATTTCTGTTTTAACTATCACGTGTCAATATGTGACCTGGTCGCACGCTTTTGGCGTGTCGGATGTTCAAAGTTCTAAATTTTACCGCGATCAGGACGGTGTCGCTATGCAGCTAGCCGGTTGAGCACGGGTCGATCCACAGGGAGACGGTTGTATGTCCGTTCTTGTCTTAGACGAGTCAATAAAGAATTTGTATGAGTTTGTTCAATCTAACCTATGTGTATTATTTGCAAGTATAAAGTTGTTAAGAAAATATACGAAAGTGTAAGCTAAAGATATCCGTACTCAAAACCTTTGAGCCGAGTCTTGACCGATTGAAGCTAGAGCAATCGGCAACAACGTGGATTAGGGAATTTAAGCGCGGTATTCATGGAATCCGGCTTATTTACCCTTGTCCTTCCGTTCTTGTCTCTTGCTTTCGCCTCCGGCCAAACCGAACGCAACCGGTCGCGGTTAGGAATCACCGTTACCTTGTTGGGGTAGGGTGCCTAACGGAGCGCTTGCGTATGGTTTGGGCGGAGTTCAATGGAAAATAATGGGAAAAGGAAATGAGAAAAGAAAATCTTAACTTACAATACCGTATTTATTCTTAACAACGATAATTACATTCATTCACAAAAAAGAACAAAGAAGAGCAAAAGAAAAGAACAAAGAAAAGAAAAGATTACAAGTAATTAAGTGCATGAATATAAATTGCAAGAAAGTAAAGCAAGGTAATAAAAAGTAAGTAATAAATAAGCAATAAAAAGAACAAGAAACTAGAACTCAAGACAAGCATGGGATCAATAGCCAACCCTTAAACTTGCAAGCTCAATCAAGAGGTTGCAAGATCAAGAGAAGGGTAAAGAACTCATGTGAAGTGAAGAACTTGTTCCATAAGAAAATACGACCCTTGAGATCAATAACAAACCCTTAACCTTTCAAGCTCAATGAAGAGGTTGAAAGATCAAGAGAAAGCAAGGATCTCAAGGGGAAGTTAAATAAAAGAGAATGATACAAAAACCCTCATCTTCATTGATCTTCCACTCAAAAAGCTCTCACTACAATTTTCATGGAGAAAGAATGAAGAAGAAGAAGAAAAAGACTAAAACCTACAAAAGAGGAACAAAGAATTGAACACAAAATTGGACCCTTGGCTTAGCTCAGTTCTGGAGTATTTATAGGCAGGGAGCTGGAAATCTAGGGCAACATTCAGAACCTACATAAAAAGACCCAAATAGCCCTGAAAATTCATCACCCGAGGAGCCAGTACGGCCACGTTTCCACGGCCTAAGCAGGCTTATGCCGCGGAAACGCGGCGGTTTAGAGGAGTTGGCTCCTCGGGTTTTGGGTGATTTCCTGGTTTGGTGTTGTCTGCTATGTGGTATATGACTTTTCTCAGAAACTCTTCACAATTATTCCAGAATTTTAGTAGAACAAAAAGGTGATGTGATGTGGATCTTTTGCCATGATTTCCTCGAGCTCTGCGTAGATTTCTTGGATCTTGTGTTGACATTGAGCTTTGTGCATGACATGACAATCGATTTGCCATTTTGTCCCTTAAACTGGTATGTGGCAACACACGGATAGAGAGCGGAGACCCGTGTTTTATCAGTTGTTGGCAGTAATCCAGAATTTGTCGTACTTTTCATGGATTTCACTATTCAGAGCCGAGAACCTGTATTCTGCAAATATATAGCAAACACTGATCAAAAGCACCTACCTATAAACACACGAGCGTAAGAATGGGTGGTATAAAATGCAATATTCTGGTATGAACATGACCATTGATCACGTGTGAGCACGTGATACCTCATTGAGGTAATTCCTGATTTTTAATCAGGGAACAGTGCATAGCATATTTGCTCATAACTTTTGATCCCGGATGAATTATGAAGCCCATAATATATCAAATCGAAGGGTTTTCCGAGATGCTTCCAATATCATCAGAATTTAGTTGTTTCTCCTTCGAGAGTTTATCATAATACAGGTCGGAAGATACTGGTTCGCATTTTCTTAAGCGCATCGCTGCCATTTGATACCTTGGACTCTTTTGCGCAGAAATTTGGCGGGAACAAATGCCCCCTACTACTTTGCCCACGTAAGTATGTACGTGGGTGAAATAGTGCAGAGTTATGCATAGCGTATGACCAGTTTCGGGTTGGTATATAATTTTCAGAATCTTGATCTGAGAAGATAACGAGCGGACACAAGCTTCGTCATTTATCCTTGACTCAAATCTCGACTCCTAAGAGATATAGTTTCAAACCCTTAACTCCATGAGCCGCACCCTTCTATCTCTTTATGTTTTACTCTGGCGTGAAGTAGTTTATATGCTCATGAGTAACTTCTCCATTTCAGTGGCATGTAGCTATGGCAAGTGTGGCCCATAGATGGTCCATCTTGACCTCTCTGTAGAGCAGTGATGGCTTAGGAGACAGGGTTAGGATCTGCCACCTAAGTCTTTTCAATTTTATGAGCCGTGAGGGTCTCATAAAGACTTTTCTCCCTACGAGTCGTGAGGATCTCGTAGGTGACTTTTCTCCTTAGGAGTCGTGAGGATTCCTAAGTGTGTTTTCTCTTGAGAGTCGTAAGGATCTCACAAGAGAATTTTCCTGCTTATAAGTCGAGAGGACTCGTAAGTGGTTGTTTCCCTCCTTGTCGAGATTCGACTTTGGAGAGTGTGGTACGTGAATAGTATGCAAGCGTCCGTTTTGGACCAACTTGCAGGGCCCCGGTGCTTAGGAAACAGGTTTTTATCCCCATTGCCTAAGGCTTTTCCCTAAGAGTCAAGACGAATCGAGCATTTCTCGCAAGGATATCCTAACGTCACAGTTAACCTCTGCTCTTTACGACAAAGGTCCATTAGGTTCTGTGGTACTAGGGTTTTGTCCGTCGTAGCGTTGGCTGATGTATTCCTCGATAGGCAATCTTTCTGTTCGAGTAGCCTTGCGACTGTCGTGTCTCTGATCCCTTCGGGGGCTGGACAAGACGTCTTCAAGCAATCTTCCTAGGCAATTTGACCGTCGGAAGAGCAAGCGTTAGGAATTTTGCCATGCCGCTTTTTACTTGAGGTTAGGCTCATTTTGGAGAGCCCCGATGAGTCATAACCAGTCCACGCTGGTGTGGGATGATCTCCAATAGTCTTTCAGGTTTTATATGAGTTGCCGTCAAGACCCTGAAGCTAGGAATTTAGCCTTTGCTTCGTTTGCTGGCACTGCGTCTGAGGTATCGAGATGAATGTCGCGGTTGTCTCTAGGTTGTTTGTGAACTGTCGAGGTTTGGAATTAGAGATTTTGCCGTGGCCCCGTTATCTGATTGTCGCGTCTGAATCCTGCTGGAAGAAGAATGCTGTGGTGACATCTCGTCTGCTGTGTCGAGACGAACATCGAGGTGGTGACCACTTTGCGCTGGTGTGGGATGATCTCCGATAGTCTTTCAGGTTTTATATGAGTTACAGTCAAGACCCTGAAGCTAGGAATTTGGCCTTTGCTTCGTTTCCTTTGGCGTGTCCGAATCCTGTTCGAGGAGGGACGCTGTAGTGACATCTCGTCTGCTGTATCAAGACGAACGTTGAGGTGGTGACCACTCCGCGCTGGTGTGGGGTGATTTCTGGTGGTCTTTCGGGTTTTATATGAGTTACCGTCAAGACCCTGAAGCTAGGAGTATGGCCTTCGCTTCGTTTGCTTTGGCGTGTCCGAATCCTGTTGGAGGAAGGATGCTATAGTGACATCCCGTCTGCTGTATCGAGACGAACGTTGAGGTGGTGAACACTCCGCGCTGGTGTGGGGTGATCTCTGGTGGTCTTTCGGGTTTTATATGAGTTACCGTCAAGACCCTGAAGCTAGGAGTATGGCCTTCGCTTCGTTTGCTTTGGCGTGTCCGAATCCTGTTGGAGGAAGGACGCTGTGGTGACACCGCGTCTACTGTATCGAGACAAACGCCGAGATGGTGACCATTCCGTGCTGATGTGGGATGATCTCCGATAGTCTTTCAGGTTTTATATGTGTTGCCTTCAAGACCCTGAAGCTAGGAATTTAGCCTTCGCTTCGTTTGCTTTGGCGCGTCCGAACCCTGTTGGAGGAAGGGCACTATAGTGACATCTCGTCTGCTGTATCGAGACGAACGTCGAGGTGGTGACCGCTCCGCGCTGGTGTGGGATGATCTCCGATAGTCTTTCAGGTTTTATATGAGTTACCGTCAAGACCCTGAAGCTAGGAATTTGGCCTTTGCTTCGTTTGCTGGCATTGCGTATGCTGTATCGAGATGAATGTCGCGGTTGTCTCTAGGTTATTGGTGAACCGTCGAGGCTTGGAACTGGGGATTTTGCTGTAGTTCCGTTGTTTGATTGTCACGTCTGAACTCTGCTGGAGGAAGAACGCTGGGGGTGACATCTCATCTGCTGTATCGAGACGAATGTCGAGGTGGTGACTACTCCGCGCTGGTGTGGGATGATCTCCGATTGTCTTTCAGGTTTTATATGAGTTGCCTTCAAGACCCTGAAGCTAGGAATTTGTCTTTCGCTTCGTTTGCTTTGGCGCGTCCGAAACCCGTTGGAGGAAGAACGCTGTGGTGACATCGCGTCTACTGTATCGAGATGAACGCTGAGATGGTGACCATTCCGCGCTGATGTAGGATGATCTCCGATTGTCTTTCAGGTTTTATATAAGTTGCCTTCAAGGCCTTGAAGCTAGGAATTTGGCCTTCGCTTCGTTTTCTTTGGCGTGTCCGAATCCTGTTAGAGGAAGAGCACTGTAGTGACATCTCGTATGCTGTATCGAGACGAACGTCGAGATGGTGACCGCTCCGCGCTGATGTGGGATGACCTCCGATAGTCTTTCAGGTTTTATATGAGTTACCGTCAAGACCCTGAAGCTAGGAATTTGGCCTTCGCTTCATTTGCTGGCACTGCGTCTGCTGTATCGAGACGAATGCCGTGGTGGAGCTGGGATTTTGCCGTCACTCCGCTTTGTTTCGACCATGGGGTCTTTCGCTGACGTTGCATCTGCATCCTGCTGGACTGTGAAGGAATGCCATTGTTGACATCTCGTCTGCTGTATCGAGACGAATGCTGAGGTGGAGCTGGGATTTTGCCGTCACTCCGCATTGTTTCGACCATGAGGTCTTTCGTTGACGTTGCATCTGCATCGTGCTGGATTGCGACGGAATGCCGTTGTTGACATTGCGTCTGCTGTAACGAGACGAATGCTGAGGTGGAGCTGGGATTTTGCCGTCACTCCGCTTTGTTTCGACCATGAGGTCTTTTGTTGACGTTGCATCTGCATCCTGCTGGACTACGAAGGAACGCCATTGTTGACATCCCGTCTGCTGTATCGAGACGAATGCTGAGGTGGAGCTGGGATTTTGCCGGCGCTCCGCTTTGTTTCGACCATGAGGTCTTTTGTTGACGTTGCATCTGCATCCTGCTGGACTGCGAAAGAACGTCGTTGTTGACATCTCGTCTGCTGTATCGAGACGAATGCTGAGATGGTCTCTAGGTTGTCTGTGAACCGTCGAGATTTGAAACTAGGGACTATGCCGTGGCTCCGTTTGATGGTGTAACATCTGTGTCCTGCTGGAATGAGGAGGCATACCGTTGTTGGTCTCCAGGCTGTAGATGTAGCCATTGAGATTTAGAACTAGGGACGTTTCCATGGCTCTGTTTCTTTGCGACTCTGAGGTCGGTTGTTGACGTCATGTTTGCATCTGGTTAGAGTGAGGAGAAACGCCGTTGGTGATCTCTAAGTTGTCGATGTTGACGTCGAGACCCTGAAGCTAAGGATCTTTCTTTGCTTCATTTGTTGACATTGTGTCTGTAGGGCAAAAAGTATCATTCTTTCATCATTTTTTTTATTCTTTCCATGATGCTCTATCATTTCAGCTTTTTATATCGCGAAAATCGCGATTGCCCAATCGTTTCGGCTATTTCTCGCGGTGCCCGAACATTTCGGCTATTTTTCTTTTTTACTCGCTTCATTTTATTGCGAGTTGCCCAATCATTTCGGCTGTTTTTTTTTATTTTTACTCGCCGCTTTTTATTGCGAGTTGCCCAATCATTTCGGCTATTTTGCATGCATACACTTTTACTTGCTGATTTTGTCACAAGTTGCCCCATCATTTCGGCTATTTTGCATGCATGCGTGGCTCGCTGATTTTTTTTATCATGAGTGTGGAACTTGGAATCTGGTGCCAATCTCAGCATCAGCATCGCTGCGACTGGAATATTGCTAGGAGAGAATCATCATTTGCCATGAAAGGACTTGGAATTTGATACCGATTTAGGCATCAACATCGCTACAACTAGGATATTACCAGGAGCGAATCATCATTTGCCTCTGTCGATGTCGAACAAAGGTGGCTTAGCAAACAGGGCTAGGATCCTGTCGACTAAGGCTTTTGATTTCATGAGCCGTAAGGGTCTCATAAAGGTATTTCTCCCTACGAGTCGTGAGGATCTCGTAGGCGTGTTTTCTCCTTGGGAATCGTGGGGACTCCTAAGTGTATGTTCTCTTATAAGTCGTAAGGATCTTACAAGAGTGTTTTCTCCTTATAAGTCGAGAGGACTTACAAGGGTTGCTCACCGTGCGAACATATCCCTAGTCACGGGTGGGACTTTGTTAGGGAAATGTTTATTCGCGCCCGTGGATTGTATACAAGGGTCAGCATTGAGTCGCTTGTAGGGCAGTATTGGAGGTCGTGATGGCTTAAGAACAGGTTTATATCCCTGTAGCTTAAGGCTTTTGAACCCTGTGAGTCGTGAGGGTCTCAAAGGGGAATTCTCCTTACGAGTCGTGAGGATCTCGTAAGTGTGTTTTCTCCTTAGGAATCGTGGGGATTCCTAAGTGTGTTTCTCCCTTGTGAGTCGTAAGAATCTCACGCGGGTGGTTTCTCCTCACAAGGTCGAGTGGACCTTGCAAGTGTCCTTTAACGAGGTTGTGCCCTTTCGGGTTTTCACAAACACTCGCCGGTACCCCTGCTGTTTTTACTCACGGAGCCCTCCCGGGTTTTCATCCGTGCCCATTTTGCATATGGACATACCGTTTTTTTTTGTTTTTTTTTTGTTTTTTGTTTTTTTGTTTTACGAGTCTGCGCCCTTTCGGGTTTTCACAAACATCGCCGGTAGTCCTGCTGTTTTTACTCACGGCGCCTTTTCGGGTTTTCATCCGTGCCCATCTCGCTTGTGGACGTACCGTTTTTTTTATGAGTCTGCGCCCTTTCGAGTTTTCACAAAAATCGCCGGTAGTCCTGCTGTTTTTACTCACGGCGCCCTTTCGGGTTTTCATCCGTACCCATCTCGCTTGTGGACGTACCGTTTTTTTTACCACGTCAGCCTGAAGATGCTGCGGGTTAGGAGTAGTTTAACGACGTTTCGGTCATCAGCCAGTTTTAGGACATAGTGGTCCATCGTTAGTTTAACGACGTTTCGGTCTATCGTTGCCATATTTGAGGCGAGTTTCTAGTTTACGGACTTTTTGGTCCATGGGGCTTTCTCTATGAAAGAGCACGATGCCGCGGCATGTCCATCTTTTTCGGAGCATGTGGTTGTGGTGGGTTCACCTTCCATTTTTCGGACAGCGCGAACTTGCCCTGTTGGTACTGGTCTTCAACCCAATTTTGGAAGACGTAGCAGTTATCGATCGGATGGCCCAATACTTGGTGGTAAGGGCAGTAATTAGAATTGTTGACATCATTCAGTTGTAGCTGGTGTTTCGGCTCTGGTAGAGTGATAAGCCTGTTGCGCACTGTTAGTTCGAACAACCTCCTTTTTTCATCTCGAGGAAATGAGTAAGGACGTTTCAACTTCTCATAGAGGGGTTGCCGATTGTTGCTTTGGCAAACAACCGGTCTAGGGCCACTCGATTGTTGTTGAGTGTTGGCGACGAAGGCCGTTCTTCCCTTCCCTTTATCCTTTTTGTTCGATCCCTCGTTTGCGGGTCCGAGATTCTTTCCGGGTAGCGTGCGATTGCACGGCTGAATGTTCTAGCAACTCCTCAATTCTTTCGTTTCAGAGATGGATTCCTTGAAGAGAGGACCGTGTGCTACTTTTTCGTCGGAGTCGCTCCCGAAGGTGAGAACTCGCGATCCCCCGGGATCAACCCTATGACAATTGCCGGCAATTCTTTTACGCTCATCTGTCGCATTTTTCTGCTGTCTACGAGCTTCACGCTTTGTCCTGTTGAAGTGCTACCTGTGAGCGGCATACCCTTGCCACCAACACTTAAAAGAGTTGCAGTCTTTAGTAGGATGTGCGATCTTCGGATGATATAAGCAGAAGTTAGGATGTATGTCCGCTTCATCAAGATGTATACCGCCAGGAGAATTTTCTCTGAAAGAGGGCAGCTTCATCCCCATCGATAAGGCTTTGGCAAATCGTTTCTTTGTCTTGATCCTGCTTTCATTTGCGTCGGATGTACTTTGATCCGGTGGGAGTGTTTCGACCTTTTCATCTAGTCGCCGGCGTTTGGCTTTCTCGAATATGGCCATCTCGCGCTCTCGATCAGCTTTGCTTTTAAGACGGGCTTCGTTCAGGAATGCATCAATCATTTCGTCTGATGGTCCTAGAAGCTCTGGCTCAGGATCTGCCCCCAACTTCTCTGTGTAAGGAGCTTCTTCGTCATTTATTGACGAGTGAGAGATCACATGGCAGCTTGCCACATAATCTTCAGATTCATCCGACGAGTCTTCTCCATTGTCATCATCTTTGTCCACAAGGACGTGGGTGAGAAATTCTTGGAGTGTGATTGGAGTCCGCGCTTTCTGATTATATTCTTCCAACGCGTCAATCTGTTTTTGCAGGTCCGTGCGCTTGTCACCAGGCCTCACGGGCTTTTTGGTCTTCTTCTTCTTCTTCGAAGACTTTGGCGGCTGGGTGTGAGCGGTCTGACCATCACCACCAGTTTTTGGAGTTGGGTGCGGTTTCAGCATTCCCTCGATGATCTCGGGTTCCAGTGGATTTTTCCACCTGGTCACCGAGCATGTTTGGAGATCCTTCAGCATTCTTTTCGTCTTGGCTGAAAGAACGTCCTCCCATGGGGCTTCTTCTATAAATGAGCACGATGCCCCCGGCACGTCCACTTTTTTAGGGCGTGAGGTTGTGGCGGGTTCACTTTCCAGTTTTTGAATAATACGAACTTGCCTTGTTGGTATTGGTCCTCCATCCAGCCTTTGAAGACGAAGCAATCTTCGATTGGATGGCTTACTGCTTGGTGGTAAGGACAGTAATTAGGATTGTTGACATCGCCTGGCTGCAACGGACATTTTGGATCCGGTAGATTGATGAGTTTGTTGCGCACTGCCATCTCGAACAGTCTCCTTGTTTTATCCTGGGGAAACGAGTAAGGACGTCCCAGTCTCTCCTCGAGGGATGGGCGTGGATGCACGTTGTTTTGGCGAACAACCGGCTTTACGTTACTCGGCCGTTGTTGAGTATTGGCAACGAAAGTTGCTTTCCCTTTTCCCTTTTCATTCCATGGCTCTGTCTTTGAAGAGGAAGGCCTATGGCCTATCTGGTCCATTTGGGCCAGCTTGTCAATCAAGGCCTGGAAGGTGGTCGGCTTGAAGAACATCATGAATTGGGAGATGGTCGCTTGAGGGTCGAGAGTACCCACGAACATGCCCATGGCAGGAGCTTCTTCGATGCGCTGCTCGAACTTTGACCATAGATTACGCCACCGTATCGCATACTGGACCCAAGTTTCTCCAGGCTTCACCCTGGCATTGATCAATGTCGTGATTGGGGTGCATTCGCTAGCGCTTGCGAAACGCAGGGTGAATAGCAACTCCATCTCTGCGAATGTCTTGACAGAGTCATTTGGGAGTTCAGAATACCACTCGAATGCCGTCTCCGACAAACTGCCAACAAACTGGCGGAGCAGTAGCTTATCGTCACCTCCAGTGTTGCCGCATAAGGCTCTGAATTGAGCGACGTGCTGATGCGGATTTCCCGTCCCCTTGTATACGTGGAATTTGGGGATCGTGTATCCCGGCGGGTACCTTATTTGGTCATACCAGCCCGGATAGGGTCGTCCGGTTCTAACAATTTGCCCAGCCGCTTCATTCGTCTGATGAACTCGTATCTGCTGAGCTATATAGTCGTCCAGTGCAGCTTTGGAAATGGTTTCCTCTTTGGCTGCTGAATGAGCCGGAGGAGGATTAGATGTCTCCCCTCTATCGTCTTCAATAATGATCGGAGGGTCTTCAGCTGGAGGGTCCGGCTGTAACATCATTCCTACCACGTCTTGAAAGAGAAGCGCTATTCGTTTTATGTTGGCAGCTTGTTCCGCTACCTCTTTGTCCTTCTTCTCTAGGATCCTGCGGAGGAAGTCAGCATCGGTTTCTTGTTCATGACGCTGCTCTGATGACGCCTCCGAGCTTTCTTTTGGTCCAGTGAGCGCAGCCATTGCAGTCAGCATCTCCTGAAACTTCTGCTGTTGTTGTTCCTACGCCCTTGTTATTGATCGGGTGAGCGGTCGGTGACCCGTAGAAGCGCGGCTTTTCTCTTTTCTGGAAGCCATGTAAACAGTATGCACCATTATGCCCCCAGACTTGGGACGTTTAGGCTCAGTGCCCTTGACATTTTTCGCAGACATGGGGGCTTTCTCTAGCCTTCTCCTCTTATGAGCGGTCGAAGTTGAGGGAGCCGTTGCAGTGGGCACCCAAATAGCTTTTTGTGATTTGGCAGGATGGTTCTCTTCTTGTTGAACCTTCGCCTTTTTCTGTCGGCGAGGGTAATCTTGATCAATTACTGAGTCCCGAACCTGCCACCAGACTTTGTAGATTTTGGAGGACAGTTGCTGAGGAGGCTGTTCCAGCTTCACCTTTGGGGCATTATCCACAGGTGGAGGAGATCTTTTCAATACGGCGGTAGGAGAGATCCTGCGCACCTTGTTCAGCAATTCAAAGCTATTCCCAGTGGGAACAACAGCATTGATTTCTACCATCGGAGCTGGCGGAGTTAGCCCAGAGGGGGAGTTTCCCCCAGCCCTCCTTACCCGGTGCCAGTGACGACGGCGAGCATGTCGTGCGATTGGAGTTGGTTTAGCCGTAGGGGTGGCCTCCTCATGCCTCCTGTGTTGGTCAAAATTCGCTGGTATCAGCCTTTTAAAGACCGACGTCCGTTGAATGGGGACGGCCAACCTATCAAAAGCAGACTCCCGAGTAGGAGAAGCAACCCTGGTGATTTCGTCTGGAACGGGAGCAGAAATAGTCAGTCTTGTGAAGACCGGCCCTTTGGTAGTAGAAACCGCCTTGACGATTTTGGGGGCAGGGATGGCTATCCACTTCGGGATAACGCCTTTTGGTATTGCAGGCTTCTTTATGGGCCCATTGGAGCTCTGGCATAATCTGTTAAATACTGAGGCAGTAGAGTTGGGCGACCCGTTGAGAGGGGCCGCAGTAGTAGCAAGCTGATCGAATACCGACTTCTTGGGAGCTTCTTGTGACGGTACAGGGGCGTTGAAGCTCATCGGTGGGAGCATAGTCCCAAAGAATAGCCCAGTGGTGGCCTGAGTCACTTGTTCCACCGGCATAGCGAAGATGGAGGCCGCTTGAGGCCCGTAAGTCACTCCTCCGGACGGGACGGAGCGAGAGTTGCAGTTGCAGTTAGTGCAGTTTGAAGCCATTGATCTTCTGTTTTCTGCACGGAGCAAGACACCAAATCTTAGTACCTCGAATCCACGAGCAACCACAGCAAACCGCGATTCGTTCACGAACACGACAGACGAAGTATGGAGTGGAAAGAGGAAGAGGTCCCACCAGGCGTGCCAGAATTTGTTCCCCTCCGAAAG
Source organism: Agapanthus africanus (assembly GCA_030015575.1). Classification (NCBI taxonomy): domain Eukaryota; kingdom Viridiplantae; phylum Streptophyta; class Magnoliopsida; order Asparagales; family Amaryllidaceae; genus Agapanthus; species Agapanthus africanus. The sequence goes on along the minus strand of CM057346.1, from coordinate 228,929,804 downwards.
ACGCGCAAAACATGACGTCTTGCCTGAGATTCGGGGCAGATGCTAATTGGTGCTATCCATCCACCTCTCCGAAGATGCCAAGTTGATTTATGGCACCATGTATCGAAGGTTTAAACGGATGCGGCCGATGTAGCAGACTTCGTCAGATTCCCCCTCGTCTGAGGGGTTTTTGATTGTGGGGACGCTCTTCCCTGCAGGCGCAAGCCCCTGCAGTTAATTACGCTATCGCATCGCAGTAAAAACTTTCTCCTTCTCCAGATGGTCACTTCGTGTCGTGGGTGTTTGTTTTGTTTGTGGTTACCCGTGGATTGTATACGGAGACTAATTTATGTCATCGCCTGTAGGACGTGGATTAGTCCAAATCCGTATTTTCTTAGATTTGGGTTTGGGGGTTTGGGTTTAAGGATACGTTAGCCTCATTTGAGACTAAGATCAACTTAAACGTTTGTTAAGGATACGTTAGTCTCATTTCAGACTAAGATCAACTTAAGAGGATCGTTTAGATCAAACAAGAGAGCATTTGGACTCAATTGTTTAGTTTAGGGACATTACGGTCGATGACCAGTTTAAGGACATGGTGGTCCAATACCAGTTTAAGGACATAGTGGTCCAATACCAGTTTAAGGACATAGTGGTCCGTACAATGTATGGCTGTCGGGACCCATCACCTCTCTGAAGACGTTGAAGGATTACAACGACAAATATCAGAGGAGTTCAGAGATGTACCCTTGAACCAATGAGTTGGTTGAAAGAGCAGATGTGCTCAGTTCAAGATGATTTGAGGACTTATGGCCAGTTTGGGCTAAGTCCAATTATGTTTGAAATATTAGCCCTTTGGGCTATTAGACATTTGTCTGGGTTCAGCCCCTCATCATTCAGCAGTGCTAAATAGAGGTTTGGGGGCTCTGACAACATTTTGTTTTTGATTTCCTCAACTTTGATATTCATTTGGAGGTTTTCCTCTGGAAAATTAGCCAATTTGGCTAAAAGTAGTGTTAAACACTAGAGAACAACACTGTTAAACACTGGAGGTTGAAATAACAAATTAGTGTTAAACACTAAAATACAATCAGTGTTAAACACTGGAAGTATAATCTTCAATTTAGTGTTAAACACTAGAAACAATCAGTGTTAAACACTGGAAATATAATCCCCAAATTAGTGTTAAACACTAAAGAAAGAGGGGTCACGTGTGGACACGTAAGAGCGCCCAAAAGTATGACCAGATCCCTTTTCTTCGTTCTCAGAATAAATAAGTGTTAAACACTTTTAGTCTTTAAGGACGTCACGTGTGAGCACGTGATGGGCATCCATCCATTGGATATTAAAAGGATTTGTTAGGGGTCACGTGGGGACATATGAGGGCGCCCAAAGGTAGGACCAGATTCCTTTTCTTCGTTCTGCAATTAAGTGTTAAACACTTTTTATTTCCTGGCCATCACGTGTGGGCACGTGATAGGCATTCATCCATTGGATATTAAACGGATTTGTTAGGGGTTACGTGAGGACACGTGAGGGCGCCCTAAATGTAAAGCCAGATCTCCTTTGTTTTATCCTCAAACATGCGAATAAGTGTTAAACACTTTTCATTTTTATTTTGAGCATCACGTGTTGACACGTGATGGAGATTTATGCGCTGACTGTTAAAATGTTTGCTAAGGGGTCATGTGGTAACACGTGAGAGCGCCCAAAGCTTAGATTTCCCTTGCTTTTATTCCCTTTGTCTTGGAGGTCACGTGAGAGCACGTGAGGCATTGCCTCAAAGCCTTTTCCTTCTTATTTTTTCTGGGGATCTCTTCAGGGGTCACGTGGGGACACGTGACCTTAAATCTTTTGCATGCATGGAGATCTTTCAAGTCTCTTTTTTTAAGAATTAAATTCTCTGTAGGATTAAACCCTAATTTATTTTGGAGGAATTAAATTCCTATTGTGAAAGAAATAAATTCTTAAGTAGGGTTAAACCCTAATTATGATTCTGTAGGAATTAAATTCCAATTAGTTTGGGAGAATTAAATTCTCATAGAGGGTTAAACCCTAGTTTTGTTTTAGGAAAATTAAATTCTCAAAACTCAATTCCCCTTCTAAGTTTAGGATCTGCATGGCAGGATCTCGACCCGATAAGAATTAAATTCTCAACTTATGGGGAGATGTGCTCTGTGCAGATCTTCAACCAGAAGAAGAACCAAATTATTTTTTGTATAAGAGTTAAACTCTTGGATTTGGAGAATTAAATTCTCTGTTTGAAGTTTTGATTTTCTTTCTTTTCTCACCTAGAGTTTTCTTTCTTGAGAATTAAATTCTCGTTTCTTTTCTTCCCTCTTGAGAATTAAATTCTCCTCTCTCTGTTCTTCTCTCCAAAAATGTCCATTCTCTACTTTTCTTGGCTCCTATTTATAGGAGAAGGAAAAGAATCAATTTGTTCAGCAAATCTCTCATTGAAAGATTTGATTTGTTTTCATATTTAATATGAGCCTTTAGATCATACAATGAATTTTATTCACCGTTGGATTTTAAATCCAAAGATATTCTGTTTGTTATTTTCGGTGAGATTTAGGGGAAATCTTTCCTTGTCTAAGATTTTTTTCCATAAATTGGTGATTTTTAATCACCCTTGGATCTTTAATCCAACGGTCCCCATAATCATTTTCCATTTGGAAAGATTTAGAAGCTTTTAGAATTTAATTCTATTAAACTGTAAGGCTTTCGAACCCAGTCAAGTGCTGACACGTGACCTTTGGTCACGTGTGAGCACGTGACCCCCAATTGAGTCCTTTTCTCAGCATTTATTTATGCTTCAGTTTTAACCATCACGTGTCAACACGTGACCATTGGTCACGTGTGAGCACGTGATACCTCATTGAGGTATTTCCTTCAGCCATTTGTTTTATTTCTGTTTTAACTATCACGTGTCAACACGTGACCATTGATCACGTGCGAGCACGTGATACCTCATTGAGGTAATTCCTGATTTTTAATCAGGGAACAGTGCATAGCATATTTGCTCATAACTTTTGATCCCGGATAAATTATGATGCCCATAATATATCAAATCAAAGGATTTTTCGAGATGCTTCCAATATTATCAGAATTTAGTTGTTTCTCATTCGGTAGTTTGTCAAAAAACAGCCCGGAAAATACTGGTTCGCATTTTCTTAAACGTATCGCTGTCGTTTTCTACCTTGGGCTCGTTCGGAGGGGAACAGATTCTGGCACGCCCGATAGGACCTCTTCCTCTTTCCACTCCACACTTCGTGTGTCATGTTCGCGAAATAATTGCGGTTTGCTGTGGTTGCCTGTGGATTCGAGGTACTAAGATTTGGTGTCTTGCTCCGTGCAGAAAACAGAAGATCAATGGCTTCAAACTGCACTACTTGCACTGCAACTCTCGCTCCGTCCTTATTGGAGGAGTGACTTACGGGCCCCAAGCGGCCTCCATCTTCGCTATGCCGGTGGAACAGGTGACTCAGGCCACCGCTGGGCTATTCTTTGGGACCATGCTCCCACTGATGAGCTTCAATGCCCTAATGACATCACAAGAAGCTCCAAAGAAGCCGGTCTTTGATCGACTTACCACAGCCGCGACCCTTCTCAATGGGTCGCCCAACTTCAATACCTCAGTATTCAACAGACTGGGCCAGAACATCTACAAGCCCGCGATAGCCGAAGCTGCCATCCCAAAGCGGATATCCATCCCGGCTCAAGCGGACGAAATCATTGGAAAGGCTCCTCCTTCCAAGAAATCAGTTTTTACAAGGCTGGCCATTCCAGTTGCTGCTCCGGGCGAGGTCCTCAAAGCTGCTTCCCCTGCCCAGAGGTCTGTCTTTGACAGATTAGACATTGCTTCTCAACGGGTGTCAGTCTTCGACAGGCTAGCACCAATAACAGTCTCTCCTCAAAGCAGGGGGCATGAAGAAGCTTATCCAACAATGGAGGTGATCTCATCCGTACGACATGCTCGACGTCGCCACTGGCGCCGAGTGAGGAAAACTGGGAGCAATTCCCCTTCTGGACTGACTCCGCCGGCTCCAGCGAGGGAAGTTGACGCTGCTGTTCCAACCGGGAACAGCTTTGAACTACTTAATAAGGTGCGCAGGAATTCGCCAATTGCTGTGCTGAAAAGATCTCCTCCACCTATGGAGAAGTCCCCAAAGGCGAAGCTGGAGCAGCCCCCTCAACGGCTATCCTCTGAAATTTACAGAGTTTGGCAACGTGTCCATGAGTCAGTGATCGATCAAGACTATCTCCGCCGACAGAAAAAGATGAAGATTCAGCAGGAGAAGGACTACTCAAAGCCATAGAAAGTGACAGCTGGCTGGGTGCCCGCTGCAACGGCTCGCTCAACGTCAATCACTCAAAAGAAAAGGAGGCCGCAAAAAGCCCCTGTGAACATGGCGAACCGTAAAAGCGCTGAACACAAACGCCCCAAGTCTGGGGGCATGGTGGTGCATACTGTTTATATGGCTTCCGGAAAGGAAGAAGGCCGTGCTTCGACGGGTCACCGACCGCTCACCCGATCCGTGACCAATGCCCAAGAGCAACAATAGAAGCTTCAGGAGATGATGATTGCAATGGCCGCACTCACCGGGCCAAAAGAAAACCCGGAGGCATCATCAGAGCAGTGTCACGAACAAGAAACTGATGCTGACTTCTTACGCAGAGTCCTCGAAAAGAAGAACAGAGAAGCTGCAGAGCAAGCGGCTAACATAAAGCAAATGGCGCTCCTCTTCCAAGATATGGTAGGGATGATACTACAGCCGGACCCTCCAGTTAAAGACCCTCCGATCATTACTAAAGACGATAGAGGGGAGATATCTAATCCTCCTCCGACTCTTTCAACAGCCAAGGAAGAAACCATTTCCAAGGCCGCCCTAGATGATTATATTGCTCAGCAGATACGAATTCATCAGGCGAATGAAGCGGCTGGGCAAATTATTAGAACCGGACAACCCTACCCGGGCTGGTATGACCAAATCAGTTACCCCCCGGGATATACGATCCCTAAATTCCATGTGTACAAGGGGACAGGGAATCCACATCAGCATGTCGCTCAATTCAGGGCTTTATGCGGCAACACTGGAGACGATGACAAACTGTTGCTTCGCCAATTCGTCGGCAGCTTAGCAGAAACGGCCTTTGAATGGTATTCGGAGCTACCTAACGACTCTGTCAAAACATTTGCGGAGATGGAGCTACTGTTTACACAAAGATTCGCGAGTGCTAGTGAACGCACCCTGATAACAGCACTGATTAATGCCCGGGTAAGGCCAGGCAAAACGTGGGTTCAATACGCAACACGATAGCGGAATCTGTGGTCGAAATGCGAACAGCGGATCGAAGAAGCACCTGCGGTAGGCATGTTCGTGGGCACTGTTGATCCGCAAGCAACCATCTCGCAATTCATGATGTTCTTCAAACCGACCGCGTTCCAGGCTTTAATTGATAAGTTGGCCCAAATGGATCAGATGAGTCACACACCATCTCCTTCAAAGACGGATCCTCGGCATGAAAAGGGGAAAGGGAAAGCAACTTTCGTCGCTAATACTCAACAACAGTCGAGCAACTTAAAGCCGGCTGTCCGTCAAAACAATATGCGTCCACGCCCATCCCTCGAGGAGAGACTGGGACGTCCTTACCCATTTCCTCAGGATAAAACGAGAAGACTGTTCGAGCTGGCAGTGCGCAACAGACTCATCAATCTGCCAAGTCCAAAGCGTCCGTTGCAGCCAGGCGATGTCAACGATCCCAATTATTGTCCTTACCACCAAACGGTAAGTCACCCGATCGAGGATTGTTTCGTCTTTAAGGGATGGATCGAGGATCAGTACCTATAAGGCAAGTTTGCGCTGTCTGAAAAATGGAAAGTAAACCCACCACAGCCGCATACTCCAAAGAAGACGGACACACCGGGGACAACTTGTTCTTTTGTTGAAGAAGCTCCGTGGAAGATCGCGCTTCATGCTAAAACCAAAAAGATGCTGAATGATCTCCAGACATGCCCGGCGATCAGATGGAAGAATCCGTTGGAACCTGCGATCATCAAGGGGATGCTAAAGCCGCGCCCATCTCCAAAGATTGGTGATAGCCAAAACGCTCACACTCAGTCGTCAAGATCTTCGAAAAAGAAGAAGAAGTCCAAAAAGACCATGAAGCCTGGAGAAAAGCGCACGGACTTACAGAAACAGATTGACGCGCTGGAGGAGTATAATCAAAAAGCATGGACTCCCATCACGCTCCAAGAGTTTCTCAGCCACGTCCTCAAGGACGGAAACGATGGAGAAGACCCATCAGATGAATCTGAGGACTACGTAGCAAGCTGTCATGTGATCTCTCACTCATTGATAGATGATAAAGAGGCTCCTTGCACCGAGAAACCGGGGGCGGGTCCTGAACCAGAACTTCTGTGGCCGTCAGACGAGATGATTGATGCATTCCTGAATGAAATTCATCTAAAAAGTAAAGCCGATCGGGAGCGTGAGATGGCCATATTTGAAAAGTCCAAACGCCGGCGGCTAGACAAAAGGGACGAAACACTCCCACCAGATCAAAGTACATCCGCCGGAAATGAAAACAGGATCAAGATAAGGAAACGATTCGTCAAAGCTATATCGATGGGGATGAGGCTGCCCTCTTTCAGAGAAAATTCTCCTGGTGGTATACATCTTGATGAAGTGGAAGTACATCCTAACTTCTTCTTATATCGTCAGAACATCGCACATCCTACTGAAGACTGCAACTCCTTTAAGTGTTGGTGGCAAGGGTATGTCGCTCACAGGCAACACTTCAACAGGACAAAGCGTGAAGCTCGTAGACAGCAGAAAAATGCGACGGATGAGCGTAAAAGAATTGCCGGCGATTGTCATAGGGTTGATCTCGAGGGACCGCAAGTTATCACCTTCGGGAGCGACTCCGACGAAAATGTAGCCCTCGGCCCTCTCTTCAAGGAATCCATCTCTAAAACGAAAGAATTGAGGAGTTGCGAGAACATTCAGTCGTGCAATCGCAAGTTACCCGGAAAGAATCTCGGACCCGCAAACAAGGGATCGAACAAAAAGGATAAAGGGAAGGGAAAAACGGCTTTCGTCGCCAATGCTCAACAACAATCGAGTGGCCCTGGACTGGTTGTTCGCCAAAACAACAAGCGGCAACCCCTCTATGAAAAGTTGAAACGACCTTACTCATTTCCCCGGGATGAAACAAAGAGGCTGTTCGAACTAGCAGTGCACAACAAGCTTATCACTCTACCGGAGCCGAAACACCAGCTACAACTGAATGATGTCAACAATTCTAATTATTGCCCTTACCACCAAGTATTGGGCCATCCGATCGAAAACTGCTACGTCTACAAAAACTGGGTTGAAGACCAACACCAACAGGGCAAGTTTGCGCTGTCCGAAAACTGGAAGGTGGGCCCGCCACAACCACATGCTCTGCAAAAGATGGACATGCCGGGGGCATCGTGCTCTTTCATAGAGAAAGCCCCATGGACCAAAAAGTCCGTAAACTAGAAACTCGCCTCAAATATGGCAACGATAGACCAAAACGTTGTTAAACTAACGATGGACCACTATGTCCTAAAACTGGCTGATGACCGAAACGTCGTTAAACTACTACCAACCCGAGGCATCCTCAGGCTGGCATGGTAAAAAAAAGAAAGAAACAAAAAAAACGGTATGGGAGGGCTTCGTGAGTAAAAACAGTAGGACTACCGACGATGTTTGTGAAAACCCGAAAGGGAGCAGACTCGTAAAAAAAACGGTATGTCCATAAGCGAAATGGGCACGGATGAAAACCCGAAAGGGCTCCGTGAGTAAAAACAGCAGGGCTACCGGCAAGTTTTGTGAAAACCCGAAAGGGCGCAATCTCGTTAAAAGACACTTGCAAGGTCCTCTCGACTTTGTAAGGAGAAACCACCTGCGTGAGATCCTTACGACTCACAAAGGAGCAACAAACTTAGGGATCCCCACGATTCTTAAGGAGAAATTACACTTGCGAGATTCTCACGACTCGTAAAGAGAACCCTCTTATGAGACCCTCATGGCTCATAAGATTCAAAAGTCTTAAGCTACAGGGATCTGAACCTGTTCTTAAGCAGGCACCACAACCTCCGATTTTTTCCTACAAGCGGCTCAATGCTGACCCTTGTATACAATCCACGGGCGCGAATAAACATTTCCCTGACAAGGTCCCACCCATGGCTAGGGATATGTCTGCACGGTGAACTACCCTTATAAGTCCTCTCGACTCAGAAGGAGAAAACACTCTTGTAAGATCCTTACGACTTATAAGAGACCATGCACTTAGGAATCCTCACGACTCTTAAGGAGAAAACGCACCTATGAGATCCTCACGACTTGTAGGGAGAAATACCTTTATGAGACCCTTACGGCTCATAAAATCAAAAGCCTTAGTCGACAGGATCCTAACCCTGTTTGCTAAGCCACCTTTGTTCGACATCGACAGAGGAAAATGATGATTCGCTCCTCGTATTATCCCAGTGATAGCGATGCTGATGCCTAAACCGGTATCAAATTCCAAGTCCTTTTAAGGCAAATGATGATTCGCTCCTGGCAATATCCCAGATGTAGCGGTGCTGATGCCGAAATCGGTGTCCAATTCCAAGCTTGCAAGCAAAAAGCGGGCAACCTGCACGTGCATACGAAATAGCCGAAATGATGGGGCAACTTGCAAACAAAATCAGCAAGTAAAAATGTATGCATGCAAAATAGCCGAAATGATTGGGCAACTCGCAATAAAAATCAGCAAGTAAAAATGAAATAAATAGCCGAAATGATTGGGCACCGAGAAAAATAGCCGAAATGATTGGGCAATCGCGACATTCATGATGTAAAAGCTGAAATGATAGAGATTCGCGGAAAGAAATAAAAAAATGAAATTTATGCCCTACAGGTGAGATCACATCGATCCCTGTATACAATCCAGGGGCACAAACAAAGAGGGAACCATACCTTCCCAACAGGCTCCATCAGAAAGTGAAGCCAAATCTCGACAGTTCATAGACAACCTAGAGGCAATCTCGACATTTGTCGCAATATCGCAGACACAATTCCAACAAACGAATCAAAGGAAGACCCCTAGCTTAAGGATCTCGACGTCGATATCGACAACTTAGAGATCACCAACGGCATTTCTCCTCACTCCAACCAAATGCAGACGTGACGTCAACAACCGACCTCAGAGTCGCAACAAAACGGAACCATAGCAAAGTCTCTAGTTCCATATCTCAATGGACACATCTGCAGCCTGGAGACCAACGACGATGGGCCTCCTCATTCCAGCATGACACAGATGTTACACCATCAAACGGAGCCATGGCAAAATCCTAGTTCCATCTCAGCATTCGCCTCGTTACAGCAGACGAGATGTCAATGACGGCGTTCCTCTGTAGTCCAGCAGGATGCAGATGCAACGTCAACAAAAGACCTCACGGTCGAAACAAAGTGGAGTGACGGCAAAATCCCATCTCCACCTCAGCATTCGTCTCGATACAGCAGACGAGATGCCAACGACGGCGTTCCTCCACAGTCCAGCAGGATGCAGATGCAACGTCAATAAAAGACCTTACGGTCGAAACAAAGCAGAGTGACGGCAAAATCCCAGCTCTACCTCAGCATTCATCTCGATACAGCAGACGAGATGTCAACGACAGTGTTCCTCCGCATCCCAGTAGGATGCAGATGCAACATCAACGAAAGACCCCATGGTCAGCAAAGCGGAGTTACGGAAAAATCCTAGCTCCACCTCAGCATTCGTCTCATTACAGCAGACGCAATGTCAACAGCAGCGTTCCTTCGCAGTCTAGCAGGATGCAGACGCAGCGTCAACAAAAGACCTTACGGTCAAAGCAAACGAAGCAAAGGCCAAATTCCTAGCTTCAGGGTCTTGACGGTAACTCATATAAAACCTGAAAGACTATCGGAGATCATCCCACACTAGCGCGGAGTGGTCACCACCTCGACATTCGTCTCGATACAGCAGACGCAATGCAACCAAACAAAGCAAGGGCCAAATTCCTAGCTTCAGGGTCTTGACGGTAACTCATATAAAACCTGAAAGACAATCGAAGATCATTCCACACCAGCGCGGAGTGGTCACCACCTCGACGATCGTCTCGATACAGCAGATGAAATGTCACCCCAGCGTTCTTTCCACAGCAAGATTCGGATGCGCCAAATCAAATGAAGCAAAGGCCAAATTCCTAGCTTCAGGGTCTTGACGGCAACTCATATAAAGCCTGAAAGACAATCGGAGATCATCTCGCACCAGCGCGGAGTGGTCACCACCTCGATGATCGTCTCGATACAGTAGATGAAATGTCACCCCAGCTTTCTTCCCCCAGCAGGATTCGAACGCGCCAAAGCAAAAGAAGCAAAGGCTAAATTCCTAGCTTCAGGGTCTTGACGGCAACTCATATAAAGTCTGAAAGACAATCGGAGATCATCTCGCACCAGCGCGGAGCGGTCACCACCTTGACGTTTGTCTCGATACAGCAGACGAGATGTCACTACAGCGCCCTTCCTCCAACAGGGTTCGGACGCGCCAAAGCAAACGAAGCAAAGGCCAAATTCCTAGCTTCAGGGTCTTAACGGTAACTCATATAAAACCTGAAAGACTACCGAAGATCATCTCACATTAGCATGGAGTGATCACCACCTCGACGTTTGTCTCGATACAGCAGACGCAACATTACCAAAAGGATCCACGGCAAAATCCCTAGTTCCAAAACTCGACGGTTCATCAACAACCTAGAGACAACCACGACATTCGTCTTGATACAGCAGACGCAATACCAGCAAAACGAAGTAAAGGCTAAATTCCTAGCTTCAGGGTCTTGACGGCAACTTATATAAAACCTGAAAGACTATCGGAGATCATCCCACACTAGCGCGGAGTGGTTATGACTCATCGGGGCTCTCCAAAATGAGCCTAACCTCAAGTAAAAAAGCGGCATGGCAAATTCCTAACACTTGCTCTTCTGACGGTCAAACTGCCTAGGAAGATTGCTTGAAGACGTTTTGTCCAGCCCCCGAAGGGATCAGAGACACGACAGTCGCAAGGCTACTTTAAAAGCAAGATTGCCTATCGAGGAATATATCAGCCAACGCAACGGTACGATGGACAAAACCCTAGTACCACAGACCCTAACGGACCTTTGTCGTAAAGAGCAGAGGTTAACTGCGACGTTAGGATATCCTTGCGAGAAATGCTCGATTCGTCTCGACTCGTAGGGAAAAGCCTTAGGCAATGGGGATAAAAACCTGTTTCCTAAGCACTGGAGCCCTGCAAGTTGATCCAAAACGGACTCTTGCATACTTTTCACGGACCACACTCTCCAAAGTCGAATCTCGACAAGGAGGGAAACAACCACTTACGAGTCCCCTCGACTTGTAAGCGGGAAAATTCTCTTGTGAGATCCTTACGACTCTCAAGAGAAAACACACTTAGGAATCCTCACGACTCCTAAGGAGAAAAGACACCTACGAGATCCTCACGACTCGTAGGGAGAAAAGTCTTTATGAGACCCTCACGGCTCGTAAAGTTGAAAAGTCTTAGGTGGCAGATCCTACCCCTGTCTCCTAAGCCATCACTGCCCTGCAAAGAGGTCAAGATGGACCATCTATGAGTCACACTTGCCAAAGCTACATGCCACTGAAATGGAGAAGTCACTCATAAACATATAAACTACTTTACGCCAGAGTTAAACATAAAGAAATAGAATGGTGCGGCTCATAGAGTTGAGGGTTTGGAACTATATCTCTTAAGAGTCGAGATTTGAGTCAATGATAAATGACGACGCTTGTGTCCGCTCGTTATCTTCTCAGATCAAGATTCTGAAAATTATAAACCAACCCGAAACTGGTCATACGCTATGAGTTACTCTGCACTACTTCACCCACATATATACTTACGTGGGCAAAGTAGTGGGGGGCTTTTGTTCCCGCCAAAAAAATTTTTGCGCAAAAGAGCCCAAGGTATCAAATGGCAGCGATACGTTTAAGAAAATGCGAACCAGTATTTTCCGGGCTGTTTTTTGACAAACTCCCGAATGAGAAACAGCTAAATTCTAATAATATTGGAATCATCTCGAAAAATCCTTCGATTTGATATATTATGTGCTTCATAATTTATCCGGGATCAAAAATTATGAACAAATATGCTATGCACTGTTCCCTGATTAAAAATCAGGAATTACCTCAATGAGGTATCACGTGCTCGCACGTGATCAATGGTCACGTGTTGACACGTGATAGTTAAAACAGAAATAAAAACAAATGGCTGAAGGAAATACCTCAATGAGGTATCACGTGCTCACACGTGACCAATGGTCACGTGTTGACACGCGATGGTTAAAACTGAAGCATAAATAAACGCTGAGAAAAGGACTCAATTGGGGGTCACGTGCTCACACGTGACCAAGGGTCACATGTCAGCACGTGACTGGCTTCGAAATCCTTACAGTTTAATAGAATTAAATTCTAAAAGTTTATAAATCTTTCCAAATGGAAAAGGATTATGGGGACCGTTGGATTAAAGATCCAAGGGTGATTAAAAATCACCAATTTATGGAAAAAATCTTAGACAAGGAAAGATTTCCCCCAAATCTCACCGAAAATAACAAACAGAATATCTTTGGATTTAAAATCCAATGGTGAATAAAATTCATTGAATGATCTAAAGGCTCATATTAAATATGAAAACAAATCAAATCTTTCAATGAGAGATTTGCTGAACAAATTGATTCTTTTCCTTCTCCTATAAATAGGAGCCAAGAAAAGAAGAGAATGGACCTTTTTGGAGAGAAGAACAGAGAGAGGAGAATTTAATTCTCAAGAGGGAAGAAAAGAAAGGAGAATTTAATTCTCAAGAAAGAAATCCCTAGGTGAGAAGAAAAAGGGAATCAAAACTTTAAACAGAGAATTTAATTCTCCAAATCCAAGAGTTTAACTCTTATACAAAAAAGAACTTGGTTCTTCTTCTGATTAAAGATCTGCACAGAGCACATCTCCCCATAAGTTAAGAATTTAATTCTCATCGCGTCGAGATCCTGCCATGCAGATCCTAAACTTAGAAGGGGAATTGAGTTTTGAGAATTTAATTCTCCTAAAACAAAACTAGGGTTTAACCCTCTATGAGAATTTAATTCTCCCAAACTAATTGGAATTTAATTCCTACAGAATCATAATTGGGGTTTAACCCTACTTAAGAATTTATTTCTTTCACAATAGGAATTTAATTCCTCCAAAACAAAATTAGGGTTTAATCCTATAGAGAATTTAATTCTTAAAAAAAAGAGACTTGAAAGATCTCCATGCATGCAAAAGATTTAAGGTCATGTGTCCCCACGTGACCCCGGAAGAGATCCCCAGAAAAAAAAAGAAGGAAAAGGCTTTGAGGCAATGCCTCACGTGCTCTCACGTGACCTCCAAGACAAAGGGAATAAAAGCAAGGGAAATCTAAGCTTTGGGCGCTCTCACGTGTTACCACGTGACCCCTTAGCAAACATTTTAACAATCAGCGCATAAATCCCCATCACGTGTCAACACGTGATGCTCAAAATAAAATTGAAAAGTGTTTAACACTTATTCACGGATTTGAGGATAAAACAAAGGAGATCTGGCTCCACATTTAGGGCGCCCTCACGTGTCCTCACGTGACCCCTAACAAATCCCTTTAATATCCAATGGATGAATGCCTATCACATGCCCACACGTGATGACCAGGAAATGAAAAGTGTTTAACACTTAATTGCAGAACGAAGAAAAGGAATCTGAACCCACCTTTGGGCGCCCTCACGTGTCCCCACGTGACCCCTAACAAATCCTTTTAATATCCAATGGATGGATGCCCATCACGTGCTCACACGTGACGGCCTTAAAGACTAAAAGTGTTTAACACTTATTTATTCTGAGAATGAATTAAAGGGATCTAGTCACACTTTTGGGCGCTCTCACGTGTCGACACGTGACCCCTCTTTCTTTAGTGTTTAACACTAATTTGGGGATTATATTTCCAGTGTTTAACACTGATTGTTTCTAGTGTTTAACACTAAATTGAAGATTATACTTCCAGTGTTTAACACTGATTGTCTTTTAGTGTTTAACACTAATTTGTTATTTCAACCTCCAGTGTTTAACAGTGTTGTTTTCTAGTGTTTAACACTACTTTTAGCCAAATTGGCTAATTTTCCAGAGGCAAAAATCCCTCCTCTAAATGAATCTCAAAATTGAGGAAATCAAAGACAAAATGTAGTCAGAGCCCCCAAACCTCTGTTTAGCACTGCTGAATGATGAGGGGCTGAACCCAGACAAATGTCTAATAGCCCAAAGGGCTAATATTTCAAACATAATTGGACTTAGCTCAAACTGGCCATAAGTCCTCAAATCATCTTGAACTGAGCACATCTGTTCTTTCAACCAACTCATTGGTTCAAGGGTACATCTCTGAACTCCTCTGATATTTGCCGTTGTAATCCTTCAACGTCTTCAGAGAGGTGATCGGTCCCGACAGCCATACATTTTACGGACCACTATGTCCTTAAACTGGTATTGGACCACTATGTCCTTAAACTGGTATTGGACCACCATGTCCTTAAACTGGTCATCGACCGCAATGTCCCTAAACTAAACAATTGAGTCCAAATGCTCTCTTGTTAGATCTAAACGATCCCGTTAAGTTGATCTTAGTCTGAAATGAGACTAACGTATCCTAAACAAACGTTTAAGTTGATCTTAGTCTGAAATGAGACTAACGTATCCTTAACAAACGTTTAAGTTGATCTTAGTCTCAAATGAGGCTAACGTATCCTTAAATCCAAACCCCCAAACCCAAATCTAAGAAAATACGGATTTGGACTAATCCACGTCCTACGGGCGACGTCATAAGTTAGTCTCCGTATACAATCCACGGGCAACCACAAACAAAACAAACACCCACGACACGAAGTGACCATCTGGAGAAGGAGAAAGTTGTTACCGCGATGCGATAGCATAATTAACTGCAAGGGATTGCGCCTGCAGGGAAGAGCGTCCCCACAATCAAAAACACCTCAGACGAGGGGGAATCTGACGAAGTCTGCTAAATCGGCCGCATCCGTTTAAACCTTCGATACATGGTGCCATAAATCAACTTGGCATCTTCGGAGAGGTGAACGGATAGCACCAATTAGCATCTGCCCCGAATCTCAGGCAAGACGTCATGTCTTGCGCGTCTTTCGGAGGGGAACAGGCTTCTTCTTCTTCTTCGTCCTCTAGCTCACAACCTCCATTAATGGCATCATCTCTAACCTCCATCCATACACTCTCATGTGATGAGAATCAATGGATGTTTGAGACAAAGTTATCACACGCATTCTCTACATCGCCTTGGACACGTCGGCTAGCGAACTTCGTGCCCGAGTTGCTTCGGATGAAGCGGGAGCCCGTAAAAAGACTCGATGATGTGGTGCCCTTTCCGACGAGGAGATCGAGATCGGAGATGCCGCGAGGAGCTTGGGATGGTGGCCAAAGACCGAAGGATACGGATTGATCGGTATAGCCTTTCTATCCCTTCTCTTGTTTGCTAGTTATAGGTTAATGGTTCAATCCGGATTTAAAGTATGCGATAGCGCCGGTTTAAAGTTTTGAAAAAGTTTTTGTTTCCGCATTTTGGCCTCGGACAGACGGCCGGGGCGCTACCGTAGACTTACATGGTACCAGAGCCACGCCATTAACCTTTACTAGCTTGCTCTAACGTGTTTAGAACTTCAATCGAACGGAATTTTCCAAAACCGCATTTCCAAAACAAAGTTTCTGTCAAATTTTTTTTGTCGTCGAAAAATTATTTGAGTATTGCAGAAAATCAGGCAGGTTTTTCTTAGACCACAGCTGAAATTTGGTGAAGTGATCACACTGTAGTGCCGCGGAACCGCGGCACTACCCTTGTTTTGACCGCGGTTCGCCGCACTCCTGTAGCATCACTGCACCAAATTTTCTGCAGTGGTCTCTGACTTGGAAATGAGGTTTCTGATATTTTTTGTTTTGGCCCAGATTATTTTGAGTACTGGAATTTGTGCTTGGGGCCCACTTCGGGAAATTTTGTCAATCGAAAAATTTAAATATGTTAGTTCACAGTATTTACTTTATATCTGCGACCGTGAATATCATTTGATCGGTAAATCTTGTCTAATTGCTATAGTT
The DNA here is from genome assembly GCA_030015575.1 of Agapanthus africanus. Taxonomy (NCBI): domain Eukaryota; kingdom Viridiplantae; phylum Streptophyta; class Magnoliopsida; order Asparagales; family Amaryllidaceae; genus Agapanthus; species Agapanthus africanus. The sequence goes on along the minus strand of CM057346.1, from coordinate 228,913,611 downwards.
CTTTTAGACGGATTTGCGAACGTGGCATTCACGTTGATGTTCTGTGTTGTGCTGTGATATTGCGGATTTGTCATGGTGGATAGCCTGGATACAATGGTAGTACAGTTTGGTTGTATTTGTACATTTGATATTGCGGGGCAAGCGTCCGACATATGGACTGCCGTCACTGCCTGTTTGTATATTATTCTTTTGGGGCACGACCGGGCTGAGGTCGATGTACCCGTTGTATATATTTTTTACTTTCTGTACTAGGATTACCCCAAGGTGGGGTGCACGGATAGCCGGGTTCTAGAGGAAAACGGGACAGCATCTCATGGCTTTGAGATGGAGGGGGCTTCACTCTAGAATTGGTGGGCTATTCGCCGCACTCGTAGGGGGTACAGGTTGACCCAAGGAGGGGTGCTTAAGTTACCGTATTTCGTGAAGTGCTGGGTGGTCCATTCACTTTGTTGAAGGGGGCTGCCTCGCTTTAGGTTTTGACAGGTAACTTTCCGCACCCGTAGGGGTCTAAAATTTCATTGCACAGGCTATCCACACGACTAGGGGAACGTTGGGTTTCAGTAGCGGCTCTATGAAACCCGGGGATCCCAGATTATCTGTATTGTTCTGTGATTCTTATTGCATTTCTGTGATGTTGCATTCTATCACGCCATAAGCGAATATTATATATTGATATATATACTAGTAGATGTTGTATATGTTTTACACCCGCGCTAGTCCAGTCCCCACTCTGTCGTTAGTTAAGTAACCTAACGGGTGATGACGGGATCCAGTGGCGAATGCGGATGGTATATACGTACATCATATTTTTGTTCTTTATTGGTGTGATCAATTGATGGGACTGCGTTGATTCGGATCAATGCAAGCTAAACAAACCTATTCTGATGTTGTTGGAACAATTTTTCAAAAAGCTGTTATTACAAGGACGTTCTCTTTTGTTTTGCACAGTGGTATTCGGTTATGAATATCCAGCACCTCAGTCAACGAGGAAAGGGCCGAGATCCCTTCACCGGGAGTGACCCCTTGGACAGAAGTTTGCGTCGGGGTAATAACTTCACTGTAGCCGATTACTTTTTGCTTTGCATCGTGGTATTCAGTTGGAATATCCTGCACCTCATTCTACGGGGAAAGAGCCGAGATCCCTTCACCGGGAGTGACCTCTTTAGCAAAGGTTTTCGCCACTATATTTTTATAAAAAGCTATCCGGTTCCTTCAACGATATCAAGTTCATTACGTTAAAGTTTTTTCGCCAAAAACCATTCGTAGCCCTCCGTCATTTCCTACAAGTGGTACTTAGTATTCGTGCTGCGTTTGTTGACTCCGTCAAGGCGTAGTGTACGGTAGCTAAGTGGTGCTTGTTTGTAGCATGGGTATGTGATTGGTTAGGACAGTCGTGCAGCCTTGTTGACTCCATCAAGGGCACGTATAGGTGGGCTTAATGCAATCAAGATAATGACGGGTTGAACTTGACTAGGACTCTTTGATTTGTTGACTCCGTCAAGGTCACTTGGGTCCTAGGGGTAAAAACACACATCGGGAGTTTCTAAATAAACTGAAACTTGCCAGGCATGCGCATACCTTCTGGAGTGTGATAACATGAGTGGATTCCATCACGTTATCATGCAATGATAGTTGGATCCTGATTCCCACTAATGAGTTGGTTTACTCCTCGGGTGATCCCGACTAATTCTTCTTTCAGGTTTGGAGGAGAATTTGAGGTTACAGTGGGAGGTTTCCTGGTTAGATAAAGTGATAACCATTCTGATCTAGGTTTGATGCACGCAGAGTGTTTCTTTTCTCTCTCTCTTTGGCAGCGACCATGACCCGACCCTAGACTATAACTCAGTGACCATGTTAACCGAACTTTCTTAAAACTCTGGCTTTTGGATTGTCTGAGTTGCATACCGCATTGCCACTCTTACTTTTACCCTTTTCTCCAGAACACCCCGTATTAGTACGAACATCCACATCCATTGGATAAAACCATCTTATTGTTATATACGAACTCGAAGGAACTTGTTCCAGATTCGAGGATGGTTTCCGGTTCTGGAGAAAATGAATAGGACTATTCAATTGTCTTTTCCTTTTACCTTCTCTCAGGTTGCGAATTCTCCTTGGATTAGGACGGTACACCTATTATGCTAATTGGATAGTCTTCTTCCAAACCATAGGCAGGTGCCGAAGGGTGGGAAATGAAGAAAACCAATTAGCCTAATGATGGTGTACATAAGGTAATAAGTTAAGACAAATAAAGGGATTAGTAAGAGGGCAAAGCAAATTGCGACTGCTATTCACGACCAAACCAAGTATTTCATCGCCACTCCTACTTCACCTTTGTATTTCTTCAGGACATTCTGTATCACTACGAAGATCCACAGTTATTTGGATACTCCATCGTATGGTTATATACAAACTCGAAGGAACTTGTTCCAGTTCGGGGATGGAATCTGGTTCAGGAGAAATAGGAATAAGGCTTTATTCAGTTGTCTTTTATCTTTACCTTCTCTCGGGTTGCGAGTGATCCTAGGATTAGGACAGTACACCCATTATGCTTATTGGATAGTCTTCTTCCAAACCATAGGCTGGTGCCGAACGGTAGGGAAGGAAGAAAACCATTTAGCCTAAAGGGGTGTACAGAAGGTAATGACTAAAGACAAATAAATGGATTTGGAGAGATGGCAAAGAAATATACGGTTACAGTGTGAATCTGATAATGGAAGAGGCATTACTAGGAATACCCGGATACCCCTTCGAAACATTTACGTGTTTCAGTTTCACTGTGTATTGTTAATAGAAAACTGATTTCCCAATTAGACCCTTGCTCCAGGGTATGTATTTACTAGGTTTGATTCTCACATCTGTATGGTCTTACAGATGATGAGTGGGAGTAAGCTATTGGGAATTGGGTGATCATCCTCATTATATCGAGATTCGTTGTAATTGGTGATATTTGAGGAAATCACCTGGGTTGTTTGCCGGACGGAAAATATTTGGTTTTGAATATCTGTTGTTATGCACCAATTTCCAATTGATATATCTGTACGTTTATTTTTATAAAGTGAGATATAACTTTTTGAAATTATGTCTATGACATTTACCTATATCAGTGGATGGTTAGGTAAGGAGCATTAAACAGTGGTGTAATTCTTCTTAACCATAAGTACAGTTTTCAACCTACGACACACAGGGAATGAGTTATTAGACACAGGGGACTTATACAGAGTATTGTATGTTGTCCAGTGTCCATTAGGACAGAGGGGTTGGTACTCGTACTATATTCTGTTTACTTATGACTTCTCTAGTTCTTAGACATGTGTTTCATAGAAATACAAGATCCAAGTTTTGAGAAGTTATAGATATATGAATAAAGTAGAGAACCAGGTATTGCAAGTATCAGAATTCTTCAAGGTGATCGAAGATGCAGATACTTGTGTACGGTATTCAGTTGATAGTAATGATTATGAGAACTAGCTTCTTTTTCAGGTTGCTCATATCTGGATGTATTCTTTGTTAGTGTATATGCCCTAGAGGCCATTACTGTATCATACTAGTATGTATATTACTTAATGGAAGCTTGGGATATTCACCTTGTATTGACAATCTTGCTCAAAAAGGTAGTATGCTACTTGGTTTGTTTCTACTTTAATATGTACATGTGTTTCTTTTAGCATATCGCTTATACATATTAGTAGAGCCCTTAGGATCTTTGCTTGATTACCAGCGCTGTGATGGCAGTCACACTCGTGGGGGCTGGGTAATCTATAAGCACATCCTTATCCAGGTCCCTAGTCCCAGGACTATCGAGACAGGGCATCGATACTCCGGAGTAGACTAGTGTATGCGCTTCTTATCCCAGCTCGGGAGACGGTCTGTCACACAGCCGTCAATACGTCGTACTTGAGATAGTATGCGGGTGCTCGTTAGGTTACGAGTACACTGGACAGGACTCGTCGGGAACTGTTGGTTGGTATTATACCTATCGTCGGTTATCAGTTCCCAGGTGACATGAGTACAGCTTAGTCCGCTGACTTGACACTGTCACTTCGCCTCGAGTGTGTTCCCACTGTACTTTGATTACTACCCTACCATGGCTCAAAGGAGTCGTGCAAACAGGTAGTTTTTGGGTGCAGTCCCGAAGCACTTGGAGGCAGTGACGGTTAGACAGGATTCGTCTCTCCTGGTATTGGGGGTTGACATCGCGCTGTGTCTAAGAGAGCCATTACACGAGTAGTCCCTGGCCAGGGCAAGCGAGATATACTGGTAGATTTCCAGTGCTATCTCAGGGTGTTCTGAGCTTCACTCCGACACGACTTGTACCGCTATTAGGGGACTGGCGTTTACCGCCCCCTAGGCCCGCCATGCGATGTATCAGACGAACAGACCGGACTGTATGGAGATTGTCACATTCAGGCTCAGTAGGAGTTCATATGGGTTTCACCTCGTCAGTCTTCTTGTCGTCATCTACCTGGGGACCGTTACGCACAGCTAGTGCCGCTTGCGGTCTGTGGTTAAACCCACTGCCAGCGTAATGTCGAGTCTTTAGAGTCCCACACAGAAAGCTATTCGCCTTTAGGCAAAAGAGTAAAGGTCGCATGGTTTTGCAACAGGTCGCATGGTTTTGCGACAGGGTTCGGTCACATCCGTGCACTTGTGCACGTTTAGTTTCCGGACAGTTAACACTAGCGGGCTTTGGTTTAAGCCAGATCCTAGTGTACGTTTTGGGATTGGTTTTATCTCGTATGTATTCGTGTTCCTCGGAACGCGGATGCGGGTGTGTATGCACAGTTGACGGAGAGACAGAGGTAGAGGATTCTCATTAGGGTGTTGACTGTTGACCGTTGACTATTGACTTTTTGCTAAACCCTAATGAGAATATGAAACATAATTAGCAATAATATTAATTAAGTATTATAGTGACATGCTTGTTGAGGGGTTGACTTTGTTGACTTCTTGACTTTGTTGACCGGTTGACTAGGTTGGACTAGTTGACCATCATCATCATAATGGTTGTCATTTTCATGCAAAGACTTTTGCTTGCTTGTTGTGGTTTGCAAAATGAGTGCATGGAAATGATATTGCCTTTGACATGATATGAACCATCACATAATACTTGATTAACATTATGGCTCATGATGCTTTTGGATTATGAGAGGGTGAAAGAGAAAAGATAGGCTCATTCTTTCATTGTCTTTCTCTCTCTTGGTTTTGAGCTCTCTCACTCTCTTGCTCTCACCCTCTTCCTCTTGCTCTCTCTCTTGTCTATGGTTCACTTGTCTCATGTGTTGAGAAGCAAGAACCATAGAGAAAATCCCCATCACACTCTCCTCTACTCACTCTAGTTCACAAGGTTTAGCAAACTAAGTGAACTAGTTTCTTCAAAGTTCGAAGAAAAAGCCAAAGGTAGAAGCTTTCGGGTGGATCGATCTTCAGCGCAAGGAGACGACGGGGTGAAGACGATCCGTACACCATCAAGAGATGAAGACGAAGGAGTTCAAGAAAGAAAGGTATAACCCCCTAACCGAGTAGTTAACAACTCGTAGTTAGGTTGTTAGGTAGATAGTTTAACAAAGATCCGTTTTGAGTCCATGTTACCGCCTCTAGAAAATTGTTTTTCACCAAATTCCGCAAGCCCGTAAGTACCGGGAGAGGTAGCATAGACTTACATTCCTAGGTTGAGTAATGCTGATCGGCCTCTCTCCATTCAGTTGACATGCACTGGAGACAGCTGCATGATTTGAATCTGGTTCCAATTAAATCAGTGCCTCTGTTTCTATATTGGATATAGAGTAATTCATATCTTAACAATGTTAAGGTACGGGGAGTTTTCCGGCTTATGCTTAAAACCAGACTCTGGATAACTCAATGCGTGTTTCTGTAATGGCTGTTTGTGGGTTGACCCGGGCTATGACGAGGGTTGACTTTCTACCATCTGGAAGATCAATAGTGATATTGTTCTTGACTCGCCACAGTTTTAGTAAAATGGATTTTTTCAGAAAACAGTAGTGGGAGTACGGTAGAACTGGAAGTGATTCCGGAACCGCAACGATTACTGAAAATTTGATAAGAACCTAAAGATCAATCTGGTTTGACATTTCATTGGCCACTCCGCAGATATGGTGGGTAACCTCAGGCACCCGAGAGGTACTCTGGTAGCCTCAAGGACGGTGACAGGGAGGTTCTTGTTTACCCAGACTTGACACTACTGTTGTTCCAGGCTATGAGACCCGGCAGGAGGATGAGTATATCGTCGTTCTAAACTAGCTTTAGAAGTGTACGTGTATATGACTCTGCCAGAGGGTTGTCGTAGTCAGTGGGAACAGCGGAAGCATAGTGGACAAGTAGCTTATGTCTATGGACTAAAGCAGATATAGCGGAGAGAGATCATCTATTTCTGATGTGACAGTCATAGGTTTGACTTCATCAGAATAGGGGATGGATCTGTTAAGAAGGTAGTGATTAATTTGAAAACTTGTATTTACCGCAATCAGAAACGGCGTCGCTTTGCAGCTAGCCGGTGAGTACGGGTCGATCCACAGAGATGAGTAGATTTCTTATTGTGTCTTTACGAGTTGATTCCAAATGTTGTTTGGATTGAATTAATCTAAAAAACTAGATCTATCACTGAACTAAATTAATCTAAATTAAAGTCTTGCTAGGGTTAGGTTTAGGGGAAGTTTGGAGATTAAAGGTTTCCTCACCGCTTTCATTGCCCTATTTTAGATCTATTAGATGTTACGGTAATTATCAATAAAGTGGATCCGAATCTTTTGGGAAGATGTTTCTTCCTCTAGATTCGTATCCTTCCTTTATCGATAATTACCCTAACCCCCATGGAAAACACGCGCAACCGGCCCTTTATACTACGGTTCATCGTTACCTCGAGGGGTAGGATGCCGTAGGGAGCGGTTGTGCGTGCATGCATGGAGCTCTAACTCGTAGGTGTGGATTGGCATGAAAGGGGTGAGAGATCTCATCTCTCAAAACCTTCCCTAAGGCTAACCCTAACAAGCGAGGAGACTACTCGCTTGTTAGGGGATGATAATACATACTAATTAAAAGAATTAAAATAAAATAACTTACTAGGTTCACGGCTCCCTCCAAGCAATATAGAACAGATCTGAATAATACTCCCAGCAATTCTGAATTTTATTGATTGAAAAGAGGCATAGGGTTTTACAATTTTCGATTACAATTTATAAGTAAACAGGAAAATTTAGGGTTACAGACTCTCGCAGATGTGCAATTACGGATTTGCCCTCGAAAAATCCCAACACCCGCATCGATGCACCGACACAAGAAAAATGCACCGACACGGGCACTGAATGGCCGCGGAACCGCGGCAATTGGGCGCTTGGGCCGCGGTTCCACGGCCCTTTGGTGAGATCATCTCACCAAAATTCTTGAGCTGTATTCTGGGAATTTGGGCTTCTTGTTTCTTCACCACTTTTCTCTTTTTGACTTCTAGGTCTTCTACAGATCTTCAGTGAAAACTTGTAAGGATCTTTTGACCGTTTCACTTTCGTCTTTTTGGACCTTGCACTGTTCTTCGTCTCAGCTTGAGTAAGATCCGTCTACTTGTTGGTCAAAAGTCCCTTTTCTGCATCAACTTTCGTCTTTTTCACTGTATTTGCTCCAAGAGCCTGTATCCTGTAATATGCAACAAACGTGCGTCAAGAGTACCTGTTTATTTATAAAATGGATAAGAATAGGGGAATGAAGAATGCAATATTATGGTCTGAACAAATACCCCCAAACTTATCTTTTGCTCGTCCTCGAGCAAACTTATTATTTTTTTATTCACTAAAATCCTAACCACACTTTCGCAGGGAAACGGGATTACACTGAGCACGTGCAACAAGCCGTTAAGCCTCTAGGTGTCCCTAGTAGGAGGAGTATTGTCTCCTGAGGGTTTTCAGCGGATTACACCCAAAAAATCCTATCAACTCGGCCCACTGACTTTTGTTTTCCAATTGGGTTTTCTAACAAGGAATTCTATTATCTTTTGACTCGCAAATTATTCACCCACATTCTTCACACTTCCTTATTATTTAACTTAAGATTATATAGGTTATGTAGACCTATTTAGCTTTCGGCATCTCTTAAGTCTTCCTTCTAGGGTTTCATCTCTACTTCGGAATTTCTATCAACTCTACTAAAGATACAAGTTCTATCTTTCATCTCTTTCTCTTATCTAAACTCTAATCACATATCCCTACGTGTGTGTAAATATCACCCCTACACTTGGAAATTCAAATCAAGCAATTATACCCTTGTCCGTTGTCCAAAGTACTTATTAGTAGGTGAATTTTTAATTGAATTTTGCCTACACATCCTTCATGCGACCGTTAATACTTCTTGAGGTACCAACAACCGATTACAAGATATGTTTGCACTTTAAAGCGTAATTCCTAGTCTTGCAACACCTAAGGCTTTTAGCAGCGACTCCCAAACCAGTTGGTCTAAGGCACTAGGTGATGAAGCACCCTCGCTAAATATTTTTCTATTTTTGCAGCCTTAAGTAATCACAAAAACTAGTGTTCATTTTTTTATTCACACTTGTATTTCATTTTCTTCGTACTAAGGACTTTAGACAAAAGCATTTCAAGGTCTCTTCTACTATTCCAAGTTGTAAGGTGCGTGATTGTGCAAATTGTAGGGTATACATTTTCAGAATCTAGACTTAAGCTAGGAACTATTTTTCAAACTTATACTCCAATAAGAACATCAATACTTTTCCTTTGTTTCAACTTAGCCTAAGAACTGAACTCAAAATTTGCCTATTTCTAAATAAACTACAAAGACATATACTTTCTACCGCTAAACTTTAAGGAAGGTTATTTTTAGGGTTTTTAATTTACTAAATCTTAGATCTAGTTGTTCCTAGCCAGTTAACCTATTTGTCAAACTCAAGTCAAATATGACCAAAATTGAATACATTAATTTTTATAATTTTTTAAAATTTTCAATTTTTATGGGTTTTAAATAAGTATGCAAATGCAAAAATATATACAAATGAATGCGAAGGAAGAAGACGTACCGAGCATACCCCCAAACTTAAACTTAACAGTGTCCTCACTGTCATGTTACACCAAGAGGGTCAAAATGCCGACACTCCCCTGTTTATTTATTTATAATATTTTTTTTATAGTTTTGAAATTTTTTTGTTATTTTTTTTATAGAAAAAGAAAAAAAATATATATATACATATATACAAAGGTTCCCCCCAAACTTAAGCTTGGCCTTACACAAGCCAAAGGTTAACACCAACCATTCAAAAATCTTATCGTGGTAATGGTCGAGTTGGTGAAAGAAGGGAGTAGAAAGAAAAGAAATGAGAAACACACGAGACCGTGTGGAGGTAGAAACGGGATACGGTCTCGGTGGGGGAGAAGAATGGCGGAAAAGAGAAAGAAGGGTCGCGCGATCTTGAAGGTGTAAATCGAGTGAATAAATTAGCGCAATTTGTGATGACCGAAGTGTGAAAACTGATTGTGCTAATCTATCAACTCGTCGTGAAATGGGGTCAAATCTCTCAAGATTCGCAAGAAAACATAGGTACGCCGAACTTGGTATAGGAGATGAAAGCGTACCGGTCACTTGTACGGTCGGAACAATAGGAAGGACGAAAGGAAGTGAATTAGGGATAGTATCATTTTCACCGTAGAAAACTGTCTCGAACTTAAAAGATTCCATTAATGGTTCAAAACTACTGTAAGCAACCGAGTCGATGGTTCAACTCACTCATCTGAAAATGTAAAGGACTCAAACTCGGGCGGTGAGTCATCAATATCGTCCGAAAAAGTGAAACACTCGTAAGTGTTAACGTCTGTGAGAACTGTGTCAGATTCAAAAGAAAATTTTTCAAGCTCACAGTCTTCAAGCGTGGTCGGAACGATGGAAAGGAGGGAGGGTGATCTATCAGTTAAAGGTTCAGGATGATGAATTGGAAAATCCGACACATCAAAGAAAAAAAGGTTCAACCTCAATATGATCCTCAAAACTCTCCTCAATACTATCCTTATAATTCTCCTCAAAATTCAACTCATCCATGCCATTATCATCAAAATCAAGACGCATATGAAGTTCGGGAGAAACATCTAATGACTCGGGATGATGAGTTGAACATAAAATTTCAATCAAATTGACAGGTTCATCATCCGAAATATTCCCGGCGTCTATATCCTCAATCAAGTGAAAATCAATTTCTTTAGACACCTCATCAAAAGCATGGATGTTTATTAATTTAGGTTCTAGATGGGAGGTGTAAAGATCGAAAGGATTAGGTGTGGTTTCACTCGAAAAGGGTTCTTCACAATTTGGCAAATCAAACACTACAAAATCACACAACTCGTTTTTATTTTGAACTTGTGAATCATTTAGGACATTCGATGGAAAACTGGAGTTGTGGGCTTCAATTGGGTAAGGGTAGGTTTGATTTGGAAATCCTCTCTTATTCTCATTCAGTCCAACCGCCTCCTCATACATTGAAAAATTTGGAGCTGGCAGAAAACTAGCTACCGGTTCAGCAGGTTGTATAAGGGCGGCCACGGACGCTTCCACATTCCTAACCATTTTGTTTGTTGCAGCAATATAAGCTTCCAACGACTCTTCCAAACTAGACTTTGGTGGTAAGGGGGTTTCGGCAAAAGATTCGAAATTGTTTGGATATGTGAAACTCCCAAAAGGCTGTGTAGAAGCAGTGTCTAGTGAAGGTGGGAAGGTCGGGTAGGACTGGTAGGAAGTGGGTGGTTGGGCAGGTGTAGGGTCAACATGTGGATAAAACGGTGAATAATCGTGCGGATCCCTAGAACTAGATGAGTGGAGAGGGGTGAAAGATCGGCTGCGAGATTGAGCAATATGCTCTGCAATGAACATTGGCTTAGGAGTGACAGAAGGACTTGAAAAAGTGGTATCAACATATGGAGGTGGTAAAGGTTGACTTGGTTGACACAAAGTGGGTTGAAAAGTCGAATTGTTTCTCCTAGACGCCTCTATTTGATCTTTCAAAGATATTTTAGGCATGGAAGGAACGTCTTTAAATTGACCGAACAAATTGACGAACGACGCAAAATTAGGTTCGGGATACCAAAGTTCGGCAAGAGATTTATGATGTGGGGTACCCATATTAGAAGAAAGACAAAATGAAGAAGGTAGGTGGTGCAAGGATTTTACGCGACAAGTTGCAAGATTTTTATAAAAAAATTCCTTTTTTTCCTCTTTATTTAGAACTGTTTGCAAAAAGATTTTCGAGAAAAAAGCTAAGACACACTTTTGATCAACCAAAAATGCACAATCAGGCCTAGATCTAGGGTCACCTAGGTCAGCTAGACAGCTCCTAACTGTTCCAAAGGGCTAAAAATAGGACCTCAAACCGCCTCTTCACCGCCAATTGCGGCCAGGTAAGTTCCAGGTAAGTGGGAGGCTCCCCGCTACAAGTAGCGGTCATAATTAAGCAACCACTTGCCTTAGACACACTTGCCTAGACACCGCAAAGTCAGGTTAGGATAAACGGTCGATGCCTATAACTAGTCCTCTGTCCTATTGAGCTCGAAGTCCTTAGGGCTGATTCTAGTATTTTTTTAATTAAAGATTGGTTAATGCAAATGCTTTATGTGATTTATGGGGTCCTGGGAAGGGTGATGAAATCCCCACCCAATCTGAATTGGTCAAAAGCCCCTTAAAATCCGATTAAAGATATGCAAAACAGTAAATCACATGCAATCAAATCTTTTTTGTGAATTTCAAGGTTTGCAAGTTTTCTAATTAAAATTTTCCTTTTTCCGCTTACTCTTTATTTGGAAAGATATTTTTAGCAAAAAGATTAAAGATATGTAAATCAGAAAAGATCACTTGCAATCAATTATTATTTTAAGCATAGCGCAACTAATCCTGCATAAGATTTGTTATTTGGAAAGGAATAGATTTTTTTAAGCGCAAAGAATTCTGCAGGAGATTTTTCAGAAGATATATCGGAGATTTGTAGAGGAGGAGAGAGAAAACTCACAGAGATTTGCAGTGGCGGAACTTTTTTTTTGTGTCTGATCAGCACAAATAACCACGAAAACGCGGCGGGAGGAGCTTCAAACTGCGGAACCGCGGCCGGAATGGGGTCGCGCGCGAGTTTTTTTTTTTTTTGTAGACCAGATCACCGCGATTCTTCTTGTTTGACTCGGTCCTCCAAATTTCTTCCGTTCCTCGGTTGTTGTGATCTTCTGTTTGTTCGAATTTGATATTTGCTGTTTTGATCTCTGTAGATTTCCAGATCCGAATTTGTTCGTAGATCCTGCAAAATTCACACAAAAATACCCTTCCCAAAAATAACAGATGAGATATTTTTATATTTTTTTGATTTTTTCAGATTTTTATGATTTTTTTGAATTTTGATTAACCCGAAATTGCAAAAAGGAAATAACACGCCATCCTCACCGCTTTCATTGCCCTATTTTAGATCTATTAGATGTTACGGTAATTATCAATAAAGTGGATCCGAATCTTTTGGGAAGATGTTTCTTCCTCTAGATTCGTATCCTTCCTTTATCAATAATTACCCTAACCCCCATGGAAAACACGCGCAACCGGCCCTTTATACTACGGTTCATCGTTACCTCGAGGGGTAGGATGACGTAGGGAGCGGTTGTGCGTGCATGCATGGAGCTCTAACTCGTAGGTGTGGATTGGCATGAAAGGGGTGAGATCTCATCTCTCAAACCTTTCCTTAAGGCTAACCCTAACAAGCGAGGAGACTACTCGCTCATTAGGGGATGATAATACATACTAATTAAAAGAATTAAAATAAAATAACTTACTAGGTTGACGGCTCCCTCCAAGCAATATAGAACAGATCTGAATAATACTCCCAGCAATTCTGAATTTTATTGATTGAAAAGAGGCATAGGGTTTTACAATTTTCGATTACAATTTATAAGTAAACAGGAAAATTTAGGGTTACAGACTCTCGCAGATGTGCAATTACGGATTTGCCCTCGAAAAATCCCAACACCCGAACCGATGCACCGACACAAGAAAAATGCACCGACACGGGCACTGAATGGCCGCGGAACCGCGGCAATTGGGCGCTTGGGCCGCGGTTCCGCGGCCCTTTGGTGAGATCATCTCACCAAAATTCTTGAGCTGTATTCTGGGCATTTGGGCTTCTTGTTTCTTCACCACTTTTCTCTGTTTGACTTCTAGGTCTTCTACAGATCTTCAGTGAAAACTTGTAAGGATCTTTTGACCGTTTCACTTTCGTCTTTTTGTACCTTGCACTGTTCTTCGTCTCAGCTTGAGTAAGATCCGTCTACTTGTTGGTCAAAAGTCCCTTTTCTGCATCAACTTTTGTCTTTTTCACTGTATTTGCTCCAAGAGCCTGTATCCTGTAATATGCAACAAACGTGCGTCAAGAGTACCTATTTATTTATAAAACGGATAAGAATAGGGGAATGAAGAATGCAATATTATGGTCTGAACAGGTAGTAGGGTGTGATTTCTTGGTACATGGATGACATACACAGAGTACGAAGTGAAATTCCTATACTACGATCGGTTATACTTTGGTTGTCACACAGTGGTTTCTCCACATAGGATATAGATATAATATCAGACATTCTGGTTACTAGATCTATAGTTTTAGATCTGGATTTAGGTAGTATCCCAATTTGGATACTTAGACAGCATTCTAAAGGTGCTTTAGAATGGACGACTCCAGGCATGGTAGTGTACCTACAGGTGATGGAGTCACCCTCTCTAAAGGTGTCTTACAGACTAAAGAGGAGAGGGATGTGCATGATTGGCAGATCACTTGCTTAGGCAATTGAGTCAATCATGAGATGTCAAGTACCACACCAAATGTTGTTTTTGCACTAGATGCAATAAGTTGTGATATTAATCCTATCCTGGAGAAACGTTCGGAAGCAGCTTTAGAACATAAGTGGATGTTCTAGGAATATGATAACAATAGCCTCTTTTAGGAGACGGTTATCATTCCAGGCTTCCAAGATGACCTGGATGACAGAGTGACTGTCAGAGTTGTAGTTTTCCCTCTGATGAGGGGCAGTAGTTTGGGCAGGTGATCCAAGCGGACACTGAGGGAGGCATGACGCAGGATACTGATTAAATTCAGTTGACAATATAGTCTAAGAAGTTTGGATTTGGAGTTCATTTATGAACTAGGTCCCATCAGACATCCAAACATATTCTAAAACAGGTATTGCTCATTTCGGGAGATGGCTTTCTCCGCGAACTTGAGATAAAGAGAGACATAGAAAGAAACATCAGGGCGGATCCACTCACTGAGGCTATTCCTCGAACGCAATAGTTTCGCAAACGGGCTTTGTGAGACTGATTAGTAGAGGAGTTGGGTGTTCGGTATCACACGGGCTGTGAGTATGCGACATCGCAATAATTAGCCTTGAGTGCAAGTGGGAGATTGTTGGATATAGTGCCTTCAGAGTCAATTATTGGATCGCAGGCACGTGATTGCAATGATTGAGGGAGGACCCATACCGGTAGGACAGTCTTACTCAAGATGATAGTATGCTATCTGGTTTATCTTTATCATCGTATACTGCTTTAGGTGACCTTACAGGTCGCTATTACACATTGATAGAGCCCTTAGGATTCTTGCTTGACTACCAGCAGTATGAAGGCGATCATATACGTGGGAGCTGGGGTCTATAAGCACATCCTTAAAGTGGTCCCTAGTCGTGGGAGTTTCGAGACTAGGCATCGATACTCCATTAGTAGACTAGTGTATACAGTCGAGACCCCGACGAGGGGCAGTGGCCGGTCTCACAAGCCATTGGTGTTAGTTGGTTCACCTAAAATGTATACAGGTGCTCATTGGGTATGAGTACACCGGACAGGACTCGCCGGGAACATGCTAGTTCTTAGTTATGTATATGCCCTAGAGGCCATTGTTGTACATATGATGTATATTATAATAGATGCTTGGATATATATAGAGATGACTTTCTTGCTCGTCATGATAGTATGCTATTTGGTTTCACTTTATCTTAACATGTTGACTTGTATTGGTTTACTGTTTTTCTCTCACATGTTGATAAAGCCCTTAGGATCTGTACTCGACTACTGGGACTATGATGAGATCATACTAGTGGGGCCTTGGTAGTCGATGAGTACATCCTATAACTGTTCCTAGTCGAGGGTATATCGAGACAGGGCATCGATACACCAGAGTAGACTAGCGTATACGCATCTTGACCCATATGATGGACGATGGATGATCCCATATCCATCGGTGTTTGACATCAGAGATGGTGTACGGGTGCTCAGTGGAGACTGGGTACACTGGACGGACTCGCCGAGAACTCCCAGATGGTGATATACCACACGTCAGATGGCAGTTCTCCGGTGACACTGGTACTGGGTAGTCTGTAGACCCGAGATCGTCATGGAGTCTTGTGTGATTCCCACTGTGCTTTGATTTCCACCTTACCACGTCCAAGAGTGTGTGCAAAACGGTGGCTTTTGGGTACAGTCCCGAATCACATGGAGGCAATGAGCGATAGGAGGGGATTCGTCTCTCCCGGTATAGGGAGTTGATGTTGTGCTGTGTTCGATTGGCTATAACTGGAAGTCCCTGGCCAGGGATGATATAGAGATTTACTGGTAAGTGTTACTAGTAGTTTCTCGACCCGTTATGAGCCACACATCGACACGACTTATCGGTTACTGGGGTCTGACGTATACCACCCCTAGACTTGATATGCGGCATATCAGGCGAACAAACCGGACTGTACGGGAGTGTTACTGATTGGATTCACAGGAGAACGCACAGGCTAGCTTGTTGATCTTCTGATCGCTCAATACCTGGGTGGCTGTTACGTTTAGCTGACCGCTTGCAGCTTGTGGGTGTTTGATATGATCATCACCTGCTACCGGCGTATTGACGATTCTTTAGAGTCCTACACAGAGGTTTCTTGGCTCAGGCGAAACGGAGTAGAGGCACATATGTGATATGTGCAGGACCGAGGATAATGCGATATGAGATACCGTATTATATTTTCGCGATATTTAGATATGAACCGGGACATCGGATCAAATGTTGATTCGATGAATCGGTGCATGATATATTAGTCGGTTATATTCGATATAGCCGGATCGTCGGATCAAGTGTTGATTCGATGATTTAATGTATAATAATATATATATGATATATTATTACATTATCTAATATTGGCTTGCTTTATTATTTCATTTTCTCACTGAATGATACATTGATATATATGCGATATATGTTAATTGTATTATTTTCTTTTGTTGCAAATATATAATATATATGTGATATATATTATTGTGACATGATATGATTTATTATTAAACATGTTTAATGATGATTAAATGAGGTTAGGGTTTGATTAGGGTTAGTTGCTTCTTGCACCTTCTAGAAGCAATTTCTTTTGCCATGGTTAAGATATTTTTGATGACACATTTCTAACCCAACCAAACTCTAACTCTAGTTTATTCTCTACAAAATCTTAGCCACTCATCCTTGACCATGGTTTATATATCAATCATATACATTTCTTTCTATTCATCACAAAAGAATTATTCATTATCTTTTCCATTATCATCTTCTTCTCTCTTGAAAAAGCTCACTTGAAATTCTTTATGTGATGAATAAATATGAGAAAATGATTTAAAAAGAAAGCAAAAATACTACTCTCTCATCCTCATCTCATCTAGCCCATGAGATTAGTGTGTTCATCTCTTTAGAGTGAAATAGCTTGAGTCTTTGCAACTTCGACGTAGATCATCGGAGATTTGGAACACTTCAAGCTAGCATGGATCGTTCGAGTCGTAGAGCCTCTCATGAGTCCGGGAGATCGTGGATCGCGGCAAAGGGATTTCTACTCGGAGCTTGTGAAGCGAAGGAGCGGACTACAAAGGTTGTAATCCCTCACACTTAGATAAAAGTTATCATCTTGCATGTTTAACCCTAATAATCTAGCATAGATTCCGGCTTTGGGTTGTTCGGCACGTCTAAATTTTTATCCGGGCATGTTTGATGCCTTATGAACCTTCACAAGAGTGCCTAGGAACCCTACAGTGGTATCAGAGCCTAGCTAGAGCATTAGGCGATGTGTTTACGAAGTTAAAACTCCGATCGAACCCGAACCGACAAAATATACCCCCTCTCTGGAAATTTTTTAAAATCTGGATTTTTTTCTGAATTAAAAATACCTGAAAAATACAGCAGACAAAAATAAGAATAACTGTGAAATTCGAGACTGTGATCCGTATAAACGACCGCGGAATCGCGGCCATTGCCTGCTTGGGCCGCGGTTCCACGGCCGTATTGTTTGATTGGACTTTATTTTTTACACAGTAATTCTTTATTTGTGGTTTTATAGTTTCTGGTATTTTTATATTGACTCAAAAGTTGAGTGATCTGGGGTTTGCTTTGTAATCGTAGATTCGATCGGAATATTTAAATTCGTTTTTATTTCCGGATATTTAGAAACTGTTAAACTATTTGAACGGATATCATTAACTCACTGTTTCCCGACACGGTAAATTTTCAAGTGTTGAATTTTTTTCGGGTTTAAATCTTTCGGAAAAATTATACATGTTAAGCGGTAGACCCTCTAGAAGACAACAAACCTTAACTCGATTATGTGACCGTCTTGAACTGCCTTTTGAACCTTCGGGTTTGGGGGAGTACGGCGTGCCACATGTGAGGCGTTGGCTTGACCCTTCTACGGCTGGATCACTGGTACTGTGACATATTCTGGGATTATTTGAACTCCGCTCAAGAGTTGAGCACTTTGGGAAATTTTGGGTATTTGATTATCTGTTCGAAAAGTTTAATACTGTCTATTTATCTGGAATGTGATACAATATGTGGAATTCATAGAGTTAGGCATGAAATGCGAAGTATGTGATATTTCGGATTTACGATGTCTAAAGTGATTGTGGATTCCAAATGTTGTAGTTTTACACTTTCTTTTCTGTGACCGTAAGTGTAATATGTGATATCGCCGGTTTCGTTGCTATATGTCAACGACAATTGGGATGCGCATATTTACTTACGTTGATGATATGTGATATTATGTGTTGCTGTGATATGTTATATTGGATCGTCGCGTTCTGAATAGCCGGGGGTTTTATGTGAGATGAGGGTTTTTATTTTCATTCATGTAAAATTCATTTGTAATGTAATATTCTTTTTTGGGGCACTTCCAGGTTGAGGTTGCTGTCACCAGTGTATATTATTTACTTTTCCGCATTAGGTAGACCCAAGGATGGGAGCATAAGTAACCGGGTTCTAGGGTCCAGTGGGAGGCCATCTCGAGGAGTCGAGACCGGGTCTCCTAACCCTAGAATTGGCAGTGTTACTTGCCGCTCTCGTAGGGGTCTTGGGATGTAGGTTTGGCTATTCGTCGCGACCGTGGAATCCGTGTTTTATACAGGCTCGTATTGAAAACACGGACGTCCTAGTATATCCAATATTTCATATATGTACTTCTGCTGCAATGTTCTGTGATGAGATCATATTACTGCCTGAGACGAATGCTTACACTATATATATTCTAATATATAAA